>OW679202.1:75746547-75914252 GCA_940337035.1 Agriotes lineatus
TTTTCAGGCTTTTTTGTAATGCATTCCCCAAAGGGATTAAATGGGGTAGATGTGTTTTTCTAAAAATCGTTACGAGATAGATACAGGTAGGAAGTTGAAATCAGGCATATTAGTTCATTGTATAAATCAGATCAAATCATTTTTTGGGTTTTAGAAAATTCATCACCGAAAGGGGTTAAATGAGACAAATATGTTTGTCATGATATCGCCACGAGGAAACTACTACAGGCAGTAATTTGAAATTTCGCATATTAGATTGTTTTACTAATCGGAAATCATTTTTAGGGTTTTTCGAAATGTATCCCCTCAAAGTGGTTAACGAGGCCAGAAGTGTTCTTCTAAAAATAGTCACAAAGGAACTACTACAGGCAGAACATTGAAATTCGGCATATTAGATCGTTTTACAAATTAGGTCAAATCAATTTCAGGCATTTCGAAATTAACTTTCGAAAGGATTAAATGGAGTAGATGTGTTTTTCTAAAGATCGCCATAATACTGTAACTGCTGCAAGTAGGAAATTTATTCGGCACAATAGTTCCTTTTAAACATCGAATCAAGTGATTTCAGGGGCTTTGAAAATGTATCCTTTCAAAAGGGTTAAATGGGGTAGATGTGTTTTTCTAAAGGTCACATTAACGCGGCAACTGTTGCAGGTAAAAAGTTTAAATGCAGCAAATGAGTTCCTTTTACAAATCTAGTGAAATCATTTTCAGGCTTTTTGTAATGCATTCCCCCAAAGGGATTAAATGGGGTAGATGTGATTTTCTAAAAATCGTCACGAGATAGATACAGGTAGGAAGTTGAAATCCGGCATATTAGTTCATTGTATAAATCAGATCAAATCATTTTTTGGGTTTTAGAAAATTCATCACCAAAAGGGGTTCAAAAAGACAAATCTGTTTGTCATGATATCGCCACGGGGAAACTACTACAGGCAGTAATTTGAAATTCGGCATATTAGATTGTTTTACTAATCGGAAATCATTTTTAGGGTTTTTCGAAATGTATCCCCTCAAAGTGGTTAACGAGGTCAGAAGTGTTCTTCTAAAAATAGTCACAAAGGAACTACTACAGGCAGAACATTGAAATTCGGCATATTATATCGTTTTACAAATTAGGTCAAATCAATTTCAGGCTTTTTCTAAATTAACCCCGATTGCCTTAACGAGCGAAGTACTACGTACAAATAGGAAGTTGAAATTTGGCATATTAGATCGTCTTACAAATAGGCCAAATAATGTTTAGGGTTTTTTGGAATTCACCCTCAAAGGGTGTTACGGTGTAAACTGTGTGAACAAACCTTTAGTGCCGATATTCGGTTCGCGCGTATCGAAATTCGTTAGCGATCACTTATTTTAGTGATATTCTAAACAACGAACATTGCGATGAAGTCAATAACAAAATTATATCTCTTTTGCCTGAATATGAAAAGCAATATTTGAGTGTGAATACAATTGAATAACATAATGACATTTTATAATTTTCTATGGAATTTCTAGATTCGTTAAATTTCAAAGGAATATATCCACATTGCTAACACTAAAAATAGAATCAATAGATATTCCCTTGAACATTTTAAATGTGTCTACTGGTTTAAATGATGAGATAAGATTAATGGTACGTAATTTATTTATGAACTGTTTAGATTTGGTATTAAATGGACAAGCCGCAGGCAGAAGAGTATTATTAACGCGTATATATTAACACATTATAATATTGCACTACCTTTTTGCTTTCGGAAACCAAATTTTTCTGTACGCCTATCATTTGCGATGACAATTAATAAAGCACAAGGACAAACTATGGATAAAGTGGAAATATATCGTATTTGCCACAACCAGTATTTAGCCACGGTCAAGTATGTAGCAATACCACGTGTGAGTAGTTTTGAAAAATTTAAATTTTACCTAATGGATCCTGCCACACGTTACAAAGAAGTTTTGTAACTTGCAAAATATTTTGTAACTGGTCCACTAGTTATATATTAAGCTGTGTGTTCGTGGGTGACACTTTAGTTTAGGTCGCTATAATAAATATGTTGTTTGAAGTATTCGTTATTAGTTTTGTTTTGTATGGTATGTTAAGAGTTAGTTTTCTAATATTTAATATGGATGTCATAATTAAGTGGCATAGCAATTTAGGCAGATATTTTACAATTTGATAATATAATATCTAAGGGCAGCACAGTCAAATAGCATTTGTCTAGATTAATGTCATTTCACGGGACAACGTAGAACAGTACTATTTCCCCGGGCTGAAATTGACAGCTAACAGTTATTAGTTTAAAATAACTATTTGTCTGCGATATTTATATACACAGCTACCTAGTTATTAAGAATTTCTGATTTTTTAATCACCATAAGGTGAATAAGGACACAGGAAATGTATAATAATGAATACAACATTTTTTAGAAAATGATGTTTTATTATAGTAGTAGCCCTATAGGGGCAGCCTAAATCTCTGATTTACTTCAGAAAGTAGTTATTTTTAAACAAATTTTATAGTTACTAGTAATAGATTACATTATACCAAATGAAACTGGCGTGGCCTAACATGGTTGCACGAAGACCACTTTTGTAATTCCAACTAGCAAATTAAAACGCTCAAGTACAGTCGATACCAGAGTTTGTTCAACTCTGTCGCCATTTTAGAAAAATTAACCGACTCATAAAAAGCTGCGTCGCTTAGGGGGATTTATTGTATTTGCTTTCTTGAGTATAAGCCTGAAGTTCTTACGAGTGCAGACCAAAAGCGATGGTTCAGTAACTTCAAATAAACGCATTTGAGCCATGCATCGTTAAAGAGCGATTTTCTGACCGGCAAGTGCGATTTCAAAGGAGCGGCAGCTTTGTGCGGTTATTTTTCATCCGGCGGGAATATTTTTAGTGACCATAATTGCAGTTTCTAAATTTACACAGAGCCGGTGCATCCAAATCTCGCACATGAGATCAAGTGATGTTTACGAACAATGGATCCAAATCCTGATCGTAAATTAAGCGGGCTCGGTTCCATACATCTTCCTAGATTTTTAACCGGAATGTGCACGGTCGTTGGGTTTTAATTCAAAAATTCAAATAGGTTTTAGTATTCTGCGCGGATTCAGGTCGCCCGGAACATCCGAAATAGTAGGACGGTTATTGGATGAGATAAGGGGCGGGATACTTAAAATGACCCAGGTTTGCGCCGTATACACATCAGTTTCGGTAATAGGAAATGTTAAGTAATAAAGGAGTCTCAGATACCACCAAAGATTTGGTGAGGCGAAAATCCTGATAAGCTCATTGAAAATATATTCGCGGCATTCGGTTTTCATCAACAAAATAAAAAGCTTGAAGTGCTCCTGAAATACGGCGATTGCTGTAGATAAGCCAAAGTTAAAAACGAGTTGGGGAATACAGTGGAATATGTGCAGGGTTTTATTTAAAAACGGGAAAAATAGCCTGTACTAGCCTGCCACGTTCCTTCGTATTAAATATTTAGGCTTACAGCTGTTCACAAACCATTATACTGCTGGAATTATTTTGGCTAAAAATTTATTTTGAATAGAACATATTGTGTATAACCGGGTACTTGAAAAGCAACGTTCAAATAAATCATCTACACAGGTATGGATGCACATTTTACAAATTTAATAAGTGCAGGGTCAATTCAATACTCCAATAGCTAAACGTTTATTAAAAACTTAAAACGCTTTAGTTAGATTTGCTTCATTGCTAGATGCTATATAAGCAAGAATTTATTTTTTAAAACAGTCTGTGTACACTCAAAAGTACCCAAATAATTACCAAGAAATTAAACACGAAAGAGCTAAAATTGCCGGTACGCATATATTTATTTTCATTTAATTTTTGCAGCCGAGGATCGTATTTCAGAATACCTTTGCCACTACTGGCTCTCTTTATGTTGTTTTGTCTGATTTTTCTGGAATGTTTTAACTGGTCTAGAATTGTGTCACTCGCTGGGAACATTATATATAAGAGTAAAAACGGATATTTCATAATGTAACAAATCGATAAATATAATATAAGCTAAAACCGACGAATAATACTTGAGCTATTTTAGAGTTATATTTCTTTAAATGACGCGCAATGGAATCTGCAACAGGTGTACTTGTAACTTTCGTTGCTAGATGGTGTAAATAGTACAGTTAGAAGTAGTTTTGATCAACATTCTGCCGCTAGTTTTATTCCAATACAAGAATTTTTATACGAGTTATTAAATTTCTTGTGACACACGTAATTTGATATAGTCATTGCATTATGACCAAGTTGGGGTAAATATATTTTTATCTTTTAAAACTTCTACAATACATTTAGATATAAACATTAGAAACGAATCTACTGCAATTTATTATATAGTTATTTGGGGCTATATTTCAGGGATATGCAATGAACGGTACTGAACGTGACTGTTTTTTAGAAAGAACAGTTGGTTTATCACTACTGCATATAGTAGGGTTGCCATATTTCTAAAACTTCAAACGGGGACTCCTAGTCCCTTCCCCCTCCCCCCAAAAAATTTTCAATTATTATAATTTAATAATAGGAAATAGACGAATCATTTAAAATAAACTTTAGTTATTTTTCATACACTAGGAGTTAAGTAAATAGTTACAAAAATAAAAGGAACTTCTTTTTTATAAGTAACTAAATAAGGAACACAATAGTAATTTATATACCAAGGCACTGAAGTTTAGCTTTTTATCACGAATTTGGATTTAGTAAATAAACCACATGAGGGATAAAAAGGAACTTCCGTGCCGAGGAGTACATTATGTTTTATTTGAAATCGAGATTTTGTCAAATTACAACATTTTAACCAACTTTTCTAGGTTATGTTAACGTCGGTTGAGGTTTATCTGTCGCCTCACCACCTACAAGACAGTCGTAAAATAATGGATTACTTTACTGCCGATTTCTCGTATTTTAATGACGATTTTGAGGTACTTTAATGGCGATTTCAAATAAAATAAAATATTTAACTCTCAACTTAATATAAACTTACAGAAGATAATAAAAAAATAAAAACAGTAATTTGAGAACTGTCAAAATACACAAGTTGGTAATATTTTTATTCTATGGTATTATTATTATTATTATACCACTTGTACTTTTCAGAAGATTATGCCAATCTGTGTAACTCTGTGTTAACCAGAACGTACTTATAAAATGCATTACAATTCATTTAAAAATTTACCATTGTTTGAAGAATAGCCTCCATCGTTGATGATTGTAGACGATTTAATTCATCTGTCCATTGAATAACCATTAGCGAAAATATTCGCTCAACGTTGGCATTATAGAAAAGAATAGAGAATAGAGAATGAATTAAGTATTGTTCTGTGGAATAGACAGTACATATTCACACAATCTAAAAATATCATCAGTCATATCCGTGGTAAAAGCAGGAGTATTGTTAACCATGGACGGCGCTGCGTTGCCATTTTAAGACGTCAAATAGTGTGTTGTAGTACATTTCTAGTACATTTCTAATTCACAGCTATAAGTTATGTTACAAGTTATCACTGTAAATTAAATTATCAATTTGTGGATAAAAATTGAGTAAAATTGATATTTAGTAAGTTTTTCTGGACATTGGGAAAACTACCAAAAAAACGGGACAATCCCGGGAAACCGGGACGTATGGCAACCGTATATAGAAAATATGTCTTAGGTAAAGTAAAGTAAAGTAAAGGTGCCTACAGTTTAACAGCCGAAACAATTAAAGCAATGGGAGAAATAGGGATAGACATCATGCATGTTCTATACAGAAAAATATGGAAGTCTGGGAGATGACTCAAAGAATGCTGTGAATCGATGTTCATCCTTATATATAAAAGGGGCCCACCCCCTAATTGTAACAACTACAGAACTGTAGCTCCAATTCGACATGCCAGCAAAATAATGCTAGATATAATTAGTACGAGACTAAAAACATACCTCTTACCACAGCTAGCTGAAGAGCAAGCGGGATTTATAGTAGGGAAGGGAACAAGTTGAAAAGTCATGAGAGTTTAATGAGGAAATGTACCTATTCTTTGTAGACTACAAGAAAGCTTTCGACTCTGTCAAGTGGAATCATCTTTGGAGGATACTTACAGATACGCTGATGACACAATACTAATAGCAACTGAGGAGGAAGAACTCCAAAAGATCATGCATCTACTGGAAGAAGAAAGTAGGTAATATGAACTGGAAATCAATACAAAAAAAAACAAAAGTATTGATCATAGACCGTGCCAATAACAACCTTCCCCATACACAACATATAGCCAATTACAAAATAGTAGAAAAATTTGAATACATAAGATCGATAGTAACCAATAAAGGCGAATGCGAAACTGAAATCCGCAGGCGGATTGCAATAGGAAGAACAACGATGACAAAGCTTACAAGAATATGGAAAGACCAAAACATAACAAAAAGAACAACATTGAAGCTCGTAAAAACTCTAATTTTTCCAATAGCCACGTATGCTGCTGAGACGTGGACAATTAAACAAGCGAATCGCCGAAGAATTGAAGTATTTGAAATGTGGTGCTACAGGACACTGCTACGAATACCCTGGACTGCACATCATACCAACATTTCCATACTAACAGAGCTCGATATACACACGCTATCGACTCGCATACACCAACAATGTCTATAATACTGAGGACATATAGCAAGAAGAATAAACGACATGGAGAGATTGGTGATAGTAGCTAAAACGGACGGACGGCGACCAAGAGGACACTTACCACAACGCTGGATAGATCAGATTAGCAAACTAACCGGCCAAATCTTACATGAAACCAAAACACTGGCACTGGACAGGAAGACATGGAGAGACATTGTAACTTTAATAGAAACATGATGCCACCACGCCCTTGCGTAGGGACAAGGACTGAGGAGAGAAACTCAAAAAATTTCAGCACTCAGACCTTATTACCTTTAGTCTTCAACATACCTATATAGTGAATATATTATGCGATTGGTACTATAAGAACTGGAAGGTGGAGTTGCAATCGGAGACAGAAGAATTAGCAACTTAAGATCTGCCGACGACACTTTAATAATAGCCGCAAACACGGAAGAATTAAATAGAATAATGCAAAGAATAGAAGACGTAAGCAGACAATACGACCTAGAGATAAACGCATCAAAAACCAAAGTTATATCTGACATGGCGAATAACAACCAACCATACCTAAATACTATAGCTGGATACCGAGTAGTAGAGCAGTTTATATACCTAGGGTCTATGATCACTAACAAGAGAGGGAGCGAAGTAGAAATAAATCGACGAATGGCAATAGCAAGAACAGAAAAGCGGAATAGATATTTACGCATCAGAAACGTGGACACTTAAAAGTCAGATAAACAAAAAAGGGATGCTTTTAAAATCTGGGTGTGCAGAAGACTTCTACGCATACCATGTACTGCTCACAGAACAAATCAGTCAATCTTAGACGAACTAAATGTAAAAATGACAAAAATACAGATGAAGACTCTGAAGGAGAAGATAGGGTTACCATAAACAACTTTTCGGAAATCCAATTTCGAGTAGCGGCTGAACTGCATTGGGAAAAGTAGATGCATATTTACCATTACTTGTTTTTTAATGAAGAAAACTAGAAACTGAACAAAAGATCACAAAGCAATCTTAAAAGAACTGCAAAATGATTTGATGATGATTGAAGTTCTAATTTTCTTGATTGTATTGAACCATATATTGTAATAAACAATGATTCGCATAGGAAGTTGTAGAAATGCCTTTTCGATGATAATATTACTAAAATCCTTCTTGATTATAGCCACACTTATGCATCCCAAAAGAACAAAATGGAAGTGTAAGGACAAAATGTTTTGCTTCTTGGGAATGTTGTCAGCACACAGTACATGTACCGGAAGACTGCAAAATGTAAATCATGTCAAATCCCTACTGATGATAATACTTAAACAAAGGTGTTTTCGAAACTTTAGCCGCTGTTTGATTCTCTAACCAAAACTTTAAAACATTTTCTAATATAGAAGAATTCCATAGCATAGATCCTCAATCTTCACACCCGGTAACTGGCAAAGAGCCTACTCAGTTGCTTTAAAAATTTGGCACCAAAACTACGATTGTGGAAGTAGGAAAGTGAGTCATCACCCAGTATGTGGTTAAAGTGTGCCAGATGACTGGGTGTTGGAAGAGATTGGGCCTGCCGAGTTTCGGGTTGAACTCTTACATGGAGCGCAGCGCCCCTAACTTTACTTTGATATGTTTTGCATTTTCTTCTTGTGTATTCATCGTGTGACATTTCCGTTACTTTTTTATACAGGGTGTAACAGACAAGGTGTGACAAGGGAATATATCGATTATTTGAGGATATAAAAAATGTCATTAGCAAAGTTCATCTGCACTAACGTAGCTCATATTACCAGCTATTTGTATGTCAGTTCCACTTCCGGTTTTACAGGAAACTATATTAACTTTTGTTTCTAAAATAGAATGATACATTTTAATATAGCTTGTATTGTAGGGATTTTTCTCTATTAAATTTTTATATCTTTACATAAAGATATTTTTCGAAAACGTTAAAAATCGTTATTAAGAGAGGGCTGGAGAATTTAAGTTTCACTCTTAAGTGATAATGCGAAAGATTTTCTGATGACAGGCAAAATCTAGTCACACTTTAGTTTTTATAATTTTCTGTACAAATCCGATTAATTTAAATGACAGTAACATAATGATATTTTCGGAAAAACCGTTGTTAACAGAGGATGTGGAATATCAGTGTTGAACAAATAATCATAAAAACTTAAATATGCCTTATCCACAGAAATTGTTTCGCATTGTCAATTCACAATAGAACTGAAATTCCACAACCTTCTTTTAATTAAAGTTTTAAAATTTCTACAAAAATATAATTGTTTAATGATATAATAATTTAATATGGTACAATAGAGAAAACAATTCTCTATTATGCTAAATTACATTAAAATGTATCATGCTATTTGAAAAACAAAAGTTGATATCATTACTTATAAAACCGGAAGCGAAACTAACATAGTAACAACTGCTGTATATAGCTACAGTCCCGATGAACCATGATAGTAACCAGCTTTTCCAATCTCCTCAAATAATCGAGACATTCGTTTGGCACACCTTAGTTGTTACACTCTGTATATAAAAACAATACCCATATTAATATTAAATTTTGAATTAAAATCTTTCGATCTTCTAGATTTCTTATTTATTGAAGACTTTAAATGCGAACTTGTCATGTTGAATAAAAATAATAACAATATTTAATGTAACTCACTTGTAATGTGGTACAAAAAAGACATCTTTTTGAAATATGAAAAATTCATCGTCCAAGTCTTGAGTCTTTTCGGTCTAATATAATTACTGAAAGCAGTTAAAATGACATAGTAATTAGTTGTAGGTACGACACATGAGTTACTTATATCAATTAGAGATTGTATCTCTGTGGCCAAGAGTTTTATCTAGACCTTCTCTATAATAGATAAAATCAACAATCAATAAAGACGCCATATTAGTCGATTTTGACGTAACGTTATTTTTCCAGTGCGCATTGGCCAAGATATTGAATATCTACCACTATACACAATTGGAGATGTAGATATATTTAGTAAAAATATATAACAGTAATGGAGATTCGAACACAACATGCGTGCGCTTCTAATTTGCAATTGAGCTTATTTTTTTTATTTTACTCGAAGTGTAGTGAACAACAATAATTTTGGAAACAAAAAAAATCGGAGAGAAACTATAATAACTTAGAAATAGAATCTGTTACATCGTATAGCTTGAAATTTGCAATAGCAATTCATCTTTTGGTACGTATTTATAACCTAACCCAAGTTAGCTATCCCTTTTTAACTTTTAGAAAACAAATAATACTTCCTTTAAGCAATATGAAGCGCAAGTTAAAGCCATGTAGCCTGGTATCTCACTGAAGAATTTTTAAGTCTAGGCTATCTACTATTCTCCTCCCAGCCGATAACAACTATTTTATAATTATTGAAAATATATTTTATCATTTATCGTACCGTTATAATACAACAAGGTTTAAGTAATGAGATCTGAGATCGCTTTTCGAAACCGCTGAAAACAAGTAAATAAATATCCAAGAAGTATGTCAGCATAACATGAGCTGCAGACTCTCGGGCTTATCCTAATATTTAGAAATATTGCGCTCCCGAAGTGTAATGCGATCTGAGGGTAAAGCCGTCCCCGGCGCCAATAGTATAACTTCTTGGAAATATTGTGGTGAAAACCTTGGCAATGAAATAAACTGCAAATATAGAAGGTAAACTCGAGCATTCTGGTATGGTTGTGCTTCGTGTTTGAATGATCTTACATAATATCGGTTGCAGTTGGAGCTTGTTTATTTATTTTGGGTAATTTCGCTTGTTTCGTGCAGTTTTATTCAAAAATATGGTGGAGAATATTCTCAACACTAATTGTTAAAGCCTACCGTTTGCTAAAAAGGTTAAAATAAAATACTTATACGGCCTACACCAGTATGAAAATTGTTGAAAGTGTTACGTTCAGTATACCGGATGACCTGTCTCCGTTACTTATGAATGAATTTGAGTGATTTTTTCTTAAGAAACGTATTTAGCAAATTTTATTCTGTTCTTACGGGCTATTATTGTGAGTTGCTAGAGTCAATTAGAACAGATTTTTCTAGGTCACGGCCTTGTATGGTAAAGAATAAAATTTGAAAAAAAAAAATACTTTTTTTTGAGAAAATGAAAATTTGGCGAGACTATTGTATGTAATTTGACTCGTATATTCAGAAAAAGAAAATATACAGTGTGATCCATTTAAGAAATCAAAGTTGATGTAATTTCCGGTGAAACCGGAAGTCGGCTATTCTGACTATCTATCGGTCAATGAGAAATTATGTCTAGTATTTTTATACAAAATTTTAACAAATGGATTCATAAATAAAGAAGATATAAGCATGGTCCTGGTCTCATTGTTACTCGGTATACATTTCTAACGGCATTAATGTAAGTCTTATTTACACCATTTCTTTCCATGCTGTTCCACACCTTACCTAATAGAACCGTTCTTTTACAGATTATCCCATATGTGTACCGAATTTAAACAGTTGCCACTGTATCACCCCTAAAATAGCCATGTGCTCCATGTATTAACGTTCAGGAATTTCCCTTGTGTTGTATTGCACTTGAAAGAGCACAGCAGTGGAGCTGGCTCAGAGGAAGAGCAACTGGTCTTTGGCCAGAGAATGTAGATTCGATTACCACGGACAACAACCAAAATCTAGACGGTGATTCCTCAATCCAATATTTTTCTGTGGACATTTACAAGAAAACAAATGGATTTGTGGATGTGATGCTTTAAAAGCTCTGTTTTGTTTTGCATTATTAAATACACATCGTATTTCGCCTTGAAGACTTATGTACATTTTGTGTTGGTTTGAATACTTTTTGTTTGTGCATATGACGTTTCCGTTTTTATTATTAAAATTAAAAATCATGGCTATATTTGGATTAGAACATCGACGAAATGTAGGTGAGTAATTAATTAGCTACTGTAAAAATTAAGAGCGCCCCAAATACAATTATCACCAGCCGCCACTGCTGCAATGCCGATTTTTACCTTTGATCTGCGTCCCGTAATAATATGCCACAGATTGACGAGGGTTGCGGGGATGCCATTTACGCCATTGACTACAATATATAATTTGATGAATGGTATTATTGGTTACCATAGCAGCTATGTCAGTTTGCACGGGTACTGGAGTTTCCATTCACTTCAGCTATATGCTTTACCTTGGTCTAATAAGATTTGCTCTAATACTATGGGTTGTAGTATTGAAATGGCAAATAATTTAATATATTGTTAATGGAAACCAACCTTTATTGCGTTTTATATTTAAAGATAAATTATACCACTTCAGCTGCTTTCTATTGAAAACTGTAATTAAATTTATGCAGTAAGGCAACTGGATGTCTTCTACGTAATTTTAATTAAAATTTTGTTTCCCTTTGTGATAGATCATTGCAGTCGCAAATCATAGTTTTTAATAAGTTACTCTATGTCAATTGTTGCTACTTTTTAAATGTCCTATTAAATTAGATGTAAAAGCAAAGCAACAACGCATTCTCTCCGGGAATAATCAGTTTCTGAAGAGCAAATCGTAAAATAATGAGTCCTGAATCTAACAACTTTAAACGACGTAAACTAAACCAATTACCTGTGAAAATAACAAACGAAACTAAACTGCAATTCAATAAACTTAGATGGCAAACATTAGAAATGTAAATACTAGCAATTGCAAACAGGGCTGAGGGTATGCTATCTCAGAGATACATTTCTATGTTTGTGTTCTTCAATACGCTTTGAAATTTATAGCCTGTTTGATGTCCAATGTGGACTCCATCTAAAGTTCTAGTTTTTTATCGATACTGTTGTCACTTTTTGTTGTACGAGTCTGCATTTAAAGAAACAAATTTTAAAATTAATATTAACTGATTATTTAAAAAAAACCCGTATTAAGACACAACTGGCATTGTTTCATTATGTTGTAGATTCCTTTCTCGAGAAAGTTCATAGTTTCTTGTATAGCAAACTTTTTCATAAACAATAAACAGTTTCGTATGAAGACCATCGACAGTTAAAAATTCTATTACCGCGCGTTAAGCTTGTTTGGATAGATTTTTTTTTAGAAAGATTGTACTTTTCAATTGCGGGTTCTATACAGTACCATCAACTTGGATCTTATTTTAACTTTCTGACAACTGTAATAAATACCATCGCATTTTTATTTCCAATGTAATTCTTTCTCTATTATTTTAATATTTTTCAAAATTTGGATTACCACCGATTGAGTTTACATCCGATACAAAATAACCAATCAATGAACTATCACCGATAAAAATTATCAACTCTTTAAACGAATTTGTAGAATATGTGACTGAACTGAAGCACTACCAATCTGCTTTAATTCTAAAGTAACAAGTTTCCTAAACCATAGGAGTTACTTCCTCTTGCTCATAAACTACTAACTGTTGAGCAATTTGAAATATTACATATAACATTTCTAAAGAGCTGATATAACTAACTTATGTCTCTTTTATTTTTAAAACATACAGCATGTGTCATTTGGTTTAAATATACATGATGTAACCAAAATATGTGAACATGGCTTAACCGCAAATGTTTGGCCTGAAAATACTGCGAACCAAGACAACTTACTTATATTCAAATGCGTTCTGCGTTCTTCTAAAAAAATAGTTTTGCTTAACACAATAAAACACTTGGATCTGTTTGGAAGATATTCGGTATCATATCTCGAACGGGTATACGGCATCGTTTGAGATAATGTCTACTGGTTATTATCGGTGAACTGGTAGTGGATTAAACGTATGCGTCACAATATGGGATAGATGGTAACCCTTTAACGTCAAGCCTTACGTAAAATATATTATAATACTCGTTTATTTAGAATCACACGTTTTAGATTTTCGGAACCTTAATTAAACAATTTTTTTCCTTATGGTCACAAAAACACGTTTTCTCAATTCCGTCTGTCTGTCTGTTTGTTCGTTTGTAGGCGCAATAGCTCAAAAACTATTTGTTGGAGCAAGACGATATTTTGCAAATTGGATGTCTACCTACCACAAAGCCGAGTATACTTTCGATCAAATATATAGAGGATGAGAACCTCAAAAAAAATAAATTTCTGAATGTTTTTGATTTAACGGATTAATTATTAGTAAAATAAAAGTAATATTTTGCATATAGCTCAGACACAAGAATAAATCATAACCAGAAGGATATCTCGTATTACCTGACCGCCGGCGCCTCATAGCCTTGGGACGTTTTTAAACCGAAATTCTAAACCGAAACGGCCAGTGCAGTCAGTGTATGTAGCGGCTTTCCGGAGAGCTATTTGGAAAACAAAGGTTTGAGGTCACCCGTTGTCGGCATCGACATCAAAGCGGTTGTGTAGAAGATATCCTTCTGGTTATTATTTATTCTTGTGGCTCAGGTTTTTACCTTTGAAGAAAATAGGCATATTTTGGACCCAATATATACAGGGTGGACATTTAAAAAAAACACATTCCTTTTTATGCTTTGATATTTTCAATATTTTTATTTTCAGAAAAACAAAGAAACTCCTTATAATACGGCTATTGCAGCTATAAAATTATACCACAAAAGAAAGTATTTTAATGCTAGTTCAGATATATGTAGCCCATGTATGTGGACGTAGGTAAGCGAAAGTCATTTAAACAACTTGTGCTGGTGGTAGTCCGGCTCGGATGTAATTCATATTGGTGGTAAACCAAGTGGGTGGTATTTCAGTACAGTGGACTTTCATGTATCTGTCACAAAATACTTCAAGTCGGAAAATAATCCATACAGTGCCTAAAAGCGTTAAAAGTAGGAATATATATGTAATATGCTTATGTAACTGCCGAAAATGCTGGATGAAAGTGCAATTAGTAAAATATAAACTTTCTTCCATTTAAACTGTGACGCAGGTAACATTTTCAGGAATAGTTTCAATCAACTTCCATTACAATAAAAACGCAGTAGGTTAAAGCTTGTAGTGACTATGGAACCATAAGATTAATGAATTACCTGCTGAAATGTTTCCTCAAGATAATTTATAATATTGCATTTACAGCAAAGGCGAGCGGCAGATGCCTAACACGCAATTTGGGTTCAGAAATGCTCTGGAGACTCGGGAGGCTTTGTTGTGTATACAGAGATGTCTATTGCGACCTTTTCGCCTGCTTTATAAATTATCAGGTTTTCGAAACTGTAGCACATAAAAAATCATGGAAATCCGCGATGAAGCAGAACCAGATAGAAAACATAATAGTAGAGGGCTATTAAACGCGGGTATAGTCAATGGGGTGTACCGCGACCTTTGCTTTGCAACCTGTACTTGGAAGCCATCTGCAAGAAAACCTTCGTATAAGTGGATGAAGATATTACAATCAATGGTCAGAGGATAAAGAAAACTAAATTGATGGAAATAGCTTTTCACTTTGTTACCACTCATGATAAAATTTTATTTTCAGTGTCAGCAAATGTTTGCACTTTATGTTCAAATATTGCATAAAATACATTTACAATGACCAGAAATCATAGGTGTGAGATGCTGCCATTAAGTGGCTTATATTCCCACTTTTGAATAAAATCGTTTGAATGTTTTTACAAATGTTGTGGAGTGCAATAGACGATATAACATTTAACAGCAAAGTTTAGACCAAGAAATGGTAGTAAGATGTATCGCATTAATATAAACTTTGAAATGATATTTCCCAAGTGTACTGTGAATAGAATATACATTTTAATTTTAGTCATATCCAACATAGAATTTGCTCCGAAAACCACCATCCTTTGATGGATTAATAACAATAAACCTCGTTGGTTTTCATTCAGTAGGGGACAGTGCATATACGAGCACTAAATTATGAAATGTGGTTTTAAGGGAAACAAATATTCGTTAAATAATATTTACTTCGACAAAGAGAAGTATTAATCAAATTTTGAGAAAACAGTAAATGAAGCTGAAATCATATTAACGAAATTTGGAATAAATATCGCCGTGCCTTTATAATCTGACATAAAAAATTCAGAACTCTTCAAATTTAAGATTGACTGGGCTGATTTAGGTAAGTGCCCTGCTGCAAATTCACTCTACCGCATGTAACGAAAAGCTTGTTTGGTGTAAATTTAGTAAGACAAAATTTATTCGCCATTTTGGAAATGACCTTGTATATTGGCCTGTTTAGCCAATGGATGGGGTCGTGCGGTCTGGCGATAAAGAATATTTACCTACGACGGGTTTATGCGTTTAACGAATCCATTGCTCCAAATTAATCCCACTGGCTTCCTGTGTGTTCAGTATAAATAAAATGGCAGAGTAATGGTTCTATTTACAGGGCTCTATTGTTTACTGAGGTTTCAGCGGCAAATTGACAATAAAATTTGTTTCATTTGAAAAAGTATATTTTCATTACAGAGTCGTAACTGGCGGGTTTAAGGGTTTTATTTTATTTGAGATATAGCGGTTAAATCCGCTATTGTGAGGCGACGCTGGAGCTGTTTTATTGTTTACAATGTGAACAAGCTTTGCGCCAGCAGCCAAGAATATTCAATGAACTTGGAAGCTCCCCTCTGTATTTCTAGATGTGCATTCCGTATTAACACCCCCAACGCCCCCAACGTGTTTTTATTTAGTTCCGGCTTTCCACTGATTTTCACGCCGTATTTGAAATTACCTTTGTCTTTTTTGAACCGAACAATGGAGATGCACCTGCACTAGATTTTTTGCAAAAAACAGTCTACATTTCATCGTCCAAACAATGGAAGAATTAAAGTTGGCATTGCTGCAAAACTATTAAGCGCATAATGCAGCCTGCGGTCGGCGATTTCCGGCCAATTAAGAAAAATGAAAATTCTGGCGATTCAGCCGTCTTCCAAAAATATCTTATAAAAATGCTCGCCGATAAAAACGTGCGATCCTTCCATAAAATTTATTAATCCATAAAATTTCAGGAGTTACACAGCGACACGTTTCGATGGCATTAAGATAATGCTGGTATTAAGCTTGGGCCATTTAAATTAACAGAAGAGAATGTACAGTCAAGTATAGAAATAATGTCATCTTTGCGAATGTTTGCAATTTTTGACTAACATACAATAGTTTTCGGATTATACAGAAACATCGAAAAACATTGAAGACTGCGTTCCCAACCAATTTAATACTGTTGGCAACAACGTTTTAAAAATTTAAATCTGATAGTAGCAGTGGCGTACCACACTTCAAAACAATTAAAAAGTAAAGTAAACTACCTTTGAATAGAACTGTTGTTGATGCAATAACGTGTCGTAAGTTAGAGGATTAGCACAACTTGAAAATTCAAAATTATACCACGAACGTCAATGCTCAAAACATCCATTTTGTACAATAAACCATAAAATGAAAAAAAAAAAATAAGATACACGCATGAGATAAGATTTATTGTTGCATTAGAAGAGGCACGCCTCACCGGGCGTTTAAAAATTATAAAAACTATTGCGTATTACTATTATTTTCATCTCTTCTTAATATCATACTGTTACGTTTTACGTTCTCGGGCTATTAAAAAAATTATACGCGGTTTCTTGTTTTAAGTATTTATTTACAGCAATTTATCTTTACTATTTACAAAACACAAGACTATTAAGGAGGAACACAAATTATTTATAAGCTAATCAGGAACTATTTCTAACAACAAATACACTTCATTTATTTTCACCCGACTTAGACATTAATGATTTATCTGGCTAGATTTATTTACAACGCGTTATTTATATGGCTCGATTTTATGTACACACGGGTTTATTTATGTGGCAGCTTCCGAGTACTTCAAAGCTGGAGTCGGCACTCGGACTTTGACTTCGACTTCGACTGTCCTCTTATTTCCTTTTCGCGTATTTATATATGCGCCGGGTGAGTCATCCCGTAAACGTCGAGACCTTGCTCGATCCTTCCCGCAACGCTGACGTGTTCGCGCGCATGAGTCACCAAGGTCGTTTCTCGAAGGGTGTGACTCATCCGCCCGCACGTGAACCGGCTCAAGGTCGTGACACTGCCCCCGCGTTAGGTCGTTCTCGAATGATCGGGACGCTGAGTCATATGTTTGCTATGGCTTGATCCCAAGGTCGTTACAATACTAAGAGGAAGAAGAAGTGATTAGATTTTTCTGTATCTTTATGGTTTTTATTTGTTGTAAAGTAGTTTTCTAAATATTTTAGTACCGTTTGTTAAGTTGCTGTCTAGTTTAATAAATATATGATGAAAATATAGGCGTAAATAAAATATTTACATTATAGAATTTATTGAGTACACCTGTGTTCTACAGTTTCTATCGTCTAAGACAGTGTCTTTCACACGTTTTTGATTAGGACATTTAAATTCGGTTAAACAACAACCAATTATTTTAAACAAGCAAACAGATCAACAAAAATGCAATATCTTCGTAAATTATTTGCAAACATTCTTAAAGCAACAGTTCACAACGATAATGAACATTATGTTCAAGAAGGCGTTATATCAAGCAAAAATGGTTTTAAACACACATCGAATCTACAAACCTACGATTTAACCAAGGCCCTTCCGATTAAAATAGCACCTGGTTATGATGCGGTACCGACGATGAAATGGAAAATATATGCATACCTAACAATAGTGTTTAACTGCTGTTTACGACTAAAGTATTACACAAATGATTTGGAAACTAGTTGTTATTATAATATTTAAGAAACCAGGAGGAAAGGTGAACCAAGTTACAAGCTACAGACCTATACGTTTGTTACCAACAATAACCAAAATAATGGAGAAAATAGTTAAGAGTAGGTTATTAGAAGAAATTCAAAGGTTACATATCCTTCCTAAATTTTAATTTGGATTTAGAGCTAAATATTCTACAAACCATCAATTTCTCAGGTTGACGCAAACAATCTAACAAGAATTTGAAGATAAAATATATACTGTTGGTGCATTCTTGGATATAATGCAAGCATTTGACAACGTGTGGACATTTATCTACTATCTACTCTCAAAATGCAGCAAATAATATCATCTTTCTTAGAGCATCGGAGATTTATGGTCAGAATAAATATACAAATATCAACAATCCAACCAATGAAAGCGGAAGTACCACAAGGATCTGTCCTAGGTCGTATTCTGTTTAATAGTTGTGTTCATGATATACCAGAACCAGTACACTCAGATATATGTATGTTTGCAGATAATACTGTCATAATTGTTCAAAACCAAAATATACAAGAAGCAATTAATAAACTACAAAACGCTGTAAACGAAATACGTAAATGGTGTAACCAGTGGTATATCATAATTAATAGAAATAAATGTGACACTAAGATCTTCTCACTTCGAAAAATAGTAAACCTACCACAAATAGTGATAAATCAACAAATGATTGCATGGAATTCCAACGACAGTAGTGTCAAATATCTAGGTATCCATCTGGATAGGAAGCTGAACTGGGGTATACCGGGTGTCCATTCTCAAAGTCAAACATAGGCAATTGACATTAGTGCATTCACTCGTTCATAATTGAAATAATTTATTTTTCTGTAGATCATTTTTACAGACGTTGACAGAAATTACCTGATCTACTCCAACTAATTACCAATCTTTTTGAAAAATGCTATCAAACTTGAAAAGCAAGGCATGGCATATTTAAAGATTTCCAAATTTTAAATTAGTATTTTAAAATAAAAATCGCATCTTGAGTATTATTATTGGTATCATTTGATGCGTAATCATTATATATTTCCATTGATACCATTATCTTCTCTGTAAGTTCAATTGGCGAGCAGAAATTGTCAAAAACGTTCAATACACTGTTAATCGCCTATGTTCGACTTTGAGAACGGACACCCGATATATATTTTAAATAAAAATTCGCGCTTAAAATAAATTATGCAATATTGTTATACAAATCAGTGTTGAGACTGATATTTACTTACGGGTGCACAGTTTGGAGGTCAGTACCAAAAACTCATATAAACAATCTTCAAGTTACACAAAACAAAGATTTGGGAATAGGTACTAATGCACCATGGTTGTGAGGAATACACAAATACAAAATCTGTAAAAGGGTTTACACGGAACTTCTCCCCTGCGAATTTGATCAATTTGCAAAAAATATATATAATCCGCTGGGATTCGAACTCCGCGCTGCGAGGCGAATATTTCGGGCCAGTGTCTTGTCCGCCGCTAGCATAACTGAGCCATGGGAGTGTTCGAGTTGGAAGAGTTTCTGCTGCGTTATGAACACCATACTATTCTGTTCTATTTGTGATGTTTACCCTGTATCTGTTTGGTATTATTTTCGCCAATGATACAGCTTGCTTCATGTGAAAATTATTACTTGTATCTATTTCTCGGGTAAAGAAAAAATAAACAACCTTTCTGTTTTTAAGATGGTCATACTGTATATATTTCACCGAAACTTTCTTGGTTTCATGCCAGGTAAACATATAATATACAAGCAAAATATCGTCTAGTTCCAATAAATAGTTTTTGAGTTATACCGCCAACAGACAGACAGATAGACAGACAGAAGAAATTGAGAAAACTTGTTTTTCATCATCTAGGGACCCTGAAACGTGAAGAGCTGTAGAAATCTGGGAAGGTGATTTTTTTCGTAATTACAATACTTGCTTAGTTTTTTTAGACGAGGGAAGTAATAATAAGGACCTTGACATTCCAACAATTGAGCAATTTATCAAACAAACATCAAAAAAGTTTTCTAAAAATATCGATCTATGTGATAGTAGTGACTTTTATTCACTCGGAATTAAAGACATCCACAAGCGACTAAAAAGCCGATCACCGCAAGATGTCTACATGAATTCTGATAACAGTGACTGATGTGACAATATTCTTGTAAACCATTAGGATAATATATAATATTATGTAACAACAATAATTCTAAATATTTTGTAAAATTTTACCAAGTCAACAAAACTACTACTATAACATCATATGTATGTCGAGCTGGTGTATTTATATATTTAAAAAAAAGAACAAGCCAATTAGTATGTGCATTTTTAAGGTGTAAATCGAATTTCTTGTTATAATGTTAAGGTGGGTACGTTATTATTATTATTATCATCATCAAAAACGTATATAACTAAATTCACTATGGTAAATAGTTTCTTCTTTATAAACAGATAATCGTTCAGAATATAGGTAGGTGCAATTTTTACGTCGCTGATTTCCAATAAAAATGATAAAACGACGCTACTCCACGACAGTCACGTGAGCAGTGGTCACTCGTCACGTTGAATAATTGCTCTTCTGTCTGGAAAAAGAGTAAAGCCGAACGAACATCGCATGCTTTCTTTAAAAATGTAACAATTCTTAACAGAGATTTCGTTAGAGAAGTAATGCCGCTGCATTCTGCAGTTGCCGATTACAAGTTTATATACATATCGCATTTCCTTTTATTTTATTTAGCTACATTATTTTAAATACAGAAACTTCGAAAAAGTTAAAGACTGCATGACTACGTAATATAGGCAGTCCATTTAACACTGTTGCCAACAACGTGTAGACAATTTAAATCTGACAGTAGCAGTGGCGTGCCACGAAGTGAAGAACAACATATCATATAGGGAGTTACATATCCGAAACAATCGAAAAGTAAGTAATTTAAGCTTTGTCAGTGTTTGGATACTGGAGACGCATGATTTCTCATTGACTTAGAACACGTTATAACTAACGAATGTGAAGCAAAGCCCAAGCTTTTAAATATATTACTCTGACATTGTATTTAGAGATGACTGTGTGCGGAACACTTAAATAAATTTTTAATTTAATTAAAATAATGATACCCTGAAAAATTTGGAGGGTGGGTTATAAAAATATGCCATAAGAAACACAACATTACTAATGGGTACTGTTAGACGCCTACTTGCGTTATCCATTAAACAATTTTTAATTTTTAGACATATTTCCTATCTACGAGTAGTTAGCACCTTTGATAATACCTTTTTTGCTTCTAGATTATTATTTTAACTTAATTTATTTACAAACAGAAAGATTTAAAAGTTGATATTTACTCTAAAGTGTCATGTCATTAGAAAAATAAAAAAAATGTTTTGACTATTTGGTAATTGATTAAATTAGACTTTCTCATAACTCAGCATTTCTGCTGTAGAAATGTGATTAGCTTAAATACTTAATTTTCGTAAAATACTTGGCTACGATCTTACAGTGACTATGATTTTAAAAGAGCAATAAAAAAAGGAGTAACAATGCTGACAATAGTATGCAATTCTACGAGGATTGTTCAATAGAAACACGTTTGGAGGCTGTAGCATAATATTTAGTAGAACTCAATTGAAAATAAATCTTTATTAATATTAATGTATGTGTCCCATTGTTGTACTAACTACAAAGTCCTTGCTGGTAAAATTGTTGCTGCCGTTAACGAAACTATTATCTAACGGCAGTCTGCAGTTCCGCGTCCGAAGTGAATTGCTGCCCCTTTTTAGTGATCGTTTAATGGGCCAAAGACATGACCTTTGTGATAATAAGAGTATGCATAATGGAATGAACACTTTCTACACTGACGATCATTATTTCAGAAAGCTATATAACTTTAATGCCTCCATTTGTACGTAGAGCAATTTCCAAACCCCCCACATTTTCACCTGAAGTTGCAACTCGAATATGTTCTGGCAGTCCTGGATGGGTTAGTCAATTCTCTTCCTTGTTAAAAATTTTATCACTAAACCACTGCCGTGTGAGAATAACTATAGCCACCATCGACAGCTTTCATCCTCTTATGGGTTTATAGTGGTTGACGTGCTTCGGCGGCTAAACGTTGAATAGGGCAGCAGTCCCACTGATTCACCACTAGCCACCAACGATCATCAACTAAAATTCCAGCAGGCGTAATGATATGCAGCTGGTCTCACTGAGCCACCGCTAACCACCTACGGTCATCAACCAATTTGAAATTTTCAACCGGTCCGAATTTTGGTGGACGGTGGACGCCGCTGGTTAGCGATGCGCAAGCGCTAGATAGCCATTAGGGTTTTTTGTTCTGCGGTTATTACCAAACAGCTAGATATTTCGCGATCTTTGAAACGTCAAGATTAAAATAAAGGTTTGACTTTTGATACTAATAAATTGTAACAATCTTGGTTCATTTTGTAGTAGCTGTAGAACTTCTCTTCATCGTTAATTAATTGTGGCATCAGTTGGCGGTATTGTCAGAGCTCTCTGTGCAAAAATATTTCTCACACCCACACCTTTCGCTGCTTTTGATTTATTTTTCTCCAAATGTAATAGTTTCTTAACACTTTTTCCCTCTCTGAATCAGAACTATCTGAAGCTACCCACATTTTTAATTCGTAAAATAAATAAAACATCTACGTACATAACGTCATTTATTACTAGCGCATATCTTTGGAGGGATTTTCTATAGTAAATGCCATTTGCGAGCTCCATAAAAAGCAATCGCATAGAAATTTGCTACACACTTCACTAATGCGCTAATAATAATCAATTTCAATAACTTCATGCAAGTGCCATGGTGATAGAGTCGTGCCTACGCTATCCAAACGTGTTTTTATTGAACAATCCTCGTATACTACGGCAAATCTATTGACCTACTCAGTTAAAATTCAGAAGACTACCAAATGATGTGTCCTCATACCGTCCTGTTGGTTTAGTGCACCTGCTATCAAAGCTTCTAGCTTCTCAGGATAATACCCGAAGACTCCATTCTCTAAAACTACATACCAAATTATCAATTTAAATTCAAACATGATCACTCCACAATTGAACGGTGCCATCGCCTGGCTGATGTTATATACAAGGCATTTGAGGAAAAAAAACTATTGTTCGGCTGTATTCCATGATGCTAAATAAGCTTTTGATAAGTTGTGGTACAGGGGACTATTATTCAAAATAGAAACAATATTTTCACATCATTGCTACCTGTTAATCAAACCATATTTATGTGAAGGTTATTTTCAACTGTAAATACAGCAACGACGTATCTAGCTACAAGCAAATCTTTTTGGAAGTGTATTGAGTCCCGTTCTTTATGTCAAACGGGGCCCTTCCTGAATGAGACATTCATTCTTGTGTGTGACGAAAGTCCAGAAACAGCTACTCAATATGTACAAGAACATATCAACATCATATCCGACTGGTTATAAAGATAAAATATTAGAGTTAATGAAAGCAAGTCTGTACAAGTAACCTTCACTCTATGGCACCAGCGATATCCACCTGTCACACCGAAATTCTCCAACCTAAGAAGGTAAGGTACAGGGACATGCACTTCCACAAAAGATTAACGTGGAAAACTCACATCCAGAAAAAGAGGTAAGCAATTGATATTGAAGTTAAGAAAATGTACCAGTTACTTGGAAGAAACATTCGTTTATCAATGGAAAAGAAACTGATACTATACCAAGTTATAATAAAGCCAATATGAACATATGCAATCAAATTGTAGGGATGCTCCACTTCTTCTAATATTTTAAACGCCCCTTTGTATGTATCTAATCGTATTCTGCTCAAAGATTTTACAGTTTTTATATGTTACTGAAGTTATGGCCCAATATGCCATAGGTCACTAAAAGAAAATGAGACTGTTTAACCCTTACTAGACCGAACATTCCACAGAAGACACTAGGTGTGATAAAAGTCATTTTATAGCTATAAGATTAACTTACAGTATATTTGGCATATACGCACTCTAATTGCTAATAAATATTAATAAAGGTTTGTTGGCATTAAAGTTTACAACTGGAAAATTAGAAAGTTTAAGGACACGAAAAGCTATTATTCGCGGAAAAACAAGTAAAGAGCAGGAAACGAATGGACATTGCAATGGATAAAAAAGTTCCGAAATGAAGAAAATCCTTAGAAGTTTCACTAGACAACTTGAAACGAGCAGTTGGTCTCTGTCGCCTAGATCGTTTTATTTTCTTATTTACATCTAGCCAGTTTGTTTTTGCATGATCTTTCAGTATCAATTAGATTTAATCATCGTAACTTTTCAAAGCTGAAAGTGCGCGAATACGGTCCTGTCAGTACAAGACGCTGTATTTCGTATGCACAGCGATAAATAAAAGCTTTCAAGCATCGTGGAAAACGAAGTCAGTCGCGCGCCAGCCCAGATTGAAGGTGCACGTACCTGCGGCTCACAATGTCAAATCGCCATACGGCGAGCTAAACAAGAAGAGGCTGGAAACCTTGTAGTCTGCTGCGTAAAAGTCTGCAAGGGTGTCATACGTCAGTGATGACACTTCACGTAAGTACGCGAATTATAAATTAACCAAGGAGTGGCGTCTATTTAGTCACGTGACGGCAGCCGCTATAGCAGCACCGTTTAATGTGTGTGACGCATTCCGAATCAATTTAGAAAATTCTTAGAATTCCTGCCATGCTGCTGATTTCAGAAGTACATTCTATGATTGCGATAAACTGACCTTCGACTAATTCCTAGATTTATTTGCCTTTACGAAGGCATGCTTTCAGATTGATCAATACTGTCTGGAAAGCAGCATCTATTTTTATGCCCTAATTGCAAAGTTGAAGTTTTAAAATAGTTACAGTGTTCTTCATTATGTATGGAATGTAGAACAAATGCAGCCCTTTAAAAAGCGAAATTACACTCATTGTGCAAATTTAATGAAAAACCAATTATGATGCAGCAGAAATTAAATAAGTTCATAATTAAATACTAATATGAAACAGTTGCTGAAATTGATGGCCATTTTACGTGCGAATTGAAGCTGTTTTATAAAGGTGTTCAGAAATTTTAATTTATGTTCATGTTTGATAAAAATCCAATATTTACGCTAGTTTCTAGATAAAGAATTGTAATATAAAATTACTATGATAAAATGTTTGTTTTTACAGTTTTCAAAATAAAGATTTGGCAGCGCCGCTATACCATTGACTAAATTCGGGTACATTCACCTGCATTATTACGAGTTTTAGGAGTAATGAATACGTGAAACTGGGAATATTTTCTGCATATCCACCTGCTGGTATATTTTCATAAAAGTTCAATTTTACAAAGCGGCTTAAAATACATAAAAAAATTACTGTAAACTTCAACCATCTAAAAATAGGAAGGTTCAAGGAGATTATCTCTATTATGGGCAGTTTTTCCACGTAGTGCAATGTAATCGTGTATGCTTGTTTTTAGTTTATAAAGAAGTAAAAATGTAGGTATTCTAGCAAAGCGTCTGGAAATTGATTGGAGAAAGAGGGGAGGGGGCAAAAAATCGACATTTTGGAAAATAATTAGGTCTGAGAGGTGTCAGGGATAAGTTTGTGTCTAAATTTAAATACTTTAAAGCTACATTACATTTTTTAACTGTATTAAGTTAAATAACAGCGTTGCATCAACAAGAGTAAGGAAGGTTGAGAATGTAAGCATATGTACATCTGATCTTATAGTGGATAAAGTTATGATTTATGAGGTACTCAAAATCACTCACTTTATCAACTTAAGTTGTAGTTTAGATAGAGAGAAGATTAAAATGGTAATGTTATGGAGATAAAACAATACCTGCCAGAACTGAAGATAATCTACGACAACTGCATTTTCTCAGAAGCCCAATGAGCTGCAAATCAGCAATCGATCAGTAAACGATTAATTAATGAGATTCCAACATTTAGACATAGAGATCATAAACTATAACAAATCGACAAAAGGGATTAGAAGTCAAGTGGTAGTATTAAGCTACCGGGAAAATATTATATCCACTATTGTATGGAAATAGTAAACAAAACTAAAACAAAAATTACGAAAAAATATATTTACATTAGCATGGAAATGGGGATTTTAAATTAATTTGAAATTTTTTATTTGTGTAAACTAAGCTACACACACTCTGACCTCATGAAAAAAATATATACGAAAAGCAAAGTACCATCAAAACTCAATTAAAATAACGGTAATCCAGTAATATTACTAGCTCAGGGTTTTAACTGGTCTTTAACAAACACAAGCGACACTTAATTCACTCGCATTCATAAGACACGTGGCTTCACTCACAGGTTTGCCAGAAACATTTGACGTTAAGTAAACTATATACTAGACGTCGCCTTCCAACTCGATGCAAGCAAAATCAATTTACAAAGCTTGAAATTTAAATCAACTCCGTTTGTGTGAAGTACTGTGTGAATTAAGTTACCTAATGGCTGAGGCTGCCAATCCTAAGCCCGGGTAAAGGAGGATGATTCACGGGCAAGGCTAACAACCTACTCGTGGTGAAAGACATTTGATGCTTATAGAACCAACAATAGACCATCGCACGCCGGATAGATTTCTGGAAATCATCGACCAGAAAGCTAGTGGGCATGTGACCGTTACCGTTTCGTGAATGTAGCTGTGTGGGAAAGCCTTAGCTTGCCAATTTTGACATACGAGGACCGGTTTCAGATATTTCCAGCTTTTAAAATGCAGCTTATCATTCTAAAATCCCGAACCCACCCTGTTTGAATGCTCTAAAATATCGTGTCGACCTTTGATCGAATATATTTAAAAGAACCCTTGTATCGTTTCCTCGATGCGTATATCGACGCAGCCCTGGAGAAACATGTCGTTGTCAGCTTGTAGATCGACGCCGACTCTCGCAGCCAATATTTGATCTGTCGTTGACATTTTTTCTTTACGAAGCACTAAGAAAAAAATCCTTTTACGTGGCCTGTAGATCGACGCCAATTTCGAGCTGTCCGTTTTGGTTTTATCGAAGCAAGATTGTCAGTTACCGCTTCCATTTGCGAGTTTCCGACCAAGGATCTTCGTTCAACCTCTCATCATTAACGTTACTTGGCTGCGCCAAACTAAGTATAGTATGTTTTATACATTTTAGTATTGCATGTGAGATTTACCGCAGATATTGAATATGTCATATGTACTACGCTGAGTTTGATTGCGTAAATTCCCGCCAATCTCAGTAAGTTTGCAGTTGTACTATACGTTTTGGGGCATCTCCCCGTCACAACTGCAGTAACTTCAGTTTAAGGAATTTTGTTTATCGCGCGACCCTACAGACTAGTAGGTAGAATTCTTAGGTATTGTTTGCTACGTAATTTTTCATGGTCGAGTTTATGTCCTTGGATAAACTTTTCCATTACATCGCCGGCAGACAAGCGCCAGGTGGCGTCCTTAAAAATAGCACCGATTTGTCTCCGCAAATTTTCATTGTTTTGACTATGGCTCCCTTTTATTTTAGTCCCAGATGCAACCCTCATGCTGAGCTATTGGACTCTTCAACTTATTAAATATCGTAAAAAGAGATTACTCCGGTAGCATGGTAAGGAATAACGGCGTAGTGATAGTCAGAGTTCAATGCAAATCATTAAATAAATAAACATGCCAATAAACAGAAGCCGAGTAGCGCAGTTGGTAGAGTGTTAGGCTTGCATTAAGCAAGTCCTCGGTTCAAATCCCACGGGGACTGAAATTTTTCCCCAGCCTTGGCGACCTATATCGAGTTCGGTGAGACCATTCACAGTTGAGCATCAAATTACCAGGTGCTCTACTCTAAACCGCAGACCTAAGAGATAAAGTGACAAGGTCAACACATCACCAACACATACGCCTAACACAATGGTTGCTACGCAAGCTCAAAAGGTGCGGTACAACTTTGTAACCTGAAACCGGGGAAAGTTGAGCAATACACCGCTAAACGCTAGAGTACAAAGCACCAGCCTTTACACCGGTAGGTAAAAAGAGGTTACAGATAATATATACATGCCAATAAATAATTGTAAGCAGAGATATAATTTAGATGTTTGCTATTGTTAATTCTAATTATCGCAATTTTTGCTTCGAAATTTTAATGTAGATGGATGTAAATAGACTTATTCCATACAAATAATAGTTTATATGGCGATATAAAGCCAATAGGGGTAACATTATTATTATTAAGAAATCGACATAGAATTATTTATGCAAAAATTAAATTATATTCGAACCCAGTTGTATTTCTTCTGGAATAAAGTGATCGAACTACATTTTTATCTGTTTTAACTGTTCGACAGTATTCTTTCTGTTTTTTTTTCTGTAATAACTAGCGTAAGCCGCGAATAGGGCTAGTTTTTCTCTACTTTTCTGCCACAAGATTTAGCTTTTTTTTGTAGGTACCCTCATTTTACCTTGCGGTGTAGAGGCTGGTGCTTTATACGCTTGCATCTGGCGGTACAACGCTCAACTTTCCCCGGATTCGGGTTACAACGTTGGAGCGCGCCTTTTGTGCTTGCGCAGCAATCGTTGTGTGAAGTGTGTGTCTTGGTGATGTGTTGACCTTGTTACTCTATTTCTTCGGTTTGTGGTTCTGAGTAGAGCAGAGTTAATTTGGTGCCCTACTGTGAGAATGGTCTCATCGAGCTCGATTCCAATCGCCAAAGCTGCGGAAAAATTCCGGCCCCCGCGGAATTCGAACCGAGGACTTGCTTAATGCAAGCCTAGCGCTTTCCCAACGGTGCTACCCGGCTTCTCACGCAAATCTATGTAGTATCTAATTTATCTAATTACAATGGTAAGTTTCTAAGCTAAAATCTGAATATATTTATTTAAAGACTTTTAATATATTTTCGGAACAACTCATAGCGACTCGAATTTAGGTAATTACCTATATGTTATAAAACACTGCTGTAAAGTGTTGCCAATTTACTACATCAGATCAAGTAAGAAATGACAGAACTTCAAATTACGGCAATAATAACAAATGAATAATTACCTATATTCTTTGGGTTGGATTGTATAAAGAACCTCAATTTTTAGAGACACGATAATTGAAATCGCCCCCGCTTTAAAAATCACCTTTTTGCTAAATTATACAGTTTATAAAAGTTATACACTGTAAGTATTTCATGTTGCAGAAAATAAATTACTCCATATTTATTTTTCGGCATCAAGCCTTCCAACGCAGCTTATTTTCAATGCAAATGTAGTCATTTTTGCGCGATATTAAGTATTTTGCTTACAGGTTTTGCAGCTGCTTTCAGTTTGCAGCGAAATATTTGGTATTACGTTAATGCCGGAGTTAAATTTTTGTCGAGCCAAAATAGTAATTTCTGTTCGCTCGCAGAAACTTTGTATTAACTTTCCCATTACGTAGTGGCGCAAACAGACTGTAGGTGGCTTCGGCAAACAATCTAGGGCCCGCCTATAATTTAAAAGCCCTCTGAGCAAGAAAAACATCGATGTCGGCGCGAGGAATGGTTATGCAATTCGGATTTCATGAAATTGGGGATTTACAGATCAGAAATGTTTCGAACTGACGAAGGCTCCAGGAAATGTCACTCAAGGTTTTTGAAATATTCGAGCAAGCTCTACAATATGTCTTTGTTCAATACGAAACCCGATTTATCTAGTAAAGTATGCAAAATATGATTCAAATATTTGTCTATTTCAGAAACTATTTTTGAATATACGTTATATATGTACTTAAGTGTGGACCTATAGTTTAACCAACACAAAACAAATAAGCGTCTTCGATTATTTATCAAGATAAAATTTGATAGATTTATTGATAAACAAGTAAATACTATTGGAAGTTGTTAAACAGCTGCTTCGATCACCACAGAATGTCAAAATTTAGTACTATTTGATTGAAACAAACGAAGCCGCGGCAACTCTCATCGAGAATTATTAGAGGTTTAATTACGTGTGGTTTTGAGTAATCGAGTGAAACCGAGAAGTGTTACGTATCAGTACGGATGCTGAAGCAATTTCAAAGTCAGTGGCGAATAGTGACCACGTTTTCTAATGAAAAGGTTGACTTTATCAAAATAGCACTGAGCTTTAGAAATGTTTAAAGTGAAATGATAAAACAGATTACAAAAGAAGCATCAATCCTGCTTGTTATTCCAACTCCTTTGAAAGACACCGACTTCTTCTTTTCCAGAAGAGAGGAAACTATATTGCCTTCAATCGAGACAATTTGAATACAATTTGTATATTAAGATATACTAGGCATTTCTGAGAATGAGATATCGTATCGGAGTAAATTTGCTAAAGCATAATTTGTAAGAAAATATTGCATCAACAACTAGACAACACATTTTCTAGATGTAATATTTACAGTAATAGTCAAACGTGGAAGAAAATTATTTGTTTTGCATTTTTCAATAATATTGGAGGTTTAGGCTGTAATACCGGAAGATGAAAACGTCATTGATCGTATGACATTTAACTCGGTTTACTGTCATGACAGAGATTTATCTTTATCTAGAAACAGTTACAAAACTCAGTAAGATATGTTAACGATCGTGACTTAATCAAAGGTCTCCACTATTGCTTAGTTCTCCCGTTGTACAGTGCCTTCATAAATGACCGAACGCTGATTAAGGACGTAAGTAGGCAACCCATTTAACAGGATTTGGTACTACCGAGTGGGTATTTTTCGCTTTTGAGTTTTTAAAATTTACGTCTAACGAGATTTTGCTAGGTGGATTATATAATCTGCTTATAGTGAGCATTGCGATTGATTTGCACACCTGGAAACGCCTCAGTAAATTGTTCGATGCATGACTCAATTGAATATGACCATGAACCATCCTGATTTCGAGTTCCACTGCGAAAGTAAGCCATTAGTATAAAAGCATCTGGTCCGGGTGTGAACGGCATGTCTATGATTTGTAATCTAAAATAAGAAAATAACCTTAAAACCTGAAATTTGTTAACTAGTGTGTATACTTACACTAAACTCAAATACGTTAATTAGAGAAGTGAAGCAAAAGAATAGTACGCTGAAACCACAGAGCAATTATTGAAACTGGCTTTAACCTAAAAGGACAATGAACGAACGCCAATGATAAATTTCAACGTCAAAATATAACACTGCAGGTGTAGCCAACATCATATAGTTAAAATAACTAGCGCCTAAATAATGGCCATTCAAAAACGTTCGACCATTTATGAAGGCACTGTATATAAACCTTCAAAATTAAAAGAAGGTTGCAAGAAAATACCAAAGGTGCTATTGTAGAATCATTTCTATAACTTTGAACAGCAAGGCGGACACACACTTCCATCTCAGATAGATTGAAAAATTGATTTTAGAGCAGTTTTCCAATCAATTTTAAATTATTTAGAACATGGAGTAAGATGCAGAGTACATTTAGTTCTAAACATAAAAAATTTTTAGAGTATGACATTAGCCTAATCTGTAAAGCACATTTTTAATAAGTTTATATTTACTTCGAACATGGAGCACAATGCAGATTGAATTTAGTTCTAAAGGCAAAAGAAGCTTTCTAGAGTATGATATTAGATATTAGACTAATCTACTAAAAATATATGAATTCCAGCTAGAACCTCCAAGCAATTTACACACACAATTCATAGTAGTGGGAAACGATAATTTCAATTACGAATTGAGAAGGAATCGCGAAAGTAGGGGAATTGTCAATCAGAGAAGCTAAAACATATTGGAAAAGCCAGACACAAAATAGTTCGAATACTTTATATCAGGTGGCGTCTGTGGGGCTAGCTTTTTGAATGATTAGTGTCAGTCATAAAAAAATGACATCGGTGCCAAAGTGGTATAGCGGACAGTAAAAAAGAAACCCAACCGGAAGGCAGTCGCCATGGGTTGAGAAGAGCAGATCCTCGTGAGTTTGGGACTGGTTGGAATAGTCGGCACTTTCCTTGTCGCGCAGTTACATAGACGGCTCCCGTAAGGAAGATGGCAAAGTCACAGCGTTTGTTGCATTCAACCAAGAGCAAGGGCTACAAAGCGGGGTCACCAAGCTGTCTAACTGGAGCACCATTTTCCAATGTGAGCTGCTAGCATTTCGGATGGACCTCGAGTACATTTCACAAGATGGGTCCCAGCTCGAGTGTTTCGGTACCTTCGGACAGGTTTGCGCTTGCGACGGCAACATCAGGATTTTGTACTCAACAGCCTGGTGAAGTAAAGGCGCGCGACGAAATAGCTGCGACGGTTGGGCGATTGACTGCGCGATTCATCAAGAGCAAATTTTTGGAGCGGCTAAACTTTCACACGGTCCAAAACATACGGGGCATACGCTTCTATTTGGTGTGGATTTGGAAGACCGACGACGACGCATGCGATTGCGGCGATGGTTCGGACACCTCGGAACATGTGTTGCTTAAATTTCCAGCTTGGTAGTAGCGAAGCTGAAATGTGCGAAAAATCTAGAGCATGTTGTCTTGCTCGCGACGGAGGGCAAAATGGTGGTGCGAGATTCGAGAGTTTACACGGAAAGTTGTACGATTAGGGGTGGAGTGTCTTCAAACAAGCGATCAATCTAATTCGCTTTATAATATTCTAATTTGAGCTTTCTTATCTATTAAAATACTGAAGAAGAGCAAGGGATAATAGAAAATACGAGATTAATGTTTAGTACAGCAAATAATATGGAAACATATTTTGACTTTGACGCAATAAAAACTACTGAGCGTTTACTACCAAAATACAGCTAAAAATTGAAACCATACTGGCACCCAAAACATAATATCGTACAATGGTTTACAGAATATTGTTGAGCAACCATTCTGGTTATAGAGGAAAATTAAAGTTAGAGCAAGTTGCCTCATGATTTTGAAAGGTGGTAGACTAAAGCTTGTTTGATATCAAGATGTAATCATAGCAATCTAATATAAAGAAAGTTGCAAAGTTACTTTATTTAAGTATGATGCGATTCAAGATCATCGCTACTTTTCTTACAGAGCACTCGACTGCCAAGAAATACTTTCCACTATAAGCCCGGTAATGATTCGAAGTTGGAATGTAATTAATTAACGTCGCTCTCCTCCGAAAGCTGGTCTATGAAGTAGAATAATACACATTAATGACATTAACATACATACACAAATGTAGTTCACCCTCCTCCACAAACCAAATATCTAGAATCCATGTAAGATTTGTATTGCATGGTATGGAAACGAATGCCGTGGATTAAGTGTGATACATTACGAGCACATACAAGTCGATTAGGGCCCTGTATCTACGGATCCACTATAAGTGGGCCTGGAGAAGAATTACATCGACCATCGAACAGCTAAACTTTAATACTATAGTTCTTTAAATATGATGTGTAATATATGTTTCCATGGTTCTCTGGGTTTTTATTTATTTTAATTGTCTTAGTATCCAAGTATCTGTATTATAAGACACTGCAAGCAGAATACATTGGTTGAACACCTCGGCTATTTAAGGGTTGAGATATGTTTTTAATATCTAGCGCATTTTACCAAACGTTGTTCATGCCAGTCTCACCCGTTTATTTGTTTCTATTATTTGATTTTACATTACCAGATTTCATTTACTGCCCTACCTATACATATTTGTTCATTTTTACTTCCCTCGTCTGAAAAACGAAGGAAGTATTGTAATCACGAAAAAATCACATTCCGAGATTTCTTCAGATCTTCACGTTTCAAGGTCCCTAGATGACGAAAAAGAGGTTTTCTTAATTCCGTCTGTCTGTCTGTTGACAGTATAGCTCAAAAACTATTTGTCGATATTTTGCATACATATTAATATTATAGTTATCTACCTCGCATGAAACCAGTACCATTTCATACAGTAATAACTTTCACATAGGTTAGGATTTACATTTGCCGAATAAAAGACTCAACCGAATTATTTTCCTTAGCATAGAATTTCGGCTTAGACCGCGTAGTATTTGTATATGAACACCCAGCATTTTCTGGCTTAATGTGCCTTGCACCTTGTGCAAAACGGCCAAATCTGCCTAAGTATCCTCGTTCTCAAGATACTCAAACAACACGAGCCACCAAAGAGCATGGCCATCGCGCGGGTTTTTGCTCGACTTCACAAGGTGCAAGGCACATTAAGCCAGAAAATGCTGGGTGTTCATATACAAATACTACGCGGTCTAAGCCGAAATTCTATGCTAAGGAAAATAATTCGAGTAACAGCGAAAGCCTCAAACAGTACAGACTCAACCGATATAGGATAATGTCATAAAATAGTAAAAACATTTCAACAATAACAGTGTTCTGCGCCGGACTTATTTGAAAGAGCCTCGGTAGTGTAGTTGGCTTTATCGGTGCAGATACGGTCTCTATGTAGTGGTTCGTTTACGATTGCTCTGCAGATGCTGCGGGTTCAAACTCCAGCGGGATATTTTTTTTTAAATTTGAAAATGTATATAATTTATGAGAAACGTAAAGATAGTTTTACTCCTAACTTAATTTGATTTTTAAAATTATTTCGTGTCACAATGTCGACGGGGGAAGTTCTGGGTAAAGCCTTTTACAGGTTTTTTAAGTAAAAGAATCAAAATTTAGACATGGATTCATTATATGAACGAACGAACGAATTATACCGAATGCATCAGTTCTTTGATTCGTTGCCTTTCAATGGTAGGATTGCTACTCCGAATGTCATTTCGGAGGCTTTCACGGCCATTGTCATTAAGTAAAAAACGGCTCAAATGGGCAGCCATAGAAATTGGCCGAACCTCGTTCGTTTCCTCGTTGACATAACGCGTAACTTTTAGAGTAATATTTATTTCATTTGTCTTGGGTGTTTTTTATATAAAGTATAATAAAAAATTATGTTTATTTAGTATTGGTATGGAATAATTCCTAATTTATGAATGCAACTACGTTTATACCTAAATGTCAAAGTTGACATTTGATTTTTAAGTGGCTTATAGTTGCATTTGTAAATTATGAACTATTTCATAGCCATACTATATGAAAATAGTTTTTGATTATACTATATTTTGTTTTTGACAGGGTTTTTGCTTGTTGCTTCACTCACGCGTAAATAAATAAAGGAACTGAGTAAATTAACAAACCCTTTTTGTATAGTGCTGCCTATTATCTGTTCCTTCGTCTTTACCTTCGTGGGTTTCCAAGATAATGAGCAATCTCGGATGTTGACATTCTTCATGAGATTCTTCTTAACAAGATTACAATGTTCGTGAGCTGTTTGCAATGCCCTAGATACTGGTCCATGTTTAATTCTATTTCACTGGATGCTCAGTCTAAATCATATAATTAGCATTTTCTCTAGTTCGTAAAATGTGTTGAATGTAAGGACTAGATCGTTTGTAAATCGTAGATGGTTTTTAATTTTGCAGTAGATTTTTTTAATACATTCTCCAGACTTTGAGGAATAAATAGTTTTGGCGATATTTAAATGCTGATTTCACCTTCTAAACCTCCTCAGCTTTTTGATAGTGCTAATTGAAAAGTGGAAACAATTGAAGGGAGCGATAAGCTTTATTATCTTAAATAGTTTAAATGGGAAAGTCGCCTATAGAGGTAGAAACTAAAACAAATTAAAATCAATAGTTTGAATGCACCTTTAATTTGATTTATTTGACTGTTGGAAGTTTGGGGAAGTAATTTCCATATATTTTTGCAAGTTGCAGCATATAAAAGAGATTCTCTGACTTTTTGAAATGATATGGAAGCATGCATGTATTTCCACGCTTGTAGGCTGCAACCAATTGCACCAGTTAATATTTTGTTTTGCAAGTGAAAGCGGTGCATTTTCCACAGTTCCCGGCACTTTGCCATGAGTTTTCTCTATTGACTCCTCGGACACTAAAGTTGATAATATAAAGAAAAACGGGAGGCTCTAAAAACCAGCTTCACCTTTATATCGAAATAACAGACGCCGTAAATTCTGTCGCGGAACTGGCCTTCTCTATTTATTGCAAAGCCCCTTAAAACTGTATCATAAAGTTCGAAAGTCATTTTCAACGTTTCTTTGTCACTTATAGTGGAAGCGTCGGACATCGACAATGGAGAAGCTCTAAAATGATTTCCGCGTTTGCGTCATGAGATTTTGTCGAGGCGCCACGGTTTGATTCTGTTTTTATAATTTTCAAATTGATACAATGTTGCAAGCTGATGCTTCAATGTAATATGTGCATTTTCATGTATTTTAATTAATCGTGTTTCGGGACTGTAATAAATGGAAAAAAGGTTACAATATAATAATAAAACCATTGACATATCAAACTGCAATAATAGCTTGTTTAGCAGAAGTAACTAAGGGCAAAAAAACTCTTTAAAAGTTGTCGAATTTCCTTTCGTTAAATGTCTTTCGATAGTTTAATATTTAAATGGATTGCTAGCCTATGCAACCACTAGATAGTTCCCTTGGGGTCTTCCATTAAAGCCACAATTTCTTTAAGTTTAATCAGAATACTGCTGTTGCTGACTAATTTGTTCATAAGACGGTTCTGGTTCTAATTGAGAAGTTGAAGTAAGGGAAGTGCCTACTGCTAAATTAGTATAATTTAGTAAGAACTTGTAAAAATTGTATTTTGCTGACATCTCTTTCTGCATTTCGCTGTTTCCAGTTTAATTTTCACGTTCAATTATCCGAAATTACTGACACGTACATGCCTTATCTTAAAACTCCCGCTCACTAACTAAAATCGTTAATGTGTATAATAAACACTAGAAGATGAAATGTCTCTCTTGGGCACGCAGGTATTTACGCTACTCTATCTTATTTAACTTTTCCTCGCTTCGTTATCTGTTTCCCGTTTCATAAATGGCCTTACAATAAAGCTGGCCTTCAATTTATTACTGCTGCTTTCAAGGGCTCATTCAAAGAATGGATACGCAGTTACGCAACTACGTTTAATTGAGATAAAAATGGTTTGTTAAATAAAAAGTCAGAATTAAGACCGCATTTTCAATTGGAATTAATGCTAAACTATCCTTTTTGCAACAATTAAATACATTTCAATCTTACTTGGTGTCATCCCTGTAATAAGCTAATGTGATTATAGCTAGTAATTTGCAAAACGTCTACAATTTTTGAGAGAAACATTCTTTACAACTCTATTTAGGAGCGGCGAAAAGTTATTTCATGGCTAAAAGCCAGAATTCAATAACATTTTGCTCAAAGATACTACTTTTGCTTAATATGCAACGAATTGAAAACAGTTTAAAAGGCATTTCATCTTGTAATCTGCTTTCGACAAATATCACAAACATAAATCACTGTTTGCGGAAATTTTATTTGAAAATTGAAAGCCCCCATTGTATTTGGCGCGCAAAGGAAGAAATAGGAAGGGGTTCATATTTGTTTAGTTGAGCCCGGCATGCTAAAGTGCGAGGAAGGACAGTTCAGTTTTAGTAGTTGAACAGCAATCATAGAGCAGATAGCTTGTTTTGCTTGATGAGCGTTAGGCCGATTCCATTGCAAGCCGGCGTGAAACGAGGCCGTTCATTTTTAAAGTTTGTGTTTGTGATGTGAGCGTACGGTTCCGTAAATGTAACTATTTGGTGAAGCCTTACCGTGCCACTTTGGCAAATTTACGGCAATTTTCGGATCTACCCAGTTTCCCAAACCGCAGGCTACTAAGTTTGAAATTTCTGCTTGTAGGAGAGCCATCCCCGGATATCGGACGCATTGCTGAAGAAATTTACCGCATATCGTGTATAGATTCCTTTGAACTACCGTTGGTCATTCCTCTATCCAAGTTCTGAAGAAAATCTTCGCCTATATCGCGTGTAGGATTGATGTGAGTTTCGCTGTAAATACCGTGGGGGCGTTCATTTTCGAGCCGCGAGTCCGCCTTCGTCGTTCAACTTTGGCCACCGGTCCAGGTTTTGGTGCAACGTTCGGTACCTGTGACATCCCTCGCTTTGCGCAGACACAGTGCGGTTCTGCATAATTTGAAGTCAAATAAACAGGTTCAAACACCCCGAAAAAGGTAAGATCCAAACCTCAGAGGTGAGCACCGCACACTATTTTTTATCGTCCCGGAGGTTTTCTATGCTGAAACCTCACTTCGTCATATGCATTTAAAGCACCAAGGTGGGAACCAAAATTAATAAGGATTTTATTTTCGTCAATTCTTACTAGGTACAGTTGTTTGGAATATCGCGAGCAAACCCCCCTTCTTATTTCAGTCTAAGACCCCGTCGTTGAGCTACTGGACACCGTTTCAGCTTGTTACATGCCGTATATGGGGATTCTCCTGTAACACCCTGCTATTTTTAATTTTGTAAAACGTCCATTTTCTAATAAATGCCAATTCAATTTAATGTTTTGTTGTGCACATCTGGGTTAACCCAAATATTAATTTCTAGTTTATCCGTAGAGAATATGTCAGATAGATGTGGTCCAAAATTTCATTATCCACATTTATCCACACATCTAGCGCATAAAACTTTGTTATCCACACTAGCGTCTAAATAGCAATTACGTTTCACCAGTAGAAAACAGTGTTAGCTGCATTTTAACAGAAATTTTCTCTATGAAGAGAACACTAACATCTGATTTAGACTAGGAAGAGAAAGTAAAATTGATATTGCATAACTAAAGAAATACATTGAAGAATTAAGAAATAAAGAATGAGATCTTAGGAAAAAACCTTATAACACTACAAAACAATAATACTATGGACACCAATACAAAGGATGTTTGTAGCTAGCAGAAAATCTGTCGAAATCTAAATGGAATTGAAGTAACAACAACGATAGGACTATCGATAGTAGATGCAGCAACAGATTTTGATTTAGCAAATGAAAATGATAAAGATTGAATGCATAATGTTTGAAAACAAGAAGAAACTGAATAAGCATATAAAAAGATAGCCAATCAAGTTATTAATGGTTCAGACAATACAGACAATGATTTCTCAGAAAGACGGCGTTTTTAAGCTATTTTGTGCCATGGGTTCGTCAGCAAAACAAATGAAATGAGAAATAACAGCATCAGGGTACTCTGAAATTGAACTATTAAAATAAAGAAAAAACAGCTTGAAGTTATGAAGACTTTGTAAAATGCATAAAAATCTACAAGAAGTTGAAGAACATGAAAGAGATTTATTCATGGAGAATAAGGGTCGGATAGATCATCAATGTTTTTGTAGATATTCAAGAAATGTTGAAAACTATGCTCAAAGATATATAAATGTACATATATTTGTTTGAATATTGCTGAAAGGGCCCAATTTGTTTTAATATTTTAATAGAAATAGGAGACTGCTGTGGAAGAAAACGTGGATATGTCCATGACCAACCGACAAGTCAATAGATAACAATTTATTGTTTAGAAAAAAGTCAATGCAAAGAAATTCATTCAAACAATGGTACTGTATTGAGCAAAATTACTTTCAATTAATTCGTCTATGCTGAATTCAGCAGAGATAACTATTATGTTGGTCGTTTTAAAAAATTAAGAGTTACGGAAGAAGACTCCGAAGAACAAATATAAAGACGTAGGCATTGACTAGAGATACAAATGTAACCACCAAAGTGTTTAAGGAGGAAAGAATTTACATAACCATAAGTAAAACCAGAAAAAGCCCAAGGTTAAAGAATGGTAAGCCATTTCCAATTAATTGAATTGCCTGATGTTTCTGAAGAGTCCACCACTACTTCTTGCTTAATTTGCAGGGTACAAAGAGAGAACAAAAAAGAAGTCGACGGAAAGAAAGAGTTTTGGGGCAAACTAATCCCTAAGAGATGGATAACCACAAGAGAAATAAAGAGAGAGAGAGAGAGAGAAAGAGTCGGTACGAGCTTTAAGTAAATACTAATGTGGTTTAGTGAAAAAGAGAAGTTTTTAGAGCAGAAAAATAAAAGTAAGTCGATATTGCCATCATAATTCGGCCAAAATATCTGGAGTAAGTAAAAATACAATGACTTTTGTTATTCATCCCGGTTAGCATGTTCAGTCAAATCGAAAGGGGGCTCTATTAGTATCTATTCAGTCGTGTAACACACACACTGCATTTATGTGCGAACCAATATAATCACAAGAAGAATTGTTCCTATAGTAACGCAATCTGAAACGACCATACAACATAGTAGTCTAATAATTTGGTGTATGATGAAGAGATCCTTTGAGTTCATACGCTGAACTAATTTCGTGAATATGCAATGCGCCGCCCCGAGTAAACTAGTACATATTAAAGAGATAAATCTTCGATTGTCTATTCACTGCACTGGTGGATTAGGCACGATTGCTTCTACGATGTAATGCAGTAGTGTTTTCAAATACCGACTACTATATAAACAACATGTATATGAAAAATGACAAGTAAAAACCGCCAAAGGCAGCTAGTTCCGCAGACAGCTTAATCTTATTAAACGTTTTTTGTAGGGTTTGTCGACGTTTCAGTGTTTGTTGCAATCCCCTTTTACAACTGCTCCGTTATTGTGTTGCATTAATAATAGATGAATACTTTTGAAGCAAGCGGCAGCAGGTTATAGTGGTTCTAACGCTTTTGTTCGAAAGCGAAATAACGATAAATGGACGGCTTTCTGCAGAACGGATTGAAAAATAATATTTTTGTGATAACGTAACGTATGGTGAAAATTATTATATAAAAAAAAATCAGCAAGTTTGGTTACCTGTAGACTAGAGAACCAACAATCACTCTTACATGTCTTGTTGATTTGTAATTTTTAGTTGAAATGCCCAATGAAAAAAAAATAAAGCCTGAACGGCATAACATTCAAACATTTAAATGGTGATCACAAATTTACGTTTATTTTATTTTTTCATTCTGATTTGCCTTAATTCACAAAACAATAGTCAAAATATATCCCTAAACATACTACAACTTCAACGTTAATCCCCTATAACTGATTGTCAACTTAATGTTGGAACACTACACAGAAAAATAAATAGTTTACTTGCTTCCAACAACATAAAATTATAATGACACCGAAAGCTTTACTAAATATGCAGATTTTGAAATAAAAGATTCTATTCTGCGTAATTTTCTTTTATATTGTTGAGGGATTAACGGATATTCGAATTGTCAATATTAGCATCAAATTTAAATTTTAATAGGGCAGTCTTTATAGATCAAAGCCAACTAATTTATGTCTTTGAGTACCTTGCATCTTGTCAACCCAAACAAATATTTTTGTAATAATTATTTGAGTTGGTTACCCAGGGTAATTTTGATGATGCAATTGCTATTGGTGACAGTAAATGTAAAAAATTCCTTCGTTACGGCGCCATGGACAAATAGTGGAAAAACTCGAGAAATGGCAGATTGCTCTTTATCTAAGAAAAATTGTATGTAGCTACTTGGAAAATTGGAAGTTGATCGATCACTTATGGAGTACCTCATGAATCGGCTCTGGATCCCACATTGTAGAATGTTTATTATGATGATGTCCTAAGACTGGAGCTGCCAGAAGGAATAACTTTGTTGGGGTATGCGAATCATTTGTAGTTTTTGGAGAAAGCAGGAAAGTGATTGAAGAGAGCATAAGCTGGATCATGGGGATGGTTGAAATGTGGATAACGAAGAAGAGACTATAGCTTGTTCTGCAGATGATGGAGGCAGTAGTATTGCTAGGCAGGAATACTCTGAATGGTGTCACAATAAACTCAAGTGACAACGAACGAAATAGCCAAAAAAGCCTGAAATACCTAGGTATAGAATTCGGACACGATGTGAATATGAGCCACAATAGTAAATTATTACTGTATTTTCAAGCACTCCAGAAATTATTATTCTTATTATATCGAATAAGAGGAACAATAAAATAGCCATAAGAAATTTGCATCTGAGTCGCCCTGCAGCAGGCGCTCGTTAAAAGTTACTAGTTTGAAACTTTCTGGCAAGGATATTTTTACTAGACTCTATGTTTACCTTGGCACGATAGTCAATGCAAGATGAGATCAATCCAGAGAAATCAATAATATAAGAAGCATGGCCATAAAGAAATAGTTGTCTCTTTCTCTAAAAATAAACTAGTCGAGTGCTATGTGTTCCCTGTGGTGCGGAGGCGTGGACGTTGACCGAAACATTGATGAAGAAACTTGATGCTTATAAGATGTGGGTATATCGACGCATTCTCCGAATATCAGAGACTAACCACGTTACCAACACGGAAGTATTACGCCGAATCGGAAAAGAAAAAGAAATACATTCACAACTAAACAACGGAAACTCGAATACCTCGGTCATCTAATAGGGCACGAGAAATACCGCCTGCTTCAACTAATAGTTCAGGGAAATATAGATAGCAGGAGAAGTCCTGGTAGGAGAAAACACTCTTGGCTTCACAACTTGCGACAATGGTTCGGATTCACGTACGTTCAACTATTCAAGAGTGCTGCAAACAAAATCAAAATTGCCATGCTGATAGCCAACGTCAGTAACGGATGAGACACATAAAGAAGAAAGATGCTATTTTAGTCTTCCTGATGATGCAAAATATCAGTAATATAACAATCAGACCGTACAAAATATGTCACGTGACCCTCTCACTTGTGTATGTTAAGGTTGGTCTGGTATCCACTCGCGACTATCTAATGTTTGTAGCAGTGATATTTTGGCATTCCTTATGATGCATGCCGTTTTCATTCAACGAGCGTCCTCTGCAGGGCAACTCAGATACAAATTTCGTGTGACTATCTTGCTGATATAATAATATTACTCAGTTTTGCGATGGTAGAAAATACAGAAGTAATTGACTATTGCGGCACTCTAACTAATATGCGAAACCTAACATCGGTAGACCAAACACTGAGCAGAGATTGATAATAACTGGCTTGGTCGATGAAACCATATTGTGTGGTAGCCCAGTGTGGAGCCAGCGGGTGTCTATAAAAAAATAGATATTTTAAAAAGGGCGAAGGAAAAAGGTGTGACTGTAACACTGTGGCAACAAAGAGTATACAGGTGGTTTGCAGGAACCATCCCTATTCCAAATGCGTTTGGCGAGAAAAAAAGAAAGGGACGCAAGTAAGGCCCCCCTAAACTAGCATAGCAATATGGCAACAGGAATGGGAAAGTGAAACGGTTGCAACATAATGGACGAAAACATTGATACCAAAAATACATGGAAAAGTAAACCATCAGTTAACACAATTCATTACGGGCTATTTTAAAACAAGGAACGCCGAAGATTGTATATACTGTGGCAGCAGGGACAACCTGTCCCACACCCTCTTTGTATGCCCAAGGTGAAACGCAGTAAGAGTCAACCTGGAATTAGAAGTAGAAATCTGAAAGCTGTAAACATAATAGCAAACATTCTGGGGAGCGAACAAAACTGGAATTGCATCTCCACAGCAATTGTTAAAATAATTAAGACTAATAAAGAAGAAGGGATGTGAAACCAGATCATAGTGCAGTGAAGTAATATTTTATGGTGTTTTCCACTGTGCTATACGACAATGAGAAAGGTTGTAGTAAGAATCTCACACTCCCGGTGGAACTAGGCACGCAATGACCCATGAGGGTTTCCCACCCTTAAAAAATTGCAATGTGGCGTAGACTTTGCTTTATCGCAGAATTGAGTTAAGCAAAGTTGATTAGAATTACATAAAGTTGTTGCAACGTCTTGCATATACCGGGTGATTGGCGAGGGAACCACAATATTTGGATAATATGTTCAAGGGATCAATCTAGTTTTTTCTAGTACAAACCATACATAGATTAAAAATCAAAATGCATGATCAATGACAACCTCCTATTAAATAAATGTGCCGCCAGTCATAACATATTTATTTTACACAAAACTACCTTTCTTTATGGAAAAGATGGGTTAAAAGAGTTTTTAGTTGAGCCTTAGTTTGAAATATCTTATTTTTCTAAAATCTAAGTCATATTCAGTATAAAGTCTAAATATGCGCGTTTATCTGTTGGGAAGTGGTATGACACCGGGAGGTCCAGCTTTCTCCTCTTCAGCAGCATCAGATGCTTTCAGATTATTGAACATAGTCATTGATCTCCATTTATGTGACTATGCATTCCATCTCCACGGGTCACATATCCATCATATAGACCATTTAGTCCCGCATATTAGCCCGTGACTTAACGTTCACTGCCGCCAGTATCTTTAGTGTATTCCCCTAGTTCATCAGGTTATCCTATAGTCCAACTTAGTCAACTGCCCCTAGTTACTTTCCAACCAGTCCAAGTTGCAGTCTTACTTCACCAACTTATTGCCCTACTAGCCCAAGTTATTCACTAACCTCAGCTAGCTACCCGTCACCATCTTATTCACCTGCACTGCCATCTTACAGCCCAACTTCTTCAAGCTACTCGCTCACATCTCCCAGTTATTCATCTACTTTGCGGAGCTATTCACCAGCTTCACCCGGCTACTCGCCCACTTCAACAAGCTATTCTCCCATTTCACCTTCCCACAGACCCACATCGCGTAACTATTCACCTACATCTTTTAGCTTTCAAGTACATAAATATTTATGTATGATCAAATTCTTCCCCATTAAAATATTTATAGCGATTGTTGATTTCTATCCCTTAAAACATACATAAAATTTAAAAAAAAACCTTCTGTCGGTAGAAAAGATCCGCCAATTATCATTTTAATACCCTCTCCATTCTTAAGTAAAATCACAAAAATCTAATTTTAACCCCTCTCTCCAATGAAACGTCACAGGGGTTTTAGAGATTATCAAAACATTTGACACATCAATTTTGTCATGAAGTTGTACATATAGTAATAATAACCAAGAGGTTATACATTTTAACATATAAATTTCAAACCATTTAAAGAAAAAATAATTGGTTTTCTTTCGCAGTCTAAAACTTTAGTTTTCGAATTTGGCCTCTTTCAAAACACGCAATAGCTGGTAGGGGTGGCGCCATGGTTTTATCATTGGCATGACAGTTTACAGAACTGCGAGTTGTAGTTTTGAATCCCGCTGGGGTCACTTATTTTCAATTGAATGTGCGTAAAGGCAGATGCATATTACTAAAAACTATGAAAGCAATGGCAAGTTACGTAGTCATAGTCATATTAATTACGACATTTTCTTAGAACACGAGGGGACAAAGTCTACAACGCCAAGCTACTTATAAATGTATCTTTGCCACTTACAGCGGAAGAATTACCTAGAAAAATCAATATCTATTTTTGAACTGTACTGTAATGAATCCGTTATTATGTTCTCTATGTATCACATTAAATGTGGCTTAAAATTGACTTTAATAGTCTACGCCATTTCACTCGTATTTTTTATTATTTGAATTCTAGCTAGAAAATGGGGGTTGATACCATTCTGCAGAAAACCGTCCAATAGGAATTACAAACAAAGCAAACGGAGATTCCTAATGCTGATGGTTAAAAACCGCTCGTAAGCCCTTAATCCTTTCAGGGTCTATCGGGAAATAGATTCCGCTAGAGCATAAGTTTAGAGCGCAGGTTTACATAACCGAGTTGATTCGAATAGAATTAAAAGATGCGGGTTATGCCGGGCACGTTTATTGATATACAAGCTAAAACCATAGTAACGGTGGAGATTTCATATATGGACGGAAGCCAGCACGGTATAAATAATGATTGTTCCGCGTCTGATGGTACGTGAGTCGGCCTGCGTGGACTTACAATCAATTTCTGCGATCGGCAGTAATAGAACCAGAACGGGGACAACGGCGGACACGACGGGAATGCAATCAGCGCCATCTGAGCCGTCCTCCTTTTACATGAAGCACGGCTACTACATGATGGCAGCAATCTGCAGACAACGTTCCTTCGACTTAGCTTGCAGCGGATTACGTAAATTGGAGCTGAATAAGCACATGTATTATTACGGGAGTATAACCGACCACCATTCCCATACATCCGTGGCAGATCAACCGGGATCAAGGGCGAAGTAATGGAAAAAAGACTCACCTCCTTCGTCGGTCATCACGAGAACGGTGGTGCTCGGCCCAGAGCCTTCGGGGTTGAAAACCTGCAGCGACACCAAGTACTGGGTGTAGGTCTCCAGGTTCTGGATGGTGTGGCTCTGCAACAAACGCTAGTTTAAGGGGATTGTATGCTAACCGCGTCTGGCCAGGAATTACTCCCCGAATGACGACCCCAACCCTTGAAAACACGTGTGCGCTTACGGGTGCTTAAACGGCCCGTTCGGATAAACGATACCCGTTGCCGCCCTAGTCGTCCTAATTTAGCGTTGCTGATTTGTAATGAATGCAATAGTTTCCGCTATTATTTTACAGTGGCCGATGGGCGCACTTACTTAAACGTTCAGCGAGGGCGACCAACGGCAACGGCCAGCGGTTAAACGGTACATCAGGATATCGCTCTAGCGTTAAGCTAATAATTATCCTGCAAGAGGGCTGCATTAGTGACTAATTTAAATTAAATGCCTCGGGGCAAAGCGCTCCGAGTTGTTTTTTGTGTATGAAGCATTAAAGTTATCGAAACGCTTAGCTCGTTTTGCCTTGCAATTAACCAATTTTGTCAACGAAATCAGCTTGAGTGTTTAATGTTCCGAATAATATTTTTGAAGCTGGAATTCTATACGTACTCCATACCGGTCGATTACGGCCTGTTTTTTATAAGTCTTCCATTTTCTCTCGGTTATATGTACTTCAAACGACTATTTTAGTTCGTAGCGGCATTTTAATAGTAAAAATTACTGAAATACTTTAAGTCACTTGTCGACACCTTTCAGTTATTCCACAGGAATATGCAATATAGAGATAACACAATGCTAATAATATAGACTAAACTAGTGAACTAGTGCTGTGGGCCCCGGCACGCTAAAACGTTTGCCTTCTGACCCATCGCCTGCTTCTGGTTGCTTCTATTATAAATCCATTTTACAATTTCTACTTTTTATGGTACCACATATATTTTCCATATTTATAACAATGATCAAAGTTCAACAAACTGCCGCAGGTGAGATTTGTTTCGTATAAAACGGAAAAAACAAACGTTTTAGCGTGTCGGCGGTCACATCAGTAGTTAATTTTTCTATTCTATTCATTCTACACATAACCTGTGGGAACCATATGCCCATATGAGGTAAAAATGAGTTACACCTTACCTATTTATATTTAAACTCTTTTTAAATTATGATAAACTTAGTCAAGATTCAGTTGACGAAGAAAAACTTTGCAGTGTTCGGAGGCTATGACCCTTTGCTTTTAAGTTTCGTATTTACGCTTCAGTTTAACACAACAGTATCTGTTATAGTTGATATAGTTTTGGAAAATGATTCACTACGTTTAAGTAAAATATTGACAAACTAAAATACTTTTAATATTTCTTTTAAAAATTATAATACAATAGGAAATACATTTTTTAACAATCTAAAAGATAAAACAAAAATTCAATCGGAATCAAATATTGTTTACCAAATTAATTGTAATAATTACAAAGCTAAATATATAGGGCAAACAAAACAAAATCTAAACACAAGAATAACTCAACATAAAAATTCTATAAAAACAAAAATTTTAAACCCAAATAAACCAAATACTGCTCTCTCTGATCATGCAGTTGATAATTATAATTACTTTAATTTTGACACATCTAAAATATTGCAAAAAGAAAATATTTTCCAAAAACGCCTTATATATGAAATGATTGAAATAACAAAAATACAAATTCTATTAATTACAAAACGGACAAAAAATCTTCATTCTATTTACTATAATCTTCTCTAAAAATTCTTCTATAATTAAACTAAAAAATATATCGTTTAAATTACTATTAATATCAAGATATCCTTTACAATAGCAATTTTGGTATCAAGATATACATTTAAAATAAGAAAGTTTTAGATTTTAAATTTTTGACATCTGACGTTTCATCTTAACAAATTGGTTTTAAATATTATATTCAACCTATATAGTAAGTAGTTTTAACGTTGAACATTTTACATCTTAAAATCAAAAAAATTCTGTCAACTTTACATAAGGTAAGAATAATTATACATTGTTTAAGTTATCTAACCTATAACTCATTTTCCATTTGAGGCTATTATATTAATGTGTAATTTTTGAAGAAGTCAGCTAAAGCTGACGAAACGTAAAATATATTATATAAAAAATATTATTGACTGAATCATTTTCCAAAACTATATTAACTATACCTGAAGACAACTGTTATAAACAACTATAATATCTGTTATAAAATTACACATTCTACATTAATTTGTAATTTTGTGTAATTAACATTTTATAATAATTATTCATAGAAAACTGTAATTAGTTTGCTACTTTTAGGCTAGATTTAGCAGGTAACGGCAACTAACTTCATAGCGTTTCATCCGGATATATAGATATATAGATCTGTATGTTTATATTATTAATTTTGTTATCCCTATGGTTCGTGCTCTCGTAGATACATTCTATATATACGTGAGAGATATACAGCTATCACAGTCTTTCTCTACTAAACCACTGTTTTTATCTATTCTTGTTTTGTCAAACTCTTCATATTGGGTTTCTTTATGTTACTCCGGAAATCCATCTATTTCTATTAGCTCAGCTGGCATGAAGTTTTTTCATCCACGAAATGTAGTGTCCATTTTTCTATTCCCATCTTTCACTTAATCTTTTGGGCCTTGGAGTACACAATTATTGTTATTAATTTTATATTTTTTCTGTTACTCTAAAAACTAACCCGTTGCTCACATTTGTGTTCGTTTTAAAAGCTCCATTGTGGTACCATATATAGAATATTTGCCGAAACAGTGTTAGTAATGTATCCGTAATAAGCGGGTGTCATCAGCTGTTCGACATGTTTAAAGGTAAAACTTTTGAATGCATTCTTCGAATAAGACTAGGAAATTTACATTTTACACTCGATCAGAACCAATATACCAAAAATAACAGAGTGCTTGCAGATATCATATACACATACGTTACCAAGTGGTGCTACGACATTAACTTCAAGTATTTAGTCTGTACACGCATCATGTGACCTACAGGTTTAAAAAGTAGCTCAGTCTTTCTTTTGTCAAAGAGATAACCGAAAAGATGTCCACTCACGCACAAAAAACTTGAAAAGACTATGGAAAGCACTCTTCAACAAATGGAAGATGGAAATCTAACAAAAATTGCAGATGTAGATGAGAATGATTTTGAAGGAATGGAGAATTACAATTCGTATTAATATTATTGGAAGAGAATTTAGAAATAGGAACTGAAAAATATGAAGAAAGCAATGATCAGAAAAGCCAAGTGATTGACCAAGAAGACGAGATGATTGAAGAAAAAACTTTGCAAAAAAGGAACGGAAAAGGACAGAAAGTCAAAAGAAAACGAGTAGCGGAGCATAAAAAAGTTTACTCACAATAAATAAACTTGGTTTCAAAATAATGTAAAAAACATAATCGAAGAATTGACAGTATTGGTGCATGTATTCCAACCATCTCATCAACCATTACTCGACACAAATTTACAAATCTTAAGAATAATTTATATTTAGTCAACAATGCACTAGAATTTCGAAGATTAGGGCAATCGTTGACCTAGTTACTGAAAAACTTAGGAAGTGGAAGAAACTACCCACATAGATAAACATATAATACCATTTAAAGGCTAGGTCAACATAAGGCAAACTATCCTCATGGGGAATTAAATTCTATCTTCTATGTGGAGGAAATGGCATTGTTTATGCTTTGATAGTTTACCAAGGTAAAACTACCCCTTTGGAACCAGAAACCACAACGGAGTTTGGAATTATTAAGGAAATAACTTGGCCAGTCCCATTCCTGTCGACCGGAATTTGAAGTTCTATGCTGACAACTTTTTCACGTCGGTTCCTATAATCAAGTCAATAGGTGAAGACAATTTTGGTTTACAAGAACTATCCGAAAAATAGAACTGTCCTGTCTATCTGATCTGAAAAATAAAAGTCCATGCAAGAAATTAGCAATCTACATGAAGATATCGTAACAACAGAATGGAAAGACAACAACATTGTCCATATAGTAGTTTCTTGGAAAAATTGATGAGATAAAAATTGTTATTGGCTTCAAAATCCATCTTCATTTCTTATGTTTTGGGTGAAGCGTTTGGGTAAGTCAGAAAAATAATTTCTTCAAGTTGTAATATTTGAAGTAATAAAACTACGTAATCAAAGCATGGGAGTTGTAGATAAGACAGACTTGTTCTTACAACTTTATCGCACCTTTGTTCGATGTAAAAAATGGACTTGGAGAAAAATCTTTCATATTTCATAAATATGTCAAGAACAAATAATTATTGTATAAAACTTAAAGTTCCACCAAAACAACAACTGGACTTACTTGGTTTCACTTCTGATATGTCACCCTACTTGCTGAAATTGAACAGAGGAAAGGTAAGCGTTCTTCTAATAATGGCTTTCTATTTCTATTCAAACGACTCAAACGTACAATTTGTCCTCAACAGGATAGAGGATACGATAGTTTCGGCTATTGGCCTATGACGAAATTCATTAAGATATCATTTTAGTTCTAAATAGATAATCAGGTAATAGGATCCCAATGGTGACATATGCAATAATATATTTTTACTTCCTTCGTCTTTTAGACGCGAAAAAATCACTTTCCGGGATTTCTTCAGATCTTCGCATTTCAGGGTCCCTAGATGACAAAACACAAGTTTGCTCAATTGCGCCTGTCTGTCTGTCTGTCTGTCTAGCTGTCTGTCTGTCTATCTGTCTGTCTATCTATCTATTTGTCAACCTGTCTGGTGGCGGTAAAACTCAAAAACTATTTGTTGAAGGAAGACGATACTTTGCATTCATATTATATGTCTAGCTGGCATGAAACCGAGAAAATTTTAGAGAAATATATACAGGGTGAACACAATAAAAAAAACTAAACTTTATTTATTATAGATAAAGATAATAATTTGCACATAGCTCAGGCTTTATCATTGGCGAAAATGAGGCCTGACAGATATAGGGTAAAGCGTGGGTAAACATCACAAATGGGACAGAATAGTATAGTGTCTTTATAAAACAGCAGAAACTCGTCCAATTCGAGCACGCCATTGGATCAGTTATTCTAGCGGCGAACAAGAAACTGGACTTGAAATATTCACCTGGAAGCGCGAAGTTCGGATCCCAGCGGACTAAATTTTTTTTATTTGTAAATTGATCTAATTTGTTCCTTGTAAACCCCTTTACAGGTTTTTTGAATATGCGTAAAGTTTTTTTCAAATATGCAAATATGGCAAATATGTTAATTATGCTGCACACCATAGTATTACAAATCCTTGCTTGGTAATGCGTTGATCCCATGCAGATGTGTTTAGTTGTGTAATACAAATTCTGGTTTCCGCTAATTTATTTTTTTATCGCCTACTCTCCATTTTTGACAGTATGCAGCTTAGGTATTTAAACTTTTATTTTTCCGCCATATGTAATATCTACATGTTTTACCTTTTCCTCTGTTGTTACATATTTTGTTTTATTGAAGTTAATTTCTTAGCTATTTGTGGTTTATTATTGCTCTAATTTTCTTACCATAAAGCTAAGATCCTCTTCGTTTTGAGCAATAATAACTTGGTGTGCCCCGGACTCCCACTCATTCGCATTTACGTATTCATGGTTATTGAATAAGTAGGAATATATTTTTCAAACTATTTGTTTCGATGTGTCTTCTAGTAAATATTAGTAGGAGAAGCACAACTCGTTATTTTCCATACCATATTGAATATAGGCACAGCGCACTCTGAAGGGATAGTGGTTGAATTTCACATATTTAACTAAGATTTTACTCCTGTTAGGAGTCGTTTTAGTTAAGAGCAGATATATAGCATCAAAGTAAAGATAAAACTAGTTCAATAGTTTTACAGCTGATATAAATTTCAAAGTAGGTATCTATGACTCAGAAAAACTGTCGTTATGGTGGTTTACAGCGTTATATATCAGTCTTTATTAACGTGTTCAATATCGTGTACTTTCCGGCAAATCTCAAAGCTTGCATGTGCATAAAAATATAAGGGTACATTTGAAGAGGCTTAACACGTAGAGTGTCAAAATACAAAAAAAAGACGTTCGTTGTGGCCCATTTTTTTTTAGGAATCCTGCTTTTATTTGTTGTTATAACACCTACTGTATTAGTTGCAATACCAATAAAACATAAGTTATACATTTTTGCATTTTTTATTTGGTGCATTTGTACACCAGGGCCATAAGAACTACGTTTTTCGTAATGGTCGTTCTGCACATGGCAAGTTGGAGCAGCAATTGCACATGTTTAGTGTGTGTGCAGGTGCTAGCAGTTTATGTGACATGTGTTGTACTATATCAATATATCTTACAAAAAGAAGCAGCAAAAATTTCAAAATGTGTGGAACGAGTTGTTATCAGATGAGTTGATTTCGGAATCTATCGAGCATTCAGAATATGAGGTTGATAAAAGCACTGGGACGGAAAGTGGCATAGTTCGAAAAGCAGTGATTTTCAACAGAGAAAACTAAAAAGTTTCAACAGACAAGATCAAAAAGAAAAAATAGATATTTCGGTGCTTTATCATCAGTATCAAATAGTGGACTGAAGCAAAAAAGGGTAAATGAAGCAACCTCATCAGGCTATGTCGATTGTGAAAATATTCGAATATCAATTGACAGAGACGCAATTGTGGATGATATTATCAATTAAGTAGTTGCTGTTGGTTCCATTTTATCTTATGAAGAAGGAAATCAGGACAATACCTAAAAGATTTTAAATTTTTGGAACTAAAACCCGGAATAGTGCCAAATCTGTATGATCATTATGAGAAAACTACATACGATTTTTATAAAATTGATGACGATAACTATTTGTAACTGAACCTAGTCGCTACGCCAACCAAGAAAATGCAGTGCAAGAATATCTCGGTGGAAAGATACAAATCAAGAGGAACTAGATAAATGTGTGGGAATTTTTCTGTAAATGGGCTTGCGTCAATATTCTTCAATATCTAAGTATTGGTCAAAAAGTGAACTATATTACAACAAAGTTTCAAAGTAGTTACCCAGAAATTGTTTCCAATTACGGTTGAAAACTTCTTCTGACAATGAGAAGTGCACAGCAGAAGATGATAGATTGTATAAAATTAATCCACTAATTAATACACTGAAAGATAACATTCAAAAGCATATTACACTTGGAGGATTTTTTAGGTATCCATGAAAATTTGGTGCTCTTTAAAGGTACACTAAAGTATATTGCCAATAAGAGGCATAAGTTTGGCATAAAGTTATTTAAATTGTGCCTAGATGGAGGATACCTCTATGATTTGAAAGTCTATTCTAGACAGGAAAAGGATGAAAATGATACATCCACTCTACCGACAAAAGTCGTTTTAGATCTAGTTAAAAATGTGTTGGAAAAGGAAGAACTGATAGATAATTAGACCTACATCTTCGGAACTTTGCGAAGTACTAGAAAGAATCATTCAAAAGATGTAATCAACAAGAAACTGAAAAAGGGAGAAGTTATAGCAAAAGACAGCAATTCGGGCTTATTTGTAGAAGAGTGGAGCGATAACCCCGACGTTATGATGATGACTTCCAAATTCATTCTTGAAATGGTAACTGTTCGAAGAAGGGGAGGTGATATTGAGAAACCCAAAAGTGTTATTGAATATAACAAATATAAAAGTTATATGACATATCAGGTAAGCATTCACCTACTAGTTCTAAACCATATTTTGATGTTGTTTTATCAGATCAGATGAAGTCTTACAATAGTTCTTTGAGGCGTGGGGTAAACTAGTACCGCAAACTCTCGATTGAATTGGCGATTGCAGCTGCACTAGTAAATGCACACTGGCTTTATAAAGAAGTTACCCAAAACATGATTACAGTTACACAATTTCGCGAAGAATTACTTGGCCTTGAAGTAAGAATAGCTTCAGGAGTAGTTGTATTTAAATGTCAGCTCATTTATGCAACTGAACGCATCCGTCTGCGTCTAGACCCCTTCACAATCGGATGGGCCGCAGACGGATGCGTCAACCGCAATAGCTTCCATCGGAAAGCGTTTATAGGAAAACGGCAACATAAATTCTACTATAAATTAGTAACTCAGCGTCTCAGACGTGTGAGTTAAACGCTTATAAGAAACTAGTGAATCACCCGAGCTACGCTTCGCTTCGCTAATTATACGATGTGTCTTAATCCTAACGGGGACAAATAATCGGCAACGCCATCTCGCCTGTGGTGGCCGCACTAAAGGGGAGTGTGGGCCTGCCGGTAGTTCGCTGTACTTTGGCGTGTTGTGCCTGGTGTGCACTCACGACGGTAGGTGGCACTGGCAGTTGCCGAGCTACGCTTCCCTTCGCTAATTACACGATTTAATTAAAACTTTACTTTTTCGTCCTTTTTTTGAAAATGAGGCCTACGATCTAAGTTTAAAAATTAGCAAAATTTTAAGCTATCATACAATTTAATCGGTCCAGTATGTTCGGAGGAGATAGCGAACAAACATACATACATAGATACATACATACAAAGAAAGAGACCACCGATTTTGTGGTATTGATTCCATCCAAGTTAGAACAGCAGTCCGTTTATAAATTTTTTAATAATCGGTTTTTACGTGTATCAATGCTAATTTCAAACATTTACAGTCATTTGGCTCCAACTGTTATAAAACGCATTTTTTATTAAACACCCGTACAGAAACTCAGCCCAAGATTCTTTATTTAATATACTTAAAAGTTTATTAAATTCTTATGCTAACATATTATATAGTAACTTAATAAGCAAGATTATAATAGCTAAATAATCCCTCCAGTGACGCAGAAAAAATGTTCTTATGAAATTTTTTATATACGAGGCAAAACTGAATAAACTGAATTAAAGAACAATATTAAAATTAAACTAGTAGCTTGGTAAATAGTACTGATCTTCGTGGCCATAATAATGAACTTGAAAATTTGAAATTTCCCATCTCATTGGAAAGTCAGCTTTTCTATAATTTACAAGCTACTAATAATCGTTGCTTATAACAACACAGAGTGACCGAAAACTTCTCAATGTTCTAATAATTAATTCGCAAAATAGCTTTAGTCATTTCCAATTTTTTAAAATAGTGTGAATCGATAGAGCAGCTCATTTCCCGGACAAAATTATCTAAATATTTAAAGGTACAACTTTCTTGCAACTAGAAAAATAAAGGTTGCAGCGTGAAAATGGGCTTTTTGCAGTGGCTCTTCGCCAAGTGCACTTATTTGTAACTTTCGGCATTTAATATTCTGGGAAGCAACACTTACTTCAGGACTACCTAAAGATGCTGTGGATGCAGATTCTAAATTTTGTCCGGAGAGCGAATTAAATTCCGCAGAAGCTTACTATGGGTTTTGTGTTAAATAACCGTCCTAAGAGGAATTGTGTGCTAGCAAATAAAAGGGAATTTATTAGAACAGGTTAGATAGAATAGTAAAAAATCTGTAAAGAGGTTTACACGAAACTTCCCTCACTCAATTTGCAAATAAAAAAAATGTAGTCAGCTGGGATTCGATCGCATCGATCCCAGGCGAATATTTCGAACCAGTGTTTTGTCCGCTGATAGAATAAGTGAACCAAGGGCGTGTTCGAGTTGGACGAGTTCTGCTACGTTGCAAAGCATTATACCATTCTGTCCCATTTGTAATGTTTACCCTGTATCTGTTAGGTCTCATATTCGCCAATGATAAAGTGTGAGCTATGTGAAAATTATTACTTTTATCTATTTTGTTATTTGTTATTTTTTAAGGTGCTCACCCTGTATATATTATGACAGGTAGACATATAATTTGTATGCAAAATATCGCCTTCCTCCAACAGGTAGATAGACAGACAGACAGACAGACAGACAGACAGACAGGCCGACAGACAGACAGACAGACAGATAGACAGACAGACAGCCAGATAGACAGACAGAGAGTCAAACAGACAGACGGAATTGCGAAAACTTGTTTTTTTGTCATCTAGGGACCCTGAAACGTGAAGATCTGAAGAAATATCGGAATTTGATTTTTCGTGATTACAATACTTCCTTCGTCTTTTAGACGAGGGAAGTACAAATTCAAGTCTAGTACAAACTGAGAAGTTACAGTTAAAATATCCTTTAAATTAAAATGTTACACATTATTTAGTAAAACTGAGATCTTTAACTTTAGTTTGTATATGTAGTAGCAATTGCAATTCTAAGCTGTTTCTTCTACAATAATAGAACGCAACTGACAAAACGCTACTACCCCAAAATAAGCCACATTTTTGTGATAAAAACACTACACAAACGTCACTGACTTAGTGGAGCCAATATTTTTAAAATTATGCATCATTTTTAATAACTGCATCTAATTTCGGTAATATGAATTGTCAATATGTGAAACTATATTTCTACCAGGCTACAATCCCCTAGAAATCATCAGATGTGATTTATTGACAGACCCATATTAGAAGAACACTATCTAAATTTACGATACAACCCCGGAAGAAGCGATAGCAGGTAATGTTTTCCACGGAGCAGGAAACGGAAGAAGCTCTGAAGAAATATGCTGGCGAAATTAATATGGGGCTGGGAGAATTTGGGGACCTAATCTGTTAACACTATCGAAGAGCTTTAGGAAATAAAATGCCAGTTATAAATATTCAGCGGTTAACGTGACCGCAGAAGAGCTTTAGAACTGCATTTTCCCACATGCGGCGAGCGTGACGGCATGAAAGCAAAAATATAAATTGACTTTTTAGGAAGAATTAAGCGCCGACGAAAATTTAATTAAGATTATTCAGGGTGTCAAGCAAGGGTTGTCACCTGTGTTATTCAAAGCATTTTGGGATTTAATGAGAACAAAGCGCGGCCTTTATGTGCGTAAAAATAGAATTTTAATAGGACCAACCTATTTAGCTATCGAATATAACGATGAAGCTTAGGTCTATAGTCTTTAATAGCGAGCGGTAATGATTCATTTAATGCAATATTTAAATCAACTAAAACTTTACTAAAATTACTTTTAAAATATTGCACGTTAAACGCTTCAATAAATATTTTAGTGAAAGCCACCAGTTTCAAGTTTCGAGTACTTATTCTAAACACAATTTATAAATCTGTATATTTGCAATTAATGTTCCCGCAATAGATAGTAGCAATCAGTATACAGTAACATCATTTATCGACGCTACACTTTTTTTTTAGAAGTGTATCCTGAGACTCGACGGATCAGAGCAACCGATTATTACCTGTTCTCCAGCCCAGTCAAAGGTAAGCGATTGATTGGTCTTAAAATTACCCAAGTAAATGTTGAAGTTCGGATATATTAAAAATGGGCCACAAGCAGTGGTGTCTGCTCCTTAGGTTCGTAGGAGCCCTAGTCTAACAACCGTCCATAGAAAATATACCCGTATTTTATCATCTCTCCTACAACTATAATATAATAATGAGTTCCGGTGGTAGATTCGACACCGCTTAAAACATGTAAAGCAACATCCACAAAGCTTGTCAAGAGAACATGAGTTATGTGTCAATACATTCGATGATATCAATGTACCGAGCGGCTGGCAGCTGATGAGGGCGATCCGAAATAGGTCTCAAATTTATATGACAATAATGAACAAAAACGCTGAAGCAGCAGAATTGAGCAGTTTCAATGCGATTCGAATACAAATGTGTTGCTATCCCAGAATTCCTATACGCAAATATGGCGCAATATGAAACATTGAAAATGAATGTATTAGAGCTCCGAACACTGTTTTGGTAATAAATTAGTTTTTGCAGAACAATAAAAAGTAAAGTTGGGTCTTTCCAGATTTGGTACTTTTCACTGGTTAGGTACTCGTTTAACTCGAATAAACATAAGTAAGTATTCACAACATTAATTTTAAAAGTTAGCTGAAACGGTTAAAATAAAAAAATAATTTGATTAAATTTCAACCTACAAAATAAAGTTGGAACCCAGGATTTTACAAAACATTTTTTTGTGGACATTCACAAAAAACAAATGGATTTGTGGATGTACTGTTTTTCATTATTAAATAAGTTATCGTGTTCGTTTTTTAACACTACTAAAAAACTAGGACAACTTTTAGATCTATTTGTCATGAATTTTTATTATTTCAGTTGATTAAAATAATGACCTTAACTGTCATGTGATTAATTTAAACCTGTCAAATGTCATATCAAAAGCTACTATATATAACAATGATAAAACGAAATAAATGTGCAATTTTCCGAATAGTTATATCGTTTTCTAAGCAAAAAAATGATTCTAGTTTTTTAAGATATTTACTGTAGGCATCATGAACAGTGGCGGTTTGATATAATTTTAAATTTATTTACATCTTAGTTAAAAGTCAGATTCACAATGCTAAGAAAACCTTGTCTTCGTATTTTTTTTGGGTAACAATAGTACATTTTGTGTTGTGTTTGAAAATTTTTGTTTTGTGCATAGATATTTTCTTTTGGATTATTAAAATTAAAAATGATTGCTATATTTGGATTAAACATAGCCGAAATGTAGGCCAATCATTAATTATTATTTTTCCTTAGTAATTGTTAAAAATTAAGATCCCACCCAAACACAACCTACAATTTCATATAGAAATGTACTGCAGCTCTTATAGATGTAGTGCACCAAGATGTTCTTAAAGTTGGATTATATTTATGTTTTCTCAATGTTAAAGGACTATTTGTACAAACAGGATATTAAAAATCTGGTAATCACCTATCTCACATCAATACACATTAAAAATGTAATAAAAATGTACAGTTAAAAAAAACGTTAGAGCCGTTTTTGAAAAAATCGAAAAAACTGAAAAAATCACAAGAGTAAACACCTTCTTCCGGTTATGCGATTTTCTTCAAAAGCTTGCTGTCGCATCTATATAGTACACAAAACTTACATATGAAGTTTCAACGCCATACCTCTTTCCGTTTTTGAGATATTCTGTTCACAGACAGACAGACAGACAGACAGACAGACCAATAAAAAAAAATATGTTTTTTGGGATCAGGGGAGTCTAAAACGTGAAGACCTGTTGAAAACTCAATTTAGAATTTTTGAGGTGAATCCAATACTTCCTTTATTGTAACAGGAAGTAAAAACCTGACCTATATGCCTTCTCTTACCGGTATCTTCTTGAACAGTATACTCTAGATGAGACTGTAGTAAAGGCATTTTTTAAAGTTACTATTATGGAAACTGGAAGCATGTTAAATAATTGATACTAGCACACTAAATTAAAAAAATCTGTAAAGGGTTTTTCAGAACTTTCCTCGTAAGTAGACGTTGTGACTCTAAACAGTTTTAAAAATCAAAGGAAAATAGGGGTAAAAATAGCTTCAAGTTCGTAATAATACTTAAACAATAAAAGAAAACACTTGGTAATGCAAATATACATTTTCATTTAAAAAGAAACATTATCATCGGCGATGGGATTCAAACCTTAGCGCCTACGAAAGAGCCAACGAATGCAATTTCAATCATTTTTATACGTAGCCTGAAGTAAAACATGCATTCGCTGCCTCACCCACCAAGGACACCTCCGATCGGTGAGATGCGAGTGGCTTAAATAGAACTCATTTATTGTTTTTCCCATTTTTGTCAAGGGTGAAGCCTGAAGCATGTACAAATTGCGACTTTTATCTAATTCCCAGTTAAAGCAAAAATAAAATAAAATTTTATTTTTTAAGGTGCTCACCTTGTATATATTTGTCCGAAATGTTATTGGTTTAATGCCAGGTAAATATATCATCAATGCAAAATATCGTTTTCCTCCAAGAAATAGTTTTTGAGTTATACCGCCAACGGGCAGACAGAAAAGCAGACAGACAGACAGACAGACAAACAGACGGACGAAATTGAGAAAACCTGTTTGTCGTCATTTAGTAACCCTGAAACGTGAAGATCGGAAGGAATCTCGGAAACGTGATTTTTTCGCGATTACAATACTTTTTTCGTCTTTTAGACGAGGGAAGTAAAATGTTATTCAAAAATTTAAAACTTTAGAAACATAAAATAGGAATAAAGGTAATTCAGAAAAATAACCATCAGCTGCCACTATAACGAGTGTAAATGAGTGAACCCCAAATATGTTTTGCATGTATACATCTACTTTTGTGAAACTTAGTATGATGTTTTCGAAGAACAAAACATATGAAACTGTGGAGTTTTAGTTAAAAATCCGTTTATGGCGTAACCGGAAATCTCCTTAGGTGTTTTATTGAAAATGGAACACTCTGTATATTTTATTATAACTTGATTCGTCTTTAAACTGTGAATTTTATGATGTGCCATAGGTGAGATTTTGGTTGCCAGACTTTTGTTTAAATGACATTTAAAGAAAGCAAACATTGCTCTTTGTAGGGCATTCTGAACTTGAAGTGTAGCAATTTTTACTCTCTACTGAAGTATCAACTAACGTTATGAAGTTGTGGAAAGGTTATTGTAGCTATTATATTTAATTAATGTTTAACTACAACAATATTGTTTTATGTGTTTTGTTCTCGGAAAAAACTACACCAAATTTCATATACGTAGATGTATAAATACAAAATATACGAGGGCCGTTTTTTTTCAACCTCCGATGGGCCATAACAAAAAAACAAGTGCATATAAAACAATGATTTTATTACTAAAATTTATGTACACTTATGGTTACTTTTTGACATAATCACCTTGGAGATTGAGGCACTTGTCGTACCTGTGGACAAGCTTTCCAATACCGTCTACATAAAATGTTGCCGCCGATGAATTAAAATGAGTCTTGACGTTGTTTGGAAGCTCCTCGTTATTTTGGAAGCCACTTTTTCAGTTCAGGAAAAACATGGAAGTCACCCGGTGCTAGGTCGGAACTGTATGCCGGGTGATCGAAAATATCCCTTGAATTGATCAAGGAACTGGTGGGTTACAGCAGCGCTGTACGGGCTTCCCTCCGGCTCCTTGAGCAATATGGGATATTTTCGATCCCCCGACATACAGTCCCGACCTAGCACCGAGTGACTTCCATGTTTTCACCGAACTGAAGAAATGGCTAGGAGGGCAGCGCTTCCAAAATAACGAGAAACTTCAAGACAACGTCAAGACTCATTTTAATTCATCGGCGGCAACATTTTATGCAGAGGGTATTGGAAAGTTTGTCCACAGGTACGACAAATGTTTCAATCTCCTCGGAGATTATGTCGAAAAGTAACCATAGGTGTACATAACTTTTAGTAATAAAATCATTGTTTTATATGCACTTGTCTTTTTGTTATGGCCCACCGGAGGTTGAAAAAAAACGGCCCTCGTATTTGGAGTCCACCAGAATTCATTTACACGCGGTATACATGACTTGCGATAAGCATACCTATCATATTTTCCATGATTTAGAAAAGAAAAGCTGTTCATCTAGATATGAACTTCTTTTTAGTTTTTTATTTGTCGTTTCTCTTTCGCCCCATGACGTCGGAGTCTCAGTCCATTTTCAATAATCCGGTCTATACAGAATCAGTAAAGTCTCTTTCCGTCTTTTCTTAATTCCTTATACTCCCATATATTTAGTTGAGCCATGTCAGCCTGGGTTTGTTCTCCTCTCATACCCTCCTTGTTTTGGTTTTCGTCTTTCATACATTCTTGACAAGTGTCTGTATCATTTTAGCTGTTTTCCATTGTTTTTATGAGTTTTCTCATTGACATTTCAACTTTTGTCTTTTATTTTCGATATTTTTTTCTATTATTTAACTTTTTATTTTCTTTTTTTATCTATCTAATATTGTACTTCACTGTGTGACTGCCTATTGCAATTTTTGATGGGTATCTGCTATGATCACTATGTCGTCATCGTATACTAAATATTGTATTTATATCGGACTCATATTTGTTGTCCTCGTTCTTTGGTGTGCTGCTTTTATTATATTATTCATGCGGATTATAAATATTGAGGGACATAAAGTATTGCCTTGTTTTCTTCTTTCCATACCGAAACTTGTTGATCCAAGTCCGTTTAGTCGCACTTCTCCTATTATTTTTTTAAATACCGCTTTTATTGCTTTCTGTTACGTTATCGGCACATTTAATTCTTTTAGTATTCTCCATAGTTCTTGCCTTGGTACTGCATCGAAAGTAGCTGTCAGATACATAAATGCACGTATTCTATGACAGTTTGTAGTACATACATCTGATTCTCTGTTTGTCGTCCAGTTCTGTATGCTGCTTTCTCTTTCTCCAATTTATATTCTACTTGTCTAATCAATCTTTGTTTTAGGACTTCTGTGCACATCTTTAACAGTACCGAGCTCTATACAGGGTGTCCCAAAATTATCCTGCCAAACTTTAATAGCGAATTAAAGAACCGGAAATAGCAAGAAAACTTTATATAACCATAGGCCGAAAAACCCTTGGTTTTCCAGATACAGGGTGTTAAAGGTGTAGTGCTGAGGATCATTTTTGTGTAATAGTTTCGAAACGTTCAAAGATAATTATTTGAAACTTTGTACACCTACTAAACTTTTTCTACTTAAAAAGATAAAGTTACTCTTGGCGATGTAAAATGCACATGGACGGATAAAACTGGGGGGAGCTAAGGAAAATATTGCCCCAACCTTTTTGTGTGGAAGTTTTTATCAATTTTGATAACAAAATGTAGTAGCCTGAAGTTTTTGACAACAAAAAGATATTCTTGTCTCACGGGCCTATTGTATCCCAATATCAAGTAAAATCAAGTTTAAACATTTAGATTTTTGTTATATCCATATTCGAAATCTAATAATAATTGGTAGACCATGGAAAATGTAGTCGTTTAATTTCAATAATTATGTAACTGATTACAAAAGACAACAATTTACTACTTTTTCAAGCCAAACTTTTTTGTAACACCCTGTATATGTCAAAATTATTTTAAAATGTGCCCCTTTCAACACCATTAGGATCTCCTCAATTAAACTTTTTATCGGCAAAAAAGTAAAGGCATAATCGGGACCGGCTCCCTAAATGGACACCCTGTATAACAAATCATTGGAGAGAAATGACGTAAAGTTCAAAACAAAACCTCTAATCTGTTTGTGAGTTTCAATAAAACATTTCAAGAGGTTGATCGTTGCAAAACGATAAAACTATTAAATTCAGTAAACTCCATGAATACAACTGATAAATCTATAGAAATAATTGCAGATTACGTTAAGTTGACCTAGTAGAAGAATAAGAGGCATCCAGAATAACTGTTTATAAGAATCCGAGAATATTTCGTTAGCGAAGACATTGGAAACGAAGTGATTTTAGCAAATTACATGTATTTATTTACATTTTTTTTGTAATATATCATAATATGTTCGTAGCACCACCATGTCCCTACATCGTAATTGCAGAGTTCACAATTGTTTCCTAAACTTCAGTCATGGGATAAAATTCTCCGGTAATAACTTTACAATATGATATTTTAATTTATTTTAACCACATGATTTTCAATATACGGGTGAATGTGAGTTAGGCACGCAGATAACTAAAAGGTAGGAATACAATATTACGAGTAATTAAAATTAATTATTAGTATTAAAGAGCATGAAACTTCATTAGGGTTATATGTGTACATACGTAGTTATTAATCAGTTCGTAATATAAGTTTTCTAGTGTAAAAATGCTTAATGAGTTTACATAGTGAACAAATTTTGCTAATAACAACAAAATAATATTTCTGCTATAGGTATGGTTATAGATAAGGTGTAAATTAGTAGTATTAACTTTGTTTATGATTATAAAGTTGCTCCTAAACACAATATTTGCATTACCTTGTTGATTTCTTTTATTCATTCACCAACAGCTCATCGATACATCAAGAATCAATGCAAGTCACGACACTTTCCTCACTCCGAAAACCTGTGTAAACACGTTTGATTATTGCAGCAGTACTGTACACAAATTTTTCAAGGGCTTGTAGCAAAACAATATAACGAAAAAGCAATTCTTGTTCAAAGAACGAACCAGAAGCAAAACAATTTAAATTAAATTAGAAGTAACGCTGCCTTTTTAAGCTTACTGGTATTCCTGAGTAACTTAACAGGTCTGAGAGATGCAATATCAACTTCAAGAATCGATATTAAATTGTTAAATGTTTTTAATAGGTATTTTAAACACTTGCAATGAAGATTCTAACTTCAGAGCCCTCTTACGAAAAAGACTGAAAATAATCAGAATAAAAAATCCTGAATCCGTAGCAAAATAACTCACACCCCGTATATTAACCATTTTGTAAGAAACACAAGTTGTTTAAAGTGTCTCGAACGAAAAACTTATTACAGTTTGTATTTAAAGGAAAAGTAAATAGAGCTATTTTTAAATCTTCATTTTGTACACAGTCAATTTTGCTTCAATATTTACAAAATGAAAATTGAAATGCCTTTAAGAAATACGTTTAGAAATAAAATGAAATTTTATATAAAGCCTTGATAGTTTTAACTAGAATTGAGAACAGTGTATAATCAGCAAGCAGATTGAGCAAACGTGCTCAAACTGGTTTAACAATAAAGCTCAATATGTATATAGATAATATCTTGATTCTACAACAAATACCTGAAAATAACGAGAAATAATCTCTCAGAACCTTGTTTTATACCCTTAAGGTATAGTAATAGTTCGTTGATTTCTGTTGCACTCGAAATAAATTGATAATGTCTTAATTTACATTTATTCATTCATTCATTCATGATCTATACCTCATTTACCTTTCGGTGTCGAGGACCATTCATACCTCGCGGGAAGTGCAACGGAGATAATGCGCCGCATGCGACTTACATTACGCTCCGCCGCATGCGCAATTATACACACACTGAACAACTTACAGCTAACTAACTAATGAGTTCAAATTCACTGCCGCTCCGAGAAAATTCTCGACTACGGCCAGATTTGAACCCATGTCCACCTGGTTGTTAAGTAGACTACAAATCCACTCAACCACTCAGGTGGCCAGTTTATATTTATATAAAGTAAAAATAGAAGTAACATTTACTGATACAAAATATAAACTATTGGATGAATACGAATATTTGGTAATTACTATAGCAACAAGTGATAAATGCCACCAGAATATTGCATTCTAGCCGATACAGAAATAATACATATATATATATATATATAACACAAACTAGATATATTCCAGACTATGTTATGCGACCTATAAAGAGAAAGTATGGGTAGTAAGTAAAGATATATCAAAAACGTAATCATCAAAAATGGTGTACTACAAAAGATTCTGTAGACTTATAACGAATGATGGCTTATTAGATGCAACGGGCTTGACTTGGGTTGCCTGGGTTGTCGGATTTGGCAGAATGCGTCAGACGTTGGCTTGATTTTAGCGAGCGTGTGCTTTGGTTTCATGGGCATAAGTGAAAGCAGGGCGAGCTAGTTGAATGGGAGCGCACCTGCATTTTCTGAGGAACTCCAAGGACAGAGTAGCTCTACAATAGCGGCTACTAATTTCGTGAAAAGCATCGAAGTGTAGAAGACATTGTAGTTTGACGATTTGGTGGCCAGGAAGTCAACAAAGGAAGCGGCTGCGTCATTCAGTGACGCAATAGATGCAGCATTACTAAATACACCAGCTAGAGCTAAATTGAGTTATTTTGCAACTGACATTCGTTAGCCTCGCTGCAGTCATTCGAGAATGCCAGCAAAGGCCGCGTGAGTTATTGTCACCATAGGTATGTTATTCGCAGCGCCAGTACTGTAGCAGCATAAATGCGTTATTGAAGCAGCTGTGGCCTGTATAAGTTAATTCTTGTTAATATACATGCGCAATGAATCAGTGTTTGCGGGAAAATTGTCGTTATTGTTGAAAGCTATTCGCTTCCTAGTTTACTATTTAGATTGTTAACATGTGTGTTAAAAGTTGCTTTTTATTCGAGTAATTTTTGAAGCTAACATTTTCAGTTTAGCAGTCCAGGCAACTCCTGGTCCAGTACAACAAGAAACTCTCCCTAACTATGAACTGAGGTAAAGAAAATAGAGATCCGATTGCTACTGGGCTAGCTGGCAATAAAATAGGACAAAATTAATTTATGAAAACGGCGGAACTACGATCTGTACCTTTACAATTTGGTGCCCAAGTGACGGCACGACCCAAAGGAGCAACAATTGATTTGATAGAAGCCTGTGAAAGAAGATGGAAAAAATTAAGACCAAGGAAGAAACGGGTGGATGGGTGGGTTTAATTGAACAACATGATTAGAATCACCGACAAAGGTGAAAGACGACATTAAGATGTAAAAAACTCGCCATAGGTAAGTGTCGTTATAAAATATCGATTTTAGAAATCTTAGCAATTTATAAACACTATTATTATGTAAATGCAGTCTCGACTAGTAAAGAATTCTCAGAGTGTTGTCATATTTAAGTGCTTAAGTTTCTTACTTTATTATTTTAATTCAAGTTTAGAACTCGTCTGTAAGTCTTGATAAGTCAATAATCAGTCTTCAATTTACTGAACCTTTAAATTTCAAAATGTAAGCTGCAACACTTGCAGTAGCGGAGTGAACATAAAAGTTTGAGGTTAAAAATCTCTTACGTCCGGGGTGCTTTGGAAATATATGCGAACACGTTTCAGTTACAATTTCTCATATTACCCATTGCAAGTCAAATTGTTTTAAAATGGCTATCAGATAGAGATCAGCATAAATAGAGCTCTCAGCGCGTTTCCATATAGCAGATCACGGAAATAGCTATATTTTTCTTGACGTATGACTAAATAGTGAAATAATGGCGTGTGCTGGGCCAAGAGAACGTTGGGCTAATAAATCACAGAAAATCCGAACGCAGTTGCCAGTTAACGAGTATATTAAGGTATATGACAAATCGGTACGAACGACGGCAATAAAAGGTAGTTAATGTAAATATTAATCTTAGTAAAGCTGAAATACGGTTGATTTAACTAGTACAATCAAACAGAGCAGTTCAAACACGGCTAATGCTAGGACAAATGTGCAGCACTGCTAGGAAGTTGTGTGCACTTAATCGGACGTGATTTTCACTTGGTGTGGAAACACAAAGTTCTGCGTTGATTTGGATTCGAGAAAAATTGACAGATACAAGACGACGGGAAGAGGGTTGCGTTTGGTAGACGTCACCTTTCGGATTTAAACGGTCTCTTCTAACCATAATTTAACTTCTAGAAGTTTTCTGGACAATTTATTACAATGCCTGACGTTTTAAGTTTCGGGCTTAACTTTCACACTGCACGAGGGTTTGAGAAACGAGACACAAAAGGCGGAAATGCATCGAGATAAAAGTGTACCTCGCCTTATTTACTCCAGAGTATATTTTCTCAAATGATATTTGAAAGATGGATTAAGTACACTAAAATGGATTAGTACTAAAGTACATAATCGTATCGTAATTGAGTTCATCAAATTGTGGGTAGTGAATGGACAATATTCACTAGACACATCAGGAAGCGTCTAACATTTCAAACACAAAGAGTGGTTGGCAGAAGGATAAAAATGTGGCAAATAAAAACACTAATAAATAAGTTATAAAGAATTGCTTTTGTAGAAGTGACGGAAGCAACGACAAAAATGCCAATACCCATAACTTTTATTAGATTGGATGAAGGTTGAGACAAAGCTAGAAGTATGTCGATTTCAAATAGCTGACCTTTGTCTGCTTTGGCCGTTCAAGATGTTTAATTTTATAAACTATAATTTCGGTGTTTATTTCGATTTTCAGAAACTTTTAAACTACTTCTAAGGAAAATCTTAAATATTTTAGTGCTAGTATAATCAATCTGAAACGATTCGCAAGTGAAATTATTGCGTTCAAATACAGCAGAATTTCTATAAATACAAGAAATCCGTTTCTTAACAGATGAAACTGCAGAACAGTTAATTCCAAGTTAAATTAATTCCAAATTGATTTTGGAATGACATGTGAAACTAGTACAGTCGAGGAAATACAACTGCCACACTGACGCCAGGTAACATCAGGAAATGAAAAATTTACTCAACTGTCATGAAATAGATGATAGGACCACAGTTTGCATTATACAGCTGCTAAAAAGCAATCTGACGATTGCCTACGAGAAAAATATTCTCTGCAAGAGATATTTTTAAATTGTGAAAGTTTCTATCAATATATGGAAGAGATTAAATAATGTATGTAGAAATATAGATCGAACCAACATCTGCACTGGCCAGCGGTAAAGTGAGTGACAAGTGAAATCACTTGCGATTAGGGTATTTTGAAGACAGATTCTGATCAGTGTAATGATGGGGATATTCATAAAATCAGAATAAACATAATAACCAAACTTCAGTAGTTTCGAGTAGCCGGCTGGTAATGCATTTGCATTTCAACTCGAAAGGTACCGAGTTCGAACCTCACGCCCAGACATCTGTTATGAGAGGGTATTCTTCTTTGTCAACTGGTTAGGCTAGCCACCTATCGAGCCGTGTCCAAAGGTGGCTATAACACCACATTTATGAGGTTAATAACATGATCTCAGCTTACAGGAAGAAGAAAGCTAGTTCCAATTATTTTCTACTGCCTTCTGCGCTTATCTTCCCCCATTTATTGCCGCCGTCCTTTTAAAAGAACAACATAAAGTTTCCTGTAAATGACCTAGTTACCGTGTGTGTTGACAGATGGCGTATTAGTACATGAAATAGCAATATTAAAGCATGTTAAAATAGTGCAGTGCACGTGCAAGTGTGGTGGTAGTAAATAATTGTTTTGAAATTTCTTTTTGAAAACTGACGGCATGAATGACTTGTGGTAAGCTTATATTATTATCTTATAGTGAAAATGTTGGTATTGTTGAAATATAATTCTGAAAGCCTTAGCATTTTGGATATTGACTAATAAATGTTTAAATAATGGAATAGTTTTAGAGTAATCTGAACGATTCTTTGACTGTTCTTTATAAAGCACATTGGCAAAATACGATATTACTATTACAGATTGTTGTTTAATTCCGAGAAGTATATCAAACCAAAAATTAGTAGTATTGAGTTCAATTATTGAAGGTCGGCGGGTAGCCAATCACAGGCCTGCTTTTTGGAGCACAATATTGAATCGCTCCTCCGAAGCTACTGAATCTGTAGTACCTACTATTATCTTCTTTATTAGGTGCTGGAAAAAGTCTCTAACATTGCACGAACTGCTAGATGAGATGGAGAATATAGAGAATTATAGGGAATTACCAGAAAGTATAGTAATTTTTTGACCTAAAAATGCTAATAACAAAAATACCGATGAAGACAGCGGCGAAGAAGTCGATGTTACAATAAATAACTTACCAGGTAGCCAATTATGGACAGAGGCGGAAATAGTGTATAACTCCGATGTACTACAATCACCACCCGTGGTCAGCAATAATAGTGAGTATGATAGTGAGGATGATCTTCCTCTGGCTACTCTCGTAAAAAAAGGAAGAAAACTGTATCTAGTCAACAGTTTGTATGGACAAAATCTGATATAACATCCTTTATGGCTCCTGGGAAAATTATAAAAGAACCGAAATGTCAATCATCGCCCGTAGTCACTTTTTTTCAATTGTTTGCTTTGTGGGAGTGTTACTATTGAGTGGCTATGTAAGTGTGTCAAAGCGCAAAATGTATTGGAAGAACAAAAATGACAATACACTTGTTTGCAATGCTATTTCGAGATATAGATTTAGATATATTATGCAGAATATTCATTGCAATGACAATTCTGTCTAAAATAATGATGATAAATGCTCTGAAATGTGTCCATTAATTGATATCCTGAATAAAAACTTCATAGATTTGGCACCACCTGAAGAAGTTCATAGCATATATGAGTCAATGGTCTCGTATTATGGGCAACATAGAACAAAGCAATTTATACGAGCAAAACCCATAAGGTGGGGGTATAAACTATAGATGGGAACCGCAAGACTGTGATATATTGAATGGTTTGACCCATACTAAGGCTTTTAAACGACTCTAATGGAATAACACGGACATTTAAACGGTTCGAGCGTTGTGTTACAATTTGCGGACGTACTCAATGGTTTTCACCTCGTTACAACAACTTGTAGAGCTAAAATGAAGAGAAATTAAAGGAACTAAAACAATTAGAGAAATAGAGCAGGGAAAAGACTGCAAGATTTTACATTCAAATGATAAAAAAGGAACGAGGCTTTTGATTATGCTTCAATAATGGATAACGAAGTGGTAGTGTGCAAATGGCACGACATTATTGTTGTCACGATCGACTCAAATTACACGCAAGTCCCTAAAACGTCGGTAAAAAGATTTTCTCAAAAAGAGAAGGTTGTCAAGCAGCCACAAATTATAACAAGATATAATGAAAACATGGAAAGTGCCGACCAAGCTGATGAAAACATAAGCTTGTATAGAATATCAATTAGAGGGAAAAAGTGGTATTTTCCTCTGATAAGTCAGTGCATATATGATGCTGAGCAGAATTCCTGAAACGTTTACAGAGTCAATGGTAGAAAATTGTCCCATCTGGGGTTTAGAAGAGTTCTTGCTTGCAGTATCTCGGAATCCTTTAAAAAAATCACCAAGTCAGGACCGTCTATAGCATCAGCCAACCTATACGACTACTCTAAATTTGATGGAATGGACCATTTTATTCAATACAAAGAAAAATAAACTAGATGTATTTTTTACCATAAAAATGTAATTTTGGGTGTGCTGTGTAGCGCTATATCCAAAAGACTGTTTTTAAACTATCACACTAATTATGTTAATCGTATATTATGTCATGTTTAACTTGGTTTTGTGTATTTTCTATGTTTTGTGTAAAAACGCAATAATAAATTATTAACAACCATTGTAGTTTATTGTACCACTGTCCTTTTAAAAGGACGCCGATTATTTCAAAAACTACATCAGAAATGCTAATAAAATCTCTTTTTACTTTCATTGTAACTATAGATTTACACTTGAGGCCTAAACAATCTTAAAAAACTAATGACGGCAATATCTGGGTTAAGATATCTTCTACTGCCTCAAGCCATCATCTTCGCATCCTTTGTATTAGCCCTGCACTCATCTTAGTAGTTCCTTCTTTTGAAAGTCTTTGCACATGTACTAGCTACCTGATTCTCGGCGGCTTTCATATTTGCTTTTGTTTGGTTCTCAGAGCAGAGTTAACATTTCGCCATTGGTTATTTTTCTCCGTATTTCCCCTACCTTTCCAATCTTTTCCGTTCTTCTCTGTTCAATGTCTAGATGTTAATACACTGCAAGTTAATTTATTTTACAGATAGAAAATGTGGTCCAATATGATGAATTTTATGGATCTATATCCTGGTATATGATTCAACAATGTGCTTTAAATAGTATTATGGTGTTCAGTCGCTACCATGGCTGTACGTAAAGTTCTCGATCCTGACATATTTTTATTTTTTTAAATTTTTTTCTCTTTTATTTATTGTAGTCTATAGTTTCTATTGGCGTGTCTGTCTTTGTTATGGTGATATCAACTACCAGCTGGCCTCCCCACCTATTTCTTGATCTTGCCTGTATTATAGACATACGTAGTCCCCTGTCAAATGTACAAAAACAGGCTCCCGTGTGCTCCTTGATGATGCAAGTGTGGAAGTAGTCTCAATCTCTTCGTCTGACCTTGGAGAAACATAATTTCTATGGTGGCACTCTTGAAAATAGTGCGTTTGAATGCTGCGGGAAAAAACAAAATGGCCGCCATTGCAAACACGTTTTCCTATTTATATCAGTAACCGTTAGGATTATAAAAAAAAGTTTGAAACAAAAAATGTAGCTACACAGATTCTCAACAGAAAAGGTTATAACAACTTTTTATGTAGAATCAACCGTTTTCTCATGAAAAGTACTTTTATATTTTTCAAAAATAAAAATGAATGTTTCAGTATGAGGGTTTTGCAAGCGCATGCTTGACATTATTTACATAGCCACTGGATAATTCTAATAATAATACATTAAACGCTAATAAATTACAAAATATCCCCTTTCCCTTATGTTGTGCAGTAGGAAATTGAAAGATAAAAAGTACCACTATAGCTTTAACCTTTAATGAAAATACTGTGGAAGAAATACAATGTTTACAGATTTATATAGAGAGAGTAGAGACAATCATACTTGTCACTCCTACAATTACATTTTTAATTACAATCATCGTCACTTTCAATGCAAATCTCACTTAGACCCAAATCTTCTTCATCGTCTAGCTCGCACTCTCCCATATTGTCACAACGATCGGGATTACCTTCGCACTTGCACATTTCAGTACACCGGAGTCCATTTGACTGACATGTACATGGAGGAGAGCAACGCCTTTTGGAACATGAGCAGCGACAAAGTTCCAAGATAAGCTCTGGGGCACAAGGGTTGGTACAAGCAACAGGCTCGTATGCACTCCCTACTTTGTTCCATCCAAAATCTGAGGGTGGTGGGTTATTGGCATGCTGAATTAGGTCCTGATTCCAATCAAAGCACTGAAGGTGAGCCCTTAGCAATGCCGGATCCAGTGCAGATCTTGTTGGAGGAAGGTTCTCATCTTGACATTGTTTCTGTGTAAACAACAACCATCGCACAGCTCCTATGTCGGTTAGTGTTGTTTTGGGGATATAAAGCTGTCCAATGAACGCTTCCAAGCTAGTCCTGACATCTTCAGTGAGTGACAGTGTAGTTCCCAATTTAGCCAAAGCTTCTAGCAGCGTATCACTTGCGGAATTAAAAGCTTTCCACTACTTTATTTTACCTTTGCTGGCAAATGATCCTGTTACATCAGCTCCTGAAAGTGCGTGTAATCCAGGGAGTGCAGAGACTTTTAGAGGTCCAAGTGGTCTGTAGATTGAACCTAGCTGAACGAACCTTTTCATGCCATGGCCGAGGAAAAATGCAAAATCTTTCGAAAGTTGAGGATATCGCCTTAGTGCTAAAATCAGGACATCAGTATCGGGGGAGAACACATGACTAGTTTTCATTCCTTTCTGTTCTAAATAAGATGCATGTAATATGATCTTTGTGTCGGCCTCCTCCTGCGTACTTACAACACTGGATATATCATCGCCATGTGATGAAGCTGCCTTGTCCCTCCAACTGAGTACGAACCTTTTGTTGTTGGTCACGCCAAATTTGAGAATCTGATCGGAAACGAACTCTGTTAGTTCGTCCTTCGTCTTATCATGGGCCAATAATTTGTGCATTGGTATACTTCCAATTTTCGTTTCTGGTCCGATTTTGTACTGCATTGGATCTGAGTCCTTTTGCCGAGTCTCTCGCATCGCTTTCTTCAATGATTTTTCTTTGTAGGAGTCGAAAACTATATGGACCTCACTGTAATTGCTAAATTTTAGACCGATCCATTGGCTGAAGCTTACACCGAGGTCACTACATGCTTCACTATGTTAGTTTTGTGGTAGGTATGAAGAAGCTCCATGCCAGCTACTATCACAGATTTTCCCTGTAGCTCTTCGTTTTATTCTAAAACATCACGTGTGGTGGAAGCATGATCATATTCGTTTTCTTCGGCAGGTATTTCTTGCATTGATTCAAGAGCATCCGTAAGTTTGTACTTAGCTAGACAATGGTGCATACTCCCGTCAACTGCAAACAACGACTTCGGTAGTGCTGAAAACTCGTAGTTGCTCAAATTGTGCCTCAAATCTATATCAGGTCTGCTTCTGGAAGCTATCAACAATCTTGAAATAAGAGATAAGTCTGTCTTTATGGCAATGGTTTTGTCTTTGATGGTAATTTTAACCTTTTTCGCTGCCGTTTTACACGTTCTAATGACGTTCTTTTTCATAGGAGCCCAGAACGGAATGTTGTTAGTATGAACTCGTTGATCTAAGAAAATATAAAGCTTGATTCACATATGACCAACCGTCACAGACCTGCACCAACACGTACCGGACTTGCAAAACATAAAACAATACATTTTATATGAAGACATTCACACTTACACGGCAGGCACCGCACAGACACGGCACGGAACCGCACACCACCGGCCGGCATTGTTTGGGAGAATGTTTTGCTGGTGACGTTATGTGTCTGTACATGTCTGTACTGAAATTGCTTCTCTAAATCTGCTATTTTGTTTTTGTATATCACTTTTAATTTTCCACGGTAGTGTATTAAACTGGTTCCTACTCATTCGAAAATATTTGAAAATTTGTTCTTCATGATCCTCAAGCGATTTACAAAGAGTAACATATTCGCCTTCAGTTTTTCTTTTCTTTAAGATGTCGTGCACCCATATTCTCCTTTTTCTCTCCTGTTCCTCTTCGTCCAGAAGAACAGCTATCACGGCGAAATTTTCGATTGATGCATGAGCGAAGATTTTCAAACACAGTACTGTTCCCATCATGTTTCTGCTGCTTTGTCGGTTATATGTGAACTACTACCCAATTTTCCGGCACGGTACGTGCCGGTGCAGGTCTGTGACTGTCGGATATATGTGAATCAAGCTTTATGCAGATCTTGACCAACTTCCGCAACACTGTCTAAAAACACTTTTATTTCCTGTGGAAAGACTCGCTGAGTTAGGATATGAATGAGGTCATCAGTTTTGCATTGGAAGGGATTTGTCGAGTTTTGAAACGCTTCCTTAGTTTAAGTATATTATAATCCTGGCCCTGTTGAAGTTTAACAGACACTTCATGATGTTTACTTCGTTCTGTATTCTACTGTGTTCTACTGTGAAACAAAAACAATAATTTCAAACAAAGAAATATAGAGAGATCAATAAAAAACCAATTAGGGCAGGCTGTGATATGTGTTATACGTTTGGCAGTACTGAAGTGTATTGTCAGTCTATGTCAAATTCGAGATTAGTAGGTTAGGTTTTGTTTATTCTTTGACACAGGCTGTCACAATAGCTTAATATAATACCGTAAAAAATGTTTATAAATTAATAACAGGTCCTAAAAATAATGTCAAGAATGTAAATAGGCGTTTCAAAACCATCATACTGAGACATATTCATTTTTATTTTTGAAAAATATAAAAGTACTTTTTATGAGAAAATGGTTGATCCTACATAAAAAGTTGTAATAAGCTTTTCTGTGTAGCTACATTTTTTGTTTGAAACTTTTTTTTGTAATCCCAACGGTTACTGATATAAATAGGAAAACGTGTTTGCGATGGCGGCCATTTTGTTTTTGCCCGCAGCATTCAAACGCACCATTTTCAAGAGTGCCACCATCGAAATTATGTTTCTCCAAGGTCAAACTAAGAGATGGAGACTACTTCCACACTTGCATCATCAAGGAGCACACGGATGTACATTTGACAGGGGACTATACGTATGTGGTTTTCTACCTACGACAATTTGTGGAATTATTGTTAATTCATTCGAAGAAAGTGCTCTTTCCATGCTTTTCGGTATTGTTTCATTTTTATTTACTTTTTTGCAGAATGCTAATTATGAAAATACATGGTTAAATACGGGAATGTTCAATGAAAACCTTCCGGATTGGATTTTTTTCCATAGTTTGCCTCAAAGAGAATATATTTCTTCTATTTGTCACATAAAACTCAGAAGTGTATATAGGTCAGTTTGAAAAATTACGTGGCCACTGCTTTTTATGTACAAAGAAGAGGGGAATCGGTAAATCGCCTCGTCGAACTTTTTCTTGCATCAACATTTCAGGCGGAAAGTAGATCAGGAGTTGGCCAGTTAGCGTCAAACAGAAAGGTTGTGAGCATTATCGCTCCGTGAATGTAGCTCCTTGGATATTGTTACTGTGCAAATTTTGGGAAATTACGACTACTGTCGGATATATCCAATTTTCCAAAGTGAAGCTTACCCGTCTAAATTTCCGATTTCGCCTCGTTTGATTGCCTTAAAGTTTCAGATCGATATCTGATTGGATATATAGGAAGAAACCCTCGTTTGGTTTCGCCGACGCAGCCCTGTAGAAATATCTCATTGTCAGCGTGTAAATCGACAGACGTAGCCGATATTTGAACTGTCCCCATTTTTCCTGTAGCCCTGGGAAAACGCTGCTTTACATCGCGTGTAGATTGACATCAATTTTGTCCGTCGTCATCTTCGAACTGTACAATTTGGTTTCATAAAAGTTCAGCCGCTGGTCACGGCTTCCATTTGCCAACCCGCAATTTCCGACAAAGATCTTCGGTGTTCCATAGCCTTCATTTCCGCATCACTGTTGTTGATTCTTTGCATCAAGCTAAATATATATGTTTCATTAGTTTAGTATTGGACGTGTGATTTAGTGTTAATTTTGTATGTTTTTATAAGTAAATTTCTAGTTGTGTCATAATTTTGGAATTCTTAGAGATTATTTATTACAATCTTCTGTTGCAGTTGGACTTCCGCTAGTCCACAATAAATGTACTTTATTAATGTTATCAGAGTTTTTAAATTTACTTAATTTTTTTGTAAAGCAAAGTTTAGTTACGCGCTTCTCGCAGTAAAATAAGTTTTTTTTAATCTCGCAAAGTACGTTAGTTTTAAAACTGAGCACGCCAATCACCTATTGCCGAGCGAGAAACATTCACCTGGTAGGAATTTTCCGATTACATTACCGGCAGACATTGGTAGACATGAATTTGTCGCCGTATCTTTGCAGGTACAATTGTTGGGACTATCGTGAGAGAGAACCCTATTTTATTTCAGTCTAAGAACCACCCCTCACGTTAATCTATGGACACATTTAAGCTTGTTACATGTCGTAAACGAACGTTTCCCTGTAACACGGGTTTTTGGAAACCTTGTCATATTGGGCTATAACCAGTTTTTGATTTCATCAATCTTCAGAGTGTTTTATTTTTCATGCTTTTGCCTTAACTGAAGAAAATAGGAGCAGTTTGAAGGTTATAATTTGGCTTGTGTGGGCGAGTACATTATCTTCAATAACGATAATGACTTTGAGAATTTTCTTCGCCGTCCAAAGTTTAGTATGCTGTGTATGGTTGACTTTTGAAATGGCACATTTGTCATCTAAAAACGGGGCCAATATTCTATTTTTGCAGAAAGTTGAATATTTCACTATTCTCCATTGAAGCCAATTTATAATAGTGGTTTGATCAAACTTCTGGAGGACACCTTTAGAGAAATGTACCATTTAAGATACGATTCCGCAGTTATGTCTTTTATCTGAAAAAAATGGAGCGACAGTTTCACCAACATTGAGAGATGTTGAACTACGTCTATTAGTAGATATTTAGTAACTGAACTGAACTTGATGTAGGACTGTCGTTTATGGTTTTTTCTAATTCGATGACGATCGTAGGGTTGTTACATTATAAATTAGTGCAAACAAATGCATATCTCGTTTATATTACTTAGTCATAGACTGGTACATAGAATGTTCAACACCAATATTAGGAATTATATTCATCTATGTTCTTTTGGTCTTCCTAATATTATTTCTCCATTATATATTAAGAAGACATAACACTTCATTTCTATGCAAGCAAGTTCTTCAGTATAATAATAGTAGACAATTAAGTTAATTAGGTACCTTTATTTTTTGAAAATTCCTTTGAATCTCAGACAAACAGGTCGATTGCCCTTTGGCCCAATAAAGAAGTGTTGGCGTGGTGGTATGGTCCCCGATGGTAATTCTTCAGCGATTTCGGTTTGGCGAAGGAGCAATAGATTTTGTTGTAAGTACAAACGACTTCCGGGATTGGTCCGGGTCCTTATTGAGGTTTCATCTACTTTCATAAGGGGCTGCATCAGGAAGAAATGCAAAAGAGCATGGTAACTCAACGTGTAAACCACGCCAGAGGGAAAACTCTTCTAATGATCAGAAGAAGAAAGGCGGGAATTTATAAGCAAGTGCCGTCGCGGTTGAGTGAAGGTGGGCAGGGCTTCAAATCAGATTTTGTTTTCATAATAAATTTTATATTGGTTAGCACAAGTGCCCATTATTATTTTCAAAGAACAATCAGGAGACTCAATATACATATTGGACTCGTTATATTTATATGAGGATGACTTTAATCACCTATTAATATTAAAGAAAGAACGCTCCACATGCGATAGTTGTAGGTTTCGTGTGAGGTATAATTTATTCTCAAATTCTTCTTTGGAAAACCGTAGAGAAAAGTCTACATATGAATAACCTGGAGACGAAACCGTTAATAACGAATGGTTCCGCAATATAGTTGATGATGAATATGACATTATTTGATAGAAAGAGAAGGAATCCCTGTAATTGTCCGCTTTTAGTGTTACTCATGTAGGATTATTTACATAGTTTTGAGGTCTTCCCAGGTATATACGAAGATGGAAACAACAACAAAATATTTTATACACTATCAAAGAGGGTTTTATGATGGCGCATGTATATTGAAAGTATCTAATAAGAATAATTATTATTAGTGCAATAGAGATTTAGGTTAATCCCAAATGAGAAAAATGTTTGATTTCAAAAAATGGGGTTTACAAAATCAGAATTCGTTTTATGAAATAAATTATGCTGCTTGTTATAGCTATAAACCTAGTTATACAAATCGTTGTTAAATAGAAGCGAGTGCGCTTCAGCCTCTCCTCTCCATTAATTTATCGAAGTATTTAAAAAAACAAATTCAAATCAGTTGGAAGTTTAAAGCAAAGTATGATCGTGACTTGCTTGAATATACGGAGAAGTAGTAGCGGTCAAGCTAGAACGAACTCTATAAACCCACAACCTCAGAAGGGTTCTCTACGAAAAAGGGACCGAAGAGTCGAAAAAACAAACAATTCGATAAAAGTTTCCGTCTTCCCATCTTAACAGAGATACGAAGTGTTGGGTGGAACTTCAGTTAACTAAGTTTTATATTTTCTTTGGAACAAAGTTGGCCCTACATATATTCATAACAGGAATTCATTACTGCTCGATATGATAACATTGGAATTGACGCTGGCGTGCCGTGACCTTTGTAGACAATTTCTCCGTGTGTTGAGTTAGATGGAATTGATCGAAACCGCAAGCAATAAAACCTTATTAGGCCTCCCAGCGCAATTATTAATCCGCCAAAAATACCCGCCGTCTTTAAAGTTTAAAGAAATGCCAAAGCGCTTGTTTGTTCTCCGAAACTATGTAAAACAGCAAACGAAAACTGCTCCCGGATTTTCACTAAGGGAAAATGTTCCGTGTCTTACAACTTCACAAACCCCTTAATTATATTTATGACAGCAAACAACCCACATGTTTATGTAACAGCTCTTCGTACATTACAGAAGTGAGAATGGCCCAAAGCTTATTCAGATTATACAAATAAAACGTGAAAACGTTTTAAATTAAAAAGAGGAACAGGTACGATTTTTATTATACTTTTTATCTGTCCATATGATAACATTATTACAATGCATGCAAAAATAATATTTTTAAAATTTCTGCTTTGGTATAGTACTAAAAAATATAACTTTTCAAATGTGTTACTAATTACTCTTTTATTTATTAAGAAAAAACAATAATCAGTAATAAATACAGGCAATAATTAATTCACTTGAAAGCATGCCTCACGGCATACATTATTAGGTAGTCTGGTTTATAACCCTCTCGTTGATTTGTGTACCAAGAGTAGCATATTGAAAACAAAAAATTAGTGAAGTTACTATTTAAAAAAAAAAATTAAAAAGTGCAGCGACTAGTAAGCAACTTCAATTTAAAAATAATCAGAAATAGATCTTGTAACTATAATTTATTCAGAAATTAGAAAGCCAAATTGGTGTTTATTTAAAAAAGAATTTTCAGTTTTTAAATATTTTAATCGGTTCGATATTCTAATAATTAAAGTAAAATAAATTTTCCAAACAAGAAAGCCTGAACGGGTTTTGTTTAGTTAACTGTTTCTAATTTATAAAAATTAAAGTTCAATATTTTGTAAACTTCAATAAAGAATAGACACATTAATTGGTTCATATTCGTTTTTGCTACATAGTAAAATTTCATTTGAGTGGCACAAAATGTACAACCATAACATTCAAAATCTTTTAAACGACTTACAATCTCATTAAAAAGATAAATTACTCCCATTAATTGAAAATTTAATCTCATTAAAATAATTTGAGAAACTTTTAATATAATTCAAATGATTAAATATTTTATAAATAACTTTTATATAGTTAAAACTATCAACATCGCAAAGCGGCTATAAAATAGTATCTAGGTAAGATTTTTAGCTTCGCTAAAAGCTAATTATAGTGGCCTTTAATCTCATTAAAATTACTTTAGTTTAAACGACGCACAAAATCCCCAAAACACATTTTATTTCATTGAAACGAATATAACTGTAGATTAAACGATAACTTCCTCTGTAGTCGACTTTTTATTAGTTAAAATAATTTTAAATTCCGTTTAATCTTTTTAAAACGACCCTTAATTTTATCGCAAAGATTTTAAATACTGTTTAAACGAAATAAAATGTCCAGAACCCGCACATTCACTCTTACTTTAAACTATTTGTAATTTAAGAAAACAAATTTGTTTTATCTTATCAAACAATTGCCAACTGAATTTATACATTAAATTTGTTTAAACTATTAATTTTATTACTTTGATCTTCTTAGATTAATTTGATTTGAATGATTAAATTATAATTACATAATTTTAGTTTCGTTTAAATAAATTTTGCATTCGTTGAAAGAGGTTTTAATCGAGCTATGTTTTAATCACGTTTCAAACTATTTTAAATATCGTTTATGCCACTTTTGATTGCGTAAAAAAGTCGTTAAAATGACTGTTAATCTTGAGGAATTGTAATCTCGTTTGAAGAATATTAAATATATTTCAAGCGTCGTTTACGTTTTTTCAAAACTTCTTAAATTCCTGTTAAACGTGTCGACTCGATTTTCAATTGGGATTAAACGATATAACTTTATTTAAATCCTATTTAAAAGAATATTTTAAACGATTAAACTCTTTTAAATATTTTGTATCTTGTTAAAGAATTAAACTTTTTTCAACATACTTTAATTTTGTCAAAACAACTTCAAATAACACTAAGTATCTTAGTTTCCATAGATTTAGTCGCTTAAGTAGTAGCAGAAGCTACTTTCAATTTAAAAAGATCATCTTTTAAAAATGACTATTCGGCTGAAATGAATTTTAGGCTCGTTGAAAGAGCTTTCAATCGAGATATTCCGATTATTAATCACGTTTCAACTACTTTCAATTTTGCAAAACAGGATTTCGTTAAAATGATTGTTAATCTCGATGACCTGCAATCTTATTTAATCAACGTTAAAGACGACGTTTACGCTTCTTTAAAACTGTCCGCTCCACATTCAATTAGATTTAAATGAGCAACTTTTAAAATTGCTAAAAAAGATTTTAGACGATTAAATATTGTAAATACTTTTAAATCTATTTAAAAGAATTGACAACTTTTTGGACATAGGTACTTTATTTTTGTACTAAAACTTGAAACAGTCATTTCATCGCGTAAGCAAATAAAAATTTGGTTTTCAATGAAACTAAGACTAATTTTAACAAGACAATCTTTTAAAAATTGCTCAAAAGTTGTTTAAATGGAATTAATTTTAATTTCGCTAAATCAACTTTACACGTTGTTTACTTAGACGACTTTTTGTGTCGTTGAAAGAGCTTTCAACCGAACTATGTCTATTTTTAACCATGTTTCAGCTATTTTAAATATCGTTTGTGCCACTTTTGATCGCGTAAAAACGTCGTTAAAATGGCTTTTAATCTTGAGGACTAATCTCGTTTAAACAACATTAAATATCTTTCATGCGGCGTTTAGCTTTTTTTAAAAACACCTTAATTTGTTTTAAAGTTGTCTACTCGACTTTCATTGGAATTTAAACGATAAAATTTTATTTAAACCGTATTTCATAGAGTATTTTAAACAATTACATCTTAAATTATTTTTTATCTTTTTAAAGAATTAAACTTTTTCCAACAGACGTTAATTCACCAAACAACTTCAAATTGCACTAAGTATTCTAGAAGTGATTTTCAATTAAATTAAGAGTCAATTTAATAAAATCATCTTTTAAAAATATATACTCGTCTTAAACAAATTTTAGTCTCGTTGAAAAAGCTTTCAATCAAAATATTACAGTTATTAATCACGTTTCAACTACTTTAGATACCTTTTATACGACTTTTAAGTTTGTATAGAAGGATTTCGTTAACATGATTGTTAATCTCAATGACCTTTAATCTCATTTAAACAACGTTAACGTTTACGCTTCTTTAAAACTGCGTCCTGGATATTCAATTAAATTTACATGAACAATATTTAAAAATACTAATTAAAAGAAGATTTTAAACAATTAAATCTTTTAAATAGTTTAAAATTTATTTGAAACAAGCAAACTGCGCGCTACGCGCACGTGAAATAGGATACGCGAAAGGTCAAGCTCCGAGCCGAGCGCTAAGATAAGAAAAACAAAACCTAAACAAATATAAACATCTGTGAAGCCGGAACGTGAGATTTTATTTTGTGCCACAGACACACATTAAGGAAAATTATATTATAGATAATTAAAATGTATTAAAACAGTGATTTCATTGCTTAAGCAAGAGTAGTTTCAATGAAACTAAGAGTAATTTTAATTGTTAATGGTGAGGCACTAACACCCCATGAAGGAGCTTGGCCTGCAAGGCGGAAGGTCAGAGCTTCCGTATCCTCGCTATCACACCCGCCTGTCGTGTGTCAAATTCATGACACGTGGTGATGTGGTGAGCATCACGCATTAGACAACCGCATTATTACCCCTTATTCTTTCGAACGCAGGTCCCCAATTATTTAAAGCGACTGGGTAGGCCGCCCGCCAGCCATCGATCTGGGATTTGAACTCCAGACTTCGGCGCCGCAGTCCAATGCTCTAACCACCGAGCCACGCTCGCAATTTTAACATAACAATCTCTTGAAAATTGATCAAAAGTTGTTTAAACGGAATTAATTTCAGACTTTAATTTTATAAAAAAATGAAATGTGCTAATTCTACTTTTAATTTAGTTTAAACTACTTTTAACCAATTAAAAAACTTGTTAAAATGATACTTGTAATATTGTTTAAGTGATGAAATTTATATTAGTAAGATAATAGAAATTCAAATCGTTTTAAATTTGAAATCTAGCTATTTACCTACTAAGGGGGGGGGGGGTTCCCTCAGTGAAGTTGACTCTCACAATATAAAAAATTCTTACTTCTTGTTTAGTACAAATAAATTTTCTACAGTCTCTTAATGTGTTGTAAAAATGCCTAGAAATATATAAGCAAAGAAATTAAAAATTATTTTAGACTTATTGCTAATTAATATTTTATTGTCTATGAAATTAAATGACTTGCAGGTGTTTTGCATCCATTCCTAAGAGAATGTAAAGTTTCCCGATATTTTCAGCATCTAATTACTATGCATTCGCTCGAGAGAGGGCGGCGCTCCTGAAAATAATTTTACAGCCAGTATTTAGAGAAAGCGGTGGAGCTAAAATTAATATCTGTACTGGCACTTCTACCCGCAATAAACGCCACTGCGCCTTCAGTGTAAAAAAAAGATCATTCGCCGAATTTACGTCCTTAAGTCGTAAATCCCCAACCGCAATATCCTAAGCTAGACTTCGCCCGTTTGAAGAACCGGCCTTTTTCAGTTGCACCACAGTAAATCTTTTAAGGGACGGAAGTAGATGTTATCTCGCTTGTTGATTCACTTAGAATTTTCAAAAATCCGATCTGATCAATTGTCTGCCCATTAAAGTTATTTGTTGAGTCGGCTGCGCTCCGCGGGGATTCTCCGAACGATCCAATTTTAAATTCGCGGGAATTTTGGATGGAGCACTGAGCCACCTGGCTTACGACTAGGTTATGGAAGCGTTATGCTTAGGAGGCGAAATAATATTGTTGACAAAGAGAACTGTGCGTTAAGTACAAAAGGTAACATTTAAAAAAGTGCTCGCGTTGTTTGTGACAGACGAAAGGACATATTTTGAATGTCCTGCGTAACACATATGTACATAATGGGCCATTTTGCTTGATGTTTTCAACGTGAAACAAAAAATTTGTTTCTAGATGCTAGGTTTTAACCAATCCCTTCTGTGCTTCTGAAACAGCACCAGAGTGATGGGAATTTGAACTAATTGCTTGTGAGAACTCAACAACTGTATAGGATTCCATTTACATTTGGTATTACTTTAGGCAGACTTCCAAGCTTGTTAAGATTTTATGGAATTTTGTGAAAAGTTTATAATCTGGAAGTTTAGTTCAGATGTCTGTTACAGAAAGTTTTGTTTGAATAGCAATTATTGGCACATTTTCCATTGATGTGGAGATGTTATGGAAGTGGCCGCATAACGTATATCAAAAGCAACAGCATCAGTTTACAAATCTTTCCTGATGCATGTTTGCAATTATAAAGCGCATTTGTGTATTGTTTTTTTAAGTAACATAAATAGAACAGTGAGACACAAAAATGGGGTCTCACCGTTACTAATGACAAAATAGCAGCAAACAACGTTGCAACCTTAAAAAATAATGAGAATGGACTTATAGTCTATAGTATAGAATAGACTGGGCTATAACTTAGATATAGCAAAGGGCAGCGTCAAAGCAGATCTCACCAAAAGTTTTGCTAAATTATGCAAAATTTTTAAATGAAAATATACGGTAACCCCCACCTAAGAAAAGCGCCCTTCGGTGCTCTCCAATAATACTTCGACACTCAGCATCACTCCGTTTCGCTAGTACAATGAAATGTTATAAACCAGTTATTTATAAAAAAAAACCCAAAAAAAAAATTTTTTTTTGTCTTCGACCATACCTCAAAAGTTGATGTTGCCTTCATTTTCGGAAGACCAATCGTATAAAAAAAAACAAGACTTCAGGAAGGTTCCTGGCGACTGCAATCGTGTACACATACTAACATACGTACACCGCACAGCACGTTTAGGCACCCCCCAATACGAGGAAGGAAACTAGTGGGCTGGGGTCTTCACCAAAAGATCCGCACAGCGAGACGGAGATTTGGTTTAGTGGGTTCATTAGTCGGTTTGACACGAATTTTAGAGAGTGGTTTTCGATATGAGGGAATTTCAATACTTCGTACACTTCGTGTCGGAGTAATTTATCACACACCGTCAACACTAAAACATTTAACCAATTGAAACATATTTCAAGTCAGCTCATTCTATTAATATAATGACTTCGAAATACACTGTATACAATGTAATGCTTACTGAACTCTCAAACACCACATACTCAACATTCAAATAAGGAGACGTTCAAAAGTAAGTAATGTACTACATCGAATATACCAATTATGGTGACATGGAGAACAGAAATGAAGCATAGAAGGATCCCAATCAAGATGGAGAAATGCATTATGACGGAGATGGGATGAATAAAGCTATACACAGGGAAAAATGGAAGCAAGGTGAAGAGGTTTGCAGCGGATGATAGATGAGATAGCTACAGGAAGTGCATTTAGGGACGAAAGGAAATAAATCTATTTCAAGTGTACGAATTAGAAAGTAAAGCAATTTTGCTACTTTCTTCATTATTACGACATTATTTGCTATTGTAATAATGTCTCAAGTATTATTCTTGTGTACTATGTTCGCTGTCATGCTAACGTACTCTGAGCTTCTATAACTTTTTTATCATTGTATGTGATTCCCTTCGCATGTAACCCTTTTTTCAACTTTATAATAGATTTTTTATGAAAACTACTTTAAGCTCTAGTCTTTCGCTTCGTGTGCTTTTTGATTGCAACCTCTCTTCTCGGGACTTTGTTGTTTGATAATCTATTTTTATTCCCTGGGCAGTACGTTGGTTCTGTAGAATTGTTACCCACCCCAGTCCTAAATGCGAAACGAATCGATAAAGAAGAAAGAACATTACTACCTTCTCGTTTCATTGTTTCCTCTAAAATGTTTTGGTAGAAGGGATTTGGATTTATAGGGATTGTCCAGCATGACTTATTGCCATTGCTGCTAAATTACAGTTTTTAATTGAAACAACACGTAGCAATCAAAAATGTAATAGAAAGCAAGTGTATCGTCAAGAACAAGAAGCATGGGACATAAACAAGCAATCAATTGAACAGCACATAATACAGCTAAATAAAGCATTGTTAGCAAGGTCTAAATGAAAATAAAACAACAACACATGGAGATTGGAGCACGACCAACCAGTAACATATTTAATAATAACAGATTCTGAGAACAGAAAACCTATTTGCATATCTAGTAACAGTTGGCTAAGACGAACAAATGAAAAGATAAAGACAGTGTACAAGAACGAATGCATTATAATGAATACGAGGAAAAGAAGAAAGGGCCTGAGTAGACTAATGAGAAAATTGTGTCATATTTAACATAACCAAGCGACCAAAAGCAAGAATTGGTCTGCAATAGGACTTAACAACTATGGAAGTAACAAACTATTAGCCTTGAACAGGGAGGAGTGGATAAAAGTAGTGGATCAAGCCATGAACCTTCTCATTGATATGTTTTTCATTGTAACTTCTCTCCTCAGTGGAACCTTGTTTCCACTAACAAACTTTCTGAATGTTGTTTCATCATTCTTATCCTCACATTGTATGATTTGATAATTTATCTCTTAAAAGTTGTTTCCATCAAAATTACTTGTTAGATATATCAATTTGGTCTAGGTCTAAATGAAAATAAAACAACAACACATGGAGATTGGAGCACGACCAACCAGTAACATATTTAAGAATAGCAGATTCTGAGAACAGAAAACCTATTTGCATATCTAGTAACAATTGGCCAAGACGAACAAATGAAAAGATAAAGACAGTGTACAAGAACGAATGCATTATAATGAATACGAGGAAAAGAAGAAAGGGCCTGAGTAGACTAATGAGAAAATTGTGTCATATTTAACATAACCAAGCGACCAAAAGCAAGAATTGGTCTGAAATAGGACTTAACAACTATGGAAGTAACAAACTATTAGCTTTGAACAGGGAGGAGTGGATAAAAGTAGTGGATCAAGCCATGTACCTTCTCATTGATATGTTTTTTCATTGTAACTTCTCTCCTCAGGGGAACCTTGTTTCCACTAACAAACTTCTGAATGTTGTTTTATCATTCGTATCCTCACATCCTATTCACATTGTATGATTTGATAATTTATCTCTTAAAAGTTATTTCCATTAAAATTACTTGTTAGATATATCAATTTGGCCTGTTTTTGCTCAAAAATAGTTGAAAGTTAGCTTTGGTAACTATATTTGACGTAACGGATATTTTTTATTGTGACATGTTGGACAAACACATGTTTCAAATCAAATTTTTTAGGGAGTAACATGTTGTAACCGATTATTTAACTGATTAATTACTTCTTTATCTGTAGTAATAATTTTCCAAGGAAGTTATTGAGTAGTTTGCTGTATTTCTGAAACATCTTTGAAGTTTTTAAATTTAATTGATATTAACGTGTCATGCAGTTGCAATTCTTGAGAGTGTAAATAGATGCACTCTACCTTTCCCATCTGCTGCAAAATTCGTTTGTGTCGTTACTCTCAAACCTTCCCTACTTACTTCCTTTAAATTTGCCGCTTTTGCGGATATTCTTATGATAGCTTCGTATAGTCATTTTGCTCATCGTTTCGAATCGTACAACACCTAACAATATTGATTCTGAGTATTGTTTTGGTCCGAAAAAGACGTTACAGCTCTTAAGTATTTGGGTGCAAGTGCAATCTATTATTTTCTGTTTTGCAATTCCGAAATCGTCGTTCTAGTAGGTTATCGTTTATACGCAGTTACTTATTTACATTTATTTGTCGTTTAATTAATAACAATACTGGATGATTTATTGCATATTATTAGGAGGATATCTTAAAGTCATTAAATGATTTGCAAGTTTGGGGTATGTAATATAAGAGTATGTATACAGTTTATCTCAGGAATCTTTTCTTTAACGTCATCTGCGTATGGAGCAAATACGCAAATGGTATAGTGTTGTCTTCTACTAACAAGGGGAAATAGGTCATTGCTTCATACGCAAATGACGTACTGTATTGTATTGTCATATTATATAATGCTTTCTAATTACAGTTACAGTTATCACCTTCTTCCCACTTTCATTGAGTAACAGGGGTTTTCAGTTTGCTGGTTGTTGACACACTGATTCACATAGGGTACTGCTTGGTCCCTCTAGCGGCAAAATGTCTTACAGATTTGTGCGCGTTATTCAAATTCTTGGAAATGTTGATTAGTATCTTATAAAGCCAGAGCTTATAATAGAGAGCAATAAATAAAAAAAACTAAGTACTTACAACGCATATACTACTGCTATACTGTACATACATTTTTAAAATCAAGAAGTGCTTAAAAGTTTTAATTTACGTACACCTTTAGCGTTCTTTAAAAGAGTTTACTTGCATTTTGTATTTAAATATTGTACATTAATTATGTTATTGTTCCTAACACTTGTTTGTCATGATGTTAATAAAAATGCGGTTGATGTTTCTGCTTTTGTCTTCTTGCAGCCAGGCACGAGTGCGATAAAAATGTCGACCTGGCGTGTTTAGCTTTATAACCAGATTGTCGGTCTAACGAACACTTCAAACAGTTTCGTAAACAAATTCAAATGCAGCGATGTTTGCCGAATTGTATACATTTAAAGAACGCCGCATGCATTTTTAGTTACGCATTAAAGCTGAATGCTTTTTTAATCTTATATAAAACTGCCGAAAACGAAAATGAATGAAAGGAGAGAGTTCTGTCACTAATGAGCAATAAAACCGGAAAAGCATTTCGCTCAGAATTTTTATCTGTAATTTAACGCACCTGTGAACTTTTAGAATTACTTTGCTTTCAAACCTACAATACTATTAAATTATTAATGTTATTGTTTAATCAATTGAGAGTTATTGATGCTCGGCACTTTCCGGGAACGCAGTTTTATGATTATTCCCCTCTTCGCTTAGTAAGTGCAGGATTTAAAATTCTTTTAAAGCAAATATTTAAGGAAAGCAAAAATTACTTCTTTCGTCGAATTATAGACGGAAAGTCAAATAGACTTAACGTTGAAAAAATCTTTACAGAAATTTATTGGCATGAGTAGCATAGTAATATTAGCAGTCAATTTATGAAGCTCCTAATTCTTTCTACTAAAAAATAAAATTTTAGAATGAGTAATAGTCATTATCTCCATTTTATGCCGGACTAAAACTTGTTATTTATTTACATTTAGTGATAAGATAAACATCTTTTTAGAAATAAAAAGATAAAAAAAGTATACAAATACAATAAGAATTGTATATAAAAATATAAATCTTAGCTTCCAATGTTTTCAATCAATACCAAACTTATGTCAACATTTCTCATCTTAAAAACATAAATATTTTGGCATATAATCAATGATGTACATGACTGTGATAGCGATTATAGCAAAAGTACATTTTTTTTAAAGAATAGTGCCATTTATAATACATTAGCGTAAGTGGGGAATTTTAAACCACGACGATGAAATTGTGTTAAAGAATCAATATCTAGTCAATAGATTTATATTTCCCATAAGGGGGTAGGAGATTTAGTTTCTTTAATCGTTTCTGACCAAATCATTTAAATATTCATATGCATTGTTGAAAACTCAAAAACAACACTGCCTCAGGGGCTCACAACCTCAGAGTACACAGAGCTCTTCTCTTACAAAGGATTACAGGTACTACTGTTGGGTTAGCGAAGAAAACCTTGATTACAAATTCCCTAGCCCCCCCCCCCCGCAAGTTGGGGTTTGAGACGTTGAGCTAGCTCCTCAGAACTCGTATTTAAATTACTGAAAAACCTGCATCACTTGGGAATTAAGACATGAAAAACTGGAAACGGACGCATCAGAGAAAAAGGCAAGTGAATATTGGATGCTGGAATGTTCAGGGTTTGTCATCAGTCTTGTTGTACCCCCACTACAGGGGCATCGGCGTCTCTTCTTTCAGGAAATTATAGGCATTAAAATCTCACGGTTGGCAAAGCCGGATTAGGTAATCGCAGAAGCTCGTACCTAGAAGCCTGCGGCGTATTAGAATATTAATATTAAATATCAAAAAGTCTTTCACAAGCTAGAGGAATTTAACATAAACATAGCAGTTTTCAGTAAAACAAAGAAAGAAAATAATAGAAATGAAATAATTACTAATAAATTACTTTCCATATTACACCGGTGTAAATAAGGAACACATACCAAAAGTTGGTGTATCGACAGCGATAAGAGGAAAATATAATAGATTTGTAAAGAGTTGGGATGTTGTGAATGAGAGAATTCGCAATAAATATCAGTCATAGGACAAACATTAACAGTTTAGGCGTGTATGTACCAAACGATAACTCAAATCAAAATATAAAATATGATTTTGAAGAGAACCTACTGAGAACTAGGTACCAAATAATAATAATCAACATAAGATAACTTGACTAAAAGATCTAAATCCACGAGTAAGTCCAAAAATTCAAAGTAATGCAGTGGGACTATAGGGAAAAGCAACGACAAATGAAGACATAAGATAGTAGCAATCGGTAACAAAAATTCTTTGAAAATGATGAACGTGCTCTGCACATATATCTAATACTTACTATATTGCTAGCGGCTATGAGTGGGAAACTTGCCAAGGAAGTGAGACAGACAACCAACTCTTCAATGTATAATGATGAGCTGTGTGCAAGCGCGGCGGCGTCGTTCGGCCAATGGGGAAGTGGGCAAGTTTAAAATTCGCTTCTAGAGGCGGAGTTCGAATTCTCACGCATGCGCACGAGACGCGTTATACTCTAAGTGAGACTATGTCGGCGCCGTAATGTTTTCTGAAGTTTCCAGGCCCTACCAGCAATATATGTGTATTATATATATGGCTATGCACATAAAAATATTCCAAAATTAATATGCATGGTTCCAACCCGCCAAAAACTATAAGCCATACAATCATCTCATCTTAAAATAAGTAAATAATTTTCTGTTTAAGACCAACGTAAACATACAATACAAAATAACTAATAAAAAACAGAGGTAAAGACAGACACGGAAAGTACTCAATACCAGAAATATAATATAGATAAACTGAGAGAAGATTCAATATTTCTCCTGTACAAATTAAGAGTAGCAGGGAAAATACCATATAGATGGAAAGATGGTACAGCACAAGAAAGATACGAAGATCTTAAGTTAAGATAAACGACGCCATGGGAATGGAAGAAAAGATAAATTGAAAGTGATATTGGTGGACAAAAGGTATAGAAAACATGGCTAAAGAGAAAAGAACAGCGTGACAGAAATGGTTGTCTACAGCAAATAGTGAAGATCCAAAAGTATATATGGGAACACATTGAGACTCAAAAAGCAATAAGAAATGGGGCAGAATAGATGTGACAACATCGATAAATTGGTAGGAAATTCCAGAGCAGCCTGGAAAACTATTAAAGAAAAGCGATGAAACACCCAAAAAAGAGTTGTAATTGACCTTGTTGAAACGACAAATTGGAAAACAATACTTTGAACTACTAATACAGAAGCGAATCGCTTACAATGATGTACATTATGCAAGATAGGAAACACAAAGACAAGTAGAAGAAATAGATTGTGAAAATACGATAGCCCCGATAGTCGTATTAGAAGAACTTCAACCAATATATAATGCATGTTAGAAAGGGCAAAATGTAGTCCTAGAATGGCTAGCCCATGTGAGTTTCATACATAAGACGGGAAACATGAAATATTACGTGAACGATCTGTCAATTAGTGTGACATTCTCTGTGGTTAAACTGTATGGTTGAATAATAAGAGAAACCCATACAAAAAAGCTCATTATTTTTACTGCTGGTTCAGCGGCCGCTCTTCTATTGAAAATTTATTTTGTATAAAGCAAATAATGTGTTGTAGACTTACGCAAAGTATATCATAACGTATCCTTACCAATTCATTTATTTGAGGATGAAGAAGACCTGCCAATACATGGCAAGAAAGCGATTGCAGGGATTAAACACTGGGAAATGGAGATAACTATTGAAAAAATGTTATCGGTAACAAAGTAGCTCCAATACAAACACCAAACGATCCGATACAAGTTGTTCAGGAATACAAATGTGTGGAAGTGATAATTTGACAATAAATGCACAGGGACACCGAAGATCACACGCCACAATTTTTGTCTAACAAGCAGTGGTGTAGTCGGGGGTATACGGAAGTATACGGCGTATAACAACTTTTTTACTTACGGCATATGCGTATAACTACTTATTTTATTAAAAACGGAGGGCATACGCTTAAATTTTGCAGAATAATTTAGTATTTGTACCGCAGAAACTGGAAGGGTCGATCGTGTCTTTTTTCCTAGAAACTTTAGTACACTTCCGAGGGCGACTAATTAGTAGCCCAAGAAAGTTATTCTATTGCCGACAGAAAGAAAATATCAGATTACCAAATTCGTCCCATGCCTGAACGGGATGAATAATGACCCAGCCCTTAAAGTGGACCTAGCGACTTTTAGCGCACAGGCGCGCACGTGCGTTCTTCGTATATTTCACACATTGACATGTTATGCATAAACAGGACCGTTGAACGCCTGTAGGAAGAAATGTGGAATGTATTTAGTATTTAGTCTGTCATTTGAGTTCGAGCGGTTTTCGAATGAACTTTGCGGAATAAACAAAATGAACGACAAAGTCAAAGTAATTTATTGGATTTCTTTAATGTAAGAGGAAGTAAAGTCGGGAAAACATCTATAGACTTTGAAAAAGACAATCATGATAGTGAACAAGCAACACGATCGAAAAAAGATGAAGAAAGTGAAGTAGTGTTGAAGTCAAACTGTGAAAGTGAAGTTGCAAGTTACCCTTCGATATGGTCAGCTGAACAATGGCATAATTTCAGTGCAAAAAATCCATGGTTGACAGCTGCAGGTGGAAAGCTAGGATGTAACTTGTGTGGAGAAATCAGTATGCAGGTAGATATATTTTCACTAATTTAGTATTCAGTTTAGCTCCAACGACAGTAAAATTATACATGTTATACGCGTAAAAAGAAAATCATTTAACTGAGGTTCTTATAAAATTTTCGAGCATCAACTTTTTGTGACAATTTTAGTTCTTGTACACCAGAATAATACTCTGCACCAAAAATAATATATAAGCACCATAATGCTATTACTCCAGAAGTATCATTGCCAACCGCCAAAAATATTTTTTAAACGCATACCAAAATTTACTCTTACCACCTGAAATATTAAAGAAGTGCCAAATCTAGTAAAAGAGCATCAGAAATAATAAGAGATCTGCAACAATAATTATTGACATCATGACATCCAATATTATTAAATAAGCTTTAAAAAAAGAAAGTCGAAAACAATAGTAATTTATTATACAAGACGATAAAGTTAAATTTTATCCACGAGTGAATCGTTTAACGTCGAGACGAAGTCGAGACGTTAATGATTCAAGAGTGGATAGAAATAACTTTATCGTCGTGTATAATACAGTATTTTTTTCTATAGCAAGAACTTTAACAATTTCAAGAGAAAATAATGACAGTCAATCACATTTCAAAATGTCAGTAGCTAGATTGGGTTGCTACGATAATAGGAAGCTGTCATATTTAATTTAAACAAAAGTTAGAAAATTAAATTACTTTATCTATCCTTGATGTTAAAGTGCTACTTTATCTACCCTTGCTGTTAAAGTAAAACTTGACCTTTTGTTTTGAGTTGATAAAAGCACACTTTAACATGTGCTATAGAAAAAAATACTTAATGATCGCTAAAAATTATCGGCATCAATTTATCTCATAAATAATACAATATGTATATACCTTTATTATTTATTGATATAAGATATATTTCAGCTGATTTTATCTTTAATTCGTGGGAAATATATTTTTATTTTATTTCATCTTTGGTGCTCAAATATTTTTTCCGGTGCTAAATATTTTGTTTGCTATAGATTTCATGTATTTAAATATTTAGTGCTCAAACTGGTAAATAGGCAACCAAACTCTATGTTTTGGTTATCAATTATGAACTATTTCTAAAATCTTGGGGCTTAAATATTATTTTTGTAAAATCGTACTAAAATATGGTCATTTATGCATTAATTTGCGGGCGTAAATAGTGCCGTTTGCGCCCTAAGGCCTAAAAATAATTTGCGGGCGTAAATAATGCCTTTTGCGCCCTAAGGCCTAAAAAACCAGCATCACATTGGCAACCAACAACAATTTGATTTTGAGAACGAATCGTGCCATTTATTTTTCAAAGCTTTATGGTGGATTTTACAAAAAATCTTGTTTGCATTTCGGGCGTGAACGGCGATTTTGGCCCTTTGGCGTTTTATAATCCTTCGGCCCTTCGGGCCTCTGGCTTATAATTCCGCCGCGGGCCAAAATCGCCTCCTTCACGCCCTTAATACAAAAATAGCTATTTTAGTGACAAAAGAAAAATATTTGGAGATTAAATCAATATTTGTTTTGTGTTCGGTTAAATACTACCCTTAATAAATATTATACACCAGGTGAATTAAACATATATTTATTCATGAAATCATATCTTTGAGTTAATAAATGTTTAATTCACGTGGCGTATATATGTTTTTATTAAATTTTTACGAAATTTTGAATAAAAAATTTAAAAATATTCAAATTAAGATATAAATTTGCCCATTCATCGTCGATTTGATCTAAATTTTAGTAATTATACATATATTACACACTACACAGAGAAAGAATAATTGAATGTAAATATTTGTAGAAATAATAAAAATATGTTGTTCTTCATTGAAACTTTTTTAATTCTCTAGTGAATTAAACTTTTTTAATTCTCTAGTGAATTAAAACACTTTTATTTCACTTGTGAATCATAGACTGTTTATGAAGGCTGTTATAGAGTTAATAATGTCACTTTAAACTGTCAAAATATAATAATAGTAGTTTATTTATCTAGAACGAAAAGTGGCATTTTAAAGACGAGAAAATTGTTTTACGGAATTACTTGCGAGGACCTTTAAAAACACTTTTCGTTCGTGGTGAATACAACGGTTTATTTCATACTGCAAGTTTAATGAATTTTAAATAAAAAGTTGTAAATCATTTCAAATTTCATGTCAACAACTGACGTATAATTTTAAACTACTTGAACTTTAAAATTTTACTTTAAAGTACTAGGATTTTAATGTTCCATTTTTTGTACCATAAATAATCCGAAAAATGTCATTTTTGACATCATTATGAAATAAAAAACATTACTTCATCCCAGATTAATTTATAGTAAAAATGTAATTAACGTAACACAAAAATTAACGTTTGCCTATATTTTGTAGGGTTTTGGAGCACTCAAAGAACAAGGACTAGCACTGTCCGTAGAATGGTGTGAGGGTAAAGTTACACCATCATCAAATGAAAAACGTTCCACCCAGTTAAGTAATTTACGTGTAAAACTAAAAAAACATGCTGAATCAAAATCGCACCAACTAGCAGCAGAAATTAAAAAACGGGCTCAAAAAAATGTTGTCGGGGAACTTTTAAGAAAAGAATGTAAACAAGCAGATGAAGCAACTGCCAAAGTTTTCCGTACGGTGTATTATTTAGCGAAGTCGGATCGGCCATTCACCGATCATTATGGTTTAATAGAACTTCAACAATACAATGGAGCTGATCTAGGGGTTACGTTACATTCTAGATATAGCGCCACACAAATTGTGGAACATATTGCGCAAGAAATGAGAAACAGAATGATTTTACACATTATCGAAAGAAAAGCCAAATTATCAGTTCTGGTTGACGAATCATCTACTATCGGGCGAAAAAGTGTGCTTATTGTTTATATATGCTTTGTTTTATCAACTGAACCAATTTTCATGTTTGTGGATTTAGTGGAACTGAACAACCAAGGTGCTGAACATATCACAGAATCATTAATTAAAACTTTGAATAAATATGGATTTACGAGTGATTATTTATCAAATAACTGGGTATCTTTTGTGTCTGATGGAGCAAGTGTGATGATTGGAAAAAAGTCTGGTGTTGCTTCACGTATTATTTCCATATTTCCATCTGTTTTGAGTTGGCACTGTATGAGCCACAGACTGGAATTAGCTGTTGGAGATGCGTTAAAAAATGTGACATCAACAAATCATTTTCAAGCGTTTTTAGATTGTATATACAGTTTATATAGTCAATCATATAGTCAATCAAATAAAAATCAGCAAGAATTAAGCGATGCTGCAGCACAACTTGAAGTGGAAATTCTTAAAATCGGACGTATATTTGATGTACGTTGGGTAGCAAGCAGTTGTAGGACTATTGAAGCGGTTTGGAAAATTGTTTCTGCACTTTATCTCCATTTTAGCATTGCTGCAGAGGATGTGCCCCATGACGGGCGTACAAGAACGAAATTTGCAAGTCTTGCAGTAAAATTAGCTAGCCCGGGTTTTTTGAAGAATTTGGGTATTATGTATGATTGTTTGGAAGAATTGGCTAATTTGTCTCTCGAATTACAAAGACGATCCACTACTCTTAAAAAAGCAGATGAACATGTGAAGGGAACTATTCGAGTTTTGGAATCTTTTAAAAATGAACCGGGAGAAAAATCCTCTGATGTACTAGATGCAATTGCAATTGGAGAATTTCAAAAGGTAAAACTGAGAGCAAGCGGTGTACAAGAAATTAATAGCGGGCAGTTTCTACAAAGTTTAGTAGACAATATGAAAACTAGGCTTACCAGTGACGAAAGTTCTATACTGGTGGATTTGCAGGTATTAGAAAAGTCGTCTTGGCCAGATAATCCATCTGTCAGATATGGTGAGAGTGAAGTAAAGAGATTATGTACGAGATTTTGTTTAGATACAAGAAAAGCAATTAATGGAATGAGAAAATATGTCGATCCGGACAATTCCAACAATACTGTTCCAGAAGATTTACAAGAGATGGAAAGACTGGTAAAAACGTTTCCATGTAGTACGGCAGAATGCGAAAGAGGATTTTCCGCAATGAACCTAATAAATACAAAGTTGCGATCAGCAATATTGGTTCAAAACATAAGTAACCTGATGACATTAAAAATTAATGGGCCACCTTTGAGTGCATTCCAACCCGAAAAATATGTTAAATCATGGTTACTCAAAAACCACAGAAATGCTAATGATAACCAATCTAGAAAGGCATGCGGCAAGAAAGGAGACGACAACCCAATAAAAGAGCTGTGGGCGCTGATGTAAATATGATTAGTATAAATTTAATATCGTGTAATATTTACCACAATTGGTTTGAATAAAAAATGTGTCTAAGAATTTTATTTAATTATTTCTGCATTATTAATAAAAATCATCGCTAAAACGACTAGCAAGCTTCAAATATTAAAGTTTATAGGGTAAGTAACTATAATTAATTACTTTGTTACTGGTTTTTTGGTACTATTGAAACGACGTTCAAGTTAGAAAATATTGTGTTTTGAGAGTATACCCACTTTTTTAAATAGGACTACAGCGCTGCTAACAAGACACTAATAGGTAAACACAGTTTTTGACACAAATGCAGATTTCTATCCAAAAACACCAGAAATCTTCATATATGGGGCTATACAGAAAACGATGAAAATGTCCTAACATGGTTTGAGCCACACTAGATGTCGCTAATTCATGATAATTAACTTCCCGCATACTTCAATAGCGGAAGATGGCACCAAAGCGGTGTTACAGATACCAATATAAATAAATTTAATTGTTTACCATACTTCCTTGCGAGATCAACACATTTACCTCTACGTTAGGTACTTTTGGCGATTAAACCATTTCTATAGATTTATTCGCTGGGGTCTACTAAATAACTGTTTACTTCGTTGATCACTTCTTCATTGCTTAACGTCTAGGAACTTTTTGAGGATTGAGAACAAAAGGTAGTCAATGAGAGCGAGATCCTGGAAGACGATGGATGAGAGATCATTTGCAAAGAAAATTTAGCAAGTTTTTCGCTGATAAATTTGAGGCAATCAAGGGGGCGTTATCATGGTAAAATACAAGCTTTTGCGCTTCAAATACTCCGTTCTTCTGCAATCTTAGTCTTGAGTTTAATAGAACGATCTTTTTCTTCTTTGGTACCGCTGAACTAGAATGTTTCCACTGCATCGACTTACGAGCACATTTATGCAATAAACAGTAAACGCGGTACCTAACGGGCCGAGACCTTAGTACCCATTCAAGTGAAATGCCTGTGGTTTCAGTAACTTGCTGTAATTTAACACGGCGGTCGGTCAAAATGATATCTTGGACCCTTTCACTAATTTGTGAAATAACCGCGGTTGACGGACGTCCACTGCGGGGGTCATCTTTACAGCTCTTGCGTCCACTCCTAAACATCAGAGTCCACCTGTTCACTTTTTGTGGTGTCCCAACACATTGTCGTTATCAGCCTGTGTGGCGTTTACAGTTAAATCCTTCCTGAGGTATTTATCACGGCACGAATTTCAATTGTATTCATTTCTAAACACGAAAATACCTGGACTCATTCCACTGGCTATCAATACTAAACTACTTGGTAGATTGCTTAATTTTGTTGTGCTTTTGTGACAAATGGACGAGTTCCAAAAATTCACGAAAGATGCGATGGCAATCTATACGTCGCTGAGCAAACATTACATACACGGATGTCTAAGAATTAGTATTTCATTTGTTGCAAAACAAAGTCCTACGAAGTCTATCTCAAAACAGAATAGCTATGGGCTCTAACATTTTCTAATATTTGGCATTTGGTAAAGTTTTGCAACATAGTCATAAAGCTTCGTTTATGCATTTTTATAAATCGCAGTTGGATTTGAAGTGAAATTTATTAATTTAAGTCTTTTACGGAAAATCCTTTCACCCTATTCACTGAACATTTTAAAAAAAATAACATTCTTGCACAATAAGTGGGAGACAAATGTAATCTAGTATATGACTATTTCAATTTATTTATTGATTTCGTATTCAGCCAACAGCCGTTAGGCCAATTATAAGCGTCGCTGTACATTTATGGGGACTTCCAACCCCACTAACGACTGTCATGATGTTATTATGACATCCGGGACCAACTATTTCCATGGCAGCCGTACCACGAGGCGCCGGGAGAAACAGCCGTGGAACTCCCATCCAAATTCTGACCAGAGAGAGCGTTGCTTAACTCTACTGATCGAACGTGGACGCTTGTTCAAGCTACACCACCCGGGGCCTCAATTTAAAGTATAACCAAGAATTACGACTAACAATAAAGCAAGTTTTGAACATCAAAATGCGTTTTAGTTATATTTTCAAGAGAAAATCTGATGCAAAAATTAGAATAGCTCAAGTATACTCTGCCAAACCACAATTATGTGCAGGAATTGTTAAAATTTTAAAACGCCAGGAAGCTTGGAGGCTGCAAACAAAGTCGTGCCTTAGTGACAATCATATTTAGGACTGTTATGCGAATTGAATAACATCTACTTGTCTATTCAAACAAGTACATTAATTTAACAATTGTTCGTTGTAGGCTCCACTCGTCTGTTTGAAATGTCATTTTGCTGTAAACGGCCTACGTAAAATATATTAAATAAGTGAATCATGCAAATTGTGTCGTAAAAAGCCTCGCTGCTAGCAATTTCAAGTGACAACTGTAATATTTAATAGCAAGCGGAAGACAACGAAAGCGGTGCCGTTTATTAAAATAAGAATTTAAAATACATTGATTGAAGACATAATTGTTTATAAAAACCAAATAATCAACGGCGTGTCATCACCATTTCTGATGATGACAGGCATTCTTTAAAAGCGAATGTTTGCCTCTTTATTTAAGCTTTTAATTTAAAAAAATAGGTTTAGTCGTTTCTAAAAATTTGCGAAACTGCTAAACCACATGTACTTTAGAGAAACTTTAATCTACCAATTGGCATGAGAAAACTCATGCATACAAACCAAGGCAGTCTAATCTTGTAAATTAAGCCCCAGGCTCAGGGAAAATCTAAATTTGTTTAAAATTACAGTTACAAATCCATTTATCAAGTAACAAAACAGAATGGAGTAATTATTACAGGTCGCTGTCTAGGTTCCTGATTGCCTGTGCAATGAGGATTATCGCCGCCCTTTGGAGCAAGGCCCGTGAAACCCTTTGTTCATACAGCGGACACATAAGAAATTAAATTAATGTTTCAAAAACGCATCTCTGACGTACTGGAGCATAGAAGCCCGAATAATAGTACAACCACTGAAACGTTATACAACTTTTAGAATAATTTAAATAAGAGAACACTGTTTTATAATTTGAAATGTGGAAGATCAATTTTCCGTTTATATCGATTGTGATTAACACTTAAAATGTACAATCTTAAAAATAGTAACGATGTACTATCCTCGTAAATAACGTAGCGACTGAGATGCAGATGTTAAGTAAATGATAAATAAATTTAAGGTAAACAATTGTATGAACGAAGATTTCGAAATTGCAAAATGAAAAAATTATCGTTCGCCCTTGTACTCTTCGAAGCGATGATTAGAATGTACCTATTACCAGGACCACCAGAAGGATTTTTGTTATGTACTGTACTATACGAACCGATAATCAGAATGTCGAGTACCTAGCGGGGAAGTAAGTAGGGTGGAATTGAGAGTAACAACACAAAGGGGTTAAGGAATATTCCAGGAGTTAGGAATAGACAAGCGTACCTATTTATAGTTCCACGAATTGCAATTAATTCTGATATTAATATTAACTAAATTTGTAAATCTAATAGCAGATAGGTAAGTTTAAAATTACTAGGTACTAAAGTATCATTCTAAATTGGACTTCTCCAACTAGTTTCGTTTTGAATATTTTATGAATCAATCGTATATAAGACCTTTAAACATGAGACGGTATAATAATTTAAGTAGCTACACGATGGTATGCTCCTCAAAGTTATACATCTTCATTGAAATTAGATTGTAAATACATCTAGAAAAAAACAAACATATTTAAAATGATAACAAAATAAAAAGGCTTCCTCGAAAATAAATTAGATTTGAAGCCTTAAAGTCTCTTCAGTTGTTGACAGCGACTAGTTTACTTGGACATAATAACATCTATAAAACACTGCTGAAGCCTGTGGTATGAATCTGACACAATTCGTTAAAAATCCCTAACCACACAAATATTTAACGACCGCTAAATACATATTTGGACAGCTAAGCTGCCATCGCCAATAGCATTGGGGAGAAACTCTGCTCTTTACCACACCAAATCACCAATGAAATACTTTCAAATTAACTGTTCCCATTGTGATTTTAAATATATTGAGAAACAGGTCGTAATTTTAGTACTATGTTTAAAGAGCATATAGCTCATTTTAGATTCAACAGTTTCGAAAAATCTAGTATTGCTCAACATTTTTACAAAACGGGTCATATTATTACGGACCTAAAAATTGGAAAAGCGTTAACTTCAACAAAGCGGATAAATTCTTTTGAAAGTTTTACTATTTTTAAGAATTAAGACAAAGATGAAGGACTCATTCCGCACTCTAATATTTACGCTTTATTAAAGTCGACATCTGATTGGTCGCTTAGAACACGCCCTCTGGGTCAGACAATAGAATAGCGTTAAAATGCACGGGAGCGCTGACTTGCATTGGTGATTTGGTAAAGGGCAACGGTAGTGTGAGTTGCTCTGCAAGACTAATGACAATGGCAGCTTAACTGTCGAAATACGTATATAGCGGTTGTTAAATAATTGTGCGGTTAGGGATTTTTAACGAATTGTGTCTTAATAACATCTGAGGCAGCAATACAGAATTAAATATGGGTATGAGTTTTAAGGTAAATTTTACTATATTTATTAAAAATTATATTGCTGCATTCTATATAGCCTAACGGGATAGTTCGTGTCACCTTGGTATAAAATAATCACTTTGCCAGATTTAAGCCAAACTTAATTTTTTACATTGTAATAATTAGTTTAAGACGAATTATGTATTTAAAACGTGCATCGAGTGTTTCGCGCGCCAAATTGTGCGATACAAACCAGCTGATTGCAGTTGTTGCGGCTATTAATAGAATCAAAGCATATTGTGCTCAAACGGAGAGGCTCGGGGAGTCAGTCGCTTGCCAGTAAACAACCGGTGCGTTCGTCCAAACAAAAGGGACGCCACGCGGAGCATAAAAGTGCGATTGAGAATTTATCTGTTGGCTTGCGTTAAGAGCAGTTGAGGCCTCGTTATTCTTGAGCCGAAATACAGCCCCAAGAGCAGAAATCCACCTTGGAAACAACGCCGAGGTATCGATAATTCTTCGTAGCAGGAAGCTGCAATTCTAGTTTCAAAGAAACCAGTCGATCTTGTCACTGCACGAGACCATTTGGAGCAACTAATAACGCAAGGTTAATCCCTATAAATCATTTCCACGATCGAATGCATGATCCAGGAAACTGTGGGAGCAAACTCATAACAGCGAAGTATGAATATATTGCAACAAATTGCGCAATAGCTTCGACAAGCAATTACGCGCCTGAAAGCAACGGGCGCTTACCTGCTCAAGCAGCGCGTCAGTATAAAGCGCCTACATTATCTTTCGGACACATCACGTCAGCTAATTTCAAGCGACCTAAGGCAGAGCCGTACTAATTCCCCGAAGCCAAATGGCCGTAGATCGCTTATTTACACAAATTAAACAAGGCGTCAGACAGGGATGAGCTCTCTCGCTCTTATCGTTTAATATATACATACAAAAAGTTATAAACGACTTTAGAGATTATTAGAAATAAAGGAATAAAAATACACCAAGTGAAAATAGACACAGTGGGATACACTGATGAAATAGCATTGTTTGCTGAAAGCAGAGAAGTACTGATGAGGTCTCTCAAAAAGATGGATACGATATTCAAAGGCAAATATAATATAAAAATAAAACCAAGGTATGGTGTGTAGAAAGTCAAACGAAACAACGAAGAAAATCATTATTGACAACGAAATAATAACAGCAGAAACGAGTTGCAATAACTAAGGAATCCCTTAATTGTCCACTACGCCTTGGAATTCGCCATTTCAGCTGCATGTGCCGGTCAGAGGAGTTGGATACTTGCGATCTGTACATTACTGGTAGGGATTTTCCGATTTCGGTTGCCTAGCGACGCGTTCCACATGCTCCGGATAGAAATTCCACAGTTCGCCGACTTACGCCAGGTATGGGCTTTGCAGTCCGGATAAACTGTATTGTTTCTCGCTTGCTATTAATAATTACCTTGTTGTGAGCTCTACAAAACTTTTTATTCTATGTTTTGTAATAAGAACAGCTATTCGACTTCATGACTCCTATTTGCCCGAATTAATTGACGATTATAGCGAGGGTTAACGTTGGAATTCTACCAATAAAATAATTAATATAAAATCGATAGAATTATATGTGATGTAAATTAGTTCGTAGTTTTGTTGGGGAGCTAATCGCAATTTTAGAACTTCGACTTAATAATAGGGCCTCATGTGCTGTTTGTACACATTACTTTTATGTTAACGGTTGTATAAATAATTCCTCTTTTTATATCCGTTTTTCATGTGCGGGTCCAGCGTAAATTTTAATTCAGTAGTAAAAAGAGTATCTGTAATTACCTATGAAATTGTGCTGATGTTTTTCGTGTTATTCGTACATTACACCTTCTCTGTGACTGGATCTTATTTGGATATTATTGTGAATAAAATAATTTTTATTTGCTACTAGCCGATGTTGCTTTCTTGTGTTCTTTGTATATTAGTTTTTTTCAGCATGTTTCGTCTTAGCTCACTCGCTCCGCATGGTTCAACGAAGCCTAATTTTGTAAGTTATTGAACCTGGCGCCCATATTGCTTCTACTAACTAGCAAATTAATTAAGTATCCATTTATTCTAATTACCCACTCTCCGATATTTTCGAGCTAGTTTTCTGAAAGCAATAAAGTTTGCTATCGGAATTTTCGCTAAAGTTACACTTTACTTAATAATTGTGTAACAACAATTTGCATTCTATGCGTAAAGCTCGTAACAATACTTCGATAGAGGCTTTTAACCCTTACGTCTCGGATTGTATAAATACAATATTAGAACATTTAGTTGATATGATGATATGCGGTGGTCTACTCCTCAGCAGAGGTTAAGAAAACTGCAAAATCAGTTTATTAAACTCATTAGTTTAGAAAAAGGTTCTTTGGAACTTTCGATATGGAAATCAACTAGTGAGTTCCAACCTCACACTCGGAGAGTTAGTGTCGCCGTTCTCTTTCTTGCTAGCACTTATCTGATGGTAATTCTTCGATTAAATTCAACGAGTGAGGTTAGTTATCAGCCCAAATATGGTTATAAAACTCACACATCATGAGATACGAAAATGCTTATTTTGCATCAAGAGGAAGAAGAAAAATATGTCAAACCCAAAAAGAATTATAGACAAACTTAGCATCGCTATCTACTTCTATGGAGTCTGTTGATCACTAAAAGATAATTTCAATGGGCTCTATAATTACTTAAAATGTCGAAGATTTTATTCTTGAAACTCTATTAATATTAAGGTCTATTTATAAATGCGCAACATAATTTTAAATCTGCTTTTCCGATTCATAAGGTTATTTGACACACACGTAACCTTTCACTAGTCAGGAGGGATGATACAGGGTTTTACAGCAAATCCACTTATGTATTAAAAAGACACATATGGGTAATTAATCTGCCGTCCTTTTTAATGGACAGTAAACGAAAATAAACTGATAATTTTGTCACAGGTGGCAGATTTCTTTAAATTGTGGCTTTATAGAGAGCATATAGATGAGTTGAATATTCCAAAATTCCTATATTGTTTGCTATTCTTGTGAATATATGATATATAAGGTCCAGACAGGTTTAATGATAAGTATTTTCAATCAAATACTTAGTGGCGTACGCTGAATATTTTTGAAAAGATCGAAATTTTATAAGTTGTGGCTGTAACTATGACAAGAAGGGAATCATACCCAGTGGTAGTATCCTATAGAAACATAGTCCAATGTCAATCATATACCTAATTTACAGTGCAAAATTATTTATCTAGTTATATCTTGTTTCCACTTTCATTTAAATCTTCTGTCTGGCGGTTCATCTAGTAATGGTTGAACGAGATCATTTGGGTGGAATTGTAGTCGAGCTTTGTGTTTTTGTACGTGTTGGCTTATTACCTGTCTGACGTAGGGAATCTTCAGATCTTTGTGTAAAGTTCTGTTGGAAATAAACCAAGATGCATCTACTATTGAACGGAGAATCTTAGATTGGCAGCGTTGGAGAATTTCTATATTGAAAGAGCTAGAGCATCCCCACAATTCGATACCATAGGTCCAGACGGGCTTTAAGATGGATTTGTACACCAGCAATTTATTATTTAAGGATAGGCATAAATGTTTTCCTAACAGCCAGTACATTTTCTTACATCGGATGTCGAGTTCTTTTATTTTCTTTGTGATATGGATCTTCCAGGTTAGTTTATGATCGAGGTGCATTCCTAGATATCAGACAACATCTGATTGAGGAACTGAAGTGTTGTTCATGATAACTAGTGGACACTGTTGTCTTCTTAAGGTAAACGTGATATGGGTGGATTTGACTTCATTCACCCTTATTTCCATTCTTCAACCAGTGGGAGATGACGTTTAAGTGAGTTTGGAGAGAGAGTGTGGCTGTTCCAGGAGAGTTATCGCATGCAAGAATGGCTGAATCGTCGGCAAAGGTGTTGCTTACAGTTTCATCGTTAGTTGGCAGGTCGGCAGCATAAAGTGTATATAGGGTCGGTCCCAAAACATTGGCTTGGGGCACTCCTGCGCTTATCAGATGATAAGATGACACTTTGTTACCAGTTTTAACTTGAAAGTGACGGCCAGCTAGGTAAGATTTTAGGAGTAAATAGTATTAGCGTGAGAAGATTGTTTTAGTTTTATATAGGATGCCTTTATACCAGATCATATCGAAAGCTTGTTGGACGTCAAAGAAGAAAGCAGAGCAGAATTGTTTGTTCGCAAAGACTTTGTTTATAATAGCTAACAAACGATTGCACTGTTGAATAGTCGAATAGGCATGCCAGAAGCCGAACTGGTGGTTGGGGATATGTTTTTTGAGCTGTGAGTCTGCTTGAATTCTGAGTAGTATTGATCTCTCCAATACTTTGGAAATTATCGGAAGAAGGCTAATTGGTCTGTATGAGTTTACCTCATTGGGGTTTTCCTAGTTTTAAGATCGTTATGATTTGAGCAAACTTCAGTTGAGTGGGCTAGTAGGTAAGTTTTAGGATAGTGTTGAAGATTATTGTTAACAGCGTTTTGGCTTTTTTTGGTAATTGTTTTAGAATTTTTGCAGTAATGAGGTCAAATCCAGTCGCTTTGTGGTTTTTCAGTCTATTAATTTCGCGTTTTATCTCATTGGGCGAGAGAGCTCGAATTGGCAGCGATAGTTGGAGAGGGGCATCGAGGTACTCGTCGATGTCAGCATCTATGCCATCCTGGTGTGGTTTGTAAACTTCGGCAAGGTGTAGTGTTTCTGCCTTCTCTAATTCTGATCTTGCTCAAGTACCACCTTGAGTTCGATTGGGGGATATGGATTTTTGGGGACGTTTGAATCTTTTAGTGGTCGTTAGGTAAGAGGTTAGTGAGGAAGTGCTTGAACTCTTCATTCCGTAAATCTTTTAGTGCTTGCTTGAGTTTTCAAGTTAGACAGTTGTATTTTCGTTTGTCGGATATACCGTGACTCCGTTGCCAACTGGCTCTGGCTCTGCGTTTTTCTGCTATTAACTGTTTTATTTGTAGCGAAATGTTCTGATTTTGGGGTTTTTGTTGAGGTAAGGGTGCGTTATTCCATCCTGCTTGTTAAATAATCGTAATCAGATGGTTGGCGGTTTCTTCAAGTTCTTCCGGAGTCTTTAGACTGACATTGAAATTTAAATGGTCATTTATATATTTCCGGATGTAGGTCCAATCTGTAGTCTTATTGGTCAGTGTAACAGTCTTCTTTAATTATTACAGTTGTACTGAAGATTGAGATAATTGGGGAATGATCCGATGAAAGATCATAATTGGCATCAATTTTGAGGAAGTTGTTAGATATTTCGTTAACGGAGAAGTGATCTAGAAGGTCCGCAATTTTGTTTCGGTCTGTCGGCCAGTAAGTAGGTTTACCGGTAGATATAGGTATATAATTCTGGTCTTGAACAGGTTGAACAGTGGTGAGTCTCGAGCTCCAGTACGTAGGTTTAGAGTTGTCACCTCCAGATATGAATCGCTTACCTAGCTTTTCAAAGTAGCGGTTTAGATTTTCTTGGGTAATTCTATGTCTTGGTGGACAAAAGACGGCTAACAGAGTTATGGGACTAGGTTGGCTGGTTACTTGTATTGTTGTGGCTTGTAAATAATTTGCTTCGAAGTGTACCATCTGGGTATTTTGTGTGATAAATGCCATAGCCTGGTATGTTAATATAAGTCCTTAAAGTGAAATGAGCTTCGGCTACCAGCATTACGTCAATTTGGTTTAGTTTCAGGAAGGGAATTAATTCATCTTTGGGTTGTTGTAAGCCATTGGCGTTCCACTGGACAATTCGCAGAAAGCTAGCCATTATCTTAATTTGTTAACGACCGTGGAGAGCATGGTAAGTACCTATAATTGAGTTTTACTGTTTTTGTAACTCTTCCAAGAATTTTGTAAGGGTGGCTTCGGGTGGCGATTGAACTGTACCTGGTTGAAATTTTTGTTTTACTGTTTGAGGAGTATGTTGGATTTTGATATCTTAGCGTAGCTCTTTTCTTTTGATGTAAGTCTTGGTAGACTCTGCAGCCTCTGTCATTTGCAGGACGGTTGCCTCCGCATAGGGCACACGTTATTCTTGTTTTGGTACATGTTGATGTGCTATGGTTTTTACCACATTTAACACAGTCATAGCGTTTGCAACAATATGTCTTTTTATGTCCATAAGCTTGACATCTCATGCACTGGACTGGTTATATGCATTTCTTAGGTGGTTCTACTTTGATGGACATGTTTAGTAGGGCTTTTAGGTCGTATATTATTTTATTGTTGTATTGTTGTCTGCGGGTTTGATCTCAATAAAGAATGAAGGTAACGGTGTTTTGTCAGCCCTACTTTGACATTGTACACATTGTTAATCTTATAGCACAATCGTTCCAGTTCCGTTTTTATGTCATTGGTGGCGATAGTAGGATGCGTTTTCACATTAAATCTGTTCGAACCCTAGTGATATGGTACCATTTTAATGTATATGGTAAACATGTTTTACTTATGTGCTACATAAAAGAAGCGACATTTAAAATTAAAATTATCCAACAAAACGTTTTTTTTGCGTTGGCTTGTACGAATATGAAAGGAATGCTCGTATACTAAGATCAATAATATGCGCGACATGAACATCAGAAAGCACGTGTAATTAATCCGAGCAACAGGTGGAAATAATATCATTAAAGTCTTACAAAGAAAACATTCTTGTATTTAAAGATTGACATGGAATTTCCAAGGATAGATAGATATGTAACTGTTGAAAACTAAAATGGTTCACTTTTAATATAATGGTAGGTGACATTTAGAAAAATATGTATTGAAGAGTGTAAAAGGCTGCACAACAAATAGAAAGAAAACGAAGCAAAGCAAATCGTTTTTTTAGTTAAGCCACTGTAATACTCGCATTTTTAATGGTAGCTCTAAATGGCAGTATTCCTTATCTAGACGCTGCCACCTATGTAATTATAGGTTAAAATTGGTATTTTAATGTCATACTAATCCCTGTTCACCGAACAGAAATAGTTAAGCCATTGCCTACAAACGCATTCAATATTGGAATTGAATTTTTCTATTGGTTGTATTTTTAAAGTCCGTTTCACAAGCAAACGCGTACACGGATCAAGCTCTCTCACTTATTCGGAATTTGCCGTGCTCTAATTAATTTGCAGCGTGTGAAACTGGTTGTGGACACGCATATATTTGTGGGAAGTGGCTTAACTATTCGGTGAACAGAGATTAGTGGAAATACACGTAAAACTTGTTTAATCATCACAATATTTTACTAAAATGTGTGATAGCTGCATGCGATTTGAGAAACACTGGTCAAAATGAAAACTCGCCAATTTAATTTATCTATAATACAAGGATAAAGGATATCCAAACATTAACTTAATAAATAAAGTTAATTTAATATTAAAAGCTTAAAGCAGAAATGCTTGGTGGTGGCAGAATGATTGCATGTGTAAATTAAAATTTAAATTATATCCTCTAAATAAGGGCGGTTAATAAATGATGGCAAGCAAGCCATGAAAGCGTGGGAGAGTTGTTGTTTAAACAGCACCAGCATTTTAAAGCTATCTCCTTTTCAGAACGAAATTCTTGCTAAAAGTATCTTTTATACAAAGTCGGCTGCTTCAACAGATGTTAGCAACGTTTTCAAATGGATCTCCGGTAGGTGTCACAACACACGATTGTAGTAATAAATAATGCTCGGACTATCAGCATAACACGAAATGTCTGCTTATACAACCTCTGTGCAAATAGTTTTTTACTGATAAAAAAGTGTAGTTGCTATGGTAGCAACGAATTCATTGAGAACAAAATAGGCATGTCAGTTTAAACTAGTAGTTGGTGTCCAGGGATTTTCCCTTTTCTCGGCAAAGGAACATACTAAATAAGTAAATTACACAAAGGTAAGGTTTTCTAGGCTAGAAATTACATTTAGGGCTCTCGAGCCTTTTTCGTCGTTGAAAGGGGCCGTTACTTGGGATTAGAACATTTGTGGCAACAGGAATTTTAGGAATGATCGCTTTTTTGATTAGCTGGTAGAGCCTAAGTTCCTTTGACGGAAGGCAAAGCGAATATTTTCAATAATCGGTTTTGTGGGATAATGCGCTGAAACTGTACAACATCTACCCCATATTTCGACATGACTTCGTCAATGTCCTGGTTTGGTTTCAGATGCCGGTGGATACAGCAGAGAAGTTGCATACAAATTTTCATTTCAATAGAAGTTTCAGAAATGGAAGTTCCGGCGGTAGTTGCTTTCAGCGTATTCATTACCTCGTCTGCTGCTGCTGCTTGAAAAGATACATTATAATTAATTAAGAGCTCCTTTTTGCCAGCACGCAAATTCCGACTATCGACGCAGACGGCAGGATTCAGCTTTGGCTCTCCTGGTCAACGCCACGAGTTTCTAGTGAAGTGTCACGCTAAAGGGAGGGCGGAGAAATTGAAAGTGTTCACAATAGGACTTTGTAGGACGCCCTCTTTATGTATCTTAGGTAATCCATGGATACGCCGTGTTTCAGGAGCTCCCGGTATTACACTTACTTGTCAACGGCACATATAGTTGCGGAGTGTTTTATTGCAGGGGCGATCTTTGAAGTTGGAAGAATTGGGCTGTTGAACTCCTTTTCTTTAAAGAAATTTATGATTCTACAACGTCTATAGCCATTATAAACAGAATAGAAACAATATTTGATGTGAACATTAAACCTTGTTTAAAATTTGAGTTACCAACTATTTCGTTGGTGTATCTTCTTGATTGTCAGCTGTCAAACTGAGATAGAAAACTAATACAAAAATGTAGAAATTTAGAAAACTAACTTCGTTTAACCGATGGGTTTTATTAATCCATCAATAATACAACAAGAGTACTAACTCTTTATCCGAATCGCTACATAAGGTGTGCATAAAATACCAGAAAGATTAAAAATTCAGTGATGCAATCATTCGCAATAGCAACCTATTAAATCAACTAATCTGTGATCAGTTAATAACATCAATATTCAACCAAGCTTGGAAGGAAGGAAAAGTGCCACTAGATTGTAAAATTCGCATCATAGTTCCGATTTTCAAAAAGGGTGACAAGAAGGAGTGTAAAAACTGCAGAGGGATCACCCTACTGAGCGTACCATCAAAGATATATGAACGGATTTTGGAAAAGAAATTAGTGAGGCAAATCGACGAATTATTAGAACAGTCACAAGGCGAATTCCGAAAGGGGCGTAGTATAAACGACCATATTTTCACAATCAAACAAATCGCAGAAAAGTCCCTAGAAAGAACTATTGAAACGTACCAAGCGTTTATAGACTTAGAGAAAGCCTTCGAAAGAATCTCGAGAACCAAAGTCCGAACAATCTTAAAAAAAGAAACGTGGAGCATAACCTAGTATCAGCTATAATGAGCCTGCACGAGGAGAACCAAAACTATATAAGAACGGACAATAGGCAATCAGAAGAATTTAAAGTAAATAGCGGACTAAGGCAGGAATGAGTACTAAGCTCTATACTTTTCAACATAGTTCTAGACGACATAATAATAATAATAATAATTTATTGTCCAAAACCAATACCAACTGGTGTAAGACTAACCAAATGACACATTAGCAATACAAAGTCACCCATGATCAATACATAAATTGCGTGTATACTGTAACAATTGAAGAGTAGCTAATGGTCCAAATATTCATATATTGTATAGAAATTGTACATTAATAGGTAATTATAAAGTTTTTTTCCTGAATGTTGCTAGGTCCTTAAGCGTTTTTAGAGAGCTAGACATCTTGTTATATAACTTTATACCAATATACCTAAGACTCTTTTCATATTTTGCAAGGGAATGTAACGGCAGAATTAGCTCATTGACATTCCTCGTACTGTAGTCATGGTTAAAACTGTTGGTGGCAAATGATTCATAACTCTGCTTTACATAACATAGTGTTTCCTATATAAATATACAAGCTAAAGGGAGTACCCGTAAATCATGGAAGATTTGTCTACACGACGCCAGTCTTACAGCGCCAACAATACTTCTTACAGCTCTTTTCTGAAGTCTGAAAACTCTAATTGCATGGGGCGAGTTACCCCAGAAAATTATACCATATGCAATACGGGAAACGAAATGAGCATAGTAGTAAGACAAAATTACTGTTCTATCTGCACAGTATCGCAGTCTATACAAAACAAAGCATAACTGCGTTAATCTTCCACATAGAACGTCGATTTTTCCCAAGTCAGGTTTTTGTCAATGTAGACACCTAAGAACTTGACAAATGGAACTTGTTCAATTGATTTATTGTAAATTCTAAGCAAATTACTTCTGTTAGTTTCATCTTCGTTGTTTCTTAGGGAAAATTTGACAAACACTGGCTTGTCCTCATTCAAAAGCAACCTGTTTTCACTGAACCATTTAGATAGCCGATCAATAGTTTATTGAGAATAATCTAAAACACCTGCAAGATATGTGTCAGAACACATATAGGAAGTGTCATCAGCGAACATTGTCAGATTTTCAGCATTAACTGCTGAAGGAAGATCATTTAGAAATAACAAAAATAGCAAGGGCCCTAAAACAGACCCTTGCGGTACTCAACAACTTATATTCAATTCATTTGAATTTACTCTATCTATAATGAAAGAAACAAGAGGAAAAACGGCAAATATGTACATTGGACACAGACACATGAAGCCAATATACTTGGATGAATGTGCTTTTGCAGACGATCTGGTAATATTCGGCAGAAATGAAAGAGATCTACAAAAAAACTATACACCTGGAATAAAGCAATGATGTCAAGCAACATGAAAATAAATGCAGAAAAAACAAAAATAATGGTTACAGGTAGAGACAGTTCATACATAAACATTACATTGAATGGGAAGACACTAGAACAAGTAGAGACGTTTAAATACTTAGGAGTAAACATCAGCAACAAAGGACAACACGAAGTGGAAATAAACGCAAGATTGGAAAATACATCTAGACTATTCCACAGCTCACGAAATATATTTATAGGGAAAAGATAGATCTCAGAGAAGACCAAAATAACAGTTTACAAAACTGTGTTTGTACTGACACTAATATATGGTTATAAAACGTGGGTCTTAACGACAACCATGAAGAGTAAATTACAGGCAATGGAGATGAAATACCTCCGCAAAGTAGCTGGCGTCACCAGACGGGACAAAATTAGAAATAGGGATATACGAAAAAGACTAAACGTGGAATCTGTATTAAAAACAGTCGAAGACCGAAAACTCACCTGGTTTGGACATCTCATTAGACTAGGAATCGAAAGACCGGTGAAACAAGCGTGGGAAGCAAGAAGACACGAGAAGAGACCGAAGGAAAGACCTAGGAAAACGTGGTACGACAGTGTGAAAGAGATATTTTCAGACAGAAGAATAAATATGGTGCGGGCAAGAAATATGGTGAGCAACAGAAATGAGTGGAGAAAATGTATCCATAATAACAGAAATCAGTAGAATACACTATTCACCTTACACCCTTGAAGGGTAAACAGGGTTAGATTATACAGGGTGAGGCACATAAAGCGTTACAGAGCAATATCACTCAAACTATTGATCACATCCAAAAATGTTTCAGACAAAAGTTTCAGTGTTCGAGAAGGCCGTCATACTGGACTACCCTATTTTTTTTATCGGTGGAGGTGCTGAAACTACGTCAAGGTCAACTCCACTTTTTTAAATGGAACTATGTATTTTTTTTCGATGACATTATTACCGATTTGAAGACAAATTCAGCGACCTGAAACACAAGGTCATTCTAGTCACGAAAAGTATGAAAATAGTCGAAAAATCAAAAAATGCAACAGTGCAACAAACACGAGTCAACACGACGGTGCACCACCCCATTATGCTCTGTGTTTAAGACAAGTGATGAATGCGATTTTTGGCGAAAAGTGGATAGGACGAGGCGGTCCTGTAGCTTGGCCACCTCGATCGCCAGATCTAACATCAGCAGATTACTTTTTATGGGGTTTTGTCAAAGATCGCGTAATGGCGGTAGCACCTACCACGCCTGACGACATGAAAGACAGAATACGACGAGCATGTACCGAAATTACACCACAAATGTTAGCTGAAGTTAGACGGTTTTTTCATCAGCGAATTAACAAGTGCTTACAAGTCGAAGGTAATCACTTCGAGCATCTTCTGTAGGTAGAACCAAACCAAGGTTAGTGGATCCTTTGAAAGTGATTATTCCGATATTTTTCGATTTTTTTACTATCTTCATACTTTGCTAACTAGAATGACCTTGTGTTGCAGGTAGCTGCATTTGTCTTAAAATCGGTAATAATGTCATCGAAAAAAAAATACATAGTTTCATTTAAAAATCTGGAGTTGACCTTGACGTAGCTTCAGCGCCTCCACCGATAAAAAAATAGGGTGGTCCAGTATGACGGCCTTCTCGAACATTGAAACTTTTGTTTGAAACATTTTTGGATATGATCAATAGTTTGAGTGCTATTGCTCTGTAACACTTTATGTGCCTCACCCTGTATATACAATATATATAATTTTTTTTGTTTCATATGTTATAGCACAGGATTCTAGAAAGCCCAATACAGTATGACTGTAGAAGAGAAAACTGAAAACCACAAGATGCACATTAAAGTGAAAATAAAGTATTCAGCAGTAATTTTATGTTGGGAAGGTCGACGCAATCAGAGAAAGATCAACTACACAACTACAGCGACATATTCCATTCTCTTCTAATCGCAATGTTATGTTTGGTTTATCAAAGACAAATCGCAACTGCTGTTATTTATATATTCTACTACATTGTCCTACGGATGTACGAGTACCAATCGAAATTGCAGAGAATGTTCATCGAAGTACACATAAAACTATGTATACATAAAATATTTTGAGCGACAACTGTAAGACTAAAGAAATGAGTGCTTGTTAGGACCCTTTGAAAAATTTGAGTTTTGCACCCAATGAAAGCAAGGCATTTTAGCTTTTCGTTCCGTTCAGCCGTCATGACTTTTTAACGGACGCCGGGCACAGTTCTTCAACCTTATACTCGCCTACAAGCAGAGAGGTTGCTGGCAAGTTAGTTTTAGTTAGATTTAACGTTGGCCAGGAGATATTAAGCAACATTTGCTTGTGCTGTGTGAACTGTCTTTAAAGATAGCAGTTTGTTGAAGCTTTACCGCGCCGCGCAGGTAAATTACAACAAATTGTCAGATCTAATGGGCTTCACAAGACGCAGGCGATTACTTTTAGGAATTTCCGATTACAATTTCGTTTGGAATTATCGTGGAAATCATATCGACCTTCGAGTAAAATATTTTTTTTATATGACCTGCACTGCAATCTTATCGCATCATTCCCATATCCCGATACAGCCCTGAAATTCGTTATCGAGGGCCGACGGCTCGACCTATGTTCATTTCGCGTGTTATCACTGCGACTAGGTATAAACCTGTGTTAGAAAATTGAACTCATTGTTTATTACGGCCGGCTGAAATGTAATTTCTTTTGAAAATTATTTAAATAGTGACCTTAAATTACCATTTGACTTTTATTTGTAAAGGGCAATGTAATTCGGGAATTTTGGAGTTCAAGAACTGGGCGAAGTTCAAAAATAAGTAAGGTCTAAGTCTGCAGCTAAACACAGCATTTACTTCCCAACACCGACGAGTTTTTCCCTGGTGAACTATTTAGAACGTCACTTTCACTACCAGGGTGCATTGAAACAATAATAAGCACCAAATATAATCAAAAATTATTTTCGTCTAGTAATACTATGGAATGGTTGTTAATTTATGAATGCAACTATGTATACACTAGATGAAAATAATTTTTGATCATACTATATAGATCACTTTGAAAAGAGACTGGCTGCAATAGACAGTAATTTTATTGTAATATTTTTTTATATGTTTTTCTTTAGAGCGCTATAATTTCTGGCACAATAAAAACCACCCAGAAGAAACTAAAGAAATCAGCTGCAGTTTCTTTCAGAAAATGCTTTTTGATCAACATATCAAGAGAGACTAAATATAATAAACAGTAATTTAATGTGTTCCTTTTCGTTATATGTTCTATAGCTAGATGCTTTCGTTTTTTGTGTAATAAAAAACTGTTGAAGGTTGGAGATCATGTTTATTAAAACAATATACTGGTTTGATTGCAATAAGAGTGAAACTACTTTGGAACAAAATTGTAAAATTAAAAGAAGGAATTCCATTAATCGCAATATTATGTTTGACCAAACTAGAAGTCACTTTCAAGGAAAAGCTAGTACAATAAATAGTATTTTTATTGTTGTTTTCATTTAAATTTTCTAGTATATGATTCCGTAACTCCTAGTACAATCAAATATACTCAAGGGTAGACTCTGTTTATGAAACTAAATAAGATAATATACAGATACAAACATATTTAGAAGTTCATTGAATATCATCATTATCAACCTATTCTGCTTGGCTAAACTAGAAAGCAGTTAAAGGTACAACCAATAATAGCTTTCTTCTTCATCTTTATACGCTGTACTATTGTCTTTTAAATTCTTGTGAATTAAAAACCGTTGCAGATTGAAGAGAGCGTTTGTTGAATCAGACTTGCTCGACCGCGATCATTCCCTCATCTTCATAATACAACGATGAGCGGCGTATTACGTAGCGTTCCTGGCCGAATGGCTGACTAGAAATAAGATTCCATTTGGAAGCTTAAGTTCGAGTCCGAACCTTACCGAATGCAACACTTTTGGTCTTATTAGAAACATTAAGATATTTGTACCTAATATTGCATAGTGAGGAAAGAGTGGAAAGGTATACGAAAAGTAGGTGCACCGCCGGCCTAGAAGAAAGGCTTAAACTGGTAAAAGAAGAAACTCTGAAGATCTGTCATATGCCGGGTGAGTTGAGATAGTTAGATATAAAATTATTTCGTACAGAAATATTTAAGAAGTGGATCTCATGGCATCAGTGAAAGAACTTAAAAACTAAAGAAATGAGTTCGAGACTCTTCTAATTACAATATTTTGTTTGATGAAACTGGAACAGATAATCCAGGGACAATAGGCACAATGACAAGTATTTTAATTGTATTTGTTCTTTTTGATTTGTAGCATTAGATTCGAGAAATCATTGCAGAATAAAAACCTATCCCAATGGAAGAACTATGTTGAAAGATATATTTAATAACTGGAAATAATGACATTGGTCTGAAGATAAAAACCATCTCTAAAACCAAAACGATGTGGACAATTTTCTTTTTTCTAATTTAGGACGAAGTTTTGTTTTCTACCAACGCTTTTGTCCAGATTTGGTTTATTGCGACGCCGACGGAAAGAGACTTTTTTCACCTTTTTGACTGTCGTCTGTCGTCGTGTTGTATAAGGTCGTTTTTCATTGTTATGCTGGCCAATTTGTCATCATGCATCTTGCTCTCGTATTCCCTCTACTGATGAGGCTTTGGTCATGTCTATCTCACGATATCTTCAACTCCACAGACCTCTTGAATGTTTTGATTCCTGATTCCATCTAGGAAGGTGTTATCTGATATAGCTCAGAGAGTCTTCATTTCAGTCATTCGGATGATCTGTTTGGTTTGTCATGTTTGAGTACTACTTTCTCCGGCATACGTTAGAATGGGTCTTGTAAATATACAGTTTGCTTTCGTTAGTCATGCATTTATTTCGCCAAATAATGTCAGCTAGATATCCTGATACCGTTGAGGCATTTGTTTCTTGTGTGCGTCTTTCTGGATGTGTTTCAGATATTTAAAGTTTGCGTAATTGTATTATTGTCAATAGCTAATTTACGTCAGAGCGGGTCTCTAGATGTTGTCATCATTGGGTCGTTTCTATTGCTATCTTCATATTAAGTTGTTCTGTAGTTATTTTGAATTATCTTTGGTGGTTGTCTTCACTCGCTGCTAGGATAGCTGCATCGTCGTATTTCCCACCATTTTTCAAAAGAAGCTAGGCACAATACAAAGTGTTTTTATTAGATTTTCTTTTACTTGCAGTAATTAGGTCCCAGGAATCCCTGTATAATGAAAATAGGTACAAGTCGAAAACAACTTCATACTAGTAATTTAAGAATGTTATATGAAGATATATTTGGAGAGTGAATTTGATCACATCGGTGTGAAAATGTCGTATGAAAGGCCACTAAAACCTAAAAGACGAGTTTCATTCTCTTCTAATTGCAATATGTTGTTTGATCAAACTATTTATTAATTTTTTTTCTTATTATTATTTTGTACTGTTATTTCGAGCAATTCTTGTTCAATGAGAACCGGTCAAAGTGTCAAGGTCGAAAAACATTTTCATCAAAGTAAATATAGAACTATATAGGAAAGTATAAAGACATGCTTAGAATGTGGACTCAATGCTATAGGTGGACATATTTTGTGATGAACTACAAATAGATTATTTCAATACAAAAACATCCTCATAAGCTAGACAGCTAACATGTTTTTATACTTATTATTTGATTTAAACTAATTTTCCAAGTACTTGGTTAACAAATTGCGGAGTAATATTTGGTGTTTCTTTAGCTGCAATTAATTTTTAAGGGAGAATCGATGCACAAATCCGTTATGCTGCTTAAAAATAAGTTTTAGTTAGCGGAAAATATTTGAACGTTAACAAGGAGAAACTATGAATTCCCACAATTCAATTTGTTCAAGGGTCGGTTATATATTTTATAGGACTGTATAACTCTATACTTATTTGTATCTAAGAGAAATTAATATTCTAGGAAGTAAAAGGGCAGTACAAGAAGAATGTGAAGTGTGAAGGTTGCATGATGACCAAATTTAAGGATTTAAAATCCTGTTTAAAACCTAGTATTTCTAGCAAGCAAGTTCCTATGTTGTACGATAACAAGCTCTTTTTAGTATGTCAATTAATCTGGATTCCAATAGCTGTAGTGAATACACTGCAACAAATCCCTTTTCAGCTACGTTGGCGGTTTGAATACAGCGAATAGCAGTTTAATAAAAAATGTTCAAGGAAATTTGTCGTCAAAGTAACCGCTTCCGGGAAAAACACAAGTGAATTGAGTTAGCGAGGAATAACACGCAACATCATATTTAGCAGGAAATTGAATTTGTAGACTTGTTTTAGGTGAAATAGATCTTATTTTGTGCCTCAAAGTGCTAGTGTGGTGGTGCAGCAGCAACACTATGCATTTATATTGTGGTCGATTTAGCGCTACTGCTCTTCTGTCTTTGTTCAATTGCCACAATCCTCTGCTCATTCGCTCTGATTCTCGAGTGTGGGAACACGGATTTTTAAAACAAGCTGAGATCTTTATGAAGCCGAGGAAACGATTTTAGATAGTTCTGTAAATGCGGAAGAACCCATTATTGTCGAATAAATAAACAGAAGAAGTTGTTTTCGCGATTTACAACTTCTGGTTTGAAAATTTTCATATTCGTATTGTACAGTAATTGCGAATAGATATCTTTGTTTTTATTTTTGAGAATTTTGTAATACATTTTGGGTTCAATTTTTATGTCAAAATTGTGTGCTATCATTTTTATAGCGTGAGTATACCGATTGATGCAACAAGGGTATAACTGAAAAAATATTTCAGAATTCCAATTTCATATTAAGCCATGATTGCCTTGACATTAACTTAGAGTATAGTTTCAATTTTTTCACATAGCTTCAGGGCTAGACAAAATACATTTTGTATTCACGTAAAATACTCAGAATGTAAAATTATGACGTATTGTGAAATTTGGGAAAATTTTAGTACTTTCATGAAAGACTTATTTTTCAGATAAATTACCGCTGCTACAAGAAGTAAGACACTTTGCTATTAGAAAAAGTGATTATTAATAGCAGAGCTGGGCAAATTACTTTTAAAAAGTTATTAATTACTAATTACCAATTAATTTAATTACCAGAGATTTAATTACTCACAGAAAATAGTAATTCAATTACCAATTACTTTGTAATTGTAATTGTACAACATCAATTATTTTTTCAATTACTTTCAATAAAAATCATTGTCATATAGTTGTATTTAGTAGAACTTTCTTGAAGTTGCAACTATCATTAGTGTCGTGTTGATTCGTAATCGTAATCTAAAAATGATTAATTTTTATGTTTTGTTAACTATAGTAACCTACATACCTTAGCACTTTTGAAGGTTTTTTGATAATTAAATCTTGTAGCTACATGCACCGTTCACCAAAACCAAAAGTTTTAGTTTGTTTCGATGTAAGATCTAAGTAAATAAATAAATTCAAGGATAACAATTATACAGGGTGTCCCAAAAAAATGGGACACCAATTTGGCATAGACTCCTTAGGTTATAATAAACCGATTAAACCTAATATACCTTAGTACAAAGTCTCTTCAGTAAGAAGGTATAGGGACTAGGAAGTTCAAATTTATAATTTTTTTTATATTAGTTTCCACATAGGTTATCACTGAAGTTGAGCTTTCTATCACGATTGTGGATTTAGTTGCCGAGGCTAGTAAGGTCAAAGCAAATGAACCACATGAGGGATAAAAAGGAACTTCCAGTGCCGAGGGGTACATTGTTTTTCTAAATCGAGAAATCGCGAAATTACAACATTTTAACCAACTTTTGTAGGTTATGTTGACGTCGGTTGAGGTTTACCTATCGCCCAGTCGTCTACAAAAAGTCGTAAAACAATGAATTACTTTACTGCCGATTTCTCGTATTGTAATGACGATTTCGACGTTCTTCACTGCCGATTTAAAAAAATATATATTTTTCGAATATGAAGAAATGTCGAATTTCATTTTGGCTAGTTTTTGTAATGGTATTAGAAAAAATAGCACGCTGAAAATGTTATAAAAGTGATTTTTCCCTGTTCGTGATAAATTAATCCATTCGCTTAGCATCGCTCGCTCGCAAATTAAACGTTGAAAAACTCTCACTTTTCTTAACTTGAAGAACAATATACTATTAAATACGCTTAACATGAGGCTGAATGACGAAAATATGTAACTTACCTAAGTATACAAGGTAGAGCATTGGATTTCTTAATTGTTTGAGAGCAAATTTCTGTTTAGATTTTGCAGAAAAACACTACGTGGTGATCTAATTGGCGCAACTTGAGCATTTTTTGTTGGCTCAGTTCGAAAATACTTTTTTTACCCCTTTATACGAAAGTGACATTTTCTGTCGTCTGTTAGGGGTTTCCCGAAAATATACGTTTGGTTCCCTGGTCGGTTTCCAATGGCAGTGGGAGGAAATATAATACATCAACTGCCATTGCCATTAGTGTCGGGAGGCAATGTGATTACTAATAAATCAACTATCCTCCTGGTTTTCATATTTAAACATTATTAAATGCAGCTGAGTACAAGAGATAGTTTCATCATAAAATGTAAAAGTGTTGTATGTATAATTCTGGACTAAAACGTCATTTCCTCCCTTGCATATTAAAATTGATTAGGTACTGCTCTCGCTAACGCTGAAGAATTAAAACTACATCCGCGGGAGGAAATGATACATTTTCCTCCCTAGTAATACTCTCTCTCTAGTCGTTAATCTTCAGAAGTGAAGAGTCGTGATTTGTGCGTGGATATATGTAGATTTCGTCAATTAGTTGACGTTCTTCGTGAAGTCTCTCCATGAGTTACGGTCTTTCGCTGATATGATGTTGTTCTGTAGATTTTTACCGGTCAGATCGCTTATTTGATTTAGCCATCGCTTTGATGAACGTCCTCGAAATCTTTTTCCCTCTACCTTGCCCTGAACTACTAGCTTTCCCAAGTTATCATCACTGCTCCTAGTTATATGTCCAAAATATTGGAGTGTGCGTCGTTGGACAATTGTTATCAGCCTTGTTGTTATACCGATTTCTTCCAAGATAGATTGGTTGGTCCTGTGTGCTGTCCAGGGTATCCGCAACATTCTCCTCCAATACCACATTTCGAAGGCATTAACTTTCCACTTATCTGTTTCCTTTAATGTCCAGGATTCAGCACCGTAGAGAGCTATTGGAAAAACTAGTGTTTGCATTATTCTTATTTTAGTTGCAATTTGCATGTTTCTGTCTTTCCAGATTTTCGTTAGCTTTGTAACTGCTGTTTTGGCTATGGCCGTGCGTCTCTTTATTTCTTCTGTGCAGCCGCCGACATTATTGATAATTGTTCCTAAGTAGATTATATGGTCGACTACTTCTATGTTACCAATAGTATTTTGGTGTTGCTGAGTGCCCGATCTGTCAGTGATCATTATTTTGGTTTTTTGCGGTTCAATTTTAACCCTAGTAATACAAATAGCAATAAAAATATGTTCGTGTTAAAGTCGTGTGTAAATAAATAAAGTGTATTTGTTGTTAGAAATAGTTCCTGTTAGTGTATAAATAATTTGCTTTCCGTATTAACAGTTCTTGTGTTTTTGTAAATCGTTAAGTTAAATTGCTGTAAATAAACGCTTAAAACAAGAAGCGGCGTATAATTTTTAATAACCCAGAAGATAAATCGTAACAATAGTTTAAGTTGCTGCTGGCTAGTGTTCTGCTCACAGTCATTTGTGATACTCGAAAGCTACGACCAAATTTTCTAGTCGATTTTCCAGTTCTGTTTTTCCCACCTTGTGCCAGCTTTTAAGCACTGGCAGCAGTCAAAACCCAAGCACGACCACTTTTGAGAAGATTACGACAGAGGATAGCTTGTTCACAATCCCCTTATAGTTCGGTAAAATACTCTCACAGATATAGTGCGATTTCTGTACACGTTTACAATATCGCGTTTGGCCATTAGTTCAACCAAATTATATATACCTTTTCGTAATTCTAACTTGTATCCCATATCTAGTCAATGTATTGACATAAAGTGACACATTTTTGTGTTACCAATGTTTGCTTGAGAAATCCATTTGAAGGGCAGGTATTTGAGAGGTGGATATTTTCCAAAAGCTTTTGTTGTATATGTTATCCAGTTACAAGAGACAACGACGAAACAGCAGAGATCAAAGCAAGTATAAAAAACACAAACACAGCACTATATTAAGCAAACAAAGTTCTGATCGACAAAAATATAAATTAAAACACCAAGCTTGTGAGACCAATCATTACATATGGCAGTGAAACATAGAACGTTACACAAAAGAACCAAGGAAGACTGGGTATATTTTGAAAGAAAAGTCTTGTGAATAATCTTTCGATGGATGATGAATGGAGTAATAGATAGAACCAAGAGTTGTGCAGAGATTTTATACAGGTTCTAGTAACACACATAGATTTAGGAAGGCTAAGATGGACAGGGCACGTACAGCAGATGGGTATAAATGCCATTGCTAGAAGCATAGAAGACCAAATCTCTGAAGGCACACGTGAAAGTGGACGGCCATGAAAAAGATGAAGTGAGACGGTGAAAGATGGAAGGTCTTCCATCATATGGCGTGCAATGCTAAATTTCACCCACCCCTTTTGGTTTAATTAAAGCCCGCAACTTTCGATTAACTTTTGGCGGCTAGTAGAGCACTATCGCCGGTTAGGACTTATGTGCTGATAGCCGCCTTGGTTTTCGCATCTGGTCGTTGTCAAATATGAACTACACCCAGCTAAGTTAAACATGTTTTATTATTTAATATTGAATGTGTGATACCAGAAATTGCAAATATGTACCTTTGCATGAGTAAATTATCGCAATTTTTTGATGTGTTTTAATAAGTAAGAAATGTTCTTCTGGTTCTTCTTCTTCCTCTTAATATAGGCTGAGAGCCTGTTATTCCACACAATGAGTGTGGTTTTATTAGCCATTTTAAGCCGCGACCGGGGTAGGTGGCTAGCATAACCGCTTGAATTAAGAAAGAATGCCCTCACAGGGGTCACGACCACCAAAGGTGTTCGTATGATGGCCGGAGAGCGTTCAATATTACCAATGTCCGGGTATGGGGCTCGAACCCACTATTTGCCGACTGCTGCGTAAGCACTTTACCAGCCGGCCACACGCTCTCTTGAATGTGAATGTTGTGAAATATATTTTGGGGTGTATCCTCGTTAGAAGTACAGTGAAGCATTAAGCGCTTTGCATCAATGTATCAATATTGTTTTCCCTAGTGAAATCTTTCCTCAAGTGAAACAGATGAAGGTTTTGCCTATCGCGCGAAGTTACGTCACAGGAAGCAGGTAGAATTCTTAGGAATCGTTTTGTTTACCATTTTTTATTGCGGTAGCTGTTGCAAGGCCAATATTCGTAAATGTATTTTTATAAAATCTAAATCTTGGAACTGGCCAAGTACTTTTTCCTGGTTCAATTTTCCCATTACATCATTGGCGTATACACTAAGTGGCTACAGAACTGTTTCATCGTATGCTGTCTACAGAAGTAAACTAACAAAAAAGCTGCTGGTTGTTATAGAATTGTTAAAATATGCGCAATTGTTTTATATTAAGAGAAACTTAAAGTAGACGACCGTACTATGTTGATATTTTCAATAGTCGTCATGCAAACCTATGTAATATCTGAGATAAGATTAAAATACAAATAATCCTTTTGAAGAATGCATTAACTATAGTATAATCTAGTGAAGTATCAGTGTATCGGCTAAAATTACGAATTTATTCTAGTTCATTTGGTATGTAACTATGTAACTAAACTGCAGAATTGCACAAATGTAGATACACCTACAGTTTAGCCATGTGGTTATTAAAAATCTCAATATTTTTCCTATTTTATTTTTGGTGTACGCAGGATTAAAAGGAAGTATCATCATCAACATTGACACCCCCATTTCTTATGCGCCTCGGCGTCTTTAAGAATCTTCCACCAATGACTGCAATTTCTCGCCTTTGTTTTCCACTTTTGAACTTATTTCAGTATTTGCTACTCTGGTTCTTGGTCACTCTTTCTCTCCACGTGGACTATCCATCTTAATCAACCAATTTTAATTTTACAGATCATGTCATTATCATTGTATTTTGGATAGACTTGTACACATGTGGCCATTTTCTTGTATTGCTGCGTATATACACCTTAGGACATTCCGTTCAAATGATCCTAAAGCAATTTCATCTTTCTTACTTATTACTTATTACCCCAGTCTCCTTATTACTTATTATCCAAGTCTCCCTATACATATAAGCATAGATCTAATAAGAGCTTTATACGTATTAATTTCCGTTAGCCTTGCGATATTTTTGGGGAGAAACTATTTATGGACTCCATGATAGCATTTGTTTGCCAGTATTATTGGTCTTTGTATTCCTTTGCCAACGTTATTGTTTCGGTTTATTTGCGAGCCTACATAAGTACATGAATTCTCTCTGTTCTCAGGATTTGCTGTATTCGTGGTCGGTTAACTTTATTAGCTACTACCTTCTATTTGATTTTATTTTCATTAACTTTTAGCCCGAGTTTTTCTGCGGACTTCTCTAGGGCAATAAATGCTTCTTCCATGTCTACCACGCGTCTTCTATTATGTCTATAGCGTCTGCATAGGCGAGTATTTGCACGGGTTTATTAAATATCGTGGCGTGTGTGTTTATACCCGAATGCCTTGCTACTTTTTCTATTTTCTATTATTGTATTGCGGACTTTAGTGGGTACATTAAGGTCTTTCTTTTTTCTTGGTTGCTTTCTAGCTTTTCTCGTTGGATTTCAATACCATTTAGTGGTCTTTTTCCTCTCCAATCATTTGCTTTTCATAGTATTCAGTCCATCTATTGTAATGGTAATGACCTACCCGTCTTGTTTGTTATTATTTTGGTACAAAATTTATAAGTTAAATTAGGACAAATTACCACACAATTCTCAAGTTGATTTTTATACTGTGCTCACTTTGCATGTCAGTAATTTAAGGCTAGTTAAAATGAAATGTATTTGCTGATGTTCAAAATCAAATGGTTGACTGCCCCTTCCTTACTATTTTACTGAACTGTAATATTATTTAAGCTAGCTCTCGGCAAACACAAAACTGCTTATCTCAGGTTGGGTTCAGAATTTCACTATTTTCACAAAGTAGTAGTTTATTTTAGATTATTCGTCATTGAGTAGCTCATATACGCGATTCTGGTAGATAAAATTTACAATCTGTCAGATGACACGAAAAATTCGCCAGTACAACAGCGATCACTTGAATGAAAAAATCGTGAAGTTAAGAAGGAATCGTCAGGTAATTTGATTCAATTATTGCTTGGCAACAAAACATCCACTTCATTGTTATAGAAATGACGTAGAGAGGACGCCATCCATTCACTTGTTTCTGCTGCTTGGAAATCCGCCAATTTCACAAAATTTTATGACGCTATGCAATTTTTGGATTATTACGGCGCAGCTTGACCCTTGGATATGCGATAGGCCTCTTCAGAAAGGTTCAATCTCGTATTTTAATAAGTTTCCCGAACTCTGACGCTCAAATTTACAGATAGTTCCTACCTCGTACAGATGTCCAAACTTGGCACGAATATGATCGGAGATGACGCTGCTGGAATTTCTCTGCTGGAAAAGTTCCCCTGGCTGCAACTCTCACTCAGGATGCTCCTGCAGACCCCACTGATGTGATGCAGTGCAGATCTCTGGCTTCAGATGATTCCTTGGGTCGGAAACGATGTTGGAAAATTCCAGTTGTCGGCTGTCGATACTCCCTCGGAGGCAAATTGGAAAAACTTAAATTTTAGCTAGTGGAACTGGCTACAAACGCTTCCACTGGTGCACGGTGATGTGTACAATAAAATGCAACACTTTTTATATGAGTAAATCACTTTTATTATTGTAAAAATATAAATTTTAAGAAAGCACAATTTCGCCCAAACTGTCTGAATTTATATATCAATTGTTTTCTTTTTTAACTTACAAAAACGTACAGCGTTGGTATGTTATCGCGATCATTTTTCTTAATTAGAAATTAGTTTTGATGGCAAAATACACAAATGGAGTAAAGTTTGATTACATAAATCTTAAATTAACATTTTCTTAAATCTAAAAAAAAATGTCATTTGCTTGTAACTTTCATTGTTCCTTCCGTTACGCACACAAATGTTTTAAAATCACTGCTCTGATTTTTCACGTTGTCTTATTAATGCATTAGAAACTGAGTTCAAATTTACACACGTTGCTCGCTTTCTTTCTTTTCCGTTGCCTAATTTCGGGATTGCTCTTTGCAATTTTCTATTATCCTTTACTCCTATCTCATTTACTTTTCAGATTGCTTGCCATTCACTGACCTGTACTTTTATTAATAATTTCGTTCATTTCGTCGGCACATAACAAACCTTTTGTGTCAATTAATTTTGTTTTGCCTGGAGTTAAATATGCACAAATCTAATTTATTTAATTATATTACTTTATTCAAACTCTCTGAAATATGCTTTGCTTATGCGTGCCTTTATTCGTTTAATTACTACTTCTCGCATCTCATTACCAATGCATTTAATACTTTTATTATTGTTTAAATTGCAATTTCATAAAATATCTTAACTCTGTGCTTTATTGAATTGGTTAAATATCTTGCACTGTAAACAGAGCCAAGTTGTAGCCTTAAAGCCATCTCACTATTTACTATAGCTTCCTTAGCGTTCATTACATAGTGATGTTTGTCCTGCACCTTGTTAATCTTGGCTTAAATTCCTTTCTTGCACTATCCATCTTCTGATACATCTTCTCCGTTTCATGTTGATTATTGATGTGCTTCATCATTTCGAATTGTTTGTCATTAAATGCCTTTTTTGTTTATGTATTCTTTTTTCGCCCATCTCAATTCTTGGCATTCCCCTTGACTTCTTCTCGTTCGGTGGGTTGGTTGCATCTTCATGTATGCAGCATTTCATTTTTTGCTATTTCCGCACATGCCTCATCAAAGGAGTTGTTTTGTGCTTTCCTTGTTGGTCGGTATCCTAACACTTTCTCTGCTGTTATACCTACTACAGATTTGGTTTTTTTGTAAATGTTATTGGGTGGTTATTTAGGGCTTCTTTGTACTTTAACACATTTTTATCATAAGAGTTTTTTCAGTTGGATGTTCGGGATCTTACTTTCGCAGCTACTAAATAGTGATCCAAATCAATATTTGCTGCTCGGTAAAAAGTTCAGGGTCATTTCAATTCCCCCAACTGGAGGCGGGATGCTATAGGGGCCTCGCTTCCCTCTTCAGCCAAGAACCGGAATTATAGGATGAGCGAGAGAAAGGAGGGGTAGAGAATGTAAGAGAGGAAAGGTGGAGAAGTACTGCCCCGGCATTCTCCGCAGATAAGGTATTCTGTTGACTCAGGAAAACCACATAAAAACCTGAATCAGCGCAGACGGCCACGGGAATCGAACCTCCCGAATGCTAAGCAGACGTGGTAACCACTAGTCTACAGAGCTCGGTTGCTGCTCGGACTATTTTTCAACTAAGAAACCTGTAGGTATGATATTTACTATAATTATAATAAAAATCACAGTTATCTTGCTCTAAGACCCCTGGTTCACCTAGGGAATGGCTATTGCGTCGGCTCTGTACTAGTTAGCATTTGACTCAGTTGTTGAAGTGTTCATGGTCTGTTAAGACGTTGGACTATATTTTTAAAGATATTATTGAAAGGATTTAAATCTACCATGAACACACATTTTTCATTTCTCATGCAGGAATACACAAATTGGGTGGGAGTAGAAAAAAAAACAATATGAAATACTTAAATTCAAACTATACTTTGTTTGACTGCTTTTTCGCTTGTCGAATATATAATAAAAAGGCATAAACTATTCACAGCGTAAGATATAAATAAATAAACTATATGATGTTTTTTATTTCCTGCATAAATGTTATTGAAAAATGAAATTAATTTGCTCTACATAAATAGGCTTATAAACTAAGGATTTTTGTATTTACAAATATCAAATCTAATCGTGTACCGTGAGTAGAAAATCTTAACAAAAATAATATCTATTGGTGAAAAAATAAATTGCCAATAGCAGCTGTGCGAGGCGAATTAATGAGAAAGGCGGAAGCACCGTAACAGCACATTTTAGCTAAATTGAGAAGACCGCCAGAAAATTCTGCTTAAAGAAAGTTTTTATTATTATTGCCCTTTTACACAGACATTGCTTTAGATTAAAAACGAACAGGACATACAAAAACCCAAAATTTGAATAAGTCATACGTATTTCTCTCCGGAGACCGTTCAAAGATGTAGCTTTTCTGGCTTTCTCTATGTTTTTGCTCATTAAGCTGGAGAAGGTGGCAGAGACAGCTATTGTAAAACAAAGCATCTGCAGCGGAAATGGCCTCGTCTGCGCTTTGAAAGTGAAGCATCTTGGCCAATTCAGGACGTGTGTAACCTTGATCAGAAATTAATGACTGAACAACTAAAGAACTCCAAGGGGCATCGATTTGTTTCTAGAGATCAGTTTTCTTGTAGTTAGACCAGGTAATAAATTTGAGGGAATGCTTGTTTTGAATATTGTTAGAATAAAGCAGTACATAATATACTTATACGGATTGATTTTAACAGCAAGAGAGAAATAATTAAGTTGTTATATCTATTAGAAATCTAGGTATTATACATTTTTAATACATAAATGGAATGTTACACGGATAAGAACAAATATCTGCGAGGGGTCATTTTTATATTCCGACGTAACATCAAACCGATACCTTGCTAGCGAGCAATAATTTTTTAAAACTTGCAAATATGTAACAATATTCTTAAAATTTTTATACAAATGAGAGACCTCCTTAAATTCTTAATCAGCCACAGATCACTTGCTTCTCTGGCACATTATCATGTAGCAACTTTGACACATCCTGTAATTCTATTCCGTTTTTCATTGATTACACCTCTTTGATACTTCCCTCGTCTGAAAGACAAAGGAAGTATTGTAATCATGAAAAAATCACATTTCAAGATTTCTTCAGATCTTCACGTTTCAGGGTCTCTAGATGACGAAAAACAGGTTTTCTCAATTCCGTTTGGTTGTCTGTCTGTGTGTCTGTCTGTCTATTGGCTGTATAACTCAAAAGCGATTTGTTGGAGGAAGACGATATTTTGCATCCACCTGGCTTGAAACTGAGAAAATTTCAGACAAATATATACTGCGTAAGCACCTTAAAACAATAAAATTTTGTTTATTTTTGCTTTAACTAAGGTATAGATAAAAGCAGTAATATGCATATAGCTCAGGCTTTAGCCTTGACAAAAATGATACAACATAAATGGTGTACGAAACAAAAATGAGCAAAGAATAAGTGCGTTATGTTGACCAAGTTTAAATTCACGGGAAACGTAATTTGCGCGTGGCTGTGTTTTCCATTATAGTCAGAAATCAGGGGCCAAAAATTCGGTCATAGAATGTGCACTCGAAGATAGAGTTTAAAAAATAATGTACTCTATCTGGAATTACCTTGCAATTGCAAAAAACCAGAAAACAATATTTTCCGATTTTTTTATAACTGAAAATTGATGAATTTTAAGCACACATCGCATGTGCAAGCTTAGTTTTGAATATTTCTCAATGATTTTTAAACCAGTGGGAAGCTTATTCTTTCTAGATTCAGATAATATGAAACTAATCTCAAAATTTTTAATAAATGCTACAAGAATTGTTTAAACAAAGCGTACTAGGAATGTGCGGTATAAATTTCAGCATCGAGGTATTTTGAAAACTATTGCACATAAATGTATACATCTAACGAATGAAATGTGTAAAAAAGACTAAGGAAATTTTTAGTGAAGGAATTATCTGCATTGATTTATTGTTGTAAAACATTTAATTTATTATCCGCTGCGTGATTTGGTTGAAACGCGTGTCCCACCTGGCTTCGGCACGAAAGTTAAATCCATGCTCGGCGCGAAAAGGTTAAGGCAGCTGCAACGCAACGATGTGAGAGGTGCTCGGTGGGCTTGCAAGATATTGCTAAAAGTTTAGATCGCATGCTCGTGGTTCAAATCTCGCAGGTAATGGTTTTTCGTTTGAAAATTGATGTAATTCGCATTTTAAGTGTTTTGTTTTGTTATTTCCGTATTATTTGGAAGGTGAAGGCATTCTAACCCCTAATTTTCGTTAGTTTTTAAAATTATTTAATGTTACAACGTCAACTTGCGAGGGAAGTTCTGACTAAAGCCCTTTTCAGATTTCTTCCTACAATAGAAATGAGAACATCGACAAGTATTTCTGGTAGAAACATTCTCAACCGATGAAAACAATTTACATCGCTCAGAAATCGTTGACCTAGAAGAACAATTACTGCTATAAACAATCAATAAATAATTCATTTCACATTTTTATAACAGGCCAATACTAAATTTTGCGCATTTTTTCAAGTTTGCTTGAGACATTAATAAAATTGGTAGATATTGGGCTGTCGCTCCGAGAATTACTTTGAAATGTGTGCTTTTCCAATATATATTTGATGTCGAGTACGAGAATATAAAAACCAGCCCTCGTATGTTGATATATGCCAGAGACAAATAATGGAACTCCCAACGAATAGAAACGAATCAGTAAAAATATCAACGCCTAATTTATTAAAGTGATATGTTATGAACGAGTTCCAGGTGTGTAGTGCATCTTATTGTGATTACGCAAATGTGTACAGCACGTCCGCCCCATGCTGTAAAGTCGGAGTTTATAAGCGAGGTAAAACAAAACCCCTTTTTGATTACACTTTCCCTTTAGTAAATGACGAGCAACATTCTGTTTGCCTGTGGATGTACAGGTTTTATCAGAGAATCTGCATCAAGCGGAATGCTTATTATTTCAATACGTTTGTGATTTTAAATACGAGTAACTCGATGAGCTGATTCTGATATTTGAAGTGGTAAAACCGGAATGTTGTATCAGCTTGGAATTTAGCAACAAGATGCAATGGCTACTTCAATCAGATGTGGCTACTTCAATTACATATGCCTAACGTGGTTTAAAATTTGTAGATGCAGCAATGGCAACAATAAGAAAAAAGTGCTTTCTAATTGTGGAGTAACCAGAAATGGTACAATGGAAAAAAGTTGTAAAATTTACAACTGGTCAACTGGTCAACAAAAAAGTGTTTCAGTATTTTCAATATCCGAGAAGGTAAGTGAGTTAGGTCAAATTTTTTGCAACTTTTCGAGATCGTCATGTAGAAACTGGTAAAATGTAAATATTTGTAAGATGTTTTATAGGACTTTTTCCACTGTCTCGGGTGTTTATCATGCGATGTTTTGGGAGTTTTTGATCTACTCCCGTCCTCAGGTGAAGGAACTCCTGGTTAGTTCTGAGAAGGACTGATTTTTGTCTTCTTTACGAGTGTAGGTGAAAAAAAAAACACAGGAAAAGGTTACCAAAAAATTGTTTTTCGTGAACTACCTGTCGAGTGGTTTTTAGTTAACGTTTTCCTTCATTCAATTGTTTTCTGTTGCTTACGCAGCCGTCTGAAGTTAACCATTTTTTTGTATAAAATCGTTAATATCTCCAAAACAATTGACGTTAGACAAAACGTTAGAAGCTATCCAAATATAGAACATGCCATAAAAAAAGAGTTTGAGCCACCACACTTTTTGAGCTACCCTGTATAATCAAAACTATTTTAGTAATCTTCGTAGTTACAACTTTTATATACCGGGTGAATGAGACCACCCGTATCAGTATTTTTTTTAAAGAACGGTGAGTCGTAGAGAGTTGGGATAAAAAAATTTAATATAAAAGTCATACTAAAGAATCGAATGGTGATATTATCATTTCTCGAAAAAGTCAGCATCACGAGTAGTTTTGTCAACAATGTACAGAACTCCAAAATTTTAAATGGCACTATAAGTGGAAAAACGTATTGTTGAAAAGATCGTTAAAAAAGAAGAAAGTTTTGTAGGAAAAATTATTTTACTACTACCACCCCCTTTTAAGTAATATTCGATTAAAGTTATTAAATTTGAAATTCGTTGTTAACAAATAAAATTGAAAAGTCGGCTTTTAAAATCTAGTTACCGAATTAAACAATGTTACACACACGTTTTAATGTCAATAACATTTTGAACACTTGTAACATTGTTTAATTCGGTAACTAGATTTTAAAAGCCGACTTTTCAATTTTGTTTGTTAACAACGAATTTCAAATTTAATAACTTTAATCGAATATTACTTAAAAGGGGTGGTAGTAGTAAAATAATTTTTCCTACAAAACTTTCTTCTTTTTTAACGATCTTTTCAACAATACGTTTTTCCACTTATGGTGCCATTTAAAATTTTGGAGTTCTGGACATTGTTGACAAAACTACTCGTGATGCTGACTTTTTCGAGAAATGATAATATTACCATTCGATTCTTTAGTATGACTTTTATAATAAATTTTTTTATCCCAACTCTCTACGACTCACCGTTCTTTAAAAAAAATACTGATACGGGTGGTCTCATTCATCCGGTATACAATATTTATTTAACTCTCATAGTTTTAGAAATATCTTCCACCCCCACATCATTGCCTGTATAAACGTATATAATTATTTTAATTCTTGAATGCATTGCTACACTGCTCGAGTTGTTTTAGACTATTTTGTTCTTCAAAACCACTGTCATGGTAATTATGTGTATACAACACAGTAAGAAAGTAACAATATAAACTATGCTGTGACGATGCAATTGAAGATTAAAACATTGAACACTTAAAATAACGAAATATTGTGGTACAGACCGAAAGCGTATCTTCGAATTTCCGCCCGCTATTGCTGTAAGTCAGGCAACCTCAAATGTGGTGTATTTCAGGTTATCTAAATAGTTTCTAGGGACTTTGAAGGCGTAGTTGGCATTTATTTTTTTCTAAAATTTTGCGTACGCAGCTTTAAGTTGGGGATATCTTTCGACCTCGATTTCTTTTCCGGAAATTATGAAAATTCTTCATATTACTTCCGAGGCCATACGACGTGTTTGTTCGAGGTTTTCTTTTCGGCAAAATGCGTTAGATTTGGTTTGGTAAATTGCTGCAACAATTTGGTTAGCTCAGGATGTAAAAGTATTTCTGAAAAAATCTGTTGGACGGCCGCAATCTAAGGCTTTTTTTCTCTTCTCCTTTCGTCCCCTGTTCGTTGCACTTTTAATTTTGCGTTTTTTCTCCGATATTTCTACGGGGATCTCGAAATTAGCTGTGCGTTCTCACCACCTACCAGTGGATGTGTGTAGTGGGTTCACGTAACTATTCTGCTCACCTGATGGGTCGCAGAGATGACGCTGAGAAAATACGAGCTAAATACGTTATCTATTAAATTGTGGAACTCGCCATTGCAGGTCTTAAATACTTATTAAAACTTTTGTACGCAGTAAACAACCATTCTATGTTTAACAAATGCGATGTTAACGTGGTAGCCGGAGAGCATACGATATTTAAAATTTTTGAGTAGTCGCCGGGGATCGAACCCGAACCAACCACCTGAGATTCAAGCATGTTGCTTGCTGGACCATCCGCTTTCCTTGTACTATTTTCTGGAGATTTTTTCATTTTTTTTAAATATTAGGGATCTCTCCTTACAACAGATTGGTTTGTATTTTTGTAATTATAAACGTTACGTTAAATAAATATTTATATGGAACCCTTTCTATTAGTTAATACCGATTTATAAAGAATTTTCGTATGAAAATGGCGTATTATTTCAATTTTTGAATACTCTTGCTGTCTAGAATAACGTTTCTGTTTAAACTATTATCTTTATTATGTTTTACTGTGGTTATATTAAATGTACGTTTTTTTTTCTTTTTTGTCATTTGAATTGATTTTTGTTATGATTCTTTGCAACAATAGTTTCGAAACTATTCAATAGTTCAATTTTAATGAAATAAACTACAAGCAGGCAAGAGTTTCCATATTTGGAGTACTTCAGATGTAAAATTTTCTTTTAAAAACAAATCGTTAATAATTGTAATAAAACTGTTTAACACCAAAATTTAAAAATATGTGAACCGTATGGGACCATACGATTAAGAAATAACATTTCTTGGTTATGTGGTTATCTTTTTTGAAATTCTGAACACTCCAAGCAATTATTACTTCAGTGAAATTGCCTAATGGCAAATCAGTGTAGGCTACGTAATTTGCTACCCCGGTTTACCTTTTCAAACCCAATTTTAACGAAAACTTTTCAGTGCTTCGCTTCATATAATCTAGAAATGCATCGGAGCTTTGGAGCCTTCATTAATGATGTTATAGCCTGAATTTATGCAGTATTAGTGATCCTAAAGTATCAGTTTCGCGTTTTAAGTAAGACTAAATTAAATTAATATGTAATGGAAAGCGGGGGTTTAATTTTAGATCAAAGAACCAGCTCATTATCGATCACAGTAAAAATGCTCTACGTTGGCGGTTTTCATATTTAAATCAAGTCGTCTGAAAACTAATTGGGCTCTATCGTTCCCACAGTAAGCCGTCCGCCCACTGCAGATTATAAATGCTCCTTTTTTATTACTTAGCCTGTATCTTGCCAATATCCCCAGGCTTTAGGAAATAAAACTAGAACCACCCCATTACTGGGTGGAACACGTTTTAAGATCTGAGCGTATTAAAGCAAGGAATTTTTCATTTTCAGTTTGACTTAGAGGGTTTATTCCTTAATAAATTGCAACTCAAGAGGCCATTTGAAGATGTGGCATTGTACTGACCGCAATTCTGAAATTAGGGTGTGTTTGTGGTCCGTCGTTTTCCCAGTGAACTGATTTCTTAGAAGGGGCTAAATCGCTGATACAAAATTTAAGCAATGTGCTGCAGGTTTGCGTGTTTAGTTTGAGCTTCCTCCGATTGATGGGACAGAAGGAATTGTTTACTGGCGCCGAGAATAAGACTTGAATTATTTCGCCGGCGAATTGCAAGTGCGTCTTTTCGTAAAATGGGTCTAAACCCCTATGGGATTAGCAACTGTTAAAATGAAACGGCGTTAGATGCGGATGCAAATGGTAGATTTTTGTTAATTCTAGTATTTTCAGCTTACTTTACGGGATTCCAGTTCACATAAATTTGACGGCTCTTCAGCGATTAGAATTGATTTGTTTATTATTTATTACCCTTTTTACGAAAGATTCAAAACTGCAATGAGTGTGGTTATAAGGAAATCGAAAAAGAAGAGCATCCCTTTCAAGAACAGCTTCTCTACAGGAATGAGAAACAAAGGTAAGTCATTAAGATCAACAGCTAAAAAGACCCTGAACAGTAAGAAGAAGTTTTTGCTCCTCAAATAATCTTCGACGAGGAACCAAACGTGCAATTATTAAAACTCGAGGGAAAATGGAAAACAATTGCAAGAAAGAGTACAAGTTCTTACGTGATTCACTTGAGATTTATTTATGTAAAATACATGGCCGTGTAAAAACTTCTTCATTGGGACACGGTTGTTCTGTAAACGCAATGTTAGCGTTTGGGATGTATTCTGTTTTACCGGCAGTCGGAACAGCTGTTTGATGACAAAGTTTGGTTTTTCGTTGTTTGATTGGAAAAAATTTAGCGTCCTTTTTCAATAAGATTCTGTGGCTATGCTGTCCCAAGTTTACCTTTTAGCTTCAGATTCCGTGATTTATTTTATGAGAAAGCTTTGTTGGTATGTAGGTTGGAGCCCTGGGCACTGTTTTGGGACTTTCATCCACGTCTCAGGACGGGTTAAGAACACAGAATTTCCTTGTCGTATTGGCTGCTCGCTTATATAATTATACAGGGCGAGTGTAATTTTCCCCTATTTCAAATTGTGATAACGCAATTTCAATGAGCTGTCTCTTATCTGGAGCTTTTAGCGTCACCTACAGGATGAAATACTTCAATTATACAGTAGAAGTTACCAACGAGTATGGCTGCTTGCTAAAGAATGCTACGACAAACGTCACTGGAAGATCCAGTGCCAGGAGAGTCTAGTTCGAGTTTGGAGTACTCTCCCCGATGGGCTTCGTGAATGACGTTTGTTGGCGTTGACTGCCTGCGGCCGCTGTTTTAAGAGGTCCTTCGGTTTACCTCTTGAAACCTCTTCTTCGAGCCCATTTGGGGCAGTGGGTCACCACTTTGGCATAAGCGTAAAGCTCTCAGGTAAGTAGTGCAGCTAGCTGGTGAGCCCTCAAACATACTTTCGTAGCGTACTATTTGAAAATAACTAGAGAAACTAAAGTAAATTACTTTGAATGCTAACAAAGTCCTTCAGAGAGAAGCAAGGCACATAAGAGAAAAATAATGAAGAAAAGTCTTCAGTTCTAGCACAACGCATTGCGGACATTAAATGACAATGCGCAGGGGATTTAATGAGAACTGATCAAAAAAGAAGGTTACAGAACGGCGACCAAGAATCGGAACAAGGAACCTCGGCAAATCGAGAACTAGAATGACGCACGACATCACTAGCACTAGAAGCACCAATCTTATGGAACTAACGATACACCTAGTAGCATGGGGACAGCTTGGTCAAAAATGTATCCAGAAAATGCTGATAAATGATGATATAAATTCTACATTTTGCGGGTGGTAGTGACAGTGAGTGAGTTGAACGATGACCTAGGAACCTGGGCTGATTTTCGAGTTGCGTTGAGATTTTCATGCAGGGTAAAAGTAATGCCACCAATGTAAAATAAGGCGCATGGCATGAGCGCCAACGCTCTATCAAATAAGTAAAGAAATTACTGACGGAATCTGTTTGAACAACACAGAAGAATTGGGACGATTATGCAATAAAATTGATTGAAACCAATAAATAGTTGTGCAAAGGTAGAGGTAAAAGTAAAGTAGGTGAACCCATCTTAAATTAGTCTGTAGAAAATGAGTCAATTCGAGACTGACAGAAATGAAGAAATGCAGCTATGGTACTACAATATTGCTGATAATACCATAATAACATCTTAACCTCAATACAGCTTTTTCTCATAATTTGCTCCATTGGAAGATTCATTATAGTTGTTATCTGGTCTAGGAATTTATTTCGAGATTACCTTCTTTATCTTTTTCCATTTACTTACTTTTTCTTGGAATAAAGTTGCTAAAGAACTTTATTATTATCCTTTGACTAAAGAGCAGGAGTCTGTCATTTGTGTCTATATTGAGTTTTTGTTATATAGATAAGTTGGTTCTGTGGGCCGTCCAAAGGATTCTTAAAATTGTACGGTAGCAGATCATTTCAGAAGTTCCTATTTTTTCCGACATGCCTCTGACCCGTATGTGTCCATTAAAATTAATATTTTCTTGGTGAACCTTTGATACTCTCTCCATATTCTAGTTAGTTGCCCCAATGCAGTTTTTGCAATTGCTAGTCTCTGTTTTATTTCGTTCTCGCAACCTCCTTTGTTTGTTATTAAGGCACTCAAATATATGAGTTCGTTTTTCGGCTCGGTTACGATGTTTAACAACGGTAGTTGTTTTGCACTACCAACAAACAACTAGTAAAAAGTACTTGTTTCTATCGAGCTTTAGCCTAATCCCCTTGCTTGTATTAAATAATAACGCAGAAAAGATGCAACCGTCTGCTTGTTCTAAGTTATAGTAAAGGTTGTGGAATAGCCATCTCCTAGAGGATGGTTCACAGTTGTTTCCATTGTACTATATCGAAAGCTTTGCTGTAATCGAAAAGACAGAAGATGACAGATACGTTATATTTGTAGAGTTTTCTACAAATTGGCTATTAAGAATTTCTACTCTTGCTATACGGTCTGGTATGAGTTCTCCGAGTATTAGTGGAAGGACGTGTACTTTTAATATCGCTCTTGGATGGTTTGTCAGCAGCACTTTACTAGGATGTGCCGTGGTTTACACATTCTTCTTTTGAGCCTTTCTAACGGATATCAATTTCAATCGACTCTGTTTATTTTGAAAGCGAATGGCCTGATATCCATATTTGTTTGTAAATCCTGTGAAGCATGGTTGTACATCTCCAGTGGCTTTGAGCTTCTCATCCACTATTCCATCTTTTCCTGGCGACTTTAGGGTCTTCAGTTTGCTTTACTACCATTTCAGTTTCTGACCTTAGTATGTTAGTTCAAGGTTTTCACAATACTGACGTCCTCTTTTCATTATTTCTGGTTTAGTAGTTAGTATGTTGCTTGATCCATTCCTGGTAGGGTAGTGATATGGTTTGAAGTTGTTTGTCAACCTTTTTACTTTTCTAAACAGGTCTCTGGGTTCATTGTGCAGGGCGTAATTATCGATTTCTGTTGCTGTGATGTAGGCATTTTGGTCTTTAGATGTTGCCCGATTGGCCTCTCTATTCCATATTTTGTCGTTGTTGATCTAGCATCGAAGAATCCTAAGAGAGCCTGGGCTTTTTATATGTTACAGTTATTAGTCGGTGTTTCAATTTTTTTAGTTGGAGCCATAGTGTATTAGGTTATTTCCAATTTTAAGTTGTCCGTTAGTCAAATAGAATGTTTTGCTACGCTAGTAATATATTTATGGTCCGAGATAATTATTATGGTTCATTTTTATAGTATGCGAGTTTTGAAGTATAAAGCAAATTTCGGCGACGAGTGATTGCGATCACTGTCACAGTCCAAGCTTGGGTAGGTTTTAATATCACGGATTGGTGTTTTCCATTTCTTGCTGGTACCTAGTCTATTTGATTATGTTCTTCCATATGGGGATTGCCTAGTGTATAATCTACGCTTGGGATGCTCATAGTTAGAATTTGCGATTAACAGGTCCTCATCGGAACAATTCTGCAATTGCATTCACCTCTCTTATCAGAAAAGAACAAGAATTGATCAAGAGGGATTTGATAGGAAAGTTGAAAAGTAAGGGATTCGGTATAAGAGGTTGAAGGTAGGATACAGATTCGTTTGGGGTGCCTCGAGATTGTCAATTTTTGTACTGATACCCGATTTGATTCGTCGGCTAAATCTATAAAAAATTTAATGACTACGTGGATACAATTACGGCCAAGCTACCTCAGAGGAGACGGCATGCAGTTTTTTAAGTACAAAGGTTAATTAAAAATCATTAGAGTTGCACACTATTAGGAAAGAAAGCTTAGAAATCCAGGTAGCAGCAACAATGAACAAGATAAAGTACTAGTATCACAGTATAATAGTCACAAAATCAATAGCATATAGTAGAAGGTACAGGTGCTTATTTTCTACATATAGACCAAAGATAGGGTAAAAATATATATGCAAATGTAAGATGTATCTCAAAACACATAAACTTGACTTGCGAGTAAGTTACCATATACAAGCGTTTAAAAAGTACAAACATAAACTGCATTAAATACAACCAACAACAATTTAAGAATACAACGGAGGCTAAATTAGACTCTGAGGATGAAAATCATTAAGTGCTCTAGTTTACTCGTGACAGCGAAAGTTCAAAGTAAGACCCACGGGATTCTGAAGGAAACCATGCAGGAACTGCAGCAAAGCCCATGATGTACTTAACCCATGTTACATAGACTACAATTGTTGTTAAAGAATATTTACATAAAATATAATTGGTATAGTGTAATATGTTTTTGTTTCGCTTGATATTATTACTGTTCGTGCATTTTTAAATAGGCTGCAATGTGTGTAAACGTATTTCTATTACAGCTTTATATGTTTGACTTTAAGCTCTATACCTGTTATATAATTATTTGAATAGATCGTATATTTTTATCTTAAAGTTGGCGTTTTAATACGCTGCTCGATCATACATGGCAGAAGATGTAATTTTAAGTATGGTCAAAGCAACTGCATATTTAGAAAGTCAATAGAATTTCTTTGCATTGATCTACTACAACAAACATAGCTAGTGCCTTAATTATGTAACCGAGAAGTGCTACTAATTTGTCTGCAGGAATAATTGCAACGTTAATTTCATCTCACGTGAATCAGGTTAATCTAACTCGATCTATAAGATTAAAACTTCCGAGACAAAGCGTAATTTAATATGCTGCGTTTCGAACTGCCAGCTCAAAACAGTATAAAAAGCACTTAATGAAAGGGTATAAAAAAGTAAAACAACAACCTTAATGCTTGTGTAACCATGGCGGGCTTAGAACAGTGCCAATTATTAATTTGAAGTTATGAATCTGAATATTTCTCGTCAAGCCGTTGGACGAAACTTTGTTTTAAGACTGAAAATAAGTGATTTCTTAAATACCACCCCAGTAAAGGATACACAGTTGTTACTACCCACAAATTGATTAAGCGCGAGTATAAATGTCAACCGAATAATGAATTAAGTTGCGCGATAAGATAAAAAACAGCAAATTATCGATATTTGCACGAAGGCTTAGCGAAGTAGGCGGGATGATAATAACAACCGCATTCGAATTGTTTGACTGAGATATCTTTATCTAAATAAGAAAAGCTTTTAATAACACGAAGGTTGCCAATAGGGGTAGTTTTCAGAATTAATGCAGCCGCCAAATGCAGGCCCAGCTTTGATAAAAATATAAGGGTTTAAAACAACTTTTTGAATATTTCCAATTAAACTGTCTACTTGGCAAATTTTAATCAAGATTTAAGATAATTGCATTGGCGAACTTGCAGATCCAGGAAAGAGATTAACAAATAGGCTTTACAAACAGCGTATAATTTTCCAAAATCTGTGCATTGTGCAAGCAGTTCATTAGAATGAAGCCACTGCTTGACAGAACGTGGCAGCAAATATTTGCGGATTGTAAAGGTTAAAAAAGTAATGTCAGATATAATTTGCTGTTTGTCGCAGCATATAATTTGGTTTACAAACAAAATAATAAGGAAGCGCGTCTTTGTTAAATCAGCAACGACATGGTGTAGTCGACGTACGTTTTATTTCATTGTAGATGTCAAAAACTGTCAGTCCTATATTAAAATTTGTAAACATATACAATATCTGTTGCTATGTTGTCCTTTTCAATTTATGGAAATCCAATTCCATAACGCCCTGAAGAAGAATTCGAGTCCTTGTGTAATTCATAAACCATTGTCATTTTATTTATAGATGGTCGTGGGATTATATAAATTATTACAACCATTTAGAATACTACTACTATTGCTTTAATATATAATGCTGTTCCAGAAAGAAGAACAATGTAAAACCGATGATTGGTGGAGGAAGAGTGGAGAAGCCGCAAGGGGAGAAATTTAGGTAGTGGTAAAAGGCGATGGCCAGCAGTATATATTGTAAATGTATTTATACGTATATCTGGTGCCCCATTATGGGCGAAATCGACTTGAGAAGAAACCTTATTCTAATCGGTGACTGAAATTGCATATATATTTCTTCTGTGTTAAACTGACATAAATGTACATCATAGGTTGACATAAAAAATGCAAATCCGAAAGATCAACTTCGGTGAAATTGTTCAACTGACGATGGCAACCATTATTGGCCAAAGTATTTCATAATTATAGCAAACTGATTAACATTTAGCAACCTTGAAGAATTCAAGGTACCATTGAGTGTATGTAGGCAGTTTTTCAAAGTAACGAAATCTAATAGATTTTAGAACTATAGCAATAGAAACAACTGGTAATAAAAAACGAGAAGAGCAAAACTCACAGTTAAAAGCTGTAAATAAAGAGCAACGATACCTGGGAAGACTTGAGTTTAGAGTTATGTTGATGATCAGAGTCTATTTCTTACGGGAGCGTTTGTTGAAGTAATCTAGAAAAACTGGATAAGCATCTAGAAAGCAGGTTGCCATATGCTGAGGTCAGAAACATCTTCATCAGTAAAATGTCAAACAGAAATTGGATTGAACCGTGCAGTCGTTGTATCTAGTTGCTGGTGACTTAGTTAATGCAACTTTTTGTGAATAGCTCGAGTCTAACCGATCTCAACTTTATTCAGCTACAGTTTTAAGTGATTAAGTTTTTTTATTACAAAAGGGAACTGACAGACTTACAAGTGACAACGTACATAATCAATAAATTCTTGTCTATAACAATATCATGCAATAATATCAACATCAACCGTTGTATTTCTTTCATTTTTCCACCAATGAAATTCCTTAGAATTTTATTTTTCACCCTCTTCATAGGTATCTTTTTAACTTCTTCCACATAGAATGCTCTCTTTATAAAAATTTTCCAAATTACAGTTATCTTCCAAATTAAAATTCTAGGGAAAATAGACGTTTCTCTATAAAAGCAGTAGTTCCACAAGCCACCGTTATTGGACCTGTGCTTTACTTGCTACACACGGCATACCTACCAACAAATACAAAAATAATGACAGCAACGTTCGTGGATGACACTTCTATACGAGCATCCCACCCATAACCAACAGAAGCATCTCGGGTGTTGCAGAGGAATCGAAGTAAAGCACAAATACGGTTTAAAAACTGGTGGATTCGTACAAATGAAAGTAAATCGAAGCAGATCACATTTACCAATAGCAGAAAAACATGTTCCAAGTTTTCTTCAACAACATATCTCTACCTGAAGCGGATACTGTAAAGTACCTTGGATTGCACGTGGACAGCAGGTTTAACTGGCGTACACACATATGGAAAAAACGAGACAATTAAACCTTCAACTAAGTAAACTGTACTGGCTCATGGGCACAAAGTTTGAGTTGTCTATGCAAAATAAATTACTCCTGTACAAAGCAATCCTAAAATCAATATGGATTTGTTCTCTTAATGAGGTAATTTTTGACCGGGTGGTCTATTATGAGATGTTTTATCGGAATTTTTTCACTGTCTTGGGTATCGTGTCGTGTGATAAGTCCAATAAAACATCTCATCAATATGGATGTATGGTATTTAATTTTGGTGTACAAAACAAAAAATATGTTTATACAGGCTCTTATTCTTATTTTGGGCCATAGAAGTTGCCCCAGAAATTATGCCCAAGCTTCATGTTACAGCCTGCATATACGATAACCATTTTATATCCGTTGTAGTGGTAACGTTCTTTTAGGAAATATACAGAACTGGATAAATTAGCAAAGTTGAGCACATTTTCGACCAAAGTGATGCCGTGTTAAAATTTGACCTTCGCTTTCTTCTTTTTGAAATATACTACAAAAATTCGAAATAAAAAGAATGAATGTCAAATAATTCAATAAGGGCAAGTACTGTTTTTTTCGTCGGGCATCACATAAACTGAACTAAATGAAACCGGAACGCCCTGGTCGGAAGTTGAACTCTCGTCCGAAAACTTCGTGTTACTGTGACGTGACCTCCTCTGCAACGGCGAAAACCATTGAGCTACCGATGCCCCCATAACCGCAATAAAAACTAAAATCTGTAAAGAGGTTTACACCAAACTTCCCCCCCCCCCCCGCTAATTGCATCAATTTGCAAATAAAAAATTCAGTGCACCCAGGTGAATATTTCTAGCACTTCGAGTGCACCGCTCGGTCCGCCGATTGCAGCCGCATGAAGCACAGAACCACACCTATGATCGAATTGTGCACGTTTCTGCTGCATTATAAAGACCCAATGGTATTATGTTTATGTGCGATGTTCACTCTGTATCTGTTAGGTCTCATTTTCGTCAACGGTAAAGCCTGAGCTATGTGCAAATTATTACTTTGATCTATTTCTCAGTTAAAGCAAAAATAAACAAAACTCTATTTTTTAAGATGTTTACCCTGTATATATTTGTCCTCAATGTTCTCGGTGTTTACACGCAACTTTCCTCGCGCGAATTACATCAATTTGCAAATAGAAAAAAAACAGTCTACTAGGATTCTAATTTCGCGCTCCCAGGCGAATGTTTCTATCACTATTTTTAGTGTGGCGCTCGGTCCGTTGATTGCAGCAGCATGAACCAAAGAGCTTCGCCCGTGCTCGAATTATGCGTGTTTCTGCTGCGTTATAAAGACCCAATGATATTATGTTTACTTGTGAGGTTCACCCTGTATCTGTTAGGTCTCATTTTCGTCAACGGTAAAGCCTGAGCTATGTGCAAACTATTACTTTGATCTATTGCTTAGTTAAAGCAAAAATAAACAAAATTTATTTTTTAAGGTGTTCACCCTGTGTAGATTTATCCAAAATTTTCTCGTTTTCAATCCAGGTAGATATATAATCTGCATACAAAATATCGTCTTCCTCCAACAACTAGTTTTTGAGTTATACCGCTAACAGGCAGGCAGAATTGTTAAAACCTGTTTTCGTCATCTAGGGATCTAGGAATCTGGGAAAGTGATTTTTTCGTGACAATACTTCCTTCATATTTTAGATGAGGGAAGTAAAAATGGGTTTTCGGAGATATATATCTTTATAGAATCCAAAACAATAAAAAAAACCTGTGAAAGGCTTTACCCAGGCTTCCCGCGTCGACATTGTGACACTAAATAATTTTAAAAATAAAATGAAGTTAGGAGTAAAAATATCTTTACGTTTCTAATAAATTAAATATATTTTCAAATAAAGAAAATCCATTACCGGAGGGATACGAACCGTGGCGCCTGCTACTGCGAAAAAATGCTACCGCCCAATTCCTTACTATTCTACGGAGAACTGTTGGTATCGTCGGGTTTCAGCTGGTTTAACCTTCAAGCCGGGCATGTCTTAAGAAAATTAATTATATTTTTTAAATCAATAAACCAATGCAGATAATTTTGCACTAAAAATTTCTTTATTCATTTTTGAACATATTATACGCAGGATGTATATATTTATGTGCAATAGTTTGTACGATATACGTCGTTGCCTCGCCCAAATATGCGTTTCCCGTCTATTTCAAGGTTTGGAATTTACGCATTTATGCGGATCGCGGCCTAAAATCAAAAGAAAATGGAAGTAAAAATATCGTAACACTTGCTTATGCAAATTAAAGCAATTATCAAATTTAAAAAATTACTGGAGAGGGATTCGATCAACATCATCTGTTGATACAATCGTCGCTAGTCTGCGCTATACAGGCTCGCTGACGTGTGCGACGCGCGGGTGTATTTAAGCAAAGGGTGTTATTGTGGACACTTTTTGAATTTTTTGACACCTTATCTTGTATTTGTTGGGTTCCATTTTCGTCTAGTGTAAGGCCTGAACTATGTGCAAATTACTAGTTTAATCTATTTCTCACTTACGCAAATATAAACAAAAATTTAAGTTGCTCACCCTGTATATATTTGTATGAAATTGTACCGGTTTCATTCCAGGTATATACATATATAATACGTATGCAAAATATTGTCTTCCTCCGACAAATACTTTTTGAGCTATACTGCCAACGGACAGACAGACAGATAGACAGACAGGCAGAAAGACAGGCGGAATTGAGAAAACCTGTTTTTCGTCATCTAGGCACTCTGAAACGTGAAGATGTGAAGAAATCTCGGAAGGTGATTTTTTTGCGATTACAATACTTCCTTCGTCTTTTATACGCGAGAGGTAAAAACGGGCACTCTTAATTTTCGAGATATGATGCAAACTTATTAGCTTCAAGCCGTTAAAAGTAAGAAAACCTTTTACAAAAGAAATAGTAAAAATATATTTTTGTTAATTTCATTCAATTTTATGAAAATAGAACTACAAGCACCAATTTAACTTTTTACTTCTCCCGTCTGAAAGACGAAGGAAGTATTGCAATCACGAAAAAATTACTTTCCGAGATTTTTTTCAGATCTTCACTTTTCATGGTCCCTACATAACGAAAAAGAGGTTTTCTCAATTCCGTCAGTCTGTCTGTCGGTCTGTCGGTCTGTCTGTCTGTCTCTCTGTCTGTCTGTCTGTCTGTGTGTCTGTCTGTCTGTCTGTCTGTCTGTCTGTCTGTTTGTTGGCAGTATAGCTCAAAAACTATTTGTCAGAGGAAGACGATATTTTCCATACATATTATACCGGGTGTCCATTGTCAAAGTCGAACATAGACAATTAATATTAATGCATTTACTCGTTCTTCATTGAAATAATTCATTTTTCTGTAAATAATTTTAACAGACGTTGACGGAAAATATCTGATTTACGCCAACTAATTACCATTTGTTTTGACAAATGCTATCGAACTTGGAAAGCAAGGCGTGGCATATTTAAAAATTCCCAAGTTTTAAATCAGTATTTTAAAATAAAAATCGCATCTTGAATATTATTATTGGTACCATTTGATGCGGAATAATTTTATCTTTCCATTGATACCATTAGCTTCCCTGTAAGTTAAATTGGCGAGCAGGAATCGACAAAAACGTTCAATACAATGTTAATCGCCTATGTTCGACTATATCTACCTCGCATGAAAGCGGTACAATTGCATACAAATATATACAGGGTGAGCACCTTAAAAAAATAAAATTGTGTTTATTTGTGGGTTAATTTTGAAATAAAAGAAAGTAATAACTTTCACATAGGTCAGGTTTTACATTTGCCGAAAATAAGACTCAACCGATAAAGGATAATGTCACAAAAGAGTAAAAATGTTTCAACCATAACAACGTACTCTTCAAGACAGGCGCGCGCCTGGCTTATCTGGAAGAGACTCAGTAGCGCAGGTGGAATTTCGCTGTAGTTATATCCGCTGCGGAGATTCGGTTAGGATCGAGCATTCTGCAGAGCTACAGATGCAGTGGGTTGAAACCCCAGCGAAATACATTTTTTTTATTTGAAAATGTATTTACTTTATTAAAAACGTGAAGATATTTGTACTCCTTAATTTGATTTTTAAAATTATTTAATGAGACAATGTTGACGAGGGAAGTTCTGGGTAAAGCCTTTTACAGATTTTTTTATCTAGCGTTGGTGGTTACCAAATTAATTGATATTACAAATTTTGTTCGCTTAAAGTTCTTTTCGGGATATATAAAAAAGGAGAGGGCTTAGGTCAAATTTGAATACGGCACCAGATTCTCCTCAAAACTATACTCAACTTCTCTGATTAAAACAATCCTATATGTTTCCTATTTAAAAAGCAACCATTTCGATCGCATTGAAGATAGGCTTCCTGTATATTGAAATTTGTTTTCAATCGGTAATGGAAAATATGGTTGCTTTAGCCAAAAAGTGATTAATAATTATTTGGATTTTTAATTTTTAATCAAAGTCGATGTCTACATTCATAATATGATTATTTTTGTAACTTTTTTATTATTGTTTTTTTGTTTATACAAAAGTGATTTTGAGCAATTTTGTTGCAATAATTCCTCGTTATTATCGTGTTTTAATTACACAAATTTTGGCATTTCAAAACCTTAAACATTCATTTTGTGGATATCAAAATTACCCGTATTTTTAAAAAATCCGGAAAATTGTTTAATATACAGTGTGCTTAATTTTATGCTTCACTACACATATAAAAGCTATTACAAGAACTTAACATAAATGTTATATACTTATAAAAGCTTATTTTCAATAATATATCAAAATTGAAAATAACTAAACATTAAATATTTTAGATCTAGCAACTACATACAAAATTTTCATCGGAACCAACTCAGTATTACTTCATATGCTAAAACTGTATGAAATTCTGTTTATATTTATATAGGACATGTCACAGTTCACAGTTATCTAATCAATTATGGGTAATTAAGTAACAACTACCGCAGACTTAGATACGTAAATTAAACACGTGGCTTTGAAAACGTGCGCTTTAGTGTCACAATAACTGAGTAAAGTCCTGCGTATAACTAATTTTCATTTTAAGTGACCAGTAATGAGGAATAATTATTATTCTAATGATGAAAAAATGGATAGACTTTCTTCGGCCGTGATCGCCCCCTCCACTTCATAATATAACAATAATCCTGTGTGTTACGTAGTGTTACTGGCCGAGTGGCTAAGACGTTTGATTAGAAATCAGGTTCCCTCTGGGAGGGCAAGTTAGAGTATAGCCGAATACAAGATTTTTTTGGGAACTAATGTAATTCACATTACTAAGCGTTTCGTTTGACCGTTTCAGTCTTATTACAAACATTCACATAGGTTCACCTATAACATCGGTACAGGATGGTGTCATTATAGAACGTCTATTGGTTGATTTTGATTTAGGATATGATCCAAATAATTAACCAAAAAAGACAAATTAAAAATGGAAAAGAACCCAAAAAGTAGGTGCACCACCCAGCCTAGAAGGAAAGCTTAAAGTTGTAGAAAAAGAAAGACTGCAGGTTCGTCTTATAATAGACGGGTTAAGCTAATGTATCCAAATAGCACAAATCCACATTCTCGTAGTTTTGCACAAATAATTCAAGGTGAAATTGCAGCTTTAATAATAAGGCACGAAGGGAGTATTGGCGTATAGTAGAGCAAATCCACGAAATTCAATACGAGAACAAATGACTAATTTAGGAATAACATATTTTCTGTTCTGAATAACATAAAATGACCCTGTATAAAATAAGGTTCTAAAGGAGGTTAATATTTTTTAACTGGCTTAATAATAATCAAAATTTATTTATTAATTATGAAGAAAATTTCATACAATTTTAAAATATGTAGTAATGCTGGGTCCGTTCCGTTTAAACTTTTGAATGCATTTGCGACGCCTAAAATATTTGATGCTGAATTGCTTTTTAATTTTGGGAAATTATTGAAAATAAGTGTAACTACTCTCATAATATATAACATTTATTTAAAATTCTTACAATAGCCGAGATATCTGTCGTGACACATAAAATCAACAGATTGTATATTGCTATGGAACGTAAACAAATAATGAGACATCCTTAAAAAAATACATTTTAGCATCAGGATGTGTTTGTTTTATTAGTTCCAATTCTGAACAATTTACTATAAAAGTTTACTAAAATTTTTAAAAACACTACTTTATGTGTCTCGTTATGCTATACAAGCTTGTAGTTTTGCACTATTAAAAAAATATAAAAAAGACTAGTTCCATCTAACTCAAATTAGAAGGTTAGGACGAAATGAAGTATCTGACATTCTAAAACATTTCGTGGGAGGTTATGAAATATAACAGAATGCGTAGGTTGTTCTTCTGAGGGAAGTACAAAAAAATGAGTAATGTTGACATTTGAAAATAATTTTTTGCTAGTAACGTGTACTTCAGCGCTCAATGGAAAAACATTATTTTTATAGGTCGCATTTCATTCTGCAAATTAAGGCACTTCATTCCATGTAGAAACATGGCCTGAGAAAAGGCGAGTTAGGGTCGCAGAAATATCTTTTTCCGAAACCCAGTCAATCTGGCACACGTTAACGGCGTACACATCTCCGACGACTGCTTTACTTTCCCTATTTCCACAACTGTGGTTTCGTTACCTAATTTTTAAAGCGACTGGGTGGGCCGCCCGCCAGTTGCCAGATGTGGGGATTGAACCCCGTACCGTGGCACCGCAGCCTGAGTTCCCTAACCGCTCGGCCACGCTGGCGATGCAAAATGTATGTAGCCAGTGTAAATAATTTTCGGAAAACTGTTAAGGAGAAACTTGACGATATATATTTTATAACTGTTCTTATTTCTTTTAAATGCATGAAAAGTTAAATAGGTAGAAGCGTTTTAAATGTATATAATATTACAATATAGAAAAGTAATATGCTTCGCCATTGGGCATAATTATTGTTGAAGTACTAATTCGAGGCCATGATGCCGATTTGTTGGTTTTATTATTAATGTTACTTTATTTTATTCTATTTCTTTAAAAACCGTCCTTTTGAAAAGTAGATTTTCATGAAGGGCTAATGTCGTATATTTCTGATACAAATTGTATGTATCTTTTTAAAGCATTACCATTAGAGCATCAATTGACATATGAGTGAATCTCTGTTTCGCTGATTTAGCTAACTAAAACTATGTTATTTTACAAGCTGATTTCAAGCAACAAAAATGAAACGTTGTCAGTTATGTTCCAGTTTTTTGTTTAATTTTTTATAGTGTAATAAATTCAGTAGTGGATATTTGTTAGCTATAACTGACTGTGATTGAGCGACATACTTCTCCACAAAAGGGAATATTTGCCTACCTCAATGTCCGCTTCGATATCAGCATGTTTGCTGCCAACATGGTCGGTATTATATATAGAGCTGTTTAACAGAGCCAGGTAAATTACATAATTACAAACACATTTTAGCTTTCAGCACGCTGGTTTACATGTCATACCCGAGATTAAAACTGCATATTCATATCGTAAAACTGTAAGTGGAATAATAAAAATGCACAACAAATTACTTGGCCACATTTAATTAACCCAGCACTTGAATGGAACGTAGCATATAAATATTTATTACACGAGGACTTTAATTAAAAACAATCCTACGACGCGAACTTTGACTTATGGCTTGGGACGATATAGCTGCATATGAGATTTTCTCACCCGTTGGCAACTTTAGATATCTTAGTTTTAGCGAATAAGATTAACAAGATTGAGGTTTCAGTTACAGATATTAATTCAATTTAGACACAAATTTGTGCAAAATAATCTCAAATATAGTATGTAGAAATGCAATTCATATTCGTATTACATGCAGGAGTTGTAGTTTCTAGATGGAAAAAAAAATGAACAGTGTAAGGTTTTTCTTTTAATAGCATAATTAATTGACAAGAGAATAAAGGGTACGTTCTGCAGTGCAACTGTAATCTGTGTATATGCCCCCACCGAAGCAGACGAAGATAGAGAAAAAGATCGGTTTTATTCCAAACTAGATGATTATTCTTGGAGATTCTAATGCCAAAGTAGTCAAGAAGGAATTGCTTCAACCAATAATTGGGAGACACGCGGAAAGATATCACAATGGAATGGGTATGCTGAATTTTGCCGCTTTTGACGTTTTCTGGTGGAAATACCACCAATCAAATTGACGATTGTTTAATTGATACTGCACATGCCACCAGTTTAATGGAGAGAAGCAAAAGAGGGGCTGACTGTGTCTCAGGCCACTTTCTACTAAGTGTCAAGTTGAGGCATAAAATATAAGAATGTATAAACAAAAAAAGAGAAAGAAAGTCGAAATGGGATGTGATTAAAGTGAGTTGAGGAACAGGTGAATGCATACCAGAAGGAACTCAGGACTAGGATCCAACATAAGGATGAAAATTGGCAAGAAGCCATTGACATTGATAAAGAATGAAATTCCTTAAAAGAAATAATGTTACAGGCAGCAGAATCCTATAGGGAAATAAACAAACCGAAGATCTAAGCAGTGGTTTGATGAACAATGTCAAAAAAATACAGGAAAGGCGATAGACAAGAGCAGAAATAATTAGGAACAGAACCAGAAGCAAAGTAGCTAAATACGCAGAAGAAAAGTTAACAAAATGTGCAGGATGAAAAAGGGAAATTATGGAAAAAAGATAGAGCAACTAGAACAAGTCACAAAAACAAACAAACGAGAAGTATGTACAAGACAGTTAACATATTAAGGGAAGAATTCCACCCTCGATGTGGTATGTGCCTAAGTAAAAGTGGTAAACCATTGCGTAAAAACGAAGAAATAATAAACAGAAATATTCTGCAGAAGTGTGTGTGTGTGTACCGCATGGATTATTGTAGGAACCTTGGTGTCAGAGTTTTCAGGTTGTGCGAGCGCCTCTGAAGAACATAACGACTGTTACTGAAATGACAACCGGGAAAGACGGCTTAACGTGCTTTCCGAGGTAAAAGTATTGAATGGGGAGGCAAGAATAGATAAGAATGAAGATAATAGAAATACATTAGAAGAACAACAGGAAAAAGAGATGGAGGAAAGAGTAGAAGAGCCAACTTTGGATGAAATGGAGAATGCCATTAAAAAGTTACAAAGAAACAAGGCACTGACAACATACCAGCAGAGTTGTTAAAAGATGTGTGTTAACAGCTAATGAAAGCGATACGCAAACTAGCCATTGCTATTTGAAGGAAAGAGGAATTACCGAATGAATGGGAAGTAGGCATCATCTGCCCTATTCACAAAAAGGGGAATAAATTAATGTGAAGCAACTATAGAGGTATATGTCTGCTCCACATGACTTATAAAATACTCGCATATATTATCAAACAGCGAATTACCCCATTTGCAGAAGATCTACTGGGGGATTATCAGGCCGGATTTCGGTAAAGGACGGTCAACAATAGATCAAATTTTCTCCATGAGGATAATACTAGACAAATACTGGCAATTAATATCGATGTTGTACAATTATACGTTGATTAAAAAAGACCATACGACAGTGAATCACAATAACGCCACGGCAAGCGAAATTAAAACCCGAATAATGGCTGATAATAGATATGTTTAAATGCTCAACAGCATATTAAAATCCAAAAAGTGTCCAGTGCCTGTAAACTGCCACTATACAAAACAGGAATTGGACCAATGGTATGTTACGGGTACAAGTCATGGGCTCTAACCCTAAAAACAGAAGAGGGATCCATTAAAGGTCAGAGAATAACAACAGAAAAATAACTAGAAAAGTCTACACTTGAAATCCAGAGGGGCGACGTTTAAGAAGAAGACCTCGAACCAGATGATGCTATTAAGTCACTGATTATGAAAGGCACCTAGGAGTGCATAACTGGAACAACATCACTGGAGAGACAAAGGTGAAAGGCGTTGTTGAAGAAACTAAGACTTTACGAGGGCCGTGAAGCTGAGAAGAGAGAGGATGATTAATAAGGTGTTCTTATTGATATGTATTTTACTTATTATTACATTTAGGCAACAACTAAGTGACGCAGTTGTTGTACGTTAATTATGACGTATGCTTTGTACAGAAATATTTTTAATTATAAATATTTTAAACTTTTATCAATATTCATCAAAAAATACCCACGACTTGCCAGAAACTTATTTAGTTACCTACAACGAAATATGATAAAATAATGTTGATTCTGCATTAAATTTGTAACAACTTAATATAGGTCTGTTCTCATATATAAACTGGTTCGCAGCTACTATCAGTCTAAGGAGTTCGTTCAGGAAATTTGTCCACAAATTAAAAGATATCAACTTTCGTCGGTATCGTTTTTAGTGATATTTTCTCATAGTTTGACAACAAATGACATCCCAAATGAATTTCCTGAAATTAAGAAAATAAGATCGCCTAGTAATTTTATTGTAAAAATATAAACATCCCCCAGCCAATTTCTTGAAAATTAGATTAATGTATTATTTTATATGTAAATTTAATTACTCCACTTTGACGGAGAAAAAGGCATTGCATATTTTAATCTTCAGGCATGACCAGCAAAGTTGAAATTCAACAAATAAATGTAAAAAATTACGTCAATTACTGCATAGCAGTTACCAATATTTTGGGCCAATTAAGTACTCCAATTGACTGCGGCCAGAAGAGCGAAACGGCATAATTCGTGTTGGCAACGGCGCAGTCATCGCAAGAAGAAATAGGCATATTGTAAGCCAAACTCGAATATGCAATCAATAAAATCCCTAAAATATAACTTTTGTACACTATGGGACAATGCAATGCAAAAATGGGTTTCACTATAGATGACAACCACCTACAAAAAATAGTAGGTACAGGGAACGAGGCGCAGAAGAAAGGAAGAAAATGAATTATAACATACCTGAAAACTTTGAATAAGCTGTAGAAACTGAAATAGCAGTAAGCAAACTGAAAAACCTTCAGTCGCAAATGAAAGATGGAATAGTGGCTGAGATGTAAACAACCACCGGAGGTATAGAAACAACCACGCTTCAATGCAACCAAATACCGCATCCTAATAGAGTGCTACATCCATGAGCATTTAGGGGAACATTTACTTCCACATATACATGAAGAAAAAGCTGGATACATGTGAGGCCGTAGAACAAAAGAACATCTTTTTAATATTCGACAATTCAACTTTTGCTTCCGTGATTACAGCAAAGCCTCCGATAAAGTATAATAGAGTCAACTGTAGAACATTCTCCAAGTGATGGCCGTAGTTTATCGCTTGTATGTTGATAATATAGCTTATGTTAGAGTGAACCGCGACTTTTAGGAAGCCTTAGATAGAAAATCTTAGATATTCCAATGATAGAACAATTATGGCAGGCAATGAAAAAGAGATGAAAAATTTTGCCAATACATATAGAAGAAACAAGCAGAGACGTTGGGCTTAAAAGATCATAGAAAAAGTGCTCTTTACTAGTTGTTGATCGTGCAAAACAATTACCACTGGCGTTCAGCCGAAGAAACAACTCACATACTTGGGTACTTTAATAAAAAAAAAACAAGGGATGCTGCGATGAAGTAGAACTCAGGTTAAAAATTGCAAAGATTACATTGGCGGGGACTTGAATATGGGGAGACCACCAAATTTACGAAAAAAGTTCACTAAGGAGAGATTAGATATGCCTTTATATTGCCAAACATATGAACCAGGCACATTGACATTAAGTTGGGTCCCGAGTGGTGTAGCTTGAACAAGCGTCCACGTTCGAACAGCAGAGTTAAGCAACGCTGTCTCTGGTCAGAACTTGGATGGGAGTTTCACGGCTGCATCTCTCGGCGCCTCGTGGTACGGCTATCAAGGAAAAAGTTGGTGCCGGCGGTCATACAACATCATGACAGTCGTTAGTGGGGTTGGAAGTCCTCATAACTGCACAGCGACGCCTATAATTGGCCTAACGGCTGTTGGCTTAATGGGGATTTATAAAAAAAAAGTGCTGCATGTCGGAAGAGAATAGAAGGGTCTGAACTAGAATCCCTTGGACCGCCCAAAGAATAAAATGTAAACACAAATGACAGATTTCTACCCTCCATACAAAGAAGAATAATGGCCACCCCAATGGGATGATATGGAAAAGCTAATGAATCAGTGGATGGGAAAAGAAAAAGGGACCGCGATCCTAATAGATTCCTAGACCAGATGCAACAGCAACGAATCTTCCAGTCGAGAAAACTATCAGAACAGATGAAAATTGAGAGACGTTATGTTGTATACTCCCAATTGCATTAACGTCACGACGGTCGAAAACGAACCTCAACCGAGAAGTCAGCAGATTTACTAAATATTCTTCTCGAGGAGCTCGCCTAAGACCTCTGTTATTTATGTAGTACATCAAAGATTCCGTTAGTTGTTTCGACAGTAGTAAATAGTATATGTGTCTAAGGTTGCTGTAGGTTACAATGTCATCTTATGGTCCTGGCCCAATACTATAATGCCTATATATACAGTGCGTAAATTAAGTATGGAAACGGTAGTACTATTTGAATACGGCCATAGATAGAACTCTGAAATTTGGCAAAACATACGGTTTTCTACTAATATTCGTAGTTCCAATTTTTTATCGATTGTTACGACTGAAGCATGGCCAACTTGATTATTTTTTAAAATTGAAATGGGGGTCAAAAGTACCATCATTAGAAAGCTGTTTTTGTGTAGAATCCAAACATGTAGCACTTGATATGGCAGTTTTGAAAAATAATTTCACTCAAAAGTAATGACAATCAACTACTTGGGAGCAAACATCATCAGCAACATAGATCTTATAAATGAGGTTTAAGCACAGACAACTAAAGCTTGGGATATATTCATGATATCATATGGAGAAACAAATACATGAGCATCAAAGGGAAAGTAATAATATGCAAAACCTGTCTAATACCAATAGTGACTGACGTTATTGAAACGCGGGCAGTATTAAACACCGCAAACTTATTCAAGTTTCTATCAACATCTTTCTGAAAGAGTTAACGCTAATATTAAGAAGCTTGGAAGAAATTGTAGCCTATATAATCACTACTTCAAGAAAAAGGTGATCGTGAAGCCAGAAATTGAGTGTAAATGCTGTACAGATGTGTCCTGGGCAGCCACAACTTTGTTTAATATGTGTTAGTATTAAGAACAACTTGTATTTTTTAATAAAGATATAAGAAGAAAAATTTTCGGCTACCAAAGAATACGTATTATTTTTGGGGTTCATAGCTTCAAATTCTTAATTTCACGATTCTTCCCGAACCACATATATCACTGTGTTCCCAGAGGCAGTGCTTTTAGATCTATACACAAATTCTATTATAGCGTCATTTATTTATGAAAGACACCATCATAGTTATACCGTGTAGCAAATGTGCCAGCTGACTTGTAAGCGAGGAATATGGTTTAAGGCAGTTCAAATTAGAAAATCTACAGGTGGACACATGAACCCCACACTACATATAATTTTAAAAATAATAAAACTACTGGAACCTACTTAAACCAATAATCGTTATTATTATTCAATAATACTGAACCTATAAAAACACATTACATTAAATATTCAACCAAAGATCCAAAGGATTTAGTAGCCCAATTTAGTAACAGGCGGAAGCGATTAAGTGAAGTAAAACTTTCTAGAATTAAGGTAAGCATAATTTCGTATTCAATACTATTAGTTAATATATAAGAGGTGACTGACTTGAATGCTAGCAAAGACAGCTATTTTTATCAAATTATTCAAATTGAATGAAACTAAAGTCACCGAAACTTTTCAAACAACAAGTGATTGTGGACTGCATACTACAATCAATTTAAGTAAAATGGTAAAAATGTCGTTAAGGGCAAAGTGCGACGGAATACAGGGTGTTTGTTTCATCGAGGATCGTTGATTCGGCTTACTGCGATATCACGATGCAATTTCCACCCTGAAAATAAGGAATTTTAAAAACTAAGGGAGAAAAGACAAGGGTTTAATCAACCCCATGAAAATGCGGGCAGATGTTTATCTCACTACAAAAGCAGCTACCTTCAACATTTCTACCACCAATCGACCATGTGATCTACCCTACAATGACTAACCAAAGCATCTAACATACAGTACCTTAGATCAGCAGTATAACCTCTCAAATCTAACGAAAATTTTAGACGTACCAAATTTAGAAAAGAGGTTAATGCATTTTTCAATTTAATTGCAATATTATAAATAATTTATTGTTATGAACAAATACATAACAACATTTTAATTGTCTAAGATATTTATCGCTTTGGGTGGATACATATATAATACTAACAGACAATACCCAAATGTTTGTTTTGCAAAAGATTCGAAAGATAAACATATTATAATTTTGCTTTAAACATTTTGCGCATGGCAAAAGGTCCCACAAAAATATCGTTTTGATGTTAGCTATTACTTCCCACTTTTTGGTTGTAACTGCGTCAGATAGTTTTGGTTTAAATAAAATTGCAAGAGAAATATAAATTAGTGTGATATTTTGCGGGGGCTGTGTGTATCTGTAATGCAAGTTCAATACAACTATGTAGTTAACGACTTCCGGTATGGGACCGTGTTAGTATTGAGATTGAAGAACTCAAAGTTTCGCCCACTGTCTTAGGAGGCTTCATCACGATGTAATCAAAAGAGCACGATAACTCAATATGTAAACTACGCCAGAGGCGAAACTCTTTTATGCTCTCTTCTAAGAAGAGTTTCGTCTCTGGCGTGGTTCACACGTTGAGTTACCGTACTATTCTATCCCGTCCTTTGCAAAAGAGTTTCGCCTTTGGTGTGGTTTACAAGTTGAGTTTCAGTGAACTTTTGCCTACCTCTAGATGCAGTCGCTTGTGAAAGTGGGCGAAACGGTGAGTTCTTCAATCTAAATAATGACACGGTCCAATCCCGGAAGTCGTTTGTTATATAATAACAGTGCTGTGAGAACCTCAGAAATGATCTAAAATATAGCTATAGTTTTAATTACATGTTTATGTAACTTTGAACAGGAACAAGTAAATATAAGTAAATTTGATAATTATTGTTAAGTTTGAAAATTACTTTTAAACACGAATCATGCGTGATTGTACTTTTAGCTTCAATAAAATACATACTCGTATAATAAGCATATTTAGCATAAAATATTAATAATATTTAGTTAACGATGACTGCTCATGTGCGTATCTTATTCTATAACGTCGTATAAAAGTGAGGCAAATAGGGACTCATGGCCTACCTTGCATTTAATTTTATATATACCTATTTATCATTTTATATAATTTATTTGTATCTTGATGGAATCACTAGATCTTATTTACGAGCGTTATGATTTCCTGCTTTAAAATGCATTATAGTTAGAAGCAAGTAGCCTACACCTGTTAAGGAAAGTTTAATATTATCTATTAATAAACTCTGGCAAACAGTAAAAGTAATGTCTTAGCCTAAAGCACGTCGTGAAAACAGAAGAAAATATGGAGCTATAAACAAAATTGGTTCCTTTTAGAAATGACGTATGCCATATTGTTACATGTTTCTTTTATTTTCACGGCGTACTTCTACCAGCCACTTGCTTTTATTAGAATTTGCTAATAACATCTCTTGTTATACTGCTGACTATACATCAACATATTACATAATTTAGAAGCTTCTATTTAGGTAAATCGCTACATACTATTTTATGATCATCATCATCTGCTGGATATGTTTTATTTAAGAACCAAAGACTATAGAGACGTTTAGAGCTTACAAGTTCTATTTCAATGTGAAACTAGACGTCTACCAGCACAAAGAATTTATTGCGTATTTAAAGTATGCCTGCCTCTTATCACAATCGCAAATTTAATTACTTCGGAAGAGTTTTAGAGAATACCGAGCTAACCGAAAATATTTAATTGTCAAACGCGTCTCTACTTATGTAAACCGCAGTCTTACATCAAACGCCTTTGAAAACTTGCTTCAGGTAGACTGAGGGTAATTTAACTAAGTTATCTTCAAATACATCTAACTTGCAAGTAAATAGAACAAGCAATTTTGCAGGGGGAAGTGAGCAGCTACAATTAGCCCACCGAAAAAGTAATGTAACGTAACGGGTTTAATCTAAGCAGCAACGAGCCAACTTTCCTCTTGAATAAAAAACAGCTGAAAGTAATCGAATTGCCGTGCAGAGTTCTAGCAAATAAAGGCTGAAAGCGTCGTTGCATCTGCACAAATGAAACGTCGCAATGCAATTATTATTACTGAAGGCGGAAATATATTATCTCAGCACGTATCATGTCCGTCAGTTGTGAAAAACGCGGCTATGTGACGTTAGTGGATGAATAATTGTTGGTTGCTGAAGTAAACGACTATAAGAAATATTCATGGCCTATTAGATTTCACTTATTATTTAGTTATTCGGTTTCATTTCAGCAAAAACTGACTTCAATCCTAAGTAAGTGCCAGGGAAAGGATATCGCAATTATTTTAAGAATCAGTTAGAGAACTTATTTAAACTTACGTATGATATCTTTTGTTTTGAATTAAGGTAGGGTATGCCATATGACATATGTCACCATATGATTCATCATTCAAGATTACATAACCTTAAGTGCGAAAACAACGTCAAAGCCATATATCAAACAATAGACGTATTCAAATGTAAAGTAAAAGACCAAATGTACAAACAGAAAAAAATGCTTAAAGTATCGACGAATTTTGAGTTCTTTGAGTTCTTCTTTGATGCTGTCATTTTTGATCATCGAGTAATTCTTGGAAATAGGGGATAGTTTTACATGGTGTGTTAGGTTTAGCGTCATCTTGTTGAAAGCATTAATTTTACAGTTTATCGTTATGTAATTAATTAAGAAACGCTAAAGAATATGACAAATTAATAGTCACCTGGTCATAGCCATGCATACAAAAAAGATGTAAGGTATAAACATACCAGAAGAAATTGCATAAAAATATAAGGTAAGGAGATTGGAAGATGTAAAATTGTTACAACTATTAACTGAAAGAAAAGCCACCCAGAAAATCCAAGAAAAAGATTGAAATGAATGGCAAGCGATGAAATGAGAAACTTCCGTTGTAATGGTACGACCTTTTTATTTGGATTAAACCTTAAAATAGTGAAAGTTCAAAAGCATCCTATTAATAATATAACGCAGGAAATTGCTCCAAAGCAGCTTTAAATTATATAATTGCTTAGAGAAGGCTTCAGGTATTTTATTGAGCTCAATATTTTTAAAATTCCATTGCATTACCTTGGGTTAAGTTAATTTCTTCTGTAGATGGAGATAACAATAGATATGGCAATTGCAAACACGAAACCAGAAACTAATGGAATATTCAGACCGAAAATCAAATATGCTATTGAGACTACAGCGGCACCTTAACAATTTAGCTTATGACAAGACAGATTCCACAGAATTAGGTCGAAGCAGTTGTCATTTTCTTCTACAAAAAGGGTAGTGCATCAAATTTAGAAAATGATAGACCTATGAGCTTGGTATTCAACGTGAATAATTTTGAATTTTATATGGTTTGATCGTAGATACACGTTCTTAATCAAAAATACACAGAAGAGTTCCACGTTAATAGTACGACTTGAAGACAACAAATAGGAAGGGTCAACTTCCATCGACGTATAAAACAAGGAGTCCGAATATATCGCAGACCTTTTACCCTGGCTATAACGGACAAGTCTAAACAACCTAATTGGGATAAAAAACGCATTAAGATCTTTGAAAGGGTGTTAAACCATAAATGTTCCGCTGGTGACTTTATTTTGAGTATAAACAGTCCGGAAGATGTCAACTCAACCGAATGAGGTTTGAACAGTTACGGAATACTTTCTTCCATATATACCACTGTAAATGGCACTGTGCGTATTACGTTGCCTATGCCGTTTTTTATAATTTCTGAGATTTCAAATTGGCCTTCCGTTTTGAAAATTTTGGGAATCTTAAATTTACTTCCAGCACCGCAAGGAATTTTTTTTGTGGTTTCTTATAGTAACGCTGGATTTATCCCGAAAAATCGCCCATAATCTGGTGCAGGTTTGGTATTATTGGTTTGTTGGAGCACTGTACGAATTTGATAAATCAGGATTTGATAGTGTTTGGCAGTAGAGCAACCATCAGCCACCCGAAATCTCAAGGTATGCGCTGAATTCTTATCTTCACGTAGTTTGACCTCTGGTCGGATTTATTTCTAGGCCTTGACTGAAATGGTCCACGATTGTAGTTTCATTGTTATTCATCCTAGAGTGCATATACATTCTAATTTTACAATTTGTATTCAACCTTCTGTTGTTTATAAATTTTATTTGCTTTGGATTAATATTGTATTTGTTATTATTTACGGAAAATGTCAATGATAGCACACCACCTGGCTATTGGCGAAGAGATTATTTTTTAAAGTTATAATTTTATTGTATGTATAAATGCGCCACGTTTCGAGATGCCTCTTTGAGGATGGTGATGCGTTATGTGAACTACATTAGCTTTTTTTGAGCGGGTGGTTCAAATTAAGGTTTATAAACGTCGCCGTATGTATTCCAAGCGCCTATTTAGTCAATAATTTTTTTGCTTGCATAAATCTGGTATACTGGTATTCATTAGATCATTTGTAAAAATTTATATAATAGTAGTTTAAATTATTTGGTTCATTGTGAATACGAGGTATGTAAATTAAGTGATGAGACTGGCAACGTATCGTTCGATCTGGCAACACTGGCGATGTGGGACTTGGAGGAGTGGTAGGTGAACATGTGATATGCCTTCAGCACGAGTTTGAACTCACTCGAGTCATTTGGTTGTCCGTAGCGAATTGTTTCGTGAAATAATGTTTTCTAGTGCGTTCTAAAAATGAGTGACATCAATTTCGAGCAACGGTGTGCTATCAGGTTTTGCTTCAGACTTGGGCACAGTGCAACGCAAACGTTTGCAAGACTTCAGCAGTGTTTTGTAAAGGCCCAGGTTTTTCGGTGGTTTAAGGAATTTTCAGAAGGAAGAGGGTCGATTGAAGATGAACCACATAGCGGAAGGCCGCTTTAGAGGTGGTCTTATGCCTTCCACCACTTGATCTTTTTGTGGAGGAAGTAGCCGTAAGGACCGCCTTGAGGTTGCACTACAAAGGGCTGTGGCACACAGCAGGCAGGGGAGGCAGGCATACCCGCATCCTGAATGAGGCCGTCGACAAGATCCCTCTTCTGGACGCTATAGTAGATTACCTCCCTCTACAATATGCCTTCAACAGACAATTTAACGTCTATGAAAATGCCGGGTATACCCAGCATATAGATATATCCATCTTTACTGATGGATCTAAAACAAAGCATGGAACGGGTGCCGGAGTTTTCTCTGACGATCTGAACCTCCGCCAAAGCATACCACTAGGCAAAATGGCCACTGTCTTCCAAGCGGAAGTAATTGGAATAATGCATGGTGCAAAAGCAATTCTTGAAAGGAACATCGAGAATCAATGTATTGGTATCTTCAGTGACAGTAGAGCCGCTTTACTAGCCCTGGGCAGTTGCAAAATTACCTCAGGTGTGGTACTGCAGTGCCGTGAAGCTCTCGAGGATATCTCAAAAAATAATGTCGTTTCCCTTGTATGGGTGAAAGGACATGACGGTAACTACGGCAATGAGGAGGCTGATGAGACTGCGAGACTGGCTTCCGGACAACCTCTCTGGGGGCCAGAACCTGTAATCCCTATATCCCTGATAATATTAAGCTCTATGCTATATCAAGAAACCTTAAACAGCTTCATACGAAGGTGGGTTAACATGCAAAGCTGCCGGCAAGCAAGAGCTGCTATTACAGCGCCCTCGCCAAAGACAGCCAAATATTGCTTGCAACTGTCCCGCAGAAACCTTCGACTAGTCGTGGGTATCCTATCTGGACACTGCACTCTAAACAAACATATGCACAGGATGGGACTAGTGGACAGCCCAAACTGTCGCGGATGCAACGAGGATGACGAGACAGCAGAACACGTTCTGTGCCACTGTCCAGCTCTCGCAAGAGTCAGAGGATCCATGTTGGTCGACTTCTGGCCCGATATGGTCAGAATTAGCAACACTCCAGTTGCGGTTGTCCTTAAGTACATTCAAAGGATTGGATGGCTTGAGTGATATCCAACTTGGAGAGCTGCTGGGAGGTAGCACAATGGGCCCACTTAATGCGGCGTAAGTGCGTGTGAGGTAACTCACCCTCCATTTTTAATCCAGAATCCAGAATCCAGCGGAAGGCCTTCGTCTTCAAGAACCAATGAGAATATCGACACAATCCGGGATCTTGCGCGTACAGATCGTCGGTTGACAGTAAGAATGATCGGGGAAGAGTTGAATTTGACACACACCACCCTTCATCAGATTTTGACCAATGAATTGGGGATGAAAAACATCTGCGCAGAAATGGTTGCAAAAAACCTTTCCCAGGACCAAAAGGACATTAGGAGGGGAAGGTGCCTTGACGTTTTGGGATCGATTTCTGGAACATGTCATTACTGGCGATAAGTTCGTGTAACTTTTTCCTCTTCCCGAGATTGAAAACTCACCTTAAGGGACGTCATTTTGGGAAAGTTGAAAACATTGAAACGGCTGTAACCGACCAGCTGAAGGCTATTCCAGTATCCGAGTTCTAGCACTGTTATGAGGATTGGAAGAATCGTCTCCGGTGCTGTGTGGCTTCCAAGGAAGTTATTTTGAGGGAGACAATATTGAATTGTAATTCAATTCGAATAAGAAGATTGAAAAAAATCAATCTCATTACTTAATTTACAGACCTCGTAGAATGAGCCCTGTGTTATTTGTATAATATAAATTTTTATATAAACTATTTATCTGTAGTTGTATTTAATTGCTTTTACTACGTACTGAAACTCTACTGCCTCTCAATTTCTAATAATTAATAATATCGTCGTGAATCTCTATTCTCGTTTGGTTGTTTATTTACTAAAGCTTTGTGATTCTTTCTTTTATCTGACCTATCGATATCTTTTCGTGTTTTAAGGTTAGGATTGTGAGAAAGGCCCTCGACGGTAAGTTACGTTTGTTTATGTTGTTGGTTAGTATGTGTCCTTTATTTTTGAACTGCCTCCAATAGTGCTTCAGTTTTTTTTATTAGGTTCTTGCTCCCCGAATTTTTTTATCGTCGTATCTAAAGCTGCAGCTGGACGGTGATAGACCCCACCCTAAGCTCTGAAGCACTTGTTATGAACGTCCTACTACTCACGCTCACATCATACTACCAGCGCACGTTGTTGTAGTTATAATTTTGGGCGGGAAACCTGAAGTGGAATTAAAAAATATTAAACTGGGGTAGACAGATTACGACATGGTAAGTTACGTAAGGCAACCATATTTAATCAAGGCATACTGCCAGCACTACTGCATGCACGAGGAACTTAATCCCTTAACAAATCGATTATTAAAAGAATGAGTAGTAAGCAAAGGCTTATGAAACGAAAATAATTGCAAAAGATAAGGAACGAAAGTAGATTGGAAAAACAAAATGGGTGTGGGCAAGCCTATTTTTTTCCGATTTCACATCACTGGACTAGTTTATTTTGCACTTGAAAATAGTTTTTGGTGCTTCTGAAAATATCAAGTAAAACAGTTCAAGAAAAATATTACAGAAGAATATATGGAAAGGATACTACAGCATAAACAAGAAATACGGCCTTGGGATTTGGGCCTTGGGCTTTGGGCCTTGGGCTTTGGGCCTTGGGTCTTGGGGCACAAAGACAAGAGTCCATGGGTTTTGCAGCGACAATCAGCAGGCACACGCACTTGTAGAATACGTCGAAAAGACGTTGCCATAGTCGAAAAAACGTTATTCGTTGACAATTACATAGAATATTGGTAAGCTAACGTCATTTTCACAACTTAAAGTGTGTTGTTGATTTTAAGAGCTTTTTAAACCAGTGGTTAATGTAAAACGTAGATGTTACGCTGATAAAACACAAAAATTTCACATTTTCTGTATTACGTTAAAATAATGTGAAAATAAAATGCCATTTGGATCAGTAGTTAACTGTTAATGTCGATATGACTTTGATACAACAACGTGATAATTACGGTTTTGCATTACGGTTTTATGTCGTCGATTTTTAGTGCTTTTAAGACTAGCAGTTAATGTTAAACGTTGACATGACGTCCAGAAAAGCAAGTAACTTGTATCCATCTTCAGTAGGGCTGGCAGGGAACAGGTGTGCTCAGAGGGCCTATCAAGTGCACGGCCAATTAAAATGCTTTGCACCACCACACCATAGCGAAATGTTACAGGTGACAAGCCGTTCTTTCCCTTTGTTTAGTGATTTGGATTCACTGTTTAGGTCGCTGATGAAATTGGAGAATTTGTGAGAACGTCGTGTGTTTATTATTTCAATTTGACGTAAAGCTAGCATAATAAGTTGCATTAGAAAAATATATGGTAGGTAGTACGTCCCACGTTTCACTAATCTTAATTTTGTTTTTCTTAAGATAAACAGCTTTCGACTTTGGGTGGAACTACATGGTGTTGAAGCGGTTTTCTGATCTGTTTTGCAATTCGTTTATCAAATCATATCGAATTCAATTGAGCTGGAAAGAATAAAGATTTTTCAGAAAAAAGGTAACGTCCTTCTGTCGTTGATACTCGACGTACATAAAATATCAATTTTGTATCAACGTAAAAACAAATTAAAGTTGTGGTTAAAACCTGACGTGCTTATAACGTTAGCACTTAATTAAAAATTGACGTTAACAAAACTTTGTTTTAATGTATAAAACGCGTAATTTTTTTATCGAAAGGGCAACGGTGTTGCATGGTTAACATTTGGGTAAAACATGACGTTCAAAAAACAACCAATCGTAAAAGACACGTTAAATTGTCGGCAACAATATTAAAAACGTGTTTTGGATTGCGATTATAACGTCCACAAATAACGGTCTTATTTGGCCATTACTTGAACGTTATAAGGCCGTTATAGGCTGATGTAGAATCAACCACATAACGTGGAAAAACTGGTTGAATTTTGCAACAATTTTTGGTACAAAGTTATGTTTCAACGTTAGTTCAACGTGTTAGCGCTCACTGGGCAAGACTGGCGACACGACACATACACATTTTAATTGTAACTTAAGAATTAGCCTTTTATGGTGCTCGTTTTACATGCCGAAGCATGAGGTTTCAGCGATATTTAGAATAGAGAGGGGAAAAGAAACAATTACGAAATTATGTTAGGTAACCTAAGGTTAGGTTATGGGAAATCGAGTTTGGTGCTATAATACATTGGGAAGAATTAAATAAAGCTTCTTTAGGTAGTCATAGTTAATGTTACAGTGTTCTGCCGCAGTCATGGTCATTCCAGTCATTTAAATATTAAATGCAAGATGTGACAAAATTTTATTGGTTGTTGAATTAGGGCTGCATAGCATTTTTATCGTGACGTTTTTTACTGTGGTCATTAGGCTGTGTTTACACACAGATACGTTTGATAAACGATTTTCATGTCTGTTATCTGATGTATATTTATATTTTGCGCTTTAAATAGTTATTTGCCTGCTACACGTAATACATTTCCATTTGACCAATTAAACCGTGAAATTATCTTGCTTGTCAATACATGCATTCAAACAACTACAACTCAGAACATAATACAAATTTAAATATTAATAGCGAAGCGTGCTTTAGTGGAGTCCCAATAATTGTATGCGTTTGGCATAATCGCAGGTTAAATTTCTAGCGGAAGAAACACCAAAGTAATTTAAAGATTCCTTATTAATTAATACCAGGATCTGTAAGGCGTAGAAATAAAACGTAATTAAGTGGTACTAATGATTTGTAACTAATTTAGCCTGAAATTTTAATGATTTATTGTCTGGCTTTAGTCTTTTGACCTACTTTTTGCCTTGGACCAGTAACCAAGGCAAGTTTGAACTTATCAACATATTTCTACGTAAGTTTACAACGAAAACAAAATAAAGTTTCACTGCACGGCAAGCTTTATTAACATCCGTGCGGTAGCTTCGAGAAGTTCAGAAGCTCTCGACTTGAACTCAGAATTGTGTGAAGGTTTAATTAGCGATAATTTCTTTAAAAAGAGAATGGTTAAAGTTCCGCATTCCTAAAAAACGACAACCTCAAGTAACCTCTTCTTCAAAGAGCAATTGTTACCTGACAAATTATTGTGGCTTTCCATGTTATGACAAATATCGTTTGAAGTGCTATTGGAAGTTATTTTTTTTGTTATGCTCAAGATTGGTATAATATAGACAGCCTTAACAGCAATGCATTAAAGGCACGTTTTTAATAATTATTGCTAGGATTGAAAAATGGCCTAAATAAAATTACTTTGCAGCGTATTTTGATTTGGCAAACATTCTTTTGTTTTTTTTGTTGCTATGGAAAATTTATTTTTAAATGGTAATCTAACTTTTTTACATTTTTATGCCAACCATTTTTTTCGCTAAACAATATTTAATTTTATATACAGTCACGAAAAAAAATCCTTGGGTAAACTGGATTTCACGACTGAATTTTAAAAACTACTACGGGATACAGCTAGGCAAATATTCTGCTCGCTTTTTGCCATTTCTCGGCTTCTGCTTCAGGAACGTGAACAGTACATGTCGTGCGTAAATTACGTTTGGATTTTT
>OW679202.1:75914352-76470494 GCA_940337035.1 Agriotes lineatus
TATTAGTTGATAGAAAGTGAAGTTACAAGTTTCTTGGCTTATATCAGTATATTTGAGTTTAACTTGTTGGCGCCAATTATAACATCATAAACTAGAATCCGCGACGTCTTCACTGATGCTAGAGACGGGCCTCAAATATACTTTTATAGTGATCGATTGTTAACTAAGAGATATAAAGGTAAAGGAATTTATAGATAAATACAGCTAACAAGTTAATACTTAAAACTACAATTTCGAACTGGAAGTGAAGTTGTAAAGTTATTCTAGTTGCTTCTTGCGTTACAGGTAAAGTGTTTTTGAAATAATTAAAGCGTTATGTAGTGAATACAGTCAGATGTAGAGTATTACTAATTACATTTCGTAACTGACCTTGACTACTGTCATTCGCAAACATTCGCCCGCGCGGCATGGGCTACTGTTTATTATGACATAAATTAGAAGTATCGTAGATGCAAACCTTTGTTAAATCGATATTTATGGATTAATAACGGTAAAATTAAGGTCGTAGATAAAATATTTTATGCGACGCGTGCTAAAAGTCGTTTATACACGGGACATGAAAATTATGAAAGGTAGCCGAAAGCATAGTTTCATAATTTTCATGTCTCGTGCATAAACTTCAAGTTTTAGCACTTGTTGCATAAATAGCTATTTTAAGATTTTCGAAAGAGAAATAGGCTTACTAAAAATTCAAAATCATTCAATTGAAGAACATGTTTGCTTTTACTCCTCAAAATTGTAACATTTCGAATTTACATGATTTAATTTTTAGCGCTATTGCGATTATTATTACTTTTAAAAACGTAGCTTCAAATTTGCATTGTTAATGAATCATAGAAGGCAGGCATACAAAGGTTGAAATAATAAAAAAAATGGATGTATATTTTTCTTTATTTCTACGTTGTACAAAAAGCCTTATAAATTTTAGGTAGTTTTGTTTTCCCTAGGATAACTTCTGTTTTAGAAATTGTACAAAAAATTTAATTATTAGCACTTATGTTCCAATAGTAAAATAATTAAGGTCACCACAAAAAAAAGTTATTTGAACATTTTGGGGATGGTGGAGAATCTCTTGGAATTGAATTTTCACATTTTCCTTCCATAATCTTAATTTTTTTAAGTAAAAATTTAGGTGACAGTAATATAATTCTTTTGACTAATCGATTTAGTAAAATTCAAAATCACCCAAGAACTTAACAAACTTTCTAAAAAACAAGAGCTATTTTTAATTCTCAAAATTGTAAAACTTTTAATTTATATGGCATCATGATTTAACCATATTATGATTATTAATTATTACTATTAAAAATGTGTCTTAAAATTTGAGTAGGCTGGTATGCAAAAGTGGAAATAAAAAAAAATTAGATGAATGAAAATTTTCTTCCATTTTTATGTTTTACATAGTCTTATTGGCTATTAGGTAATTTTAGTTTTTCAGCACTTACATTTCAATAGTCAATTAATTAAGTTCACCACAAAAATAAAACGTTGAGAATATTTTGAAATCCAATTTTAACATTTTTCTTACATAATCTTCATTTTTTAAATAAAAATATCGGTGCTAACAATATAAGTTTTTAAACCATTTTCGAAAGATAAATCGGCCCAGCGAAAATTTAAAATCACTCAAAAACCTAATAAACTTTCTGAAAATCAATACAATTTAAGAAAGTTCTTGTTTTTCATCTCAAAATTGTAAAGCTTTGAGTTTATGCGACTATATTTTGCTCATATTGTAATTATTCATTTTTTTAAATGGGAATCTTTAACCAGTTATAGTAGGCGGATATGAAAAGATGGAAATAATCTAAATACGTAGCTTAGGGCTTCTTAGGGGTCCGTACGCCCCACCACAATCTCATTATTCTTAGATATGAAAAAGATACTTAGGTGCCTTTATTACTAATGAAACACACTGTATAGTGTACACATCATGGCTACACACTATACATTTTTACCGTATTAGAAGCACGCACTCAAGAAAGTTTGGAGAACACTGCCCTAAGGGGTTGAGGAATGATTTTGTGATTGTCCGATTTCTTTCTTTATTCGAATCTTGAAACTTATATAACGGCGTCAAATTTTAAGTGTCTTCATGACTACGACACCTTTGCAATTGTTTCCTTTATTAGGACTCTAAAGCCTATAACTGTGCCAAATTTCAAGTTTTCACGTCCACTGTAAGTGGCCAGGATTTTTGGACATGAAAACATATATTAATTTTATATATACATATTAGAGATATAATATAGGGTCAGATCGTTATTTAATATTTATATTAATATTTAATATACAAGAAGTCCTTAAATCATACCTACTTGAAGGAGAAAGTGTAAGAGATCTCTATCAAAAACGACTAAGCAGATATTTAACAGGAACGAGCACAAATGAAAACATAGAGATTTAATGGAACAACATTAAGATCGCTATAAAAACAGCAGTAAACGAAATATTACGAAAACGGCATAAAAAGTATCGAACTAAATGGACAAAGAATTTGGAGTGATGGCCTCAAATTGGTAATGGGTAAAAACGAAACCCATACCTCCAGTATCAACAGGTAAACTAAAGAAAGCAAAAGAATATATAAGGAAAAATGTAATGTGCAGAAGCAAAACAAAAGGAATGCGCTGGAAGACATACGTAAGCCACATTGAAAACGACGTACACCGTCGCCAAGAAAATTATTATAAAATTAGGAAACATCTTAATAGTAGAGAAAAAAATAAAGGGCAAATAAATACAGGGTGTTTCAAAATTGCACGGAACAAATATAAGGGCGTTATTCTGCATCAAAAAATAAGAGAAAAACTCTAATAAGCATATGTCCTAAAATCATTCATTTCAAAGATATCTTTAATGATGATGATGATTAACGACCGCATACGTTTGCTTAAGGCATAGGCAGAAGTTATCAACAGTTCCTTACCTAATACGCCATATGACTGTAAATATGACCTGCTCAGCCTGAGTTTAGAGTAATCGAACATTTTAGCGTGTGTTTTCTGATGTTTCCATCAGTTTCATAACTATTTGGGTATTTGAGCACAGCTGGAAAAAGTATAACTAACGAGAACCAGTACGTACTACAAAAGAAATATTAATTCATGATTAACAAGTGCATACTTATTTCGAGAGAAAATTGGCAATATCGCTTTCCATAAGACTCGTATTGAATTCTCACACCTTTCTTCTGGACGGTTTCGAAAAATTAACTTCTTAAAAATCTTAGTGGTATAATACCAAAACTATGATTTTAAGAGTTACAGGCCTAAAGTTTTAAATATAATTTTAAGTCTAGAAATTACAACTTAAGTAATTTTCAATGAAAGTGATTACAATAGTATTAACTTATATGTCCGTTGCTTCTTCCTTATTTTAACGTTCTACAGATTATCTTGCAGAAAAAATTTCTAAATAGTATCTATTTAGTTTAGTTTTGTATTCATTTATTGATACTTCTTGAAAACAAATCACAAAAGGTCAAATTTAATCTTCCTGGACATCATCAAATTTGCAACCTCGAAACGAAAGTCATTAATACGAGTTTCTTCGCAACAAGCTTTCAACAGTTCATTTATCCTCAACTGCAAAGATTGTATTTTTACCTAACAAACTTGTCCAATACTTTCATTTTCTGCTGCGATTTACAGATCGGTTCTTTCTATTTTCTTGGTTCTATATTTGTTCTAAATTATTTATATGCTGGCGCAAAATCTGCACCTCTTTTTTATGAGTGTTATTCAATAAAATGTGTTTTTCCCAAATTTGAAGAAAAAACTCCACGTTTTATAGTTCGTTGTGTACATCTATTCGATATTTTCTAAAATTGCAAAAAAATTTTTACTTCTGTAATTTTTTAATCATACCCCCACCGGAAGGGATTTTGAGACGAAAAACTTCAAAATATAAATAAAGGCAGATTTTAGCAAATAATTTTCCGTTGACTTACAGTTTCTGCCACTAAAGACTCTCCTGGTTGGTATTCCTTTTAACCAGCACTAAAAGTCTGCTCTTTAGATTCGCTAGTACCTACTCATTTGCACTAATGTTTTACTTCAGGTGATAAAGACACACCTGTGACTACTTAAATACATAGTGGCTAAGCCAGGTTTACACCAGTATATTTTTCATCTGTGTGCTTAGCAGCAAGGACAATTTTTGTATTTAATTAGAACACAATTTCATTGAATCTTTTACTTAGACTAGTTTATTAGTTTATTATTAACGGAAACAGTTTCGAATGAAATTTATTGGTCTTACTTTATAACTTGCTAGCCATTTACGAGGCTGATTGAAACTCGACACGTTTAAAGTGTATAACATTTATATTACCGATTATGAAAAAAGATTTTCTATTGATATTAAGACGCAACTCCCGTTGTTTTACTAAGCTGTAGACCCCTTTCATAAAAAATTATGTAGTCTGCTGGCCATTCCTGGACACTTGGACGGCACATCAGCGTCTAACTTGATACTGTGTCGTTTCAATGCTGAGTTGTGAACAGTTTCAATGCTAATATTCATAAGGCTAGAAATATATCTTGCTTGAATACCTATATACCTTGAATACCTATCTCTGAAACAACAGTTTCCTACACTTAACAGTGCTTGCAGTTCTCACAATATGCGCTTGTCCAGAACATGGCATTTCCTAACTTCCAAAATTTTTTTAATAAATAACTAGAATAAAGTTGTTATAAACTTATTATAAACGTGTTTCAGTTAAACTAGTCTTCTACATACAATTGTCCACGAAAAAACTGTATTATTGGTGTAAATGACCAACAATTCTGCATATAAAATAGAGTTTCAGAATTTTGTTCTTGCTCGACTAAAAACGTATTTTTAGTACATTCGAGTTTCACAAATGTGAAGAAGGCGCTGATATTATCTTAACAGTCGGCCATTTCTGTGTAATATGTCGAAACAATTTATCAAAAAAAAATTGAATAGAATTTAAAAAGATGTCATCGTGCCAAATTTGGTAGCCGTAGAATATTTTTAAGTTTTCCTTAGATATATTTAATACTTCTCATATAGTTAACTTTAATGATATTGCCCAGGAAAAAGCAATAAAATAGTCATTGGTGTTCAATAGAGTATTTATTGTTTGCATATGCAAGCAAAATTTCGCTAAAGTTGTCTAATGACTTTTCTTTAATTAATTTAACAAAAAACTAGTCACCGACAGTTCCCAAATTAGGAGTGATACCATATTCTTCCAATCTAAGCAGCCCCAACTTTGCACAAAAATGGTAATGTACCCCAAGTGACTTCTATTTTCAGCTACTATTAGCGTCCTCTTTTTAACTTAAATGTACCAGAAATAATTTTTGTATCAAGCAAGAACAAAATCCAGAAACTATATATAATATCGCTTTTCCATGGACACGTGTATTAGAAAGTTTATGTTACAATAATCGAAAATATAGGAACTTAATTTAAGTTTACTGCTCTAAGCGCAAGCAGATATGTCATAATCATGATAATCTTGTCCTCTTATACTCTTAGATGTCGAGGTATGTACAAAATTAAATTTAAAAAAACTGGTGTGATACACGCACATAACGTCCTTTTACAGTGATCTTATAATTAGTTGCAAATTTGTTTTTAGCTTTTCTACTAGATTATATAAAAAAACAAAAAAAAGAAATGAATTTTAAAGGTATTCAACCGCAATGGCGTATCTCACATCAATACACATTAAAAATGTAACGTTTCAAAAACAATGTTAAAGCCATTTTTGACAAAATCACAAGAGTAAACATATTTTCTTCAAAAGCTTGCTGTTACATCTAGATAGTATACAAAAGTTATATATGAAGTTTCAACGTTGTTTGTCTTTTCTTTTTTGAGATATTCTGTTCACACCCAGGCACATAGACATACAGACACAGAGCCAGAGATACCAATGAACTAAAATATGGTTTTAGGGTTCAGGGGACTCTAAACTAAATTTCCAATTTTCGTGGTAAATCCAATACTTTCTTTATTGCAAAAGAAAATAAAAATATAATTAACATGATCCGATCTGTATTTCCAATTGTCATTTGTATGGAAAATTAAGCAATAACTTTCCTAAGCAGATTTGAGTTACAGTACTCTAGTGTATCTTCGGCGATTAAAAAACACTTACGTTTTAAGCAAGAATGTCAACTTTCTCGATATAATTGCAGAAAATTTTAATAATATTTCCAAAGGTTCCAAAGCAAAATAAGCAAACTGTTTGGATTATTTTAGACCAGTGGTTCTCAACGAAGGCCATGAAGAATGTGTAGAGGGCCAAAAAATAAATTTTGGTAAAAGTGTGTGCTACAACTTAAGGATGTCATTTTTGTAAATTATCCAATTTCGAAATTAGAGAAAGTAAGTAACACAAACGTGTACAAGATTTTTAATTTAACCTGCTATCATACGGAAACAAAAGAGTGCAAAGAAGTTCACAGTTTGTAAAAATTAGGTTTATTTAGAAAGAAATCGTATACGATGTTAGAAATTAACATAATAAAATAATTTAAAGCATGGTACACAAATGCAAACATTGCACTACTGAAGTACATCCTTCCCCTGCACATCTCTACGCTTTGTTATTTAGTATCGATATAACAGAAATATACACACGATCTGCTAGAATATTTCCAATTTTAAGATACCTTGGGGAATTTGGGCGCGCACGCCTATGGTTTTGCCCCGTAAGCGGGGATGTTTGCTTTGAACACTTAGAAACGGCTAATAACTGGAAGCACAAAGAATGCTCAAGGGCTCACCGCTTTGACGCGCGTGGTTTGACGCCCACGAGTCATGGTTATTTACCTTCTTGGAACAGACTGTTCGTGATTAGCGAGAAGCAGCATACGGCCACATAGTTGAACTCACACATGCAGGCTCTTTCCTTACGTATTATAGGCAGTACGAATGCAATGAAATTAATCAGTACTATCGCGAATAACCGATCTTAACTGGAGTGATAATAAACAACAATATTATCAATGCTTAAATAAGTTGTTCGTTTTCGCCCACCTCGGCTGCTTTCCGTCGAACGTCAACGAACAACTGCAATCGTAGTTTTTGCACGTGCAGAATAATACATTTTCGGCGTCGCTGCGTACTCCAGGTCAAAATTCAAGCATCTCTATCATCCTCACGAATGTATCCGAAGATACCTTGTACCACAGATTAATTTCCTGCATCTTTATCGTAGCAACGAACATTTCCGAGGGTCACAGATTATAATAAGCTGCGTAACGAATTGTGGCGGCTGCAGCATTTGTCCTATACCCTTGTGTGTTCGATATATGTTAATATCGGTATAATGTGTCTGTCTCTCCCACTGCATGCAGGTGCAGCAAGTTAAGAGTTAACAGGTAGAGGTCGTTCCCTTGTGGATTAGGAATAGCCAATCATATCTTTAGGTGAGAATTATAATTACATATTGTCGATGTCCTTTCTGAATTGATTTAGACAGATATACCACGCTTTCAGAATATAACCGCGCCCGTTTCCTGCTGTAGCTAGCTACAGGTACCTTTGGTTGGATTATTGGTCGAAAATCTATTTTAGAATGTAACTAAGCATATCCAATAGTAAAATACTGTCTCTTGTCGGAATTCATGTTTTTTCATTTTGTGTCCTGACTGAATATAAGATTATGCATATCTGCTCCGACATCCCAGAAAAATCTTTCTCAAGATAAAACAATATCTCTTGTAACATACAATACTGCTGTGAGACATCTAATTTTCTCTATGTTAATATTTGGTGATGTGCGATTTACGAATCCTGCATGTTTGTTGATTCCTCCACCAGAAGCTTGATAATGTCGTCATCTAGAAACATCTCAAATATTTCTGCCACTGTTTTACTATAAAAATGTGTGTAGTTTAGTACTAATTGTACTAGCTTGCTATCAATTATATCGCTATCTATCCAGTCCAATTTCAGTTTTTCTTTTAGGGATAGATATTATTTGCCATTTTCCATCGGATATAAATTAGTTTCAGTTATTGGATAGTTAGTTCCTAGGGCAATTTCATCTGGCGCTGATAATTGGTTGCTACTCAAATTGTTTATCAAACCTCCTTTACCTCCAAGCTTGCTGAAAGTCGAATCTAGCCTTGAGTATACTCTCTAAAAGCTTAACGTTGTCATATGACAACACGCTACAATAATCATCATACAATCTAACCTATATAAAATGTATATCAAAATGAATGAATTCTATTGGTGAAATAATCTCCTACGATTAGAATTTAAAAAAAATGACTACACTCATCTGATGATGTTTTCATCAAAAACATTATTATTTAAACACACGCCTTGCAAGCTTCTCAAACTAGAAAGATTTATCAGACAAGATTTTAAGAAAAATGTTTTAGAATTACTTGTTTTTAAGCAACATAATAAAAACACGAATTTCCTTTATACAATTATGCAAATCACTTAATCTCTTCACCGACATGAATTATGAAGATCTGGAAATCTTCACTCAAAATTATACCATTAGAAGCAAATATAAAAAAATGGAATAACAAAAACTAATAATGTTTTTAATCTGACAAATACTTCAAACATACTAAAGGAAATATTATCATTACCATTAAAAGCTAAATACAACTAAATTTCATTAATTAAACTTAAAATTCCATACTAAATTCAAATTAACTTCCTTTCACATTTCATAACAATAATAATAACTTTCAGTTTAAATATTTCAATTTGTTCGTTTGTTATGGACAAGGTCTAGGCATTTTGTAATTGTAATTTGTTTGAAAATTTTCCAGGAGGAATAAGTACCTTGGTGTTATTTAAAACTTTTAACAATCGCTTATGGAGTAACATGAGATGAATGCCTTTAACTTCGATCAACTCCAGTACTTGTTTATTTTTTAAACTACCGGCACCATGCAAAATCTCGTCTACTTACAAAAATTGATATCTTCCATGACTAAATAAAATTACCGAACTGCAATCATTCATAATCAAAAGTACATGACCTTATCTAGAAACTAAAGAATTCAACTAAAACGTTTAAAATATAGCTCTACAAATTCGTGCGTCAGCGTGGCGATACTAAATATCCTCGGTTCTCGTAAGAGGGTAATAAAGTAGTATTTTGTAAAGCCAACTAATTATTATGCTTTCCTTTTCTTACGCAGATCGCCTCTAATTGTAGACATTGCACGCAGTCAAACTGAAAGGAGGCGAGCTGAAGGCAATCTAGATAATTAGGCATTACAGGAGATTTTCCTGATAACATTAATAGTCTTTAATCAATTAAGATTAGAATAATTTGGAATAAGTTGACAATAACCCTTTGGGTTAAAGTTTTAATGTAGCTGATTTATGTTTTTAATTTGTGTAGTTCATTTTATTTTGTCGAAGGTTGATGGTTGGTGTATCGAACGGTATGTTTTTATTATAACATGCTCCAAGAGGAAGACATCAAATATAATTAAAGATATTAAATAGATAATTAAAAAATTATGATTTCTTTATTTGAAAAGAACAACCCCGGAAGTAATATGAAAGCACTCAGAATTTTACAGCCGAACTTACAATTGCTTCCACATCATGACTAGGATCGCCATTTATGTACTTTCAAAGTACGAAGCATGAACCTTTTCAAACTCCTCCAGCTGGTGCCAATTGTTATAGCAGAAGTTAACAATCTCGTAGAAAGGTGGCATTGCTTGTGTAGGCAAAGGGACTTTGGGTGAATGGAGTGATTTCACCGAGCTTAACCATTGCTATGGAGACTGCCATCAGCTCCCTCGTCGTGGGGGGTCGCTTCATCGAGTTAAACTTTCGCCGTAACCATAGATGTGGATGTGGCTCTAAGTTTTCCATAAAGCTGCTGCGCAATTATTTACCTTGGAGGCAGCTTTGGGTTTTTTATATATTTTTTTGTAATGGCAACCTGTTTTCATTACGAAACATGCAGCTTTACAAGTATACACCCAGCGAGTTTGAAAAGAATCAGCAGCGTAGATTTTCAACATTACATAACCTGCCATCTTTCGTAAATATAAAGAAGTCCCTTAAACTCGTTCTTTCAACATTCAAGAAACAGGATTGTAGCTAACGTCAAAGAAAATAAAATTTGAAAAATGGTTTCGATTATGCTATTAAAGATCAAGTAGCGGACATCAAGCTGTTTAATAACACAAAAAAAACTGACCTCAGAACCCTATTTTCTTCAGAATTTCCTGTCTAGGAGAAAACCTATTCCTAGATTATACAACCAGCAAATATTCAAATATAATATTCCAGCTATTTAGGTTACAAGCAATATGCATGTGTCTATTCAGTTACCTACACAACTTATTTTTTTTAAATCGTGTCTTGAATTGTTATATGAAAAGAATGAGAAGAAAAAGTAGACTCCAAAGTAACAATTAATTAATTTGCATTGATTAGGACGATCTTCAGTAAAGAAACTTTACCATATTCGTTGCGAATATGGAATATACAGGTTGTTCCAAAAATGTTTGTGAAAAAATATAAGTAGTGAAAAGCCCCAACAAAGTAAAAAAGAGCAATGTTAATGCATTTCAGATATATTGTTTCAATGTCGCTATAAAATTGTATAAATAAAGAGTAAATGGATAGACAGCTATTAGGTCAGATTATAGAGTATACAGATCGTTCCAAAACCACTTAGCTAAAGCTAAAAGTCTGTGGTGAGTCTATCCGTAAAAATAAGAAAAACGATCCTATTAATACGGATGTGGAAATTAATAAAACTGTTTTTCCTAAATATGTTCAAAACAATATTCGGGATGAGGATTCACTATCCTTTTCACACATCTATGTTATTTTCGCTAAAAATTCAAGGCACTTCTGTTATTCCAGGTTTATTGTAATGGAAGATACTTCTTGGCAGAATTTCTTCCTGGATTTTTTTTGCAAAAAACACCATGTACGGCAAATTTTCAAACTATGAGAAAAAATAACTATGGTGTGTACTTTTCGTAGACGTCTCACTAGCATTCTACAGAGTATAACATAAAGGACTCATGAAGAAGTTGGGCTAATACCCCCAAAGTAATATGTACAACTTCTACAAATATAATCCGTATATAACACACAGGTGTTACAAAGAGGACGAAGAATACTTAGAACTAAAACAGACCAAAGCAGTGGTACCGCAAGGGAGCGTGTTTTGCCCTGTCTTGTACTTACCTTCTTTCTTTTCCTACGACATCCCAGAAATAGACACCGTCGAAAACCACCAGTTTTGCTGATGACATTGCTCTATTAGCAGCAGAAGTAAATTTGAAAAAAGCGAATGACATGTTACAACGTACTGCTAATCAATTCAGCAAATGGACTCAACGATGAAGAATGAAACTAAATAAATCCAAACTAGTAAATTAAAACAATCAGAACAATTAGAACTCAAATGTCATTTGGAAACAGTTAAGTATTTGGGAATAAACCTAAACGAGAAGCTGAAATAAAAATAAGGACATTTTATAACCAGGTTGGACATATGCACCATCCAAAAATTTCAATACAAGGTACTCTGAAGTCTAGTAGATGCACCGTGGTATGTTTACAATGCAGACTTGCAGAGGGACCTCAGACTGAGATTTTCTCAACAGCACGAAACTAGACTTTACAACCATGTGCTGCTCCAGCTGCTCGACCAACATAAAATCGAAAGAAGATTGAAAAAGAACACCTTTGCCCCAAATTTGTCAGTGACAAAGGAGAGTGTTGATGAAACTCAGAGCACAGTGTAAAATTGCAGGTTAGTACGAAGAAAAGCAGAAAGCAGTAATAAAACAACATTTAGGATCTGATACACAGCAATGGGTGATACCTAAGTTTTAAGCATTAGTAGATCACTGGTAGGCAGTATGACAATAATTAAAAAAACGTTTCGTGCGGTGTCTTTTTAGAGATACCTACATAGGAGATTGAACAAATATGAAGCGGGGACCGATATGTAACTTATCTATGGGGAAAAGTACTGTTACAGTATTTAGTTTTCCTCGACATCTGCGCACCATTGACATCGATCATATTAGCTCCAGAAAGCCTATTTAAACTTATGCAATAAAGTGTGCTCAGTTCGGCGGTATCATTCCGTTGAATGTCTTCCACATCGTTAAAGCGTTTTACCTTTATGGTATGTGAAAACAAATTTCTTGTGAATGATACCTTGACTCGAAGAAAGTAATCAGAATGGTCTTCACCTACGATTTTTTGAGACAGAATTTTTAAGGTCTACGATGGACATTTTATCTCTTGCTTTCTGGATCGTACTGAAAGCACCACGACTCGTCGTCAGTAACAATTGAATCTAGGAAATATGGGTCACTGTCAGCCGTTCTAATGAATTGTCCACTCAGTGTGTTTCTTGCTCGAAGTGGGGGGGGGGGAGACGCATATGGCATATACCTTCTTTTTTCCCAAACCCTTCTTCAAAATAGTACAAATAGTTTCACGGCTGATTTCCAGTTTCTCCATCGTTTTCAATGTCACTTGTCAGTGAACGACTACAAGTTGTCGGACTTTTTCGTCCATTTTGGGGTTTTTGACTGTTATCAAACAACCAGGCTTCTTTGGATCATCGGAAGGGTCATACGATCTTCACGAAACTGGGAAAACCACTAGAAAACACGAGTACACAGTTTTTAATATTTTTACAGTTTTAAGCAAAATTTGATGCTCCCTCTTTGCTTCATATCTGCTTTGTGTGGCTACCCGCATGCACAGTCTACCACATAAGATCTGATGACGCTGTTTGTGCTATGCGTAGACAAGAGCTCCTGCTACAATTTGCATATCACATGGGAGCATGTAATTTCTTATACCGTCCGCAGTGCTGCCAGTCCCGTTTCATAGTGGTTCCACTTCGTACATTAAATATACGCTATAATATAGTTTTGATTGAACAGGATGTAGTATGTACTTTCGTCCTCATTTTCAATTATTGCCTGTCACGTATTTAGAACAATAATTGTAAAAATACTTCGATTTCAGTAATTCTAAAAAGTAGTTCCATTTTCCTATAATTTAAAAGTAATAAAAGGTAATATCCTCTTCATAATTAAATTGTAAATTGCTTCTGCGTAAATTAAAAGAATGAGTACAAACCTATAACGAGAATATTATAAAACGTGGTTAGTAAATCACACTCTTGAAATGGCAGCTTTATTAAAATTACACGCCATTGACATCGATGCTAATTTCGGAATTGCTTTATAGGATAGTATACCAACCGCAGTTTGTATTAAGTTGAAGGATACACTATTTGTAATATAAAACACCCCATTGGACCTGGTCACGCAGGATGTGCAGTTATTATCAGGAATTTGATCAAACATCCTAAATCATAAAAGTACCATACAGAGTAAATTAAATCCACAAACATCTGCGTTGAAGACAAATATGGCACTATTATAATTGCAACGATCTATTATCCCCCAACTATAAAATATATTTACTACCCTGGGCACTAGATTCGTGGATGGTAGCAAGCACTAGGGTAAAGAATTTGTTAAATGATTTAATACTACTACTACTACTGGAAAGCCAACTTATTAACCATATGAGCTAAGGAGGAGCTCGATGTAATCAGTTTCTATGTTGTACATGGCATACCCCTAAATCATTTGCTAATAGAATAGAACTAGGTCTCTCCTCTGATTACTATCCTATTCTAGTTCAGCTAAGCTCAGATATAATTTAGAAACTAAACCGGTCTACCTAACTATCAAGAAAACTGACTGAGAATAATTTAGAAATATTTTTGAGAAATTAACATCAATATTATGCTTAAATCAATAGAAGAGTTGATGAAATAGTGGAGAACCTCACCTAAGATATACGACATCCGGGAAGCTTGGATGGCAACTATTAAATCGCACATGATATATATAGAACCAGTGAAGCTCGTGAAACATCAAAGGAGTAGTTTAATATTGAGAAAAATAAAGTAATTTGAAATTTTCTGATAGATATATCTTGGTAATGTTATAGTATTCGATGATCTCTGTCGAATACTAAGATTTCCGGAAAAATCAAGGTATTGATGCTCGCATCTGAAGGAATGAGAGACAAGGACTGACAAATACGAAACTAACGTTTTTACTGAACAGCTTGCTAACCATTTCTTTCTGAGGTACCATAAGAAGAGGAAGATACGTTACTAATACTAGCTAATTAGGAAATAGAGTTAAATAACCCCAAATATGAATATATGCAGTAAGATACGAATATAGGAAACCTGTGTAAGTCCTGTTATGACGGAACTAAAACGAGAATTGATTCAAGTGACAACAAGAGGTTTCTAAGAACATCATATAATGATAATATATAACTTTAAGAATAGCATAGCGTAGCAGGAAAAAAACACTAAGAGGCAGAGTATCAAACGACTACTTCAGACAGATGTGTAAAATAGAAGACCTAGTTGGATGGCCCTGACAGAAGAGAATGGACTGAACACATGAGCATAATGTGAAAAGACCGATTAGATAGTTAGAGATGGAGAACAGATGGTAATCAGACCAGCTTAGACCTAAGATCAGACAAAGATGAAGAAGTAGATTATTCACTGTTATCTTTTGCTACTGTTTTCGATAATTGGCCGAGCATGACAAAGATATTGGAGCTCCATTTATATATAATTTCAACAAATTTCTTCGGAAGCCTATCGCAATAGTCATGACGCTAGAAAGGTAAAGAAAATCTTCCATCAGTAAGTTCTTGGTTTTTGTTGTTTGGCAAAAATAGTTGAATAGAAATGAAAACCATCCAAAAACCATACAAAATATTCTACAAATTATTTCTAGTACTCATTTTATACAAACTGGGAATTGTATACCAGATACCTAAAGGCCAGTAGGAAGGGGTTTTGTGGTTAAAAAAACTGCAACAGTTACGAAAAATTGTAGACATTTATTTCGCAACAACATATCAAAGGGCGCCATAGAATCAGTCTTTCCTAAAATTAATGGTTTATTTAAGGTAACCATGAAAATAATTCCATTAGCAAATAAAATATACAGGATTTTTTCAATAATTTTTTTGTTATCATCGTAAACTATTATAGTCACAAAAAAGTATTTTATTTTTGTAGAAAAATTTATAGTGAAAAATATCATTAAGAAGCATTTCATGTAGTTGCTAATATTTCATCAACTTGAAGCAGCTGCAGTATGTACAATATAGGGTTTAGGAAAAATGTAATCGGCATTTTTGCAGAGAATCTAATTAGGTTTAATTTTGTATATACTGATTTTTTGTGAAAGACAATGGATAAACGAGTTAGTGGCAGAAAACTTTTGTAACTTTGCGGCATTACGACTGTTGTGACAGTATTTAGAACAGGAATAAAACAAAGTAAACCACTTTCCGAGATTTTTTCAGATCTTCACGTTCCGTCTGTCTGTTGCTGGCATAACTCAAAAACGATTTCTTGGAGGAAGACGATATTTTGCATGCAGGTTATGAGTCTACCTAGCATCAAGCCGAGAAAAATTCAGACAAATGTATACAGGGGAGCACCTTAAAAAATAAAATTTTGTTTATTTTTGCTTTAACTGAAAAATAGATAAAAGTAGCTATTTGCGCATAGCTCAGGCTTTACCCTTGATAAAAGAAGGGACTCAAAAAATACAGGGTGGATGCTGTAAAACACAAAAAGTGGTCGACGAAAAATTCATTCTATTTAAGGCAGCTGCGACGCATGGACGTGAGGAGTGCTCCGTAGCGCATGTAGAGAACGGGCGATTTCGACCGTCGCGCCGGTAATGTTTTTTATTTAAAAACTGATGTAATTTGCATTATAAAGTGTTTCCTTTCATTGTTTCAGTATTATTAGAAACGTGAAGATATTTGTTCCCCTAGTTTTCTTTGATCTTTAAAATAATTTCGTATCACGACGTCCACTTGCGGGGAAAGTTCTGAGTAAAACCCTTTCCAGAATTTTTTAAATGCCATTCTATTTAGCCTATTATCGATATTTCCATATTTGGATATAGGCTTTCCCAAGCTATTGCCAACTGTCTATTTTGGGCTATTCTTTGCCATCACATCAAACCTGCATGCTTGGTTAAGTCGGCCTTTCATCTTATTCGTGGCCTGCCCTTGACATCTTCGTTCACATATTGTTCCTTTTTTGATTCAGGAGACACTCGTTATGGCAAACTCACTTCCACGTTAGCTGTTTGTTCAATCGCATGTATGGCTTTCCTTTTACTCCTTACCCACTCATTATGCTTTAAGTGATATTTCCCATATCTGTTTTGCTAATTATGTTTAAGCTTTTCGTATTTTGTTCAAATTTGCCATTGCGAATGTCTATGTTTCTGCCACATATGTGATAACCGATAGAATACAGGAATTGGATACTTCAATTCTTAGATGCATGAGTGTTGTTCTTTAAAACAAAGGAGAATTTACCGAATATCGCCCATACCCGCCTTACTCTTCTTGCTATTTGGGCCATTTGATTTACTTTGCTGATTCTGATGGCTTTGCCCAATTATATATATATTTATGTTCTTTTTAAGATAAATTTTTAGACTTCTTCGTAGCGACTGCTCATGGACTTGTAGTTTTTGCTAGTCAGACGCGATCAACTGTACATTATCAGCATATTTTAGGTGGTTTTTATGTTTACCTATAGTTGATGCAAATTCTCTTATTCTCCCAGGGCAAATGATTTGGGTGACATAGTATCACCTTGCCTCACTTTTCGTGTGTTTGCAGTTTATTATCTAATTGCATTGTCATCGTTACGTCTTGATGAATATTATGTATTAGATTTTTATATCCAAAATTCATTTCACTATTGACTAACCCTTTTTCGACATCTCGCATTTCTATGCTGTTGAAAGATTTTTCGTAGTCAACGAGGTACAAAGGGAAGTTATTTTCGTTGTTTTTTCTATTAATATTAGTATTGTATGCCTATGTTCGAATGTGCCATACCCTTTTCTAAATCCTACCTGTTCAGAGGTTTAGTAAGTAAGTAAAGTTCCGGCACTTCATTCCATGTAGGAACATGGCCTGAGACAAGTCGAGTTATGGTCGCCGAAATATCTCTTTCCGAAACCCAGTCATCTGGCACACCGTTAACGGCGTACTGGGTGATGTGGTTACCATCACGCCTTCGACGACTGCCTTACTTTCCCTACTTCCACAACTGAGGTTTTGGTACCCAATTTTTAAAGCGGCTGCGTGAGTCGCCCGCCAGTTGCCAGGTGTCGGGATTGAACCCCGGACCGTGGCACAGCAGCCTGACACCCTAACCGCTCGGCCACGCTGACGACCTGTCAGATGTTTGGTAACTATTAAATTTATCTCGATCTGTTTGCAATAATGCTAGTAAACGTTTTATATAACTGTCATAGAAGGGATATGGGAGAGTAGTTGTCTAAATTGGATGGATCGTTTTTGTTATATATTAGTATGGTGTTGGCATCGTTCCCGTGTTTAGGTATTTTACTTTCGCATAGTCATTTATTGAATAGGATTCTTAGGTATTATCTAATTTTTAAAATTTTTGTTGTCAAGTTCCGCTAATATTCCTCTTCTTGCGCTTTGTGACGTTATATATTGCATTTTCTTGTAGGTTTTCCTGACTTACATAGTCCCACAGGAATATATAAAATAATGCTGACATTTAATTTTTTGAGTTGCCTACAAAATGAGAGCCTACTGATTTTTTACCAGATTAAAATTTTGATTAAAATATTATTCTGTCCTACAAATATCTGGATAGAGATTTAATTGTCTAAATAACAATGTATAGATGCTTCTTAAAAAACTATGAAAGTTTACAGGTTCTATAATTCGGCAACTTTAAATATTCACTTTTGTTAATGAAAAATTAGTTATAATGCAATAGCTCTCCACGTTATTTTTGCAAATTCGGTACAGGGTAAAACTACAGTAATGTTTATGTTTATCCTGCTTATAATCAATAAAAATTAATTTCGAATCACTTTTGGTTAAGGGTTGGTAGTAGTCGCATTGTCCGCGCACAACGCGTATAGCCACCAGCAGAATACATAACAAATGACAGCGGCAAGTTATCGCCTGCATTATCAAACTGTGTACATTATTAAGTTTAATTGGAACTGTTTGACGAAAATAGGCGAATGCAGAGTACTTTGGCGTGTTTTGCCAGTGAAAACGTATTTCAAACTCGTTGGCCAATATCTGAATTGCTACGAACTCCCAGTTTCGTGCAGAACTGGGTGAAATAGTTAATTAGTTATAACTTCTGCCGAGCAAAAAGCAATTTATGAATAAGAGTTTTCCGAGGAAATTAGAAATTTAACTTGTTTTAAAATACCTAAGAGTCAAGTCGGTGGGAAATTTGCAGTGGATGGAGAATAGGTCCTAAGTATACTGAAGCTCAGTTACATTCTGCAGAGATCAAAGGGAACTTAATCATTAAGAGATTTTGTTTTGCACAGATGGTTGAATCAGATTTTAAATTAACTTGGCAAAGAATAAAGGCCAAGTGTTGACTGAAACGTTAGCGCAAACAACGTTTTCAAAAAGCTAAAAATAAAACATAATTATAATGCGCGCAAACAGTCTCTTTTACATCATAATGAGCTCCCTCAAATCAATTGAAGAATGTTAAACTGTACATTCTATTACGCAGCCCGAGCGAGAGGTACACGCGTAATTTCTAAATTGGACACGATATAAACCCCAGACTCATTTCCTATATTTTGAAAGAGCTATGCGCCGCCGAGACATGGTAAAAGGAATTTAGGAAGTTCTCTTGAAACCTCGCTCTTTTAAAACACTTTGAAATTAAACTGAGTTGGAGATGAGTTCTTCCTCCTATTTGGAAATTTCGCCCGTGGATATGAAATATATGGAAAGTTAATAATAATTTGAAATTGTTCCTTATTCAATCTAGAAACAAAAAATGTCGCAAACTAGGAATCTTAACTGATATTGCTGTTAAAATAAGTTTTACATGTAGATAAGGTAAACTAGCGTGGCCGAGCGGTTAGAGAGCCCGGCTGCGGTGCTACGGTACGAGATTCAATCCCCGCAACTGGTGGGAGCCCCCCCCCCCCAGTCGCTTTAAAAATTGGGTACCGAAACCACGGTTGTGGAAGTAGGGAAAGTAAGGCAGTCGTTAAATGACTGATGCTAACCACATCACTCAGTTCTCCGATAACGGTGTGCCAGATGACTAGGTTTCAGAACGAGATGTTTCGGCGGTCCTGACCCACTAAGCCTAAGGCCATATTCCAGTGTGTGGAAGAAAGCTTCCCAAAATGTACTTTACTTTACTTTAGATGTAGTTAAGGATGTGAAATAGAAAACTAAAGCGAAATGTTTGCACGTTAAACAATTTATTGATTTTCAGTACAGCTTTAGATGTTTTATAAAAATAACCACACAAAAAATAATTGCAAAAGCAGCCGTAATCCATGAGTATTACTATAAAAACGATAGAAGGGCGATTGAGCGATTCTTGTGTCTTGAAAAAATCAAAGCATCTATAAAAAAATTTTTAAATGGGTTTACACCGAACTTCTCTCGCGCGAATTAGATCAATTTGCAAATTTTAAAAAATTTATCCCGCTGGGGTTTGAACCCGCCTCATCTACATAGCGATCGTAACCGCTTCTACATAGCTGTCGTAACTGTATCGATAAGTCGAACTGCGCCATGCAACCTTATTGAAATGAGTGCGGAGCGCGCCTCTATTTAACGAAACGGTCTAATTGTTGAAACATTTCGAATTTTTGTGGCATTATCCTTTAACTGTTGAGTTCTATTTTCGGTAAGTGTAAAGCCTGACTTAAGTGAAAATTACTAGTTCCTTCTATTTCAAAATTAACGCAAAAATAAACAAAATTATATTTTTTAAAAGGTGTTCACCCTGTATATATATTTTTTAAAATTTTCACGGTTTCATGCCAGGTATATGTATAATGCGTATGCAAAATACTATTTTCCTCCAACAAATAGTTTTTGAGTTATACCGCCAACAGGCAGACAGGCCGACAGACAGACAAACAGATAGACAGACAGACAGACAGACAGACAGAGAAAACCTGTTTTTCGTCAGCTAGAAACCCTGAAACGTGAAGATCTGAAGAAATCTTGGAAGATGATTTTTTCGTGATTACAATACTTCCTTCGTCTTTCAGGCGAGGAAAGTAATAAAATGTACAACAAAAATATATACATAGGAACAACACCCGGTGACGCAGAGGTAAGAAGGCTTGCATTAGCGAGTCCTCCGTTCGAATGTATGGGCAGATATAATTTTTATTAGATTAGTACTGGGCCTGGTCACTATTCACCATTGGAATTAATTAACGGCGCTTTTCTTGGAAGATCAGTGTATAAGAAAGAGTAACTCGACCATATAATCAGAGCCGGACTGCGAGGGCCGGGCGATCAGGCTCCAGCCCGATGGGCCGGTGGTTATCGGGGCCGGTGGTCTGGTGGTTATTAACGACCACTTATTAACACGTTGAACTCTACGACCGGAAGATTGATCAGAAGAATGTCCCATAAACCTTGAATATTGGTAAGCTGCAAACATCAGGTACGGATTTATTGCAAGAATACTGCTTGGTCGACGACACTTTACAATCCTTGAAGGATTTTTTCCGAGAACTTGATAAAATTGCTGCAGAGTTTATAAACAGGGTAAATAAGAAATTGCTTCAAAATAAAATTTTGCTTAACGTCATTAAGAAAAAGATACGAAAGCAAAAGGGATTTCACGACGAAAGACAAATCGCCACAAAATTCAGCTGACAAATTTAGAATAGAGGTTTTTAATTTGACTATGGAGAAAGTTGTTATGTCACAGAATTCAGATTTGCAAATTACAAGGAGTTGTACCAGGACTTTGAATGCTTTCACCCCTCAAGTTTCCGTTTCCTTACAAACCTATTGATAAATATTCTGCAAAAGGTTTAGTAGACCAAGTTTGAAATGCGACGTTTGTTTGTCCCTCCGTAGATGCGTTAAATCTGAACAAGACCTCTGGTACGCAGCAATATTTAAATAAATATTTCCCCTTTTTATCTGCTTAGCTAGTTCAGTGAATATTAAACTTTCTTAATATCTCAGTTCGTGGCTTATGAAAGACCACTGTCTGCCAAAACAAGAATTTGGTTCTGGAAACTAATCTTTAAACAATGTACAAAAAAGTCAATTAGTTTACATTAATCTATTGACTTCAAAACACATATAAAAGCATAAAAAACATATAAAAACACAGAAAAAAATAAAGAAAATCAAATTAAATCCACAAAAAACCTACGTACTATATAGCTTAGACCTACACGCAGGCGTGTTACAAACATACATTGACAACGTAAAACATCATCAGGAATAACGTTGAAGTACCTGTCCTTAAAAACGCAAATGCCAAAAAGTCTAAATACGGCCCTGGCTGGTTGCACTTGCATATAATCAAATCAAACAATACGCGTACGTAGTGGTAGGCTTTACCGTGTAACTGCAACACTTTTATATTCGATTTACCTTCGCTCCTCGAAGTATTATCTCAAACCTCGGATTGCATAATCAAATTCTAGAAACCAAGGCGTAGAAAATAATCACACAAACTGCAACGTAGCGATCCCAGCACTGACAATTCTGATGTCACGGTTTCGTAACGATATACAAGAATTTTGTAAATGCCCGTTTGGGTGCGGCGTCAATTAGCGTCTCTAAACGGCCGCTTTAAATGTACCATTAAAATATGGTACTAACGGTGTACTTACATGTACACGTTGAATAATACGTTCATTTCAAATATAAACGCTGAAAGATACGTCTGTCCCAGCAAACGTCACCCCACAAGAACTAATATGCAGCAATTTACTCACTACAAAGCTATTGAAGCCGTTTATATTTACTTCGCTTAGCCGTCGGCCACCACACCAGGAGATAGGCAAGTACGCACTTGAGCAAAAGCCGGCACCTTCTGTCCGCTTGTTCGTAAAATCTGCCCTCACCCCCGCTGCATTTTGGAACGTTGCATTTCTCGGGGCACAAACACAAATTTCAATTCACAATGCTTTTATCATACAGGACCGTGTTTTAGAACATTTATCATTTTAAAATGCAATATTAAATGGAAGAATAGCAAAAAGTGTATAGGAATACAAGTTGGCTTTTAACTTTGAATATAAAATAAACTAACCAGTATGATGGAGCAAATAACAATACTGTTGATCACAAATTCCGCAAAAAATATAGAGCAAAAATACCATTTAAATACTGAAGTAGGGATGGGCGCGTGACGTGAAAACAGTCGTGTCACGTCGTGTCACGGCGTGTCACGTCGTGAACGTGACTAATATTTGAAAATCGTGACGTGAACGTGAGTGAACGTGAGTGAAAATTTCCAAGGCGTGATTCACGTTTCACGTTAATTTCACGTTAAATATTTAGTAACGAATAAAAAACTGCAGAGTGCAGCAACTTTTAAATTCATTAAATCACAAATTGTGCCAAACAAGTTACATTATGCTGCTTTATTTTTGGACCCTAATTATAAATCCTTAAAGTTCATACCTTCACATAAAAGAGATGATTATAATGCAAATAAAACTATAGATGATAATGATGAAATACATAGCGAACGACTCAAAACTGGTACATCAGCATCAGATTCTTATCTTTTTACACTTAGAGATAGCTCTGACGATGACACATGTAATTAGGATGATCTCGAAACAAAACTAAATTAGTATGTTAAATTAAAATTCGGAAATGTAGATGACATTTTAGGATTTTGGAAAAACAGTGTAAATACGCCACTGTTAAAAAACTTGAGAAATTTTAAACATACCGGCAAGTTCCGCTACAAGCGAAAGAGTATTTTCTACAGCTGGGCGAATTTTAGAAGAGCGCAGAATTCGACGTAACGCTGAAAATGTTGATTACATATTATTCTTAAATCAACATTTTAATGTGTAGATGAACTTATTATTCTAATAAAAGTAATGGTTTGTTTTTTATACTCGGCTAACGCTGAAACTGTTAATTACGTTTTATTATTAAACCAAAAATGTATTGTATAGATGTGTAGATGATATTTTTAAACCAATTTATTGTGTGCTTGTGTAGATGAACTTATTATTCTAATAAAAGTAATGGTTTGTTTTTTATACTCGGCTAACGCTGAAACTGTTAATTACGTTTTATTATTAAACCAAAAATGTATTGTATAGATGTGTAGATGATATTTTTAAACCAATTTATTGTGTGCTTGTGTAGATGAACTTATTATTCTAATAAAAGTAATGTTTTTTTTGTATACTCGCTTTAACGCTGAAAATGTTGATCCTTGTACGTAAAAGTACTTTCAAACCTACGAATTAAAAGTGTTGCCTAGCAACATATACCTTCTGTACTCATACCAATAAGGGAAACGTCAACTCCAATGACAGCTTTTAGTATTAAAAGTAATGTCTTTGAAGACAGCTGCAAGCAATATATTTGCGAGGAATCAGTATTTATCCGTTGTCAAAGTTATTGTAGTCAATTTTAATTTTTTTCTTTTTATGTCAACTCTTCTGATTGCAACACATCACGTAAATTATGTCAGGTGCAAAACATATTTTTAGTTCTCTTTAGGGTTTTTTCATTGGTTTTAAATTTGAACATTCTGTTCTATCTGAATTTAAATTTTGAAATAAAAGCTGCGTGTCACGTCGTTAGTGGCGTGTCACGCCGTGAACGTGAGTGAACGTGAGCGTGAACGTGCGTGAACGTGACTGTTTAAAGCAAGCGTGAAACGTGCGTGACGTGAGCGAAAATTCACTCACGCGCCCATCTCTATACTGAAGTATACTCTAATCAAGAAAAAGCATATAAGTAAGTATTTATTAACCCTTTCAATTTAACAAGTTGCATGTGAAATGTTCTTTTCTAAATTAAAATTTATTTGGAATAAAGTAAGGAGCTGTTTGTCTCCGAGATAATTTGAAGGCTTTCATGCTAATGTCTTTTTTAAAAGGATGTTCTAAAGTCTATTGGAAATGATGATATTTTGCATAAACTGACAGATAAATATAAAAGCAAGAGCGACTTGTAATTTGATATTTTACTCTAATCTTATTAGTATATTTGCTCCTTTTTTACTTGATTCTTGGTTACACTTATGTGCAGTAGGAGGTTAATAATTTTTTGTTGTTTTTTGTATTAGTGATTTTTGAGAATATATATTTTATTTTTGAAAAAATTCTAAGAATTGGGTTTATTTTAATGAGAAGAAAAGTCATTTTTGAAAGAGGCCGATTTGGAGTTACTTGCCCGGGCCGGTTCAAACACCCAGTGCTGCCCTGCACACAACACATGCTACATATATGGGTAGCAGATCGACCAGAAACGCCGTACACCAAACAAATAAAAATAAATGGGAACATGTGTGTGTAAGAAAAGTGTTTAATACAAAAATAGCGAAACTATTCCCATAACAAAGAATGTTACTGTACGTCGAAAACTGTCAGCAAGGCTTCTCGGGAACAAATGCAATATGGACAAATGTTATCCCTCTCGACACTTAAGAAGACCGCTGCATATGATATAAACTCATACTATCTGTTTGTAGACTTTAGAGCTGCATATGACAGCGTAATTAGGGAAAATGTGTACCAGATTATGACAAAAATAAAAATATGAGGAGCTTATAAGATTTGTTAAAGCGTATTTGTTTCAGCTTTTTAAAGACTTCAGAGAAATGATGCCTTGGCAAGCTTTGTCTCAATATAACCCTAGAGAACACCAAAGCAAATTCTAAATTACACAGATTACTCAGGTATAATACTACAGGTAGTGAAGGTGACTCGGAGGTACAGCCTCTAGACCAAAAATGTGAATTCGATTCTTACGGATCAATACTGCTTTGGCAACTGTGGATTCCTGATGCCTAACCGTTCTCAAAGAGATGTCCCTGCAGCGATGATATAACAACAAGGTTGACGACGAATAATTAAAGCCATCACAATATTTTTTTGATTCGACCGAATTCCTCTCACTGCCCTCACCTACCCACACGCAGTTAAATCTTTAAATAAAATCTAAGTGAGGTGCCAATTTTACATAGTAACTACAAATTGCCTTACGTCACATAATTGTGCGCATTTATGCTGATAATAAAAAACATGCAATACTATTCAGAAAAAATATATTGGTAACCGATATATATGAAATTTGAGATTGTTCTTCGGATATCTACAGTATTTCTCATAATAACATACACGTTAGCATGCAAATCGTTCATCTACACTTAAAGACAAATTCTTAAGCACGAAAATAGTGTGCAATCAAATAGCCAATGGGTTATCGTTATTAAACTAGCAGCAAATCGAAACTGCTGGCTGACCGACCCCTATGCTTGGATAGCTTCTGCCTACGTATCTCACCCGAACCATAAAAAATTATCAACTCTTCAGTGCTAGTATCTGTTTCCAAAGTGACGGTATGAAACGGAGCTGAATCACTTGGTAAGACTAGAAATCAAATAGGCCATATGCTTACCAAACACATCAAAATAGTAGAGAATGTTGTGTTGATTCTATTAAGCACAGGAAGTGCATCGTCTTTTTATAATTAGAATTAACATTATGAAAAACAAAATCAAAATAATCCAAACAAAACTTCGAAAAAAGTAAGGACATGAACGTTTTTAGAAGAAAGATGAGAACTAAGAAAGCAACTCTAAAACTTTTACAGTTTAGTGTTTCAAAATAGAACGTGACGTGGATCTTAACAACTAGCTGAAATGTTGAGAAATAAAGAGATGCTTTGGTAGAAGAATTGTAGAAGTTGTTCAACAAATGCTTAGACCACCAAGATGTTCTAACAGATTGGAAAAATGATATAGTCATACTAATAAATAAAAAGGCTGACCGAGGAGAGCTATGAAACTATCGGTCGCTCAGCTTGTTGTTCCAAATTTACTAATTGTTTTAGAAAATTTGAATTGGAAAATGCAACAAAGTCAATGTCACTAAAAGAAAATGTATGATCGTGCCGAATTCGGAAGCCAGACATTATAGAAGCAACTGAGCCCCCTTGAGAAAAGAAAATTCTAGAACAGATTTTAGAAGGGAGCACTTAGCGCAGGTGATAACTACGAATTTATCATTTTTGTAACGACACGGACGTTGTCAAAGCGATTAAAATAGAAAACTTAGGTTGGCTGAACATAATTTGAATGGAAGACGCTTAGGCAGTGAAGAAACGTTACTGAGAAGTAACATAGATGGAAAGCGAGAAATTGGAAGGCTCAAGGCGCTTGGTGGATGAATACAGAAAAATACCTTGAATAACATGGGTGTGAGAAACTGGAAAACCGCAGCGCATGATGGAGATAAATGGAAAACTTTTCTTGAGTGGGCCATGGTCTACCCATTATCAGAGAAAAACTCGAGCAAGGGTAGAAACAAACTCACAGATTTTTTTTGTAGCATAATCCGACAATAAATTTTAATTCTAGGGGGTACAGACAGGGACACAACGACCCTGTCTCGATTTTGCTGTCGCTACATTCATGCACGGTATCAGTATCTTATTGTTTCATTAGTTAATCTTATCAGCTGCAATGGTCAGATGACCCATTAACAGATACACTCTTGCGGAGCATAATTTCTTAAGGCCTTAGTGCTAAAACCTTTAATTTTTTTTGTTATTTTTATGTATTTATTTTATTGTATGCTATATTAATATTAACATACCATTATTATCCCTATACACCTTCAGCAAATGATTGTTTGGCCGATCTGTAGAACGTTAGTTTTGGCATTATAAATATAATTTTATAAAAAAATTCTATTTCTTGTTCCAGATATTCAAGACAACGTTTAACCTTTGAAACGCATGCGATATTGAGGGAATATGAAAGAATTGAAAAATATTGTAAAAATTAACTTGTTTGTAGTAGCTTGGATGAGGAAACAGATGTTCTTTCATCCCAATACATGGAGACAATGCGCCAGCAGAGGAAGAGAAGCATGAGACAGACGACTTTGAGGGCTTGATAACAGTTTTGTGGACAAGGATGATGTATCATTGGCTACATTACAAAGCAACTTCACCACCAACTCGAACAAGGAATAACAGTATAGAAATTTATTTACCTGGAATAAAAAAGCCAACCAATGATGCTGAATCTCCTCTAGAAGCATTCAGGCGTTTTATAGATGACCAGACAGTTGAAAAGTTGTGCGATGCACCAACTACACTTCTGAAGAACATAAGCCATCTTACAACGACCAAAAGCCTACTCAAATAGAAGAACTGTTCTCTCTCATACGACTACTGTATCTAGCTCGGCTCCATACATTTTCAAAATGAATTTGAGAGAAATAGGTATATTTCCTGCTGTCATGGTCATCAAAACGCTTCAAGTTCCTCTTGAGCGCTTTGAGGTTCGATGACATCGACTCTAAGTGAACAAAGGGCAACTATAAAGTTTCTAATGTAGTTACTGATGTCGTTGAGCGTCTGATAGAACCCATCACTGGGACGGGACGAAATGCCACTTTTTAAAACTGATACACCAGTGTTCACTTCGCCAAATGCTTTTTGGAAATGTATAAACTGACCTGCGTGGACACCATGAGAAAGAACAGGAAAGAAAAGAATGGTTAGAGTTCAAGTTTCCGAAGACGGGAAATGTTATTGTGCTCCTCTCAACTATTCACCATGATGCATCTTCTGGCGACAAGGAAGGATTATCACTTTCTAGAATGCGACAAGAGATAGACAAAAGATCAGAGGTATTCGCCGTTGCAATGGTCGCAAATTATATTTTTTGCTCTCTTAAACATTGCCACCGTAAAAGCTCAGTTGACCGTAGAGATCCTTGAGTGTAAAAATTTAAGAAATCGTAGGCGAATTTTTTTTTGCATTAACCCATCAACGTTAAGAAAAGGCACAAGAAATTACAAAAAGTCGTTATAGTTGCCGACCTCCATGTCGTATTTGTTAATTAAAGGATAGTTCGAAGTTACATTAAGTCTGGAAAAAGTACTTTAAGCCATAAAGTAGCGAAGAAATATTCATAGAATTTCTCAGGTAAAAGCAATCTGAAAGAATAAAAATCATACTTCTGTTCTCCACTATTGTGCAAGATATACACGGTATTGGTAAAGTGGTTTCTTAGCGCCAAGTCTAAATAGTTCGAAGGAGACGGCCGTAATTGTCAGAGAAGAGGTAGATTTTTCACAAAAACAGTGTACTGGGTCACTAAATTGTGCTCAAATCTTCACTGCACTAGTTAGGTTTGGGTCCTGTAGTTTCTACTTGTTTTCAAAAATAATAAAGTCCACATTTAACAGGACCAATTTTGCTTCCACAGAAAATCTGAAGGCAACCATGAAACAGTTCCCGAATTCTGTTAGAGAATAATGAATGTTACTATGGTACAAGACTCTATATAAACGCCGAAAGTTACCACTAATGACCAGACGTTAAGGAAGACGGACTAAAATGCCTGAAAATGATTTATTTTGGTGGTTTTCTAAATAAATGTAATTTTTAGTTGTAAACGTCTGTTTGTTTCTATTTTTTAAAACAATAGTTAAACTTAAACGTGCCGAAAGATCGCCTGGAAGTACTTATTTCGATGGGTTTTTCATATAAATTCCGTTTCCGAGTAAATACCTAAATTAGTGCATTGTATTGTAGTCGAATCTTAACAAAAACTGAACCCACCTTGAAGGCCACAGCACCTACCTGCAGCAAAGTAATATATGCAAATGATGCAGTTATTGCTTCAATCTCGTTATTTTTATGTCGAACCTCGTATACAGTAGGTCACTGCCGTGTTATACTGCTGTGTAAAAGCAAAGTTCAGGGCACTTCTTTCCACCCAACGGCGAGTCAGGGTCGCCGAAATATCTCTTTCCGAAACCCAGTCAATCTGGCACACTGTTAACGACGTACTGGGTGATGTGGTTAGCATCACGCCTTTGACGACTGCCTTACTTTCCCTACTTCCACAACATTGATTTCGGTATAAAATTTTTAAAACGACTGGGTGGACCGCCCGCCAGTTGCCAGATGTGGGGATTGAACCCCATACCGTGGCACCGCAGCCTGAGCTCCCTAACCTCTCGGCCACGCTGGAAATTATGCTGTTGTGTACTGTTGAAGAAATTTTTGTTCGTATACAGCTACTAAAAAAATGTCGCTAGTGACCTATGACTTTTGTAAAACAACGTTTTAAAAAGCTCTACTTCAATATTAAACAATAAACAGCTCTAGTGTAGTTTTCAGCAATATAAAGCAAAAATGCAACTGCTACAGAATGTCTACTAACTTTGCTGAGAAAGAGGCGCCCCCAGGGCAATACCACAGACGTCGTATTATTTTGCGAGTGCATCAGTCATGCAGCTTTATGTATTTTTTATAAGTTTATGGAATACTCAGAAGACTGCTAAAGCTGCTAAACCACCATTTGTTGATATTTCAAAACCCAATTGGTGATTTAGAGATATTTATTGCTGCAGCAAATTAAAAAAATGAATATTTGCTAACAACGCGACTGATTAATGCATGGCGAACCGTCATTTTGCAGACACTTCCTTGTCATATTTTAGAAGCAAAATTCTGCTCTTCTAAGAAATGATTAACCTTCGAGCTGAAATGAATGAAATGGGTATTATCAGGCAGCAGAGGTAGAGCTTAAAATTAATTGTGTTGGGTATTCATTGCTCCACGATTTCGCTGATTTTAAAATTAATTTTATCTGTACGTCCTGAAGTAAGCATCGTTTCACGATTTTAATTGCTCTGGCGGGATTTTCTGAACCAAACATTCAATGCAAATTGAAAGCATGTGCTTCGTGGGAAGCACGGACATATTTCTAAAGCTAACAAGAACCTGAAAACTTATTTAACTCGTGCAACTAACACATCTGCAATGTTAATTAAATGTGCTCCTATGTTGGCTCAAAAGCAAAAGATTCAAATAACATAAAAGCATTAAAAGCAGCTTTTCCGTAGCCGTTAAGGTAATGGGAAAATTGTTAATGCATCTGCTTATACTTTCATACGACGTGGTCAATAAGCAACGCCGGAAAAGCGTATTGAGGTGCATTAATGTAAAAACGTTCTTTTAGGCATACGAAAGATTTTAATCTTGTAGATGGCATATATAAAACGTCACTGGGGAAATATTGCATAAAGGAAAATATTACTCAAAATACATTTGCTGGTATATCTACATCTAGTGTACTACTTTAGAAATAGTATATTACATACAGTAATTCACCTGCGTCTGCCAACAGCTCTACAGCAAGCTCAAGATTAAAAATTATAGATTAATGAAACCATAACGCATCTCGCCCTTTATGGGATACTGTTCTAAGAGTCATATAAATTGCCTTAAACCATATTTTTGGTCATATTATTAAGAAAATGAAATATTTTAGTTTTTAACACCATAGCCGTATTAGGTATGGTAAACTACTGTGTGAGAGAGTGAGAAAAGGGAATTTGCTCTCGGAGAATGCAAAAATGATACAGGTATCGAAACTTCTAAGAAAACCTTAAAATAAGACCTTAATATATTACAAAAATTGGTAGCTAATTTTTCCTTAAACACAGAAAAGTGAAGTGCGTATGTACAGCACAATACTTACAAAAACATGTCAAATTAAGATGAAAGCAGACGCTGCCTTAAGAAGTTGTAGATTTCAACATACGTAAAAGCTACTAAAACAAACTTTTTTCTGTATGGTTAACCCTGCAATAGCTCTCTGTGGTATGGGGTACTCAGACATATCTACAACCCTTGAAATTTCGGCGAGTTTCTATTCAGTGTTGTCTTTCCGGGGTGGCTGCTTATAATATCGGATAAAAGGTCGCCGATAACTGCACAGTATTGGTAGGTAAAATATACAGAGCAAGGTACATGCGTTGAAACTGCGCTTGGGTATCACATGCCCCAGAGTACCATACCAGCTACAGCTCTTAAATTATTACACTCTGGTGTACCATTGCCGAAATAAAATTATGAAGGGGGAGTTAGTATACCGATAGGTTTATTTTTTTACGTAATGCGAATACTTGCCTTTATTTGAAATTCAGCATGCCGTAGCAAGTCAACCAGGCTGGTTTGCTGAAGTTGTAGTGGGAAATAGATAATGTTCTGTGAATGCATTATTGAATCACGTTAACGAAAGGCTCAGCTACTGTACAAGATGTTAATAATAGTAACATTAGTGCATGTGAATGCTAATGCTAATGGAAGAAAACTGTATGGCATTTGTGGATACAAACATGAGGCTTTCATATATTGTCACACACTTACCGGACTTTCTCGTAACGAATATAATTCGAAACACTGTTGTAAGATACTCAAATACGAAAATTGCAGAAGAAACAGCTAGATGTCTGGACAAACATATAACAAGTCTTTGAGCTAAACGCTGGCATTGGTATTTTATTATATATATTTAGCGCACTGTATTAACCATGTTAGTATATATTTATAAGTGCAAAGGGAAACAATCCATTTTCTATTAATAACAAAAATATTTTACATTTTGCATTTTTTAAAACATATCTGTGCACATTTGTTATGTTCATTTGATCCCATTTGAAATTTTCGCATACCCGCCACTGGTTTTAGACCGGTGGAGAGGCGCATGTGTTAAATAACTTGCCTGCAAGGTTAACGGGGGAATATGCAGGGGAGACAAAATAACAAGGAAAAAGTTGAATTATATTGTGACATCAATACTATTTTCTCCAGCTGCAAAATTAGCCGTAGCGTCAAAATAGTTAGAATGCCTTAATATAATGTGATATGGCCTAAATGAATGCAGCTGACCCGAACCCATTTCTAACGGTATTGCGTGTGTTCAATATAGCGGTTTTAAATTACTTTCTCTTTGGTTTGTTGTGAAGCGAAATGCAGTACGTGATTTTAGGAATATAACATTCCAAGCACCTGAAGGTGAGGTGTGGCTAGCACACATATCTTTTCGAAGCTTTGTGAGGGGCTTTTCCTTGCTGGAGGTTCCGAATACATCACAGGGCGTTGAAAGTAACAAGATGGCGCCTAAACAATAATAAGTACCTCTTTTGCGTCCATATTGATTTGACTTTTACAAGAAAACACCTGCATTTTCGGATTAAGATTACGCCCATCCGACTCAAGTTTGCCAACTGAAATTGTTTAAGTCTGTTACAGGCAGTAAACAAGTTTCAATCTGTAACACATTCTAACAAGTTTTTATATTTTATACCCGAAGAGGAAAGAAGCAAGCCCAAAAAATCCCATTCTTAACTTCCCGAAAAAACATTATATAAGAACGAAAAAAGGAGTAAACGTGGGTATCTGAGACTCCTGTGTATCATCTATGCAAAAGATTTAGCTGTACTATTGCCATTTATCGCTGCCACGAAATTCCTAGAAGCTACGAAATGTTCATAACCGTTTGAAATGTAAGAACATATCGGAAAAGGTTATTTCTGAAGTAAAAAAGATCAGGAAAAGGTCTTTTCTAACCGTCTCAGCGGGTTGAGTTTGGTATAAGTAGTATCTTACAAATTTTTGTAAGTTTTGAATTACAAAGGTAAGAAGAGGCTTTGCTTGTAATAGGAATATTAAAAGGGTAAACCTAATCATGCATAGTCACATGTATTATTCGACGATTATAGTGAATATTGTGTATTGAAAACGATAAATATCATTATTTTTCGTTTTATATGAATATGCTGCGTTCGAAGACGCCTTGAAAACCACAGTATCAGCCAATCAACTTAATATACAGTTTGATACTTCGCTCGATCGGTTCTGTAAGCTTTTGCCAATTCATGTATCTAATCTATTGTATTACTTTATACGTTAATAACTTAAATTCTGTGTTGGTTTTGCGTTTACGAAACCGGTGTTATTATTGATATGTTTATCCACTTTAATGTCACAATATAGTTATTGTAACACCGAAAACTGTGCTACAATGAAGTCCATTATAGCACTGTTTTTGCATTGTTATTTTTATATGAAAAGCAGTGAAACAGCCTACCGTCTTTCAGACAACTGACAGCTTGTCATATTTATGAAATGTAAAAATTCAAAATTTTTGATTATTTTTTAATGCGCTCGTCGTGCTCCAAACCCACTTGTACTACAATAGGCCTTCTTATTAAACTAGTATAACAATATACTATTTTGTGCAACATTGTCGACGTTATGAAGCAACGTATTGTTGATGTTTGACATTAAAAAAAAAAGAAAAAATTTAGTAACACTTGAAAAACTAAAATTGAAAAAGTCACCAATCTAAATCACTGAGGCAGGAAAACCCAATCCCATTGCTCCAAGAAAGAAAAAATACAAAGCACGTCACAAACCCAAAACTAAGGAAAAAAGACAAAGATCTAATCAACCCAAAGAAGCAACGCACAGGTAATATCTCAACCGCAGCCATAAGAGCTAAAGCAACCAAAATTACCTAATAAGACTTTGGTTTAAAAGGCGAACAAAAGAAGAAGTGAAATCTTTTGGAGCGAAAGCATATTAAAGTCCAAAAGAATACTGCACACAAAAGAAACAGAAACCGAATCCAAACGCTGAGAAACAATAAAAGTGGAAGCTGAATCGACGTACGAAACAGACAACAAAATAAAGCAAAGTAGAAAACGTATTAGTTAAAGACTGAGAGAAAAAACTACTAGCTGAGTTATAGAGAAATGGGGGCTCACACGTTGGGCGCCAAATGAAACAGATCACGTAATGGGTAAGAACCTAATAACCTAATGACATTTCAGACCATCCCAGACCTGTGAAAATGTTCACAAATTTTCTACTTTTATTTGAAAATATTATTATGAGTAATGGAAGGCGAACATCATCGAAACTTCGAAATTTGAACATTAACAATCACTTTTTACAGTTAAACTAGCAGAAACGGATAATCGTCTTGGAGAAGGTAATTTATAATAAGTTAAACTTTAAACGTACCGGTTTTTCCATAAATGCTTATATTAGCTTTTGATTTCGAACTATTATAATATTTTTACTTCCCTCGTCTTTCAGAAGAGGCAAGTATTGTAATCGCGGAAAAATCACCTTTCGAGATTTCTTTAGATCTTCACGTTTCAAGGTCCCTAGATGACGAAAAAGATGTTTTCTTAATTGTGTTTGTCTGACTGTATGTCTGTCTGTTGGCAGTATAGCTCAAAAACTATTTGTCGGAGAAAGACGATTTTTTGCATACATATTCTATATGTACCTCGCATGAAACCGGTACAATTTCATACAAATATATACAAGGTGAGAACCTTAAAAAAAATAAATTTTTTATTTTTGGGTTAATTTTGAAATAAAAGGAAGTAGTAACTTCTACATAGGTCAGGCTTTACATCTGCCGAAAATAAGACTCAACCGATACAGGGTAATGTCACAAAAGAGTAAAAATGTTTCAGCAATAACACCGTTCTGTTCAAGAGAGGCGCGCGCCGGACTTATCTCGAAGAGGCTTGGTAGCGTAGTTAGAATTTCGCTGTAGTTACATCCGCTGCGGAAATGCGGTTACGATCGCTCTGCAGATGCGGCGGGTTCAAACCCCAGCGGGATGCATTTTTTTTATTTGAAAATCGATTTAATTTATTAGAAACGTAAAGATATTTTTACTCCTAACTTAATTTGATTTTTAAAACTATTTAGTGTTACAATGTCAACGAGGGAAATTCTGGGTAAAGCCTTTTACAGATTTTTTTTACTTCAAATTACCTGTGGTCATATTAAGTCACAGAAATTTCAAAATGTTTATCGATGTATAAAACGGATCACTTTATTACATCAAGCCTGCACTATGATACGAATGTACAATTCATAAAAAATTAAAGAGCAAGTAAAAACTAAGCCCTTTAACCTCAACAGCCATATAATTTCCTTAATGGGGACTATAATACACTAAGTGCCGTTGGAGTAAGAACGTCGTAATGTTTAATTCTAGACTGAATTTCACGCCTATTTTAAACATTGATTAATTACATGGGCATCCACATTACATTGCTGGCTCAGGCGGTTAATATATGAAATGTTACTATGTAAAATACGTTCATTTAGTGTTGAACAACTTCTAAAGAGGCGGGATTAATTCATACTCCAGTTAAATCTTAAATGGAGAATGGCAAAAAAATGCTGGATAAAATGTACATTTCATTAGTGATACACCATGTTTGCATTGCATACATACATATTCTCCGGTTATGAAGTGGATATGATATAGGTAAATACAAAACTCATATTGGCATGTGAAGTGTGCCCGATTTTTATACAAATTATTTTTCCTTTTCAGCTATATTTTCCACATTTGCCCAAGTGTAAAAAATTGGAAAATCAAAGGTTTAAAATTGAATTCCTAAACAAGAATCGAAATTTCAGCTAGATCCAAACTTCGCCCAGAACTCGAACTTCAAATCCGCTCAAGTCGCTCAATTCAAAGTTTTGAAATTACTGCAAGTCTGCTTTACTAAAAGGGTGAAGACGGGCCGTCGACAATTGGATCTATTCAGCCCTAAATTGTGGCAAACATAAAAGGGACAAACAAAATACGATCGTACTACTCTAACAATTCAAAAGAGCAGCGGACGCAGAGGACATACCATGGGAAGCTAGCAGAAAAGAGGGTATAACAGGATTTAACTAGTTTAAGATCGCCAAGTTCCTTCAATAAAATGTCTCTACAATCGCGCATTGACAGTTCGTTATTTCAGTCTACCATCTAAGCATTATGTTCTAAAGAAAGGCGATGTTAAAACCTTGAAACCAAGCCTGGACAAAAAATTTGCAATTATATACCAAGAGAACTAGTTAATCTATTTTAGCTTTAAGTTAGTTTTAACTGGAAGGAAGTTTCTGTTTCTATTTTAAATTTGATTTTTAAGAGGGAAACATACTGCAAAGCATTAATTTTTTATAGTAACAGATTTACACCTATCTAGTGCGCGACAGCATATCGCTATAAAAACTAAGCCAATAAAGGCAACCGTGGAATTTTAATCGACAGAGGAAATTGCGCAGCATGGCGGTATATTGATGAGAAGGACTTTTATCGTAGAGCAAATTAACGAGGACGAGTACGTACAGAGGCAAATTGCTGGAGCAACGACAAACTAGTTGCCCAAAGGCTTCGATTGATTGGCTAAAGTGGCTGTTAATACTAAATGGAAACTAACGAATATGCCATTTAATCGTGCCGCTTTTAAAAAATGAGTCTGGCTTTCAGAATTAAATCAAGCTGGTGTCGACTAAAACTGGGAGTTTAAGGCTTTAAATGGAAAGCGAAACTTGAAGGTTTTTAATGAATTCTGCTGTTTGATATATTCATTGCAGGGGCGTGGAGATGTCACTGTGTTTAAATCCATCTTCCTATACCAAGAGCTAGGTTAAGGATTGTGTTATGAAGAAGGGACTGTTTGCACATTAATTGCTGAAGCCCAACTGGCCACTATCAATCACTTGTCTCAACATCTTTCTTTACAATTCACATTCTTGTGCATAGCGATCTTTTAAAATTATAATACTAAAAAAGCCCATGCTTTTGAACTGCAATAAAGTAAAAGTATAGAAATATCGAATAGCAACCATAATTTGGTTATATTAGAAGATTTTCATGGTTTAAAACTGCGCTTAAAATCAATTAATTTTCAATAAAGGTTTGATTGTGAGTTCTAAGATGTTCTGGGACACTCTTTAATTTTAAGGAATTTATTTAACTTAGGCATCAATAAATACACATTATTTACAGGTTTTGGGACACAAGCTTCAATTGTATTTTTGAAGAGAATTGGTCTGAAAGTATTAAACAATTAATTATTGAAGGGGTTTGTATTGAAAAGTTCATAAAAATGTTACTCCTGTCTTGGAGTACATTACAATATGGAAAATACAAGTCACATAGTAATGGGAAATAAACGGATTTTAGTTATGTGTTTTATCATCTCCATTGAATGAGTTAATACCTACGTTTTATTTTATTTTAAAACCACAATCTTGATTATTGGCCCTCGGCAACGGGCGTAATGTGGCTTTTATGACCCGAGGGCCTATACAGTTGCTAAGGAGTTTTTAAGCAAATGCCCTTAACATAGAAATAACTATTATTTACTCCTCTTTGTACATTTTGGTAAATATAATATTTCTATATTATATTTACTCCTTTATTATAAAATAAACATGAAGAGTGTGTCTCAGAATAGAATAGAATAGAATAGAACAGTAATTGTACTTTCGGTATTAATTTATATGTATATAAAGTAAAAGTAAAACACATAGGCTTATAAACAGAGACAACACACACAATTGTCACAGATAAATATTATCGGTCCAAGCAACTGTTCAGGGATTCTCTTACAGAGTAAAAACATTCACATATCAACGGTGACCTGACATTACATCGAAACCGTTTAAAACTTAAGTTCTTTATATGAACAGGCAATTTTCTATATAAAGTAATTTCTTCGTAAGAGAGAGAGCTTTAAAATTTCTTGGAATTATGTCTCATGGTAGTTATTTCATTGCGATTACGTGTCAAGTAACTGTGACTAGCAGAGTTAGTATTATACAGGTAAAAAATGTTTTTTATATAGTACATTTAAAAATATATTTAAAAAAATGACGTAAGTTTGTTATTATTAAAAGTGCTCTTACATGATTCTGATTCTTTTTACTTTCCTCCTCTAAAATACCTAAAAGAACCTTCCGACCTTATATACATTTTCACTTTTTAGGGTCCCTAGATGAGAAAAAACAGGTTTTATCAGTTCAATTAGTCTGTCTGTCTATTTGTCTGTTCCCTGTATAACTCAAAACCTGTTTGTTGAACGAAGACAATATTTTGTATGCTGATTATATGCCTTTCTGGCTGAAGCCGAAAAAACTTCAGTGAAATATATACTAGGCGAGCACATTAAAACATACTTTTTTAAATTTTTGCTTTAACTCGAGAACTATTACTAAATCAAAGTAATATTTTTGACAAAGCTCACACAGCTCACCCTTGACAAAAAAGGGGATATTTAGGACCAACATAAACAGGTTGAGCACCTTAAAAATAAAACTTTGTTTAGTTTTGCATTAACTGTGCGAAACAGATAAAAGTAATAATTTGCACATGGCTCAGGCTTTACCTCTGACAAAAATGGGACTCAACAGCTACAGGGTAAATGTTGTAAAAGAGACAAAAATGGTCAACGATAAATTCGTTCTGGGGGTTCTGCGTAGCTGGCTACTGCCAAGCATTGAAATCCCCTTAGCAGGCGCCGAAGTACAAATCTCACCGCCGGTAATGTTTTTAATTTGAAAATCGATGTAATTCGCATTACGAAGTGTTGTCTTTTATTGTTTCAGCGTTATTAAAAACGTTAAGATATTTTTAGCGCTAGTTTTCTTTGATTTTTAAAATTGCTTAGTGTTACAACTTCCACATGCAAGTTAAGTTGTGAGTAAAGCCCTTTATAGATATTTATATTAAAAATTAATCTTAAAATCTTCTTTTGTGCCCAAAAAGTCATTCACTTTCCTTATAGTTTTTCTTCAACCCAACATTATACATTAAATGACTGTAAACAAGACAGGAATCTCTATATTTAAAACGTAGAGCGTTTTCTTTCGACATCTATTATGAGACTTCCACCGGACCGATTTTGGTAATTCCTTTTTTAAATGGAAGCCGTCACTGTGTAGATGTGCATAAAAGTCCTAAATTGCAAATAACTGCATAAGTTTTAGAGAAAAACCAAAATATTGTAGAGCACAAGTGACGTGCAGCACCATAGTAGTAGAACAAGTAAATTTTCGAAGTCGGTTGGTGGCATTCTGCTGATTTTTGCAATGGACCACTATACCTGCTCGAATTTGTTTGTGTAAAATACGGCTTGCTGAATTATGAGAGAAACGTCAAAGTACATGTACAGTGACAGTAAATTTTGAAGAAAATTTCAATCTTTCCTTTCGAAAAGTAGCGTGTGTGAGAGTGAATCTTGACTGCACATCAGTTCAGTATTAATTGAATGTACCTACACATCGTCCAGATTCAGTAAGGTATTTTTTGTACTTAGTCTGAGTATCTGAATGTGCTCATTTATAGGCTAGTATATATTTATTAGATGAACTGCACTACGAACATTTTTGAGATTGAGAAAGATTGAGCAAAATAGCAAGAAATGGAAGTCATATAGTAATAAATTCTCATTACTATATGAATTCTAATTGGGACTGCAGAAGGCAAGATATTAGAAAGATAGAAGTCATATAAGTATATTAAAAAATTATGTGTATCTAGTATGGCTATGGAATAGTTTTATATTTAAATGTCAAATTTGACATTTGATTTTTAGGTGACGTATAGTTACATTCGTAAATTAGAATCTATGCCATACTAGATAAAAATAATTTTTGATCATAATATAGTAATGAGAATTAGTAATTGCTACCACAAAGTAATATTACTTTTTTTATTATCTTCTTAATATATATATAAAGCAAAGTCCTGACTCACTCACTCACTCACTCACTCACTGACTCATCAACGCCCAGCCCAAACCCTTGGACATAGAAAGCTGAAATTTTGAACAGCGGTTCCCTTTATGATTTATACAAGAAGTAAGGAAGGATATTTCAAAATTCAACCCCTAAAGGGGTAAAATGGGGGTTCCAATTTTGTATGAAAAAATAATATTAAATAGACATTTCAACTTGAAACTTCGTAGGAGTACCCCTAAAAACAAATAAGCAAACACGTATTTCGTAATTTTCCAAAAATAAACCCCTTAGGGGGTGAAATGGGGTAAATAAGCTTAAAAATCGATATGGGTGTCGTTATTAAGGTTTTTGGGGCGTTCATTGCGAAAATGGCATTTATTTTTAAGTCCAAGACGGTGGACATGACATAAAATTAAAACCCTATAGTGCTGAAACGGGGTTTCAGAGTTTGTATTGAAAAACAATATTAAACAGACTTTTCAATTCGAATCTTTGTAGGTGTAACTCAGTAAAAAATAAGTAATTACTTTTATAAAGTCGACCCCATAGAATAGGGAATAAAGAGGATAATTATATATTGTCGCTTTAAAGTTGCCCTATTTCCGTAAATATACCTTATCTATACATATAAAAGTTTATTGGATTTTTCGTTGTATACGGTTTCGAAATGACTTGAAATCCAGAGCAGTCTCAACCGTTTTCTGCTCCGTCGGACCATTAAGTTCTTTGAAACAATCCCAAATCAATCTGGCTGAAGTTTTTGAGCTCGCGAGAGCCTTTAGAGCTGCCTGTCCGTAGAAGAGGATATAGGTGCCTTTATTTTTATAACTGAAAAATGTTCTATAACTTTGTTTGAACTGCGGAGGCATATTTTCCTAATGAGAGACTAAGCTGCTTCTTTCGCATTACTCCGTATAAGCCTACTACAGCTTCCGATTCGAGCCGTGCGTATGCCAAATTAAACTGTCCCACAACGTTTCGGGAGTTTTGATCTACTCCCGTTTTCAGGTGTTCCTGGTTAGTCCTGAGAAGGACTGATATTGCACGTTTTTCAACGTAAATTTGTGCCTCCCCCGGGGTTTGAACCTGGGAGCGCTGATCGCAGAAGGAAACTCTTACCTTGGTTTTGTCCACCCCTTGCGGTCCTGCATTTCTACCTCAAAAAGTGTACTACGAGATGTTTTGGAGTCATATTATACGTCATTTCAGAAATGTGACTGCCTATGCTGCGAATCACACTAGTATGATCAGTGGCTACATAAAGGTTGTACGGTGAATTCTGCATTCTGTGTCGGAAATATTGCATCTCCCCTTATCACAGGATGAAGAGAGGAAAGGTCGAGTAAGGTTTCCCATGCAGCAGTGGGCGTTATTTTCGTTAACCCCGTAATGTCAAGCCAAACAAGCTTTTGAATCTTGTCTAGTCCTAAATTGGTGGTTTCCTGGTTAGCCTTGCGTCATCACACCAAGGCCGCATACGTTAATTGCTAATCTGACCACTCTATTGTATAGCCAATGCGGCAATGCACCATTATTGGTCTTAGATTTCATGACTTGTCATACGTTTCGATTTTTAAAGAATGTTCTTTTTTCCTTCGCTCAAATTGAACTATTATGGTCTTTAGGGGATTGACTCTAAGGCCTTCTCTATTGGCTAACATATTTACAACGTTCAGCGCACGTTGCATACGTTTCCTTACTATGCTTATGAGTCTCCACCCCCCCCCCCCCCCCCCCTACTAGGATGGCTAAATAACCGTGTATCCTAAGGGAACAAATCCTTCGTTACTGAGGATGGTCAGCAGATCGTCCATAATAAGGTTCCGCAGAAGGGGAAAGAGAACTACCTCTGTGAGCAACCCCAAACTGCTAAAGTCTCGTCCAGTAATAATGTGTACATCACTCTACTAGCCTGCGTGTGATAGAGTCGACGGACGTACTAATAAAGGACCCTAGAGAGGTCTGTTGGTAGTGTTGTTTTTCGACCCTTCTGGTGAGATAGTGGAGCTTTGTTACTGTATGACAATACGGCTCTATAGATAAAATTGTCTCGTTGAAGTGAATTGTTTCTTTATTGGGTTAAGTATAAAGGGCATAGGAATAATGGGTCTGTAAGGTTTTGTTCGAGGGTAGCCAACTCGGATGGTTGGTGATATGTAAATCATTGTAGTTAGTTTCGATTTTCGAATGATAGTTAAGAGCCATGGTGATTCTCAAAACCAATTGACAATTTGCCAACATTATATACGAAAGCTATATATTTCAAAACATCATAACGCAGACCATTAAAACTAAATCTTTTGACCGCGGCAGCCACCACCAATTATGTAAAATTAACAATAACAAACCGTCTTAGAACTCGACCATTGCAAACAAAGCCAGCCAGAAGATAACTACCCAAAACAGCTATATAAGACCGTTAAGTTCCTATCAAGACAATACATAGTCTACCAAATTGGGCTGTGAAAATCATCAAGGGGAAAAGATACAGCAATTGCAGAGGTTTAGAAGTATGGAGAAAATACTGTGAAACACTATTTGATGATACACCACACACTAATTTAATTTGCAGAGACCCGAAGTGAAAAATGCAATAAACATATGGAAGATATAGAAATAGTGAATGATGTAAGTGTAAAAGAGAGCAAAATCTAAATGTGACAATTAGATGTTAAGTGCATGACTAAAATCCCACTTTAAAAGATAAATTCCAAGATTCATTAAGGGATTTCCGCAAATTTTAAACCTTCAACAATTAATAGCAAAGGCTAGAGAATTTAATCAACGCTTATTCATATACTTCATAGAATGCAAGAAATCGTTTAAGAGCATCAAATAGGAAAACTCTCTCGCTTACCTTATCCAAAAGTTGCACCGTGAATCCACGGGAATAATCAAACTAGATCAAAGGCCATCTAATGAATTCAAAATGAATATTTACAGCCTATTATCCTCGGGGTTATCGAAAGTGCTACAGTGAGAGAATCAGCAGAACATGTATCCAGCTTATTCAAAGACTCCGACAAGTAAGCAAAGAAGGTGCTCATTATAATAAATCGTAATCAACACGAAATACACACTGTCATTCAAATCGGAGGTTATGATCTACTATCGAGGTTCCTACATTCTACTAAAATAAAGTTAGCGAGTTTCCTCATGTTTCCAATCCTACTTTAAGTATCAAAGATATGAGCATTAAGAGAGATTGAGAGAAGGAAGGAAGATGCACTTGAGACATGGTGTTGGAGGCGTATGGTGAGAGTACCTTGGAGGGAGAGAAGAGCTAACGACCATTTTCTAATCAAACTCGGCATAACCTATCGTTTCTCATCTACAGTCTATAACTGATTGGGCACATATCCCGCAGCGACAATGAAAGTTAATCTATAAGGTAATGGAAAATTCCATCGCGGTAAATCTCCTAGCAGATGAATAGATCATATGAAGACTTACGAAGAAACCGCTTAATCAACTAACCCATGACGCAAAACATCGGCCAAAATAGAAGAAAATAGTGAGCCTGGCTATAGCGCCACGCAATGAAGCAAATACATGATACATGATGACTGAAGAGAGAGAGAGAGAGAGGAACTAAGCAATCAGAACCTGCACCGAAGGAATATCAACTCCAATATACATAAAATATAAATACATCTACAACAGTAAAATGAATTAAATTAGTTCCAAGATTATATTAAAATAAGTAGACTAGATTTGAACTAGGGATTCGCTCTTTGCTATTGTGGAGTCTATCTTAGTCGCAAACAAAAAAAACTAATATCTTCGTTTTCACATTTTCAAGATATTGATTTGCAAACTCATACCAATAAATTAGCAACAAAGGGGAGACAATAATGGATAGCAGTGTCTTTATAAAATATGTTTAGATTATCCATGCGTGAAAGAAATCTTCAACATTTTAATGTGAGAAAAGAAGATATGTAGAATAGAAGTAAAGGTAGAAGCTTTCAAAGCAATTCAAGAAAAAGCAATATAGATAAGGGAGTAGAATTGTGGGAAATTAATAAGACATTTTCAAATTCCAACAAAGCATAAATTAGTCTCAGCAATTCTTATTTGAAACGTGACATTTATCTTCGTTATTTGATATAATATAATTCTAGGTAGAATAAAAACGCAAGGAAAAATTACTTTCCAAAAGTCTATATAATTAAATAAGTTGATACTCGGAAGATATGAAATTTTAGATATGTAATGTCGCCACGACGTAATGACCTTATCGCAAGCTCATTCAAGACCGAATCTGCTAATAAATTTAAGCTTGATGTAAGTACCTAGTTATGTCTGCCTTACACTCTTCTCTATTTACAATTGCAAATTTAAATAAAATGGGAGAATGCCGGCCCCTTATGGATACGATACGCAGACACATTTAGTCTTCGTAATCTGTTGAACCGCTGCTTTCAGTGTAGTATGGCCGTTATCATATTATGTTGTATACATGATCACGCCACATGTGTAACGATTGTAGCTAAAGACAATTAGCTAAAGGCTAAAGGCTCTATGTAAAGAATAAAAATTTGAAAATATATTTCCATAGAATTCGAGTTGAGTAAAGGGCTTTCAACAAGCATGGAAATGGAAAAGAAAATGTGGTGGTATGAGTGTGCCAATAGGAGACGACGTGTTCTCAACTATACGCTTTGTAAACTGCAAAACGAATATAAAAAATGGTATCCAGAAATAAGGTACAAAAAACAGAGTATCTGTTGGTTGGCGACGAGGGTAACGACCTGATCATTAATGGTGACATAGTTCGAAGTTGCTCTAAATTTCTCTATCTTTAAGTCATGAAATGGACTATACTAGAGGAGGAGTTGTGTTATATGCAGAATTCAGCACATTAGAAACGGAGACATTCGACAAATCATAAAAGTGGAAGAGACCATCGTTAGTAAAATAGAAACCAAATAACTTCTATGGTATGGGCACATAGAACGGTTATGTGTTGATAGATGGTAAAAGAAAGCGTAGAAATAAAGGCATGTGGAACATTGGGGAAAAGAGGTAGATTTCACCCAAGTTAAAGAAAAGAGCTGAATGAAGCTATGGAAGCCAGTAGCTTACAAGATAGAAACTGGTTTGGTCCAAACAAATGGAGCTCGGGAAGCCAGGCACGGCCACGCCTCAGAAATTATCGTTCCCGAGTTATCATGTTAACATTAATCCTGCATGACATACTCGACTTTTATTAATTTTCCCAATTTTCAACTTTCCCAAGTAAAAAATCAATTACCTTGTTTATTTTTAATTTCAGTTTGCAAGTGGATTAAAATTCCTAATGATATTTAATAGTGCTGTGTCTATCCTGGGCTATCTAAAAAAATTATTAAAATATTTCAATTATAGTTAGTAAGTAATTACTAGCAAAACGATTCGCAAATTATAATAAATAAAAGGTTGTTTATATAGAGCAAGCTTTTTGCATTTAAAAGACAATCCAGATGAATTTCTTTTATGGTCTATTGATGATTCGTAGACACGACATTTGAAATTTAGCAAAATTGTACCTTAATTACTTTAATGGATATAAATATTTTAAATAAAATACACACATTTTAGTTTAACATGGGTGAAATCAGCGTTTACGAGTTATAAAATTAGTTAGTATACTTTGTGGTCAAATTTGGCATTAAAGAGCAACATCTTGTGCAAATATGGAGTAGCTTGTAGATTGATGCTAAAAAACAAAAGCGCTCTGAATTGTTTGCTCAAAGATTCCTATTTAAAAAATCCTCTCGCTGTTTATTGGAGTTTCTAAAATCCTTACACTGAAAATGAGAAAACCTTGTATTGATCTTCGAAGTGTAGGTGAAGCTCAATATCTAGAGACCTTTAACATGTTTATAAGGGCTGAACGATCTGAGCCAAAATTTTCCTTCAAAAAATTGGTTTAGGGTCGAAATCTATTTTCGTGGGGTAAAGCCAAAATTTGACAAGGCGGCAGGCCTATAAATAACCTTAAAATTTCGGACACTGCTGTTTAGACGAGTATCATGGATTGCGCGCGAAGATTAAATGCGGGCTTTATAACGTGTGTACTTATTTAATGTACTTGGGCTTAATTTTGTTGTTTATTTAATTACGGACCGTAATCTCCCTAATACGGGCATCGTAACAGGACGCGGGCGACCCATCCCCGGTTAATAAAAATTGTCCACTACTTTCGGATGCATAGGAAGCGGAAAGAATGGAGTGATATAAATATGATATCCGCAATAAAAGCATGTAGGGAAAAGCGTATGGGATATATGAAAAGTGCTGAAACATTTGGAGTGCCCCAATCTCCTGAACGATATGTGAACATGGCAAAGCCCAAAGATATTGCCGCGCAGAAGCTGGGAAAAAGTTGTTTTCGCGAAAGGGATAAAAATAAAATTATGCGGGATGGCGCTGAGGTCACGAAAATTAGGGTTTTTTGAAATTCGATTTTTAAGTCGACGTCATTAGGTTTTTTCGAACGCGTACGTCAGAGCCGCGCTTGATTTATGAAGGATGTTAACATCCTCGAACATCTGCACCGAAGCTGTCGAGCTTGCTGGAAGGTGCGAACAGAATTAGTAACTAATATAAGTTTAGAGGTACACGAGTAAATAAATTTGCAGCAACTCGGCAGGTTGTTATAGCATAAAATCGAAAACGTCTTAGAACAAAACGGTTCCGAGAGCTCTTTGCACGGCACAAATTTTGTTAAGCAATTTTTGTTCGGGCTTCCACCTTTGAAGTATATTAATTGAAACCGTCATATCTCTACAACGATTAGTGCCTAAACTTGAGCTTTGAAGAGCTTAAGCACGATATCAAACCGTAAATTTAATTATGTTCCTTCAAAGTAAAAATTCGGGCGATGATATACTTCCACCTTTTATTCAAACAGGGAGGGCAGAGACTTGGACATGGAGCAATTTTCACCGATTTATGGCTATCGAATAATTTTCCGATAGCCTAAAAGAATTATAGATGAGATGATAATATTAGATTATTAAAAAATATGGGGTGCTTTCTTTAAATTAATATGAAAATTTGCTTTTATAACTTTAGACATTTATATGGATTACCTGCCCTTCACCATTGGAGCTATTATACCAAAATGTAACAGTTTTTTATTCTGAAGCGGAAAAACTAAATTGTGACTATTTTTATTGCCCCAAAAATAACTTCTCCAAAATCAAAATTACCTGCTCTAGCGTTTCCTTTGTTAATTATTTCAAGGCCTTTTTTATTAGAAATTGTACATGTAAACAATATGGATAATGTAGACAATGCAGAAAATGGTGGTAATTTCATTTGTACTTTACTAAAGATTGAATTGTCAATGGTTTTTTGAAGTACACATTGCACGCCAGTAGCGAAAAACTAATTTTATGGGTGCCCATGAGATTCCAGGAGAGTCATTTTTTTATTTAAAAAATTATATCCAGCCTTTATATACAGGATAAAAGTGAACTACGTTAAAATATTTCAATTTTAAGAAGAAAAAGTTCATGTAAACAAGTGTCCAAAAATTAAAGCTGTAGGACAGTAACGAACGACTGGGTGATAAAGCAATATAGTATGTAATTGGGATCTGTTCTTCAGGGTAGCAATTCAAAAGAAAACTCTTCATCCCAGCCAATATTTTGGAAAGCCCCAGACAATACAATTATATGGGAAGAATCCTTAGAATATCACATTATTAATTGCTTCAAAAGAATATAAACAAACTATAGCAAATCTCGAAGAAGAATTCATACCCCTCAGGTCCTTTAAAAAAATTTCCTCTAATCACAATATTAATAATAATGACACGGAACCTGCGAACCATGAGTCCAGTGAAATTAAAAAATATAATTTTTTTGTATGATTAACAATTTAACCAATAAATTAATAAACGTTCTTAAATATGTAGATATTAACATAGGAAAGGGTTAAGTATTGTTGTTCAACTTTTAACCTGATTATGAAATATGTACCAACCCCCCCCCCCCCTCTTCTGTAAGTGAATCACAACTGTTTTTTGATTCTCTACAGCTGTAAACTTAACTGCAGTTGAAGAAATAAAGCTTTCCGAGATATTGACTTGGATGAAAAAAGTTTGCTTTTAAATTGCTGTTCTAAAAGACAAATCCCAAATACACACTATATTGTCCAAAAATTACAAAATATATAGTTTTTTTCTTATAATTTCGTTATTAGTGCTGCCATTCAAACAAAATTTGGATAGGATCTCTTAAGATATGAGATTACCAAACAACCAGAAGCGGAGATATAGGTAATCAGTGTCATGTATCTAACAAAAAAAGGACTGAAGAATATTGAAAGCGATTTCATTTTAAAGCAAATCATTTAATTCTAGGCAGAAAGTGTTTCTTCGATTTTTATGCTGTCTCCCATTTCGTTCAAAATAATTTCAATTACTTGATTAAATATCATTCTGAAAGGGAGTTTGGATACTAAGTCAATATCTTTCCCCAATACGATCGGTTACAATGTGTCTTGCAGTCTTTTTTCTCCTGCTTTTCGTTGTGGAAATAGTTGCACCGTCGTCTTCAATATGAAAATCAGTTATCAACATTTCTATTTTTTCCTCAAACTGCATTCAAGTGCCTGGAGGGATTTCTTCACATTTAAAATCATTTTGATAAAAATTATAAAACAGCGGAAGTCTCTGGATTTATTAATAACCAACATTGCACTGGCTTCGACCATATGATTTTCACCAATTTCAATATTCATTGATGCATTTTGTAAAGCCTCCAGAACTTATCGATAGTTTTTGAAAATAATAAAGGTGGCATTTAGATGACCATGCCATCCTACTTCAAAAATCGAAAGTATGGCCGTTGTGCAGAGCAGAATGTGTTGGCTTTCTGAGGAAGACAGAGCATCGCACATTGATCAAAGGATTGTCCAATCTTCGCTTTTACAATAACGAGGTGTAATATGTAACTAAAGCAATGCACGTAAGTGATCATTCTGTTCAATCTCTCGTATTAATGCTTGGAGATCTTTCTTACGACAGCTCATAACCAGTGCTTAGATGTTTGCATGTGTCTAGACCACCATGGTCGAGATCATAGTCATCACAAAATTGTAGTGTCAAATTTGTAAAGGTGTTTGCATGTAGAGATTGTTAGAATCGATTCCTTGAATTTACTATTTAAAACATATCAAACTGTTACAGCAACATTTCTTCTATTGTTTCGATTGGCTGTGCCATCTTCCAAAATGCCCTAATGTTGGAAATTCTCTAGAGGGTGCAATTTTCTCCACCCCCCTGGCTACAGGTCTGACCCATTAAGGAATATTTTCTGCAACCAACAGCAAGAAATAAGCCAATACTAACCTATAAACACCGAATATTACAGTGTCTATAGTAATTCCCTTGCGACGATTTCTTTCGAGGTCGTCTTTGTGTCAATTTGCATCATATAGACCAGGGCTGTCCAACATGTGGCCCGCGGGCCGCATGCGGCCCTCCAGGATATTTTTGCGGCCCGCGGATCACTATACTTTCAGGAAACATGAATCTCGAATATACATTATAAATAATTGAAAACAATTTAAAATAGGTACATAGGACAAAGGTACAAAAATATATCATTAGTAAAAGAGTTTTCACTTTATCATTCAACATTGTGTTAGGAAACAGTCCCGCCCACTTCCGATGTAAGGCTTGTCTTGTCCGTTGTCTCAGTCTGGCAGTTGCCACCAACGCGAATGGTGCTGTATCGATCAGACACCTGTTTTTGATTGTTTTTTAGTATTGTTTAGTTCTTCTAGTTGTTAATTGTTGTTAACTAATGCTTACTTTGACAGTTTTTACTTATCAACGAATGTCATTTTATCTAGCTTACCTATCTCTGTAACGCTTGCTCGTGTATTAAATTTTTATTATACATAAAATGTATTTAAATTTGATACATCGCCTAATCAAGCGCTGCATCAATTCGACGCGTGAACTGGCGCTAAGAAATCCTAGCCACTCCAGTGGAAGCTAGGGCAAGTACCCCGATAACGCGGCAGAAAAGGTATAAAAGAAGATAGCACTGCCAGTTCCAGTAACTTGAGAAAATTTCCCCTTGAGTCCACCAGTCTTGATCCTGTACCAGACCAGGCTTCAAGGGGGATGACGTGTTGTACTGTCAGCCCGAGAAGTTAAAATTTTCCGCAAAAGCAAGACCGCTAAAATTCGATTTTACCTTGATTGTTGAACTTTCTTGGGAAATTGAATCTCTGAGGATTTAACCCTGTCTTAATACGCTGTACTGTCTTGAAGGGCTAACTGCTTAAAAGCCATTTCCGACCGCCTAATTTTTAAACGCAAATCCCGGCCCCTCGAAAGGTGAAATAGTCCTCATAGCCTCATTTCACTAATAATTAAACCTGTAACCTGTAGGAATCGCAGCCTCTATCCCGCGTATAAGCGGCTAGAGTCCTGTAGCCGCCCTTCATAAACTCATCTGCAGGGAACCTTTTTGGTCATTAAAAAGCGAATTCCTTAACTTCGACGTTCGATTCCGCAGCCCGCAAATTCCCTACCGGGGGAATGTCAACATCATTTTCTGGCTCAAGGCGAATAAATTCCATCTGCAGGATTTGACACCGCGTTCGCCCCAAGAACGACGCCTAGCTGTCGTAAGGTATCAGCCACCTCTGCACCAGCATTTAGGCACTAACGCCCCCCCCCCACCCCTAGGTAAGCCTTAAAATTGCTAAATTCACCGGAAAATTACAGCTTAAGAACAAAAGACCTACTCAGCCCATTTCCCAAAGTATCAGCGTGCGTACCTGCGGACTACCAATAGGGACCCGCAATACTCGCCGGTGCATTAGGTTGCAGCTTGACCCACGAAACAAGACACCGTTCCAGAAGAACATGTTAATTTTAAATAATGTACAACTCAGAGTTATTTTTAATTAATCATTGTAACTAGCTAATAACATTATATTTGTTTTGGTAATTATCTGGTGTTTTACCCAATCAAATATATATTTGAGTGAACTTATTTCTCCGATTTGAGCTTAACCCAAGGGGCAAATCTTTGACGCCCTTAGTAAGGGGGTGAAACGTCACATCTCTATACGTAAATTTACATTAATTGATGTAATTTTTTTCTTTTGTCGGTATCTCAAGAACGGAAAGGAATTAACCTAAAGTGAATACAATTTTTTTTGTTTAGAATCACTTCTAGAACATATGGTGTAAGATTGTCGGTTACCTCAGGAAACACCCTGTATATCTCTTTTATGTTTCAATGCGTTTTGTAATGTAACCTAAGCTTCTTGAATAAATAAAAATTAGTATTGAAATATACACGTTTTCTATTTATTAAAAATCACTCACAAAGTCGCATACGACAGATTTTATGATGCGGCCCGCCTAACCTTCAAATTTTTTACGGTGGCCCTTGGGCCTCTTGAAGTTGGACAGCCCTGATATAGACATCCACTTAGGGCAACGCTGCTAAAAAAACATAAGATCGTAAAGCTAAGTACTACACAGGATCGGACTTATACCAAATTTAGCAGTGCATTACTTTTATAAATATGCTGCTACAATGTTCCTTAGCAAGGCATCTGGTTCTAACGAGATTAGTTCCTGACTGAAGATATATGAGTAAGTGATGTATTAAAAGCACGTATCGAAGGTATTCGATCTCTCTACCGAGATACGAAATAAACTAGATGTGCATTATAATACTGTATGCGGAATCTTCAGAACATATATCGCATGAGACTATATACATAAGTCGATATTGTTTACATTGTCTACATCACAATCATTGCCTACGTATATTATCTAAGAAAAATTTAAACAGTAATAGATTACATATAAATGCTCATTCACGGTTCTTACATCCATCAGTTTCGAGTTATTCACTATCACTCTGACTGGTGACGTAGAGGTCTTGGAGTAGATTCCGTTTTAACCTTGTGTGTATTATTCTCTCCTCTACTTCGTAGTACTTAGCGCTAGGACAAACAGGGATGTTTTCATGCAATTCTCTTGTCTTCCTCTTTTTGTATTCTTTAATAGCTAGTAGACCTAGTTCGTAGTGGAGTTGCTCTTTACTAATGAACCAATGGCCGGTTAGACCAGATTTTTGAAATGAAAAGTGAGGTTATATTTGTGATTTTTTGGCACTTGTGGCGATAACATGCCGAGTGACTTGCTTGTTGCGGAGGTTGTGACTTTTAACAGTGTTTGCGACGATAGTAGTAGTAGTTGAAAACTGATTGCAGATGATAGAAAATCAGTATTTGCGATAATAAAAAGTGATTAAAAATCATGCGGCTAAATGTCATGTGTATGAAAACGTAACAATGTAATAAAAAAAAATAAAGCTAGAGCAAGGTTACAAAAACATAGATAAAAAGTATTTTGTTTATTCGCTAATAACTCGCTAGGTTTTTCTGATTTTGATTAGGTAGCATATTGATAGGTAGAAGATCTGAGCTTGAGCGATAATACACTTCAGGTTACCCTTACCTCAAAATCAATCGGAAACAATTTTTTAAGAATGACAAAACTGCATTGCTACTTTTAACTTTCAATGAAGAAAATGTATCTTAAGAATTTTTTTATACTAAAGGGTTCGATTTGAAATTATTCGATTGCCGACATCATTATCGACAATGACATTGTCAACATGATATCTTGGATGGCGTTTATCTCTGTTAATCGTGTGTCCAACTACACACCTTAACATTTATTAGCTTCCACATTCCACGATATAAGAGTATCTTCTGACTAGGATTTCTTCAGATTGTTGTACGCTTCCATGTCTACAAGCATTCGCCACGGTCTTAATAGTATTGATTACGCCATTCTCTAAAGCATGTGGTTACAGCATACATTTTCATTTTTCTTCACCAGGAGAGTATTGTTGGCATACATTGCGAAATCAGCAATAGTTTCCCCAAAATATTTCCCAAAAGTTATTTTTTTCTTCTCCAATTTCATTTCGTAGCTCTCTGTTCATTTTTCTTCTTTAATCAACTGTTTTACGCTATCTGTGATCCAAAATGTTTCTTTATTACTATGCGTTTCACACCTATATTCCCCACGAGTTTCTGCTGCGATTTTGTGTAAGGTTTTTTGAATATTTTTATCTCCTTTCTCTATTAGTATTTGTGACGGTACTGTAGCAATTGGTCCAGTTGCTAATCATCTTCAGTATGAATCTTGAATACTTGGTAGCTGAAACAGGTACATACAATTTATGTCTTTTTCTATTAACTTTTTCAGCCCCATTTGTTATTGAATGACATTTATCTGCCTCGTCCACCTACGGATATTTTAAACAATGTCGGTTATTTGATTTTAATAACTGTATGTCATTAGTCGCTGTACCACGTTAACCTACACATTGTTACTGTTAGTTTTTTCTACTATTTTTCCATTTTCTTCACTGGCACTGACATTGTGTACTGTTCACTATTGCAATTGTAAAGCACGATAATCCAGATATCTCGATTGGAATTCATTTAGTTTATTTTAGACAGAATATATACATGATGCCTTGGTTAGGTCAATGCATAATAAGTAGATACTTCCTCTAGTGTTACATTCTTTTTCAATCACTTATTTCAATCAGAATAGGTTATCCAGGCAGAAGCATAGAAACTACTTTGTTCTTCTGCTTCTTGCTGCATGTATGTTTTTGGAATCAATTTCCTTAACTCTCTTCTATAAGGGTTGTTGAAAGAAGACATTATCGTTACACCCCTATTATTCTCACAAAATGTCTTATCCTTTCCTTTATGTAAAGCTGGTAGGTATTTTATTTTCCATTCTGAAGGCATGGATTGTAAAGAAATTCCATCATCGAACAATAATACCCCGGTCATTACTTTCAGCTTCCTTCTCCTTGTACACGTATACTTTCATAAATTGTTGTTACATATATTAGTCACTTTTATATCAGCAAGATCGTATACTAGCCTTTGCAGTGTTTACTTATTTCTAAGTGACTAGTTTACCTGTCTGACCTAATTTTATTTACAAATTTCCATGGCTCCTTTGCACTTTCTACCACCTATATTAATGCCAATTTCTTTACTTCCTTACTTCAGGGAAGCGAACATCTGCCGGTAAAAGAAAGATCAGGCCACTGCGCAAGTATTTGTTGGTTTGAAAAGCAAACTAGATCTTAGGTTATCATCTGTGCATTTAATAAACGTAATGGCAAAGTTTACAAAAAGCACGTTGAAAAAGCAACTTCCCTCTGAGGCTGTGCATAAAGACTACTGAAATGAGTCATATACCCAAAGACTGGAAAATAACGAATTGAAGAGGTGACTTTTTCGGATGAGAGCCATTTTACAGTCTGACCAGTGAGTATAATTTGTGCGCAATAGGTGATAACCATAACTATTGGTGACCCAGGGGTCTTGGCACCATATGATGGTATAATAGAGAGTGATCACTGATCACTGATCAGTATATGAGGTTGCTCCAGCTAAGAGTAAAATCACTCTTTCAAGATAATTTCTAATAGAGGATGGGATCTTGCACCTTGTCACATGTTCAATAAATGCAACAAATTCTTCAACTATAAGATAAAGGTTCTACCATGGCTCGGGAAGCTGTGTTATTGCAATCAGAAACTTACAAAAAAAAGTGCACAACCATAAACGTGACGGAGGTGTGTGACGAAGAAAAAAAAAACATGTCCAAAGCAGTACCTTATAATACGTATATAACTACAAGGTCCGGTAGAATAAAGTATCCATTTTAAATTGAGTTGTTTTTATTCAAAAATCAAATAAAAGGTTCTTCAGTAAACACGGAAATTTAATCTTTTAAATATTACATCAGTCAAGTGACCTCCTTCTCGCTGCTGGCACTCTTGAAGCTGCTCTTACCCTTTCAGCATTTTCAAGTATGCGTACAGAACGAGTTTGTCCCTTTTGCTTTTTCTTTGGCACATGAGGCAGTAGTGTGAAACTTGTGTACCCACTTTTTAATTGTTATTCGACTAGGAACTGCATCTCGTGGATTTAAATGAAAGTAACGACGAAATAAACGGTGGGTGGTTACAACAGAATTGTTATTTTTAAAATACGCTGCAACCGCAAAAGAACGTTGAATATTTGACCAATGCTCTATATTCACAGCTAAACTGACATATCTCGCAAACACTTTGACAACTTTCTTAAATTTCCATTTATGGCGAAAGCATGGCGACTTGATATGAATTTATATCGCATTATATTATGAAATGAATGAATTGTAAAAAAAATTAATATTTTATTCTGATTTATTCTCTAGCAACATTGTTAATTTGCATAATTTCAACCATGATTCTACCATATTTATTTTCTGACATACGAGTATAAACTGAAAATAAAAAATTCTACCCTTTTTAAATCAGTGAAATAAGCACAAGCTGCAGGCCATGCAGTTTAGATCTTTTGTTTGTCCTCTTTACTGAACAACTTCCTGAAAATACGATGCATTCGCTTACAACAAATGTTTATAAACTATGAGTGCGAAACTTTGTAGTTTGGACACGAGGACGTAACTTCCACATTTACTCTAATCAGAATCGCAACTCGAACCGCGCACATTTTTTACGGTTTGTTGCCGTCGGACAACTTTTCAGACTTTCCCAGACTTTTCATATTTTATCCGACTATCTACATGTGGCATTCAAGATAGTAAGAGAAATTGATGCCGCCGGGTTAATTACGCCACCTTCGTATTTTGACGTGTACAGTCTATTTAACTTTTGTCTGAAGCATTTTCAAATTATTAATTAAAACCCAAATTTAGAATAGCGGCGGAGACGCTAAAACGGAGAGGCGAAAAACGAGATTAATCTGGAGCTTTGTTTTATAGTGTTTTTACAAAGTTGCTAACAGCATAGCCAGTCAGTGCTTGGGTTTAAAAAGAAGGAAACGGCTTTTGCAAAAACTTGGGGCATTCAACTGTACCATGCCCTGCTTTTAATTTAGAAAAAGTAATACATATATATTTAAATCAGGAGCAGCTCAGCAGAGAAATGTTCAGTTATAATTTTTCATTTAAAATTTTTTTTTCGTAGTTTTCGCATGTAACATGTCACTGCCTTAAACTTACATACTAACTTACAATTTTTACTTTCTCCCAAAGATATAAAACGCAGCCATTGATTAATACTACATACTATCTAACTGGATGAGAAATATAAAGTTTAAAACTTAAACCTAAAAAAGTTTTACACAAAGTTCACATATTTTCTTGCCTTTTTTATTTCGCCTCTTGCTGTCTAAATTGCCACAAACACAAATACCAAAATCTAAACAGCAGCAGAGTTTTACCAATTCATTGCGCTAGAAAATATCATTCAGTTGCAATATAAAACAATTTTGACATTCGGCATTGCTCATTGTCTGGAAAACCAAGCAGCTAAAAGTTTACCAAATTCCAAAAGAACTGGATAATGAGCAACACCGCATAAAAGGGCTTTGCGACGTTGAGCCGCTTTCTCACTTCATCGGAAATTGCGTAACCATCTACTGTGGTGGTTTCAACAATGCTGTATCTGTATGCGTTTGAAATTAAATTATTCACCTGTGAGTAAAGCAACAAGCTAAAATGAAATACTACACTTGATAGACAAGCTTTAATAAGTACATCTAAATACTTTCAGCAATGTTTATTATAGATACAGCTTTCAAAAGAAAAGAAATTAAGTAAGCCTCATAATACAGAAAAAAGCAAACATCTGAAAAGGTGCCAGAAATAGAAATTGATGAAATTAGAGAACAACGACACCACAAATAAAACAAAACCGGGAGGCTCGAGGACACCGCATTAATTCCGGAATCAATTTTGAATGGATGTATAAATGAAAGGAAAATACCAGACGATTAAAAAAATGTTTGTACAATATTAATACCCGAACAAGGCAATACACCGATTTGAGCGACCATCGACTAATAAGCCTTTTATGCCAGATCTATAATTTTATGTAATATAAAACTAAACAAACTCTGCAATATATTATAATTATACCAAGCATCTTAACAAGCAGCGTTTCAGAATAGTTTTATTACTATAGCTCATAAACAATAAAAAACGCGACACAAAAGACAACAGAATATAAGATCAGCATCCTCTAAGAACTAAAAGGCCTTAATGAAAATGCTTTACGAGTTATAACCAGTGAACTCTTGCTTTTTTTACATCTCTTAGACAATAGTGAAGGGGCACGTCGACTTCTAAGACAATACTTTCGTTATCACTGGATAACAGCTCGTTTTCAGAGCACTGACATATACAATTATTCATTTCACATAGTACGATAACTATACTGATTGGGGAAGTAATACATAAATAAACAAAATAATATAACATCCCGTTACATTTTCATAGATTATAACGTGGTATTTCATTGTTTTTAGAACTGATGGGGTTGTTAAAATTACTTAATAACTAAATAATGTATCCAATAAGTACATAACTTATAAAAAACATATGCAGACTTGTATAATAAAACTAAACACTTGCTACTATTAACATTGAACGTACATTAATTATTGAACAATATGAATTGTAGACAAAAAACTGATTGGATGCAGGGAATATGTTAGGACAGTTTGAAAATTTCTGCCCCCGCTGGCAAAGAGAATCGCCTAGTTCATCTCAGCAAATTGCTTCTCGCAGAAGATTTCAGCGCAGAGGACAGCTGGATATAGTCGAACACATGGTGTGTTATTTGTCCCGTAAATACTACCATTTGGGGAAGCTTTACGTTGCCAATTTTAGCCAAATTGCGATGATTTTAGAATATATTCTGCTAACCAAAACTCACGTCTGCCCGCCTGAAATTCGGAGTCCCGTCTCCTTTTTGAGTTTCGCGGATACATTTAAAGAAACACCTTGATTGATTAAGAAGTTTGGAAAGGTGAGTTAACTCTTGTGCAGTTAGGCCACATAGGCCTCCACAGCCGCCCCCCCCCCCCATATTGTGCATTACTCAAGCCATCCAACTCTCTGGATGTATTTGAGGACGTTCGCAACTGGGGTGTTGCTAATTTCGGCCATATCAAGCCAAAAGTCTCCCAACATGGATCCTCTGATTGTTGCTAGAGCTGGGCAGTAGCACAGAACGTGTTCTGCCGTCTCATCGTCCCCGTTGCATCCGCGACAGTTTGGGCTCTCTGCCAGTCCCATCCTGTGCCTGTGTTGTTTTAGGGTGCAGTGTCCAGATAAGATACCTACAACTAGTAGCAAGTTCTTTCGGGACAGTTGGAAGCAATATTTGACTGTCTTTGGCAAGGGTGCATTAATTGCAGCCCTTGCTTGACCACAACTCGGAGTGTTCACCCATCTTCGTATGAAGCTCTTTGGGGTTTCTTGGTACAGCATAAAACTTAATATCTTTAGGGATATGGAAATTACGGGTTTTGTCCCCCAAAGAGGTTGTTCGGAGGCCAGTTTTGCAATCTCATCTGCTTCTTCATTGCTGTCATGTCATTTTACCCATATAAGGAAAACGACATTATCTTTTGAGATCTCATCGAGAGCTTCACGGCACTGCAATACCACTCTTGAGGTAATTTTGCAATTGCCCAGGGCTAGTAAAGCGGCCCTGCTGTCGCTGTAGATACCAATGTTTTGGTTTTTGATATTTTGTTGAAGAATTACGTTTGCACCATGCATATTCCCACTACCTCCGCTTGGACGACAGTTGCAATTTTGCCTAGTGGTATGCCGTGGTGTAGGTGTAGGTCATCAGAGAAGACTCCAGCACCCGTTCCCTGCTTTGTTTTTGATCCGTCAGTATAGATAGATATGTACATATGCTGGGTTGGCTCAGAATTTGTATAAACACTAAAGTGTATATTAAAGGCATATTTTAAAGGGAGGCAGTCTACCGTAGCGTCCAGAAGAAACGACTGTCTCATCTAAGACGCGGGTATGTCTGCCTCCCCTGCCTGCTGTGTGCCACAGACCCTTATTGCGTAGTCTCAAAGCTGTCCTTACAGCTACTTCCTCCACAAACAGATCAAGTGGTGAAAGGCATAGGATCACCTCTAAGGCGGCCGTGGGGGTTGAGCGTATAGCACCTGTAGAACTGAGACAGACAAGGCGTTGCACGTGCCCCAGTTTGGTTGCTGCCGTAGCTTGTCTGACCTTGGGCCACCAAACAAGTGCTCCATAACATAGGTCTAACCACAGCAGTCTACCTCCACAAGCTAATTCTCGGCGAGAGTCCCCAGGATTTACCTAAAGCGGGGCGACACTGCCAGAAAGCTATGCAGGCTTTTTTGTTTTAGCTTTCAAGTGTTTCTCTCAATTCAGCTGCTTGTCAAAAAATACTCCCAGGTATTTGACGTTGTCTGAAAAGCTGAGAGAAGTTCCAAATAGGAGAGGTGTACGGCGGGGTCCAACCTTCTTTTTCTTCGTGGAAAGTACCATTTCCGTCTTCAAGGGGTTAACAGAGATGGACTAATCACTAAAGCTGATAATTATATGCACTCAAATGTACGAAAATATGCGCATATATATGCATACATTTTGTTGAGTATATGCACCCAAAGTTATAATATATGCACATAATATGCTCTAATTTTTTTGAAAATAACTAGGAGTTTTCTAAATAATGTAAAAATTTTAATTATTTTGTATATTTATTTTTATTTTTCTAATTTTTATTCAAAGACGTCAGTTATTTTAACGTTTGACTATATAAACATGGACTACCAACGCCAACTTTACGTTGTAAGCAACATAAAAATGAGATTTCCCTTAACACCGCCAGACTATTATTCACCCACAATCGTGAAATGAATTCTATGTCGGTTGATTCCTTATACATTGTTTCTACAGGAAAAGTGGGGTTGCTGGCGGTCTATGTTTATATAGTCAAAGATTTTAACAGAGACTTTCCCTTTCCTCTGCTTATTTCGATACGCACACTGTATTCCAGCTGCAGGAAGTAAAAGTATATATCTCAGTTGCACATAAAAATTTTATTAATAATTTAATCAAATAGTAAATTTTACAAAAAAATCTCAAAAAGGTCATACATTACAAATTATCGCTAAATATAACCAAATATGCAAAAATCCAAAAAGTATGCTCAAAATCGTATAAATATGCAAAATATGCAAAATGAAACTTGGCTTAAACGATTTGTTTTCACATAATTAGTATACATATGCAAAAAGTTTCGTCGGCATATCAATTATACAAAATATGCATTTGCATATAATATCAGCTTTACTAATCACTATACCTAATATTGTACCGCTTTTTTCCGTTTCTCAACTAACCTGCAAAGCAACGCTCGGTACTGACGAAAAATGTTGAGCTGGCACTGTCAATTTTTTATCGTCACGCCGACGCAATTTTGTTCGTCGACATCTTTGGGAGTTGATTCTTTTGCTTCAGTTTTAGAACCACGAGCTCCATTTGCGAGCTCGTCTTTATCGTTCAACTTTGGCGGCCAGCGATTTAGTAAATCCGGCCAACAGTTTTCCGTTAATTATCGTCTTTTGCCGCAGATTGAACTGCATTTCAGTTATGTTACTTTTTATTATTTGCTATTGCATGTGTAACTTGCTGCTAATGTAAAGTGCACTATAATAAAATTTTGTTTGCGTAAATTAGAGCCAACTTTAAATGTGTAACTGCATGTACTGAAGTAAGTGCTTCAGCACAACCCCGTTAACAGATCAGTAACGCCTTCAGCTCTCTGAGGTAGTTTATTGATATTGCTTTTGATTATCACGAGCAGTTATAAATTGTATACTATATTGAAATCCTTTGTTGCGGTTAGAGTTGCAAAGCTAATTCCCTTAAACGTAATGCTATGAATGTTATCTTAATAGAACCTTCACATTTACTGTGTGATTACATTTTTTAATGCGCAGTACAGTCCCGCATATTTTATAGTCAAATAAATATTTTCAAAGATCATGAAACCAGGTAGGTTCCAAAACTTGGATCTGAGCACCGAGAAGGTTTTCCATGGTGCACGGTCTATCACTGGCATTCAAAATAACACGTATTCGTATATTCCATTTCCCTGTTATTTCAGTCTATGATAACGAATAATGAAAGAAGCATGAGCAGCACTTCTGAAAGTTGATCATATTATGCCGGACAAAAATTTACCTTCGAAACAAAAACCAAGCTTCTTGAAAGATGGGTAATGGTTGTTCTAACGTAAAGTAGAAAACCTCTAGAGTGGTTTAAACAACGGACTAAAACCAAGATATAATAATCAAGTTCAAAATAAAACAAAATATGGACTGCAAAAACAACTGGCCGAAATTGTGGTAGGGAAAAGAATGTAAGTTGTTGACTCAGTTTAATGCAATTAAATATTCGCAAAAGGCAACAAATTCAACTTCAATTTTTATTTGTTATTCAGTGTGTAGAATTAAACAAAAAATTGTAATACTTTAAATTGTCTGATCTAATTTGGTTATATTTTCACTATAGTTCATAATTATATTGTGTAATTTTAGCTTCAAAAAATCCCACAGGCAATTACGATCGCATTTTTAAAATGTCGATTGCCAAAAGCAGTGTTTGGGAAATTAGCACTGAAATTTCCATCTACAATTTTCCGCAAACTCATTTCCTTTATGTCGCTTTGACATAGACACACGCTGTATATTAGGTAAATGATCCGGAGTTTAAAATAATTTTTTGGGGTCGTTGTAACGACGATAATCGCGTCTCAGATCGCGGGCCAAACGAGATCCATAAATCCACCCTTGAATTCTAGCTTTGCGAGTAGCTTGCGGAATTACGTAAGCATTTAAAGAATATATTATTTTTACGCTATAAGCGTACAAATTTAAAATGTAGATTGCACACTTAAAGAAAATAAAATGAATTATTGGAGAAATTACATTATAGGTACCTATGTGATGATAAATTATTCAGGAGGAACACTATTTGCTATGTCTGCTCTTGTTGACAGAAACATTATCAATATTTATACTTGCTTCCAAATTTATTGAAACGTCTACATATACATTTCATTAAATAATCAATACATCGCAAAACGTTTACACATGGTGGTCCTTAAGTGCGTTATGAAAATTGGAATATGATTCTTTGAATAATTTCGTGAAGAAAAGTTTTTACAAACATTTCAAAACTACCTTGTACATACAGCAACCTATCTTTTTTTCCTTCTTAGTTTAGGTGCTGAGCGACCATCAGCTTCAAGAAATAATTGCATGGCTTTCCATGTTATTTTATATTGAATTGAGCTTTCCTAGTCTTAAAAAATACAATAAACCTTATCCAGGCAGCATTAAGTGAATTACCACAAACTTTGCAGGACGACCACTAGGAGGCACTACAAGCTAGCGCTAAAAAAGCTCCCTAAAAGCTTCAAAACTTATGATTTGTGAGTGGAAGCGAATTCGTCGTTGTTATTTACAAGCTACGTGAGAGTCCGAAAACATAAATTAATCTAATTCCCCGTATGTAGTTAATGAGTTTGTGCGTTTTATTCCAGAGCCACGTCTGTAGTAAATATCCTGTACTGATACTCGCGTCATATCTGTCAGAAGTAATCGGTAAAATACGAGTATGGGATGCGTAAGTCGAGTCCTCTGGGAACAATAACTCTGTCCATGTGTGTGTATTTTTGTGCAAAAATGTAGCAAAATCTTATCGTTTGAAACGCTGGAATTGGTCAGCAAACTAGTAGCTAAAACTTGTATAAAAAAATTAAAATATAGTAAAAGTAGGAAGATAAAAAGTGGAATAGAAAGCGATTTTAAAGTTAATTTGCAAATGTCTCAAAAGAAAAGAAATAGTAAATACTATTGTAGAAGCTGGCGTTGCATGTATGCATATTTTTAAATAATGGAAAACATGTTTTACAGAAATTAAGTTCCTTCAATTGTTTAGTATTCCAATAAGCCATAAAGTTGGGGAAAACAAAATATTTGAAAAATGTTTCGTTCTCCCCACAAATTTCTAGACAAAATTTTAATCTAACAAAAATTAAATAATGATATCTACATCAGCAACTTTATGAATAATATTTGTTTTTAAGTAGATCTGGCTTATTCAGTGGTGGTGGTTCAGAGTAGGAACTTCTATTTCTGGACCAGAATTTATATCCCAAAATACCAAATTCGTGTTATATTAGTAAGTGATGTCTTTCAGCAGAGAAACAACATGGATTTCGTAAAGAAGAATTCTGCATCGACAATGTTGTTTTACAATTGATCAAACAAATAAGCGGAGAGAATATACTCTAGAAACTCACATAACTATGTTAGGATCGTTTAAAAGTTAAATGTCGGCATATACTTGGCGCTCAAACAACGAAGGAAGAATCCTAGAATCTGAATCAGAAATTTCCCAAACGTGATGGAGCACATACGTTACGAGGGAACCGTCGTTTCTTGTTTCATTAATGTCGCTGTGTGGAAAAACCTTACCGCGTCCATTTTAAGCAAATTACGACCATTCTCGGGGTATCCAGCTCCCCAAAACACAGTTTATACATTTGAAATCCCAAACAACGCATCGCTTTTAAGTTTAGTGGAATTTCACATCGACCGATAGTCGGATGTGTCCAAAGGAATCGCAACATCATCGACGCCATGTACAGCAAGCTATTGTTACCCAACTCTCCGCGTCTCGACAAGCACTAAAAAACTTTTCTGTATATCGCGTGTGGATTCATGCTGACCGCTCGTAGATGGCGCGACCATTTTCTTCCGTTTTAAAACCAGAAGACCGCTATATTTCCAAGCGAGCAAATATCGCTGAACTTCGCCCAAACACCTCCCGGCCAATTTCCGGTTCAGTGCCGGTGACGGACCGCTTGAATTGTTGTACCATTTAATGTCTGTATCTAGTTAAGCCATTTATGGTTTATTATTTTAAGTTGCAGGTGTAATTTACCATTAATTGGAAATGCATTAGAATAAGATTTTGTACGCATAAATTATAGAAAAATTTTGTTACTTTCATATGTAGCGCCGTTGAGAAAAAGGTTTTGAGGCGTATCCTTGTAAGGAGCACAGTAACGCCTATATAGCTGTGCCCCAGTGTATCGATATAGCTTTCTCTTGTGGGACTCGTTTTGCAGACATTTGCTGGCGTGACGTCATGGCAAGCAGGTAGATATTCCTTAGTCAATGTTTTAAAATCCATTGGTTCTTGCGGTTCCAACCTTTATTTGGGGCTCCTTTAAAGACATTTCCTCTATGATTATCATTTATTAAGTTCAATGCAGTTCTGCGCGTTTTAAAATCAATCAAACAAGCATTTACAGAAGTCCAAAAATAAGGTATGTTCGGATTGCCGCATTCATTACCTGAGCCTAGCTTTCGATGGTAGAACCTTCTCATTACATAACCGGCTGATACGTTAACAGAAGCATTTTTTTCGTATCGACTCATTTGAGGTTCCCAAGTAAACGTCTGTTCTTCCAGTTTAAGACTACCTTCCCCAACTAACTAGTTAATCGTGGCAATCGTCTAAGCCTGTTGTAGGCAGCAAACGGGTTATAATCTGTAACAGACTTTATTGACTATGCTAGAGCCTTCGACAATGTGAAACACGAAAAGTATAAAATTTAATGGAGCATCGATGATACCCAAGACACCGTATAGAATGCCGCAAATCTCGGCACAGAGGTACCCAAAAAGTAAGTGATCCATGGAACCGTTGTAGTGAATATTTCTTTACTAATAAGGGTGCAGGACAAGGGTATGGTGTCACCCATAATTATTACTATATATGTTTATTGACAAAGCCTTACGTAAATGGAAAACAACTAATCACACAGGAATCCACATAGGCAATGAGAAATATATTAAATTCTGATTTCGGATGCTTTCACGGCCATTGTCATTACGTAACAAACGACTTCTGTGATTGGGCCGTGTCATTATTGAGGTCAAAGAAATCGACGTTTCGTCCATTTTCGTAAGAGGCTGCATAAGAGATAATAGAAGTTTAATCAAAACAGATGTTATGGTCGGTATCGCGTTGGTGTTTTGCGATGGCTGATGAGGATACAAAACTCGACTTGAGACAGGGCTGGTGTTTAGTGGTACGAGTTTTTACTGAACGTCCTATTTCACCAATGTATACAGCATTACACGAGCAACGGACAAACGGATACCTTTAGATGACAGTGTTTAATTTACTTTTTGGTGAAATAAGAACTTCTGAGATTTTGCTAGGGGATTTCAACACTGTTTTATGTTTTGCTTTCGAAGAAACTTTTCTGCGCAATCGTAACCATAGATACATGTAGCTTAGAAATAAACAAATAAATACATAATTTTCAATAAACAAGTTTTAGTTTTTAATTATTAAACTAAAAGTTTTATTACTTTTTAAAGTTTTGCTCTATTTTATACATAATGTAATAATTATTAGCACACACGTTGTACCGGATTCGCAAACGATAAACGCTGGCCTGTACTGCTACTTCGCTCGATGCGGGTACAATTTTCTCGCTCCTGCTCTGCTTAAAAATCGCTGAATGAGCTGCTGCACTTGTACGCTAGCTAAATTCAGTGGTATTACGTTGTTCCACCTTGATTTGCTTTCTGCGGGCTTGTAAAAGTGGCGATGTGCTGCAAATCGCGTTTGTATTCACTCCACAATTTGTGGCACTACTGTACGACGATTTGTACTAATTAATATTACAATATTCAAAGAATTATGCCAACAATCGGTTTACAAATAGATTTTGTTGGAGTTGAAATCTTATCGGCGCTCTTTTTCAACTGTTATTTTCAGTGAAAGAATTTGTTGCTGTATATAAATAAAACAATTGAAAATTGTCATGGGCAACCAACAAATTGTAAGTAATGCGTGATCTGTCTTATCAACATTTCAATTGTCAGGTTAAACGTCAACTTTTTCACATTTTAGTTTGGAACTATTATTAAAGCAATCAACTCCTGGAGTCCCACTAGCGTTTCAAAAGTTACTACAGCTATAATTCGAGTAAGTGAATTTATGCATTAATTGCTATAATAATGCTTTAAATGAATAATTCAAATTGCAGTTAATTCTGTCAAACTACAATTGGAAAATCGTACAGCTGTTCGCCTTGCCTTTTCAACAAAAGTATAAAATTACTAGAACGTGGCTGCTAACGATATATAGCAATGTAACAAATAAAAGGGGCCAATTTCCTAACTTCACCTCTCCTAATACCCAGATTCTGAAATTAAGGTGAATTTTCTTACGTGTCCTGCGATAATTCGGCGTTAGCGTGACATAGATCTTGACAAAGATTTTTTGAACACCTCGCATTAATTTTTCACACCGAATGATGGACACTTTGCATAGCCAACTATAATTACCAGTCAGTAAAAACCTGAATCTGATCAAAGTTTCTCTGCATATGTCCGGCAGCTAAAAGGGAAATCAATGCTCCGATGCTTAATCTAATTAAACTTTAAATTCAGGTCGTTAACACGTTTGCCGATAAAACAAAGAGGCAAACATCTTCGTCAATGAGGCAGATTTAACGATTCTGTAGTAATTACGAGCAGTAGGTAAGATCGCTATAATTATAATGTCATTTTAAATGAGAATTTCATTATCACATGTGGTTACGCTCGTTAGCTACAAGAGCGTGTAATTTCAGAACCGATTACACCCCGATTGTGGCCAATAAATGTTTGTACCTAGTAATTCCTAAATAAGTGCCAAGTCGGTAATCTATGAATGGCGCTAATGGCTCTGTCAGTGGGAAGCCAAATTAAACCGACGATAAGAAATAGGTAAAATTCCTAATGAAGCTTCCTGCAAAGTTATAATGTTCCACCCACGACGCGAAATTTGTTGGATCAACATTTACGTTTTTTAAATTCAAAAACGAGAATTAAATATGTAATAACTGCAAGCTTTAAAAAATTGAAAAGAGGATCGCGAATGGTATAGAACTAGAACTTCATTGTTGAGAAGATAAAATTCAACTACAACAGCGTTGAAATCTCTAAAAGGGGATTTAATAATTGCCCAGAAAATGCACGTATTGCAAAGAAATACTTATCGTTCATAGAATGCTGAAGTCTTGACCATGCGAAAATATTCATGTAGAGGGGTTTTTTGTTGATTGCCCGACAGTTCGTAACTTCTAATATCTAAAATATACAGGGTGTCCAATTTGAAAAGACAAAGTCGTATATTACTACGTAAAAATAGAAGGCCATGGCAAATTGGTTTACGTCAATTTGTCGGTTGTATACTGGCATTTAAAATAAAACCAATTTTTTTTCTATGTCTCTATTATTAACGAAGTTACGAACTGTCTAGTGATTTACAAACACAGTGTATATGAGGCCCTACAAGAAAAGGGAAGCAATAAACTCTTGAAAACAAAATATATGCAGCTAGGAGGCCTTTTTCCAATGATGTGACAAAAGAAACAATTCACTAGAAATTCTAAAAACAAAACGATAGCAACTCGCTGAGAGGTGTTCAGTTGTTGAACGAATATTAGTGAACTTATATGCTATGCTTTCTAGATATTCATATTTTCTAAAATGCTGTGGTTGTTATAGCAAAGAAAAAAAAGTGCACCATTTTCAAGTGGCGCTAATCAGAATTTGTAACATATTACTTTCTTCTTCTTGCTTCCCTATTGAAAATGTATTTCGAAAATATCTGATCAAAGAGGAGTTATCATTGGTTTATCTAGAAAAACTACTTTCAATCCACATTTGTGAAGAATAGTAACATATGACACTTTCGTAATTTCATACTTTTCGAATCGTCGCCTTCTGTTAAAAGTATTTCTATTGGCTTGTTACAATTTAAAAAAAAGATATACGTCTCAATTCAGTGTTAATATCATAGTGGTATAATGGCTATGCATCAGTTTTGAAGGACCATAGCTTAAATATACGAGGGCCAAGCTACAATTATTGGGAATGGAAAAATCTAGTTAATCAAGCAAAACAAATTGTTGTTTATTAAGTAGTGTATTCTTTTATCTGTCAATGTCAGTTTAGTTTGTGAAATTTGGTTGAATAGTGTTTGAGAAATAACCCATTGAATGAGCTTCTGTTATCAAAAAAATTTTCATGAGAGAACTTTCGAATAATGATTTACGATGATTTCCAGAAAGGCTTGAGCGCGTATGAGTGTGAGGAAAGTTTTAAATGGGCGTTTGGGGATCTCGCACCATCATAGCTACGGTTTATAGGTGGTATAAAGAATTTGAACGAGGTTGCAACTCGGTTGTACACAGAAAAGGAGCTGGCCCTCCTTTAACTGCGGTTAACCCCGAAAATATTGCTGCAGTGAAGAAGATGGTGGAAGAGGTTGTCCTCTACCTATGCCATGATAGAGTCCAAACTGAAGATTGGATCCCCGCAAGTGAGATCAATATTGCACGAACATTTACATTTGAAAAAGGTTGTAAGTCGGTTTGTACTCCATCATCTGACAGATATACAAAAAGCAGAACGTGTTAGAATTTGCCAACAAACTTTAGATATGTTGAATGCTGGAGGTCATCAAATTATTAGTAAAATTGTTACTGGAGGTTTTCAGGTTCCCACTCACCAAGAAAGCTAAATATGGATACACGAAGATGAGGAAGCCCCTACAATGGTGAAAAAACAGCGAGCAATGAAGAAAGTTATGTAGGCAGTATTTTTTAGAGGTACGGATCTGGTGACCGCAATTAAATTAAAATTAGAAGAGCAGAAGACAGTTACCGCTAAATGGTATGTTGAAAATTGTTTGTCTACTGTGTTCAGCAAAGTGCCAAGAAAGGGAATCATGTTACATCATGATAATGCATCGAGTCATGCAGCAGCGGTAATTTTTCAGTATTTAGCTGAAAACAAAATCAAAGTTATAAAACATCCTCCTTACTCTCCAGATTTGGCCGTGAACTAGGAATTGACACCATAGAACAATTTATAAACAGAACTACCAAAAAATCACCATCCAAGAGACGGCTTCACCAAGATTTGCTATTAAACCAAAGTGATAATCAATAAGGTTTCGAAGCGCCAGTGTCCTCTGTACCACCATACGCGAAAGGCAAAAATTATAAACTAGTTCCTATAATACCACAACCATGCATAATACTGTTTTCTATTAATAAAAAAGGTTCTTAATACATTTGAACGGCATAATATAGCCTTTAAGTCAATTCATTTGCGGTGAATAGGTCAACATTACATGATAGAACAAAATGCAAGTCAAATACACAATGTGTCATAATGTCCAAATCAAAGCCAAATGTGAATACCAATCAGCTCATAGCTACTTGCGTCATATTTGTTCTTCTTGGTAATCTGTAATGGTTTACTGCCCACAGCAATTCTGATTGAGTAATTAACTAAATGAATAAGGTCAAAATGAGCACAGAATTGAATATTTTATTTATTGCAAGATAATCAATACTTTATATTAATAAGTGCACTTGCTGTGAGCAGGAGTAACTAATAATTTGAGGGATAAAAGTTTGCATGAGATAAGGCAGGTTTCAGAAAGGGTTACGTTCAGAGTTTCAGATATTATAAATGTTCGGAAGGGCCAATGCAATTTAATTTGTAATTGGCGGTTTTGAGTTTAGTATCGTCAAACATAATGTGAATATAATGATACAGAATGATTTGTTAAGTACAGAAATTGTATGAGCGTTACGTATTAAAAGTTTATAAGCCGGCAAGCAGCAAGTTAACTGAAAAATAAACAAAAAACAGTGCTAGCAAAGCAATAATTGCAATAGAGCAATGGGAAAATGTAAGGCAACCAATCGAAAAACAATTAGTGAGGTGGTAAAAGAACTCAAGTGTATCAGTGCATTATCAACCAAAGTGAAAATTTAAAGCAGAGCTAAGTGTGGTGACATTTATCCCAAGAAAATGACAATTTAGTAAAAATGCAAAAACATGCCATCAAAACTGTAGTCCATAAGTTCAAACATGTAATCAAACCTAATTTCTTTGAAACAATTGTAAATCTAGTTGCTTAGTTACGAGACAGTCAATTGTTATAAGGAATCAAACAAGCTTAAATTTTTCATGTTGGGGACAAATTTAGCCCGCATTTATGGTATTAAATGGTGAATAAAAAGTCATTTGTGAAGCCAGTTTTGTGTAAAGTTGTTCACCAAGTTGAAGCGCATCTGTGGGTGTAATTTTCCCAAGTGTGGGAGCTTCCAAGATAGTGCAATTGGACCAGAAATTTTCCACCTGGTGCGTCGTTGAGTGCGAGCCTACGTCGATGAAGATTTTGGGATTGTTCCAGACATCGGAAGGCAGATCTTTTTGTACTACATAGAGAGGAGGCCTACAGTTATCCCTGGGTAGAAGAATTAGAACCAGCAAGCCATTTCCAGGCGAGTATTTGCCGTGATGTATTTCCAGTATGCCAACCAACAGCGGAGCACCTATTCAATATAGGTAAAATTTCACAGCAAGGAATTCGTGCAGCCTCGTAAAAATTGGGGTTCGTCAAGAATAGACCTTTGCCGAGAAGTTCAACGTGTTTCCAGAGTCCCAGATCCATCGAGCTTCGAATAATTTAGCTGACGTCCCTAAAAAGTGCTAGTTGAGGCGGAATTTGCAGTTGCAGATGCTGCGTCATATGCGCACACAGCTCTTACTGTGCCAATACATCAAAATTATAGTGCTTTTATGGCATTACTAATAGTAATCTAACACAGTTCTTATTCATGAAAAGCTACAACTTGCTTAATGGCACGGTGTCGAAAGCCTCATGGATATCGACAAATGTCTTCCATCTATTCAGAATTGTCCTCTCCTGAAGCCGATTTGCTTTCCATCGTTCCCTTGATCACTCGTTCATAGTTTTGCTACTGTGCACCTTACGCTAATATCTCGAGAGTTTTGCAGTTTTGTCTATTACCGTTTTTAGACATCTATGTTTTGACTGTTTTTTCATTCATTGGGTGGTTCGCTGCCATGAAGGCACTTGTTAAAGATTGTTGCTATCACTTCCATTAGAGCTTCAGTGCTACCTTGATTAGTTCAATGGTTATGCTTCCAAGACCTGGTACCCTCTCAATTTTTATCTGCTTGACAAATTTCGTTGTCTACTGTACTAATATATCTAGTATATGTTGCTCTGCCTCTTTCGTTTTTTTCACTCCTTCGCCAGCTTAATTACTCTATCCCAAACATTGTATTCGGTGTTCAGTCCATAGATCTCTGTAATAATCTCTTCCTGCTTTTGTTTCACATGCGGGTACCTTTAATAATGTTCCATACTCTGTTTGCTCTAGTATTTGTTAGGCATTGGTTTATATGTACATGTTCACTGCTAATATTAATTTTTATAAGCATGGTGCATGGTGCTATTGCTTGTAGATCATAATTTCATGAAGGGGCACGTTTATAATTTCTTGTGTATTGATGTTTCTCTCCTATGGATTTCATAACTGCCGCATGAATAGAATTTTTTATATTTTCATGCCTATTATTTGGAGTTTCGAGTCATTTATAAAGCCAAATAATCTTCTTCCCTTGTATGTTCATGTTTTTATAGAGAAGGTAAATTGTGATCATTAAGAAATAACGGTCATAATCCCATTCTCGGGTCGTCCATAATTTTCGGTATAGTCTCGTGTTTTACAATAACATACCCAATTATTCACCTCAGGATCCATGTGGGCTGTACCCATGTCTATAGCTTTATTCCCTTTTGTTCAAACTATCCGTTCGTTATTTTTAGAGCATTTTGCTGGCACATTTCCATCAGCTTCCCGCAATTGTTGACATTTTTATTAATTATACTTTCTCCGTGGTATGTTTAGTTTCAATCCTTGTTTTTCAGACTTTCTGGGTACGTATTTTGTAATTTCGATAGAAACTATATAAGACAATAGTGAGGTAAAACCATAATCAAAAAACAAAGCAGTAATGATACTAAAAATGAATATTCTACATATTAGGTGGAAAAATTAATACTTACCAAACGAATTAAAACTGCAGCTATTTCGTATAGTGCATATTTCCGAAAATCCAGTATCTGGGGACCTAAGAACTATCATTGAGATTGATGAATTGTGTGTAGCATTGTTACTCTATTTCATATCCCACTTATTATTCGACAAGGACTACACTTGTATTTCAATAGAAAATCGTCACCACGTTTAATATCGATTCATTGCAGCATCCTTGTCTAACAAGGGATGCCAACGAAGGTATTCCTTGATATATACCCAGATGTTCTACCAGGTTGAAATACCAACTAGATAAAGCAAATGGAAATGAAATGCAATAACAACCGATCAGTAAGAAATGTCAATCCAGTGGGATCAAAACCATGCCTACAAAGTCTTTAGAGTAGTTTTGGGGAATAACAGGCGATTAAGCGTTCTAAAAAACGGCGAAGAATGAAATGTAGCTTCTTCGTTTTCTCTTTATATTAAAACAATGAGAATGATTTTTTCATAGGTCATGAAGCATATAAATAGTTGAAGGACTATAGTACTACTTCAATTCCTCAGACCAGTACGAAAAATATCCTCAGTCCGACTCTGCTGGGCGGCGATGGTATGTTTTAAAAGAGTGAAATCAACCTCGAAATTTAGCATTTTCTTGCTTGTTTCGTATTAAGTTCACGCATGCGAGAAACATTAAGTTAATGGTACAGCCGGCGTAAGCTTCTTAACGTAAAATGCACGTTACGCGTAACCCTTTAATCGTCGAACATCGGCGAAAGTTAAATGGTAAGTCACGCTGCAGCGCAACGGCTTTATTATAAAATTCATGTCAGGATTATTAATCGTTCCTGGCCGTTTTTACATTTTAATTTCCCGGCGTCCCCAGAAATTGTACAACATTTGCGGACAAATAATGTACACGTTCCCTGGCAGCTTCGGGTGGTCGCGATAACTAATTAAAAAGATCACTTTACGGTTTTCGAATATCCGCCCTGGACGTGTTGGGGGCAGGGCCGGCTACAGGCGGCCAGCAAACGGTAGCCGCCTGGGGGCGGCAAGGCGAAAAGCCGCTTGAGTGCGAACGTTTGAGCAAACAAAATAAATCGGCTTGGTTAAATAACTAATATTATTATTTCTCGGGGGCTGCTACTTAATCTGAATAATTTTAAATACAAAAACGGAATGTCGAGATGATGTAAAGTATATTTTGAAATAATTTGTTACATTTGTCACAAGCTTAAATTTCACTTGAAAAAATGATTCTCTTTAAATATTTTTTGTAGAGTAATTTGCAATAGTAAGCCAGGCGTCAAAATAAAAATATTTGGTGTAGAGTAAGTGTTGACTATTGCATGCTGCACATCATAAAAATAATCAAACGCAACTAATATCTAATTCAGGTATTGGTGGCTTGTAGTACTTATCATATATCATATAAAAGCGATTAAACATGTATACGTGCTACCGGTACGCTAGATTGTCACCGATCCGACTTGCTTTGGCCGCTATCGCGTTTACCGCTTTGCCTGGTACTTTCCACTTCATAATGCAACGATAAGCATATGCGTTACGTAGCGTTCCTGGCGGAGTGGTTAAGGCGTCTGACAAGAAATTAGATTCCTTCTGGGAGTTTAGTTTCGAATTCTACTGACTGTAATATTTTTTGCAATTTAATGCAATTCACATTACTGAGCGTTTCTTTTAATTGCTTCAGTTTTATTAGAAAGATAGCCCGATTGAAATTCGGTCAGTTTATACTACGTATATTATACCGGATAATATATTTACGGACTGTAGAGCTAAGGTGCTAGTTGCTATTAATTTACTGAGTTTTTACATTTTCCTTTCGAATTTACAGAATAGAACTATAAAATAGCACACACATAAATCAAGATAATATAGCAAACAGTGCGAATAAAGCACATAGATTACTAATTTAAAACTTTGTAATTTTTTTATACTACGACTACTATGGTACTATAATAGCTTCAGAAATGGACCACCTACAGGAAAAGGGACAAAGTGCTAAACTATCACAAGAATGGATACATGGAATCTTACAGAAATCAACGGAAATAAAAATAGAGGGTATAAGCGAAGTTCAATAGGAGGTAAACGGACTACAACTGCTAGAACAGGGGTACCAATCTTATACTCAGGATCAGTCGAGAAAGACAAAGAGAAAGTAAAAATTATATTAAACCCTCACATAATCCAACAAATTAAAAAATTACAAAAAAATGCCGAAAGAATCATGTATGTATACCTCAAGCTGTAGGGAGGGATAACCATCATGCAAATCTATACTCCTACAGAAGGTTCAACTATAGTAGACAAAAAACCTTTCTACGAAAAACTTCAGGACCAACCAATAAAGCAAAAGGAAGAAGCACACATATTATGATTTGGGTGACTAAAATGTAAAAACAGGATATAGACCAGATATAGGCCATGAAGTATTAGGGAAATACCTACGAAAACTGTAATAAACAATCAGAAGAAAATACAGAAAATTACGTTCGAGGTTTCAGGAAAAGATGTTAATAGTGTCTTTCATTATCTCAGTTGTAACAATGAAGTAAAGTATGCTAGTCTAGATGAAAAAGTCATAAATCGCCGATCTTAATATGAACTATAGGCTACTTATAACAGGCATCAGGTTCTACGGATGGAAACCCAGCAAACCGGAAAAATATCAAAACGTAAAAATTAATGAGTTTAGGAAGTCAAAAACAGCAGATATATGAGAAACAAGTCTAAAGTATAGAAAGAAAATGGAAAGGGTTAAAGACGAAAATTTATTGTAGAATAAGCTGAACTGATATTCAGAAATGTTTAGTAAAAGACAAACAAAAAGAACCCGCCGGTGGAACGAAAAAGTCAGAGGAAAGGTAAGAAGCCTTAAGAAGAGGCAAAGAAGAGTTCGAAAGGGGATATCAAACCAATTTCAACAATGATAGCGAACGAGCTTTTACAAAACAATCAAGCAAATGAGAGGAAATTATGGAGCATGGGAAATAGTGAGGGTAAGAAGTAGAAGAAGAAAAACATGGAACAAAAATTTATGGAAAAGAACAACAAAAGAAGAGAAAGAAGAGCAGTCGTCTCGGAAATAGAAGAGGTGAGTGACATTGCTATAGAAAAGATAGACGAAACCATAAAACAACTTATACCTAGAAAAGTAGCCGATAGAGTTTATATAACCCCAGGATTATTCAAGTTGAAAAAGAAAGAGTTAAAAGATGGATACCGGATATTGTCCAACTGGATTGGAGATGTCAGAATCCTAGAATAAAGAGCAAGAGAAGAGATGGAGAAGAAATTAGTAGAAGAATAAGCTGCATACAGGCCTTTGAGACAAACACGTACATGTATTAAGAACGAGAATGGAAAAAAAAACTTGAAAGCGAGTAACCTTTATACTTGGCATCTATAGAGATACGAACTGTGTTGGATACGATACCTTAGCAAAGTGCATGGAGAGCATTAACAGAGTTACAAGAAATGGGCGAACTTCAACAGGTCAGAAAACAACTATATGGGGGAGTAAAGGAATTAAGCAGGGTGATTTATTATGCCCACTATTGTTTGTGTCAATAATCAATTAACTCATGCAATAATACAAAAAAACGAGATATAGAAAACTGGAGGTAAAAACCAATACAAAATCAATTCCTTATACGAATGGGGCCGTAATTATGTATAACAGCAATGAGATAACATGAACAAACAATAGAATTCTTGAGTAAGAAAGAGAAAACCATTCGAAAAAATTATTTTAGTAGACATGTTTAGTTGACATGTCATAATTAAAATGAGAGTCAAGCCTACTCGAATATTTATCTCTTTCCTACTCAAGCAATTCGTGTAATTTTTTTGTTCATGTTATCTCATTGCTGTTATACTTATATAATTTTGGCCCCATCGGTATATGCGGACGACATAGTGATACTAGCGGACTACAGTGATTGAGGGATGGGGAATGAAGATAAGTCCAAATTAGAGAGACAATAAAAAAGAACGAAAGACAAACAAATTACATGCAATGGAGAAGAACTAAAATGTGTTAGCATCTACGAGTACTTACGTACTTGGTAGTAATAATAATTGGAACCGGAACATCAGAGCAAAGGACTCGCAATAGAATGAACAAAGCGAGCACTGAACCAATCAATAACTGCTAAGAATAAAATAAGCACACAGACAAAGCCGCCACAATATACGTATATATAACTTTAACGTAAGAATTTTAGAGCTGTACAATTCAGGATATAAGTAGAAGCAACTGCGGGAAATATTAAATATCTGAAAAAATTGGTGAGCAGAGAAAGTAGATCTCGTAACAAACATAGCAACCAGGGAAAAATAAGAATAAAACCATTAATTTTTGAAGTAGGAAATCAACAGCTGGAATGATATGGACACGTAGCGAGAGTAAGCGAGAATAGCGGCCCCAGAAGAGCGCTAGAAACAAGACCGAGAAAAAAACTAAATAGCGGAAGGCCGTCAGAAACGTAGGAGGAAAGCCTGGAGAAAATTTAGGACGACCAAAAGTGAAAAAGAATGGTTGTCGACCGTAACCAGCGCAGAAAATGGAGGAGGCCCACGACTTGACGTTCTCAAAGGGCAAGAGGAACATGAAAAGAAGAATAGGCAAATATGTTTAAAGCAAATGGGTAAATTTTTCAAAATATTGATTTTTTTAAAGTGTATAAGAAACTAGTAATGTACTAACAAATCTATAGAGCAACAATGATTAAAATGTGTTGAAAAAGAAACTGAATTTTATATTTTAAAACTTTACACCACATCCAACGCTTGTTCCATTTCTGGAACGCGTCCTGAAACTAATGAAACAGTCCACAGCGCGGTGGCCAAATTTGGAAAGCAGGGCTGGTGGGAGATGATAGTAAAGAGTGACGCGTGAGCAGGTTCATTATCATGGTGCAGCATATAGATCTCCATAAGCTTCTTGCAACTTCCGTCTTCGTAAAACGTTTCCAATGTGTAACAGAATTTTACAAAAACATGCTGCTCTGCAAGATCCTTCATTTTTCAAATAATCGCCAAAGCTGAACACATGTTTACTCGAGCGCGTGTAGCTCAATGAATAATTGACATGGCGTGAAGCGGATAAATTCCCATTAAAACGTAAAGTCCCAGCTACAAAGCGTCACTATCTCGAGCGGGCTGCGCCGACTCCTTGCGTTATTATTTAAAAAGTTCGGTTTCTTTTTGGATATACCCCGTAGAAAATATAATATTATTACGAAAATTAGCTAAGAGGTACCGAATACGTTTAGTAAAAAACATATAAATCAATGAGCTAGTTGTTATTATTACTAATTAACACTGGTTACGTTTATCTAACAATGTATATTTACTTTGTTAAGTTACTTCGATTTACGAGAAATAGCAGTTGTTCAATGTTCTTTTGTGTCTAACCTGGAAACGCTTTCGCATTACTTCAGGGGGTGCGGGCGTCACTTAAACTAATCCTTAACTAAGCGAAACCGGAAAGCCCGCACCGGGAATCGAACTCTTGGCCGAACGCTCCGTGTTTCGCTGTGGGCTCGGCTGCTGCCACGAAGACCACTCGCCCACCGGGGCCCCAGTTATTACGTATACATCCTATACACCTATCAGGCTTTCTTCTGGAGACTGCTCTTGAAGATACGCGAGTTGTCAAATGTTAAAAATACCATAGCAGTGCTATTGCAGCTATTATTTTGTTTTTCAATTGTACTCGTATTATTTTTCGATATACCGGATAATAATGGGAGTAACACCATGCCTGTATCTCTTTTATTTATGAACCGATTTGTATAAACTTTGGTGCAAGTATACTAGGTATAATTTTGGATTGACAGGCAGATACAGTGAAAATTACAGACTTCCGGTTTCACCGGAAGTGCATTAATTTTAATTTTTGTAGTGGATCGCCTGTAGGTTTTATGTTTTTGTGGAATCTACGACTCAAATGACACATGACGGTGTTTTAACATAGCAGGCAGTGACTAGGAAAGGTTTGTTCTATTTGACTCCACAACACATAATAATAGCTGTTAATAAAATAAGGAGATATAAGTGGAGCCCTAGTCCCATTGTCACCCGGTATTCTAAACTTACGGGTTTACTTGAAGCTACGAATAATCGTCCAAGTGGTTTGATGAATCAAAGTTAAAAGTAATTGCCATATAACTTATATCTTTGGCATTCCATTGAAGATGACAGCTTAGCTGCCGAAATGCATGTCTGGAGAAGATAGTTATTAAGTTGTGGTTGTTTGAAGGTAATCACGATTGTTATTTAACTTCCTACGTGCATTGCCAATAACTGGCAAAGACTTCGGCAGTGCTGGCGGGCGATAACAACCCCAAGCCTGCCCTGGAGAGGGACGTGCAACTGCAGAAGCATCCCGTTACTTATGAAGTCCGGGAGGAGAGTCGAGTGCCGGAGTTACATAAGTACACGGCCGTTTACATTTGTATTCTATCGTAGCAGTCCGCACAATAGGGACATATCCCTTATCCGTCTAACTGAATAGAGGAAACATTACACTAATCAAAATAACACAACTCCACTTGACACCCCGGGCGCCCATTTGTATCACATGAATGATGAATTATACGAAGATAAGATAAAAATACGTGCGCCGAAACCGAATGGGACCGTCTTGCGCGAAAATGAGTTACGTCGGTTACGGATGACCCGCGCTGATTTCTTTCCCATCGAATCCCAACCTTCGGCGAGATCGATTCTTCGGTTCCCGGGGCGTTTTTCGCACTGGCAAAACAATTACGGTTATCGATAAAATAGCCGTTGATAAGCTATTGGATCGTTTCAAACAGGAAACCCGCAGTTGTAAAATTAATAAACAGCGAAGCATTTTGCCACTCCCATTCGGTTATACCTGGAATTTTTCATAACGAGAATTAAAAAACTAGAATCCTAGTATTTTGGATAACCGTTGCTAACGTTTCGCCAGAGGGGCGATGAGTTCGTGCTATGGCAAGCAAGGGAATTATCAAATCAAAGCGTCAAAACCATGATCCATTTATTCTGTATCCAGTGCGTGTAGTAAAAAATTCATTGGTTTTATTTGGGAAAATATTTGTTAAAGTACAATGTACACAGAAATGTTTACATTGTATCTAAATGTTGCTAGTTGAGAGCGGATTTTTGCAATATATAATTTTGGAAAGTTTAGCTATTGTGTTACATGTCGATATTGTTCTTTAATAATAATTTTAGAACTTTCTAAGGACATAGGATATTTTACTGTCGCATGTTTAAAGCACAAGACGAATCCAGTATAAATTTAAAAATAGTTTCGAGATTTTAAGGAAACTGCCTTGAAAAGAAGGAAAATATCCCACCAAATCCTTCAAAAACTCTTCTTGTAATATAATACCGATGACAAAAATAGCACGCCTTTATACATCATGAAATATTTATCTTGAAAAGGAACAACTAGTACGCATGAATCTACAAAGTCGTGTGTTCATGAGTTTTTGTGATAAAAGGACTCTAAAATGAAATTCTCTCTGGGGTGCAATTTTGAAGATAGAGCTTTCCACGAAAAACTTAGGTTTGTTTTTACTTCCCGTATCGATTACTCCATTCAAAATACAGAACTTAATGAATGGGAAAATGTGCTTAAAACATATCTGACGTCTATTTGCTGTTTCCGATTCTTTATAAAACTTACATTCCCACGTGATTCCATTGATTGTTGAAATACGGAGCCGTAACATGATAGCTATTACTATTAGGCTCATGTTTAAGATTAAGAGTCAATTAGAGCTTCGTCAGCACTGATTGCAAATAAAACTATTAGGTAATCTTACTTTAAGCAATTAATATTTTTCATTCCTTTCCGTTGCACAAGCCAGCAGAACAGAACACAATCATCACATCAAATCCGCTTATGGTTCGCATTGAACAAATTAATTTCATATTCCGAAATCAAATCGCTGTAAATCGACTTCATCTTCAATATTCTTGATTTATTAGTGCTTGAGCTGATAGAAAATCGTAAAATATAAACGTCGAAACAAGTGTACGCTCGTAGGCTAGTAAAGGTTAAAAAGAAGAAAAGCCTGATGGTGGTGCATAGCTCTTAAAATAGATTTAAAGTAACGACACTCATAACTAAGTATTTCTAAAGAGATGCGCTAGAAAATTATTTCCAAATCTTTGATTGGTTTTTCTTCTCCAGTTGGTATACCCCTGCTCCCAGGTCTGCGCTTACTTCTTCCAGCCACTCCTTCTTGGGTCTTCCTCTTCTCTTCCTAGAACTTTCACCAATTTCCAGAGCTCTTCTTGATATTCGCTGCTTTAACATTCGTAGAAGATGCTCTAGCCACCTTAAGTGCGTCCTTTTAGCGCACATCACTCTACGGTCTTCTCTATACATCTCACTCACTTTAGCATTTGTCCTTCGTCTCCAAATTTCACCCTCTTTTACCGCTCGATAGGTTTTTCTAAGTATTTTCCGTTATCATACCACCAAGCGATTTTCATTCTCTTTAGTCATGACCAATATTTCACTACCGTATAAAACAGTTGGTTTAATAATAGCTTCGTCAGGTCTGACTTCTTGATATCTCTTTTTCAAGTAAAAACCTTACTAGCCCCCCCCACCTTCTTTTGCTTAATCGCTTCTCTATTTTTACTTCCCTCGTCTGAAAGACGAAGGAAGTATTGAAATCACGAAAAAATCACTTTCCGAGATTTCTTCAGATCTTTACGTTTCAAGCTCCCTAGATGACGAAAAAGAGGTTTTTTTAATTCCGTCTGTCTGTCTGTCTGCTGGCAGTATAGCTCAAAAACTATTTGTCGGAGGAAGACAATATTTTTCACACATATTATATATAGTATGATAAAAAATTAATCTCATCTAGTATGGCTGTGGAAGTGCAAATTAACGCCCTTAAAATTGGCTTACATACTTATATTTACTTCAAACTGTCAAATTGTATTATTAAATATTCTTTTTATCCGTCTTATTACAATATTATATTGAAAAAAAATGAATTTGTACGCAAAAGTAATATAATTATCCAACAAATAAGCTTGCGCCGGTCAAATAGACACTTCATCTTAAATCTAACCTAAAAATAAAATATATTGGAGCTAGTTTTAAATGCAGCAATTTGTTCCTTCATAGCCATACTAGATGAGATTAATTTTTGATCATACTTTATCTACCTCGCATGAAACCGGTACAATTTCATACAAACATATTGAGGGTGAGCACCTTAAAAGAAATGTTTATTTTTGGGTTAATTTTGAAATAGAAGGAAGTAATAACTTTCACATAGGTCAGGCTTTACATTTGCCGAAAATAAGACTCAACCGATACAGGATAATGTCGCAAAAGGTAAACACTTTTCAACAATAGCGACATTCCCTTAAACACCCATGTCTAATGGTCTCCATGGCGCAGTTCGACAGTGGATGCAGTTACGACTTCTATAGGTGTGGTTACGAGCGCTATGCAGATGCGGCAAGTTCAAACCCCAGCGGGATACATTTTTTTTATTTGAAAATTTATTTAATTTATTAGAAACGTGAAGATATTTTTACTCCTAACTTAATTTGTTTTTTAAAATTATTTAGAGTCACAATGTCGACGAGGGAAGTTCTGGGTAAAGCCATTTACATATTTTTTTCTCTTGTTTCCAAGCGGATGAATAAACAGACTGAAGTTCTTAACGAGACTAAAAGGCAAAAGCTGCAGTACTTGGATCACTTAATGGAAAGTATCTAATACGAATTGCTACACATCCAAGGTAAAACTCAAGGCAAACGTCGACTAAGCCCACGAATAATGTTATGGTTGAGGAACTTACGCCAATGGTTCAGGCCCAGCACAACGGTTCTGTTCCGGAAGGCAGTTGATAAAGCGCAAATAGTGTCAATTCACTTCTGAGAAACGGTATCGTAGTCTAACATTGCTATTTTACATAGATTAGTGTCAAATGTATTACCTGTCATGGCTAACGCTCCCTGACACATGGCCAATAAAGGCATTTCGAGTGGCATGAATAATTTATACAACAGATCACCATACTGTGCTATTATTAAATTTTTAGATCCATTTTATTGCGCTTGTAATTTGTGGCCGCACGCCGCTGATTTGGAGGTATTTTCAAGACCCGTGTAGCAACTCTACAGCTTTGTCAGATAAACCACTCTCTCGGAAGTTTAGAGAAATAAGCCAGCTCCTACCTTCAAGTTTGGTATTATTACTTGCTGCATTATCGCTGAAATCATTATTTCCTTGCTTAATTAATGCATGTGCCACATTACAAGGCTTTTGTTTGTAAATGTTTGTGGTATTTAGAATAGTCCACCTAACGGGCATGAAGTTTGAGCCCATTCCCGTCTGTGAGGGGTAATCGCTATATGGTACGTTGGCCGGTTTGCGGCCAGTCTATCAAATGTCTGTTCCTTAGAGTGTATTGCCGTGATGTCACAATTTAGAAAACGCCCGTAGCAGTAACCTGATAAGAATCCACTTCCTAGCTGACCTACTGAAAACATTCCTGTAATTTGTATGTTAAACATAGTCGTATTAGATTACATCCTGTTTACTTTCATGGTAAAGCGTTTTCATGAATTATAAGATTTCTAAGCACATAATGGCAAAGGTAGGTTCATGAAACATACCGAATCTTCACATTTCCCCACGCCTTTGTAGAGAGTTTTTCCAAGTTAAATTTGCCCTATTATACCTCAGGCCAGTAATAGCAACTATGATGGCGTCCTAATAATAACGATAATAAACATTCTTTATATATCATGATTCGACGTCCAAGCCAGCCGCGTTCACCTTTTAAGTATGTTACAGGCAGTAAATAGTTTCACTTGTTTACTTATTTAGTGTAGGGGCATGAGTTAATATATCCTAGTATCTCGAATTTTTAAGTGGTTATGCAAAACTTATGAATCACACAATCACGTACCATCAGGTGTTTCGTCTGAATCTACGACCGAGAGCCTGTGTGGCGTTATAATTTCAAGATGAGCGTGAATGATACCCATAGTAGAAAAATATCGATTCTCTGACTTCTCCCACCCATATTGTAACGTCTTTAGAAGAGTAGAGTGTTGTGGATTAGCGCGTTGCCAATTCTTTACCTGGTAATGGGTCCTTAAGATGTATGGTGTTGGAGATGATCTTCTTGGTGGCAGATTTTCATTTTGCTCTGCTTTTTTGTATAAACATCCACCAGCGTAGTTGACTAATGTACGAAATTTCTTTTCGCGGAAGTAGATTTTACAAATTAATCGTTTTATCTATTGGCCATATTCAGCTTTAAATTCCTTTAGACATCGCCTAGTACGAGAATTCACTAAAAAACAGTATGGGAAGAAAAAGGGCTGGAAAATTAATACCGATTGGGTACAAAATCACCGATATTATAAAGTTTACCATGACATTCCTACCGTCTCATTCTACAACTATGAATGAGTTAACAGCATACCTCGTAAATAAAGCTGCATTGCATGTACAAAGTATTAAAAGATACGTGGTTCCCATATGGAGAAACGAGGCCAACTCACCGGATGGAAATGATGTTGAAGAACTAGAAGGCACATACGAGAATGCATATACAAAAATTATTCTGCACTTCCTTTACATCTCACGTTGAGCTCCTACCCACGAAATTTATTCAGCAGACACCGATATTTTTCTCCTTTCACTATGCTGATCACAATTTTGTTTCCATCAGAGAGCATGTTTCTTATAGGGGTTGGAATTAATAGAAGATTTATAGAACTCAACCGTGTGTGCTCCTGTTTAGGGTCTACAAAATTAAAAGTATTCTTAGGCCTTGATGTTCTTTCAGGGTGTGATCTTAGCTGGTCCTCTAAGAATAAACGCAATATGTCTTTCTGGAAAGCTTTAGAGACTACAAAATTATTTCTTGAAGCTTATGGAAGACTTGGATCCGTAGAACAATATTAAACTAAACATGGGTAATGGCTTGAACGATTCATTTGTGAAGTGTACTCGCCAGGAAGAATAATTTTGGACATTGATCAATTGCGCTGCTAGATGGTTACGCAAAAAGAGCATTGCTAAGTGCAAATCTGCTACCAACAAGATCCTCTCTGATATCTTATATTTTAACGAATCATTACTAAGAAATTGATTGTTGACGCTCTAATCTATAACACTCAGATCTTTAGTAACCGTCACAATATGCCTGGGAGAAATTAGAGATTCAATATTTTCCTGCTATTAGTACGCTTCCACGTGAACCAGAATCGATAGTGCACTTAGTACTTTTTGGTACTTTGTGGTAGGACGGCGTGTTGTAAATTTATTGTAAATGTCAAGCGCAGTAGATAAGGTCAACAGAACTGAGTATGTGTAGTGATGATCAAGAGATATGTGACAACAATGGTTATTCAAATGACGAAGATGAACTGTTAGACTTAGAAGATCACCTTTAAAACTAGGATTTTTTTCTTCCTATGTATAAAAGGTATTTTAGTAATAGTAAATGGGCTTTTTATAGATATACCGGTTAATGTATTTCATGGTTACTAGAGTAGGTACTACGAGTAGTTATGACACATTCAGGGGTTTTCAATGTAGTAGAAATATATCTCGGAAACGATAAGAGATATCTAAAATTCTCTACTAATGTTTCTTATTCTTTACCTTACTGGGAACAAAAAAATTCTTAGCTTCGGTGCCGACTTGAAACGAGTTGCAGAGAAAAAAAATTTCATTTCTGGCGGGCATCTTCAAATTATGACGTCACACAGACAAAACAACTGGTAGTACGTGATTCTGTGATTCATAGGCTATGCATCCCCAGTAGTCGTGCTACTTCTTCATTTAAAATCCCACTAAATTACACATGCCCCTCAATATCGAATACTGTATCTCATTAGAAAATAACACTGTCATAAATGGCACATAGCTTGTGATCATTGGAAGGTATCTCTGACATGCCCCTTTGCAGCTTACCTAACAGGGTATATAGTTATAAGGCAAGAAGAAGATGCACCTTATGATTAAATAACTTAAGAGAATGGACAAGAATGTCATATACAAATTCATTGCGTGTCGTAATGTGTAAAATTAAATGGTTCCAAGTGATATACAAAATCCATGCTTGCTGAAAAATTGTTCTTCATTTGCAATCTTAGTCGACTTTTTATCATACAGATTTTCAATTGAGAATTTTGATATTAACGTTTTAAAAAGAAATGTCTTTGATTAGGAAGACGTCTTGCTTTAATGACGAGGGTCCGAAATGAAAGCTCCGGCTTCGATTTCCCTTAATCCGACACGGGACCGTCCCGCTGGAAGCGGGACGTACGGCATTCCCAAATTAAGGATAAAATCGTATTAAAAAGTGCGTCGTCCCAGCAGTGGCGTGCCGGTCCCGATTATCGATCTGGGGCTCGTTACTCGGGTTCTAGGAATAAACACTCGAACTGGAAATTAACGAAAAGACAAAGAGCAATTTTCCTAATCACGAAAAAATGCAAATACCTCTTTTGTAATTGTCACAACCGCTCTCGAATTACAAAAGGCGAGAAGTTTAAAGCCAGCACTGTTATAATTAAGCGTTATGTTTTTGCTTCTTGTCGAGCACTCCCAATCCAATAATCACTTATTACAGCGAGCTGTTCATTACGCTGACCTCCTCGGGCTTAACAGTGAGCCCGGTGATAAACGAGCTCATATTTGTATTGGCCCGCCCGTTTAGATAGATATACACGAGTATCTACCTCGGAATCGTCCTTAAGTAGGTCGCTAAGAATTGCGGCTATCTCGTACAAAGGAAAAAACACTGGAGGTTGCTCGGGGCGTTATCAAGAGGGATGTTCCTGACACGATGGCCGTACAAAGGGTGTCTATTTGGGGAAAAAATAAAAGCGACGGCAAACTAGTGTATTCCATTAGAAAGGCAGAGAAAAAGTAGACCGAAGCAGCACTAACAGTATCAGCGACAAAAATGAGCTTAAAAGAGCCTGTAGTCCGGAACGACTCCGGTCTAAGTTGAGCCCGGAGGGGTAAATGTGCCGTCTTCATGCATACGCAATTGTCTTAACCTCTTTCCCGTGTATTAAGCCATTACGCAATATTCCCATCCAGTTCGCCATTATATTAGCATATTCGGAGCTATATACTAGCAAACTGTGGTTTAAACGCCACGAGGGTGGCGCTAACCGCTATTGAAGCTGGCTAGTCTTTAATTAAGAATTTAGCTCATTCGTATAATACAAACTGCAACTTCTTAATAGCGTCTTCATTACTACCCGCCAAATCTATTCAAACCTTCTCAAACAATGCTCAGTTTACGAAAGCGTTTCGGCACTCTGCATCGCTGTATAATTAACAGCGGAGGTGTAGAATACTGATTTCAAAGGCAGGGTTTAAATTCGCAGCTCCACTTTGAATTTTACGCTACGATATTAATAAGTTATGTTATTCTAAGAAACACTCGAAACTGTACATAATGCGGCGAACCCTAATTTCTCTGACAGCCGAGATCCTCCCTACATCCTCCTCTATTTGACTTGAGTTGATAATGCGTATATTGCACATCGCGCTTGGCCGTGGCTGCAGGGGAACCAGAATTGCCAAGTTGCTCAATTTATCGCTATTTAGAAAACATGTATTTGTAATGTGCGACGTGTGTTTTTTGCATTTGTAAATATCACTAATTTGGGAGATAGCAACTCAACTGGCATGCAAACTGGGCGATATTAGCAAACGGTTACTATAGCATCAGATGCAAGAAGTTTTGGAGGTGCAGATGCAGACACGTATCACTTCTTGGTCAGAACTACATTGAAAAGGAAAACTTCTGTATCTGGTAATGAAAGAATAGTATAGAAGAAGAATGAAAAAGGCGAAATAGTTTGATAAAGAAAAATGTGCAGGAAAAAGCAAAAAATTATTTCACAAGATTGATACAATAACATTGGACGGAGATTGCAAAAATAAGAAAACCACTGAACTTTTTCGAGGACGTTGGGATAAGAATATCACGGAACGAACACATTTTACAATTATAAACAAGGACATTTTACAGGAGGAGGTGAAGATATCCTAAGAAGAAAACGACGAAATCGAATACCGCAATTACATAAACACATACATTCACTGATGAACTAAATACGGTAAAAAGGCAATAGTATTTCCGATCCACCAATAGGAAGGCAAGGCAAGACGTGAAAACTATAAATGAGTAGCGCTACTAGGTGTACGGTGTATCATACTGGCTAAAATTGTGCTTAGTAGAGTAAGGGTATACCCAGAATCGACGCAGAATCAATAGTTTTCTCTAAAACAGGCAAAAGCTCACCTACACAATACAAGGCTTTATGTTGATTCGAGGAAAGGTTACGAGAACATAAAAAAACAAATAAACAAGACAATGGGGTAGTTAGGCTTACCTACCAAAGCAGTGAAACCAGTAAAGACACTTAGTAACACAGACAACCAGAAGAGACCATCTACAGATAATAAGAGATTAAGACAGGATGATTCAGTAGTTGCGCTATGGCGTAACCTAGTACTAGAAAGCGTGAATTGACAAACGAAAATAAACGAAGAAACCGAGATCTTAACAGAATACAGCATATGCTGGTCGCTAGGACATCGAAAGATTTGGGCGAACTAGTCCAGGTACGTTAAAACGTCTGAAAAACACGTTTTACAGCAAATATTAACTACAGAAAATATTATTGTACTATTATAATACCTGTCAACCAAAATATAATAATTTTAGCCCTGGTAAGTTTGCCATCACTAACAGGTGCTCAATAACTGGCTTAGAATTGATTTTAGTGGTTGTAGACGCTGTAGCAGTGCATTTGGAACTCATTTAGCTATATAAAACTACTATATCAAATTTTTCTGCATCCAAAAAATGCACGTTCAATAGTTTAGTATTCAGGTACGTTAAAACGTCTGAAAAACACGTGTTTCAGTAAATATTAACTACAGAAAATATTATTGTACTACTATAACACCTACTCTCAATCAAAATATAATAATTTTGGCCCTGGTAAGCGTGCCATTAGTAACAGGTGCTCACTAACTAGCTTAGAATTGATTGTAGTGGTGGTAGACGCTGTATGAGTGTATTTGGAACTCCTTTATCCATATACAACCACTATATAAAATTTTTCTGCATCCAAAAAATACAAGTTTAATAGTTTAGTATTCAGGTACGTTAAAAGGTCTGAAAAACACGTTTTGCAGTAAATATCAACTACTGAAAATATTATTGTCCTACTATAATACCTACTGTTTTAGCAGATTTGTTTGTTAAGTATCCGGTAAAGTTTAACATTATCGAAAACGCTCGATAGAAACGTCGCCACAAGTCTAATGTGTGTGTGTAATAAATTCACTTAATTGCCATTAATCGGGGCCCCAGGTTCAATAACGTATCATAATTCGCTCCGCTGAACCACATGGAGTAAATGAGCTACTATGACAGGCTACAAGGGGATGACAAATAAAAAAATCTGTAAAAGGCTTTACCCAGAACTTCCCTCGTAGACATTGTGACACTAAATAATTTTAAAAATCAAATAAAGTTAAGAGTAAAAATATATTCACGTTTCTAATACATTAAATACAGTTTCAAATAAAAAAATGTAGCCCGCTGGGGGTATTTGAAGTCCTCCGCATTTGCGAAGCAGATTGTAACCACATCGATTTTTCGACTGTGCCATCGAGACATTGGAACGAGTGCGCAGCGCGCCTCTCTTGAACAGAACGATCTTATTGTTGAAACTTTTCGACTCTTTTGTGACATTATCCTGTTAAGTCCTATTTTCTTGCCAAGCCTGACCTATGTGAAAATTATTACTTCCTTCTATTTTAAACTTTGAGGGTAAATTAAAAAATAACAAAAAATGTTATAACAAAACTTTATTGTGGCATCAGGAGGGTACAACTGGAAGTTAATTTTACTTGGTTTTAAACAACATATCATTCAAGTGATGTCCCCCATTGTCAATGCACTGCTGCAGCCGGTTTCTAAACTTCTGGAGTTCGAATGGTCCTCTCAGCCCCAATTTTCTTTTCACAACACTACCACATGCACGGAAGTTCTCCACCCATAACAAAATGGATTTTCGGTCAGGAACAGCATTTCGAGGGGGAACGCTGCACTGCAACGATAGACTTGTTTTGGGAAAAATACGTCCCGACAGCAAAAGCGCGTTGCTCGTTCGACCAAGCCATGTCTACAACTAATGGAGGCACTAACGGAAACTTCTAATGCTACTGCGTTATTAGAGCCTACCCCCACTTTTCCAACAAATTCCCTCCATTCACAACGCCATCTCGAAAGTAGAGATACTTCCCTGCCCCATCCGTTATGTGTATGCAAAATATCATCTTCCTCTGACAAATAGTTTTTGAGTTATACCGCCAACAGACAGACAGACAGACAGACAAACAGACTGACAGACGGATAGACAGACAGACCCTGGGACCCTTAAACGTTAAGATCTGAATAAATTTCGGAAGGTGATTTTTTCGTGATTACAATACTTCCTTCGTCTTTCAGACGAGGGAAATAAAAAGAAACATTATCGGCTAGTGCCAAACATCAATAATACGTTTATTCCTAACACCGACAACGAAGTACAGAAAGACAGTAATAACATCGGGAGACATAAATGACACTGGAAATATAGAAAAGTACCTGACCTTCAATAAGTAGCAATCGAAATCAAACTGGAACGAATCCCTGCCACCAGAGAGTTTTCCACCAGCTCAAATGACGGTGGACACCGATGTACAGCTAATTCAGTATTCGCAAATTATTAAAAGTCTCTCAAATATTACGTTTAGGTAACAATATCAGTGTATATTTGAGACTGAGGACGGCTTGAAGCTGTCTTTAGTTTCAAAACAGCATGACAATTTTGAATCAAACAGGCAGGTGTAGCAATTCAACAATCCGTAACACCAAATCTACACCTGATTGCTTATAGTTTTCGATATAAATCTGTTTTATAAACTTCACTAAAATGAGCCACAAAAAGCATCTATAGCCTCGGAAGTAAAAGAATTTCCAAAGGTGGGAACAGAAAAGTGCACTACATGTCCCAAAAACTAACTGCATAGGCAACCTGGTATACACAACGACAAGAAAAGTTGCCGAGCGTATAGTCAAACAAATATTAAAAAATTAAGACAAATGCCGATACAAAATGTGATCGCAAAGAGTCATAAAGAAGAAGTTCTTATCCTGATAGGTGATAGCTGTTACTTGTTGGTAATACCGTATATAAAAATAAAGAAACTTTAATTTACCAGTTGTAGAGACAAATGGAATAATTTATTATCTGTCAGTCGACATTGTTCATGCAAATTCCCACTTGGAAGAGATTTAGTTTACCAATGTAGAAATAAGGTGGCGATCTCATTTCTATATACTTTAATCAGTGATAGAGCTCACCAAAATGAACAACTTTTCTATCTATCGTTTTTTATTTAATCGCATATTTTTTCAATAATTTACTTCCCCTAAATTTGACGAGCCGCTTGGTAAGCAAATCTAAGTTAAAGGTGAACGACACAAGCATATTAAAACTGCACAAAAAAACATGCGGTCAATAACTTACCTACTTGAACTGATAAAGTACGTTGGTGACCAGATGTGAACTAAAGGTTTTATCAGTACCTATGCAGTTTCTGTTGGTTTGCATATCAAATAAATGTTTTTTGTGTTTTGTGCCATTATATTAAAATATTATTCCATAGGCGGGTATGCATTTTTAGAGTAAAGTTGTTTTGAATTTTAACTCAGTTTTGAGGGCGTTTTCGAAAAAATGATAAATAGAGAAGTTGTTCAGTTTAGCGAGTTCTATGACGGGTTAAAATATTTGCACTCATTTCCATAACACCCTGTATATGGTAAATTTTACACTTGGTATTCGCCTACATTTGAGTAATTCTACAATAGAAAGAGTATTTACCACAATGGACACAAATCGAAACGGTGAGTAGGGATTACCACCGATGTGGATTTAGATTCGACTAAAATTACCACTAACGTTAATTACCAGCCATGTGAATTACCACCAAATTGCATTACCACCGTCAGCGTTTACTACCGACTGGAAAACCTCGACCGCATTTGAAAGAAGTTGCTGTGCAGGACTACGAACTTATGAAGTAATAAATGTTACCAGTCTTTGAAAAGTCTCGTACTTCATCACAAAATCGTTTATACTGTAATATAATGTCAATGTTATATTTTAACTCGTACACAGATTTTTTGAAAATAATAACTTATGCGACTTTACCTGTTTAGAATACGGCGTATTTTACCGGGAAACACTGATGGGCAACCCAAGAAGAGTTAATATACATTTTTACAGATATTGAATAACTACGAATAATTTTATATGATTCTTTAATTGATATTCGGTGGGCTCATTGCAATCACTACGACGCAAACAAAAACTTTTTAGACTGCTTTTCGACTGGTAATGTTAAAAATCATCGCACAGTTTGTAGGGATGTAGTTGGCCTATCTAGAGTGCTCGAACTGCAACTTATGAGTAAGTGGAAGTAACGTCTATACTTAGGCAACTTGTTATGTTCGGAAGAAGGTGGATCGATGGTGTTTCCGGTCTGTGGTGCTTCAACTCGGTGGAAAATTCTACATATTTCCTTCAGTCGATAGTGAATACAGGTGGTTGAATTCATATAGGTAGTAATATAATAGCTGCTTATTGTAAGTCGGTTTTAAATTCAGTTGGTGGTAATCCACATTTTGACAATGGTTAAAATAACGCAAAATTGGAAGTTTTACCACTTGGTGGTATTTCATGCGGTGGTATGGAACAGAAAGTCGGTGGCACTGTATGTATACAATATGATTCAAAGGAAGAAAATATAATAATTGAATGAGTATTGGTAATTAGTCGGAAAACGGAGTCTCATATTACCGAATAAAAACCAGTATGTGTTAGGATATTTCTTTTTTACGTTCACTAAAGTATGGAACTGGTCTGGTTTGTGGTGTACTGCTACTGCTTACAAGAACATACGTTCAATTATTAGTTCAATTGACAATGCATCTTTGTGATTCGAGTTGGCCGACTGTAATTGGCTTGCGTAGTGGTTTAGAAAAATAAAGAATTTGTGCAGTTATTTTAATTTCCATACAAAAAATACTCTATTCTTTACAGCAGCCTTCTACTTGACAAAATTGGCTTGAAAAGCGACCTAACACGTTTTGCAGAGTAAAAGGGATAAAATTGAGAAGTAACAAAGGGTGGAATAGGATTTGCTTACGGCGCAAGCCGGTCCTGGCTGCGAAGCTAGAAGAATCTAAAGAGTTAATTTGAGATTCGGTCAGCAGCAAGTGGAAAATTAAAATAGATGGGAAATTTACCCCGGTCGATATACTACTAGTTAGAGATATTAGGGTGCAATATGCACGGGCCTAGATCAAAGTTATTCCGGATTCAACGGGAGCACTCGCGCAAGATTTTATAATCGCGTTACGTAATCCGGGTATTCTTTGTGGAAAAGGTGTAATTGACTATGTGCGCAATAACCTTCCGTGGCAATCGTCTCGCGGGCACGTAATAAAGCGGAGAATTAATGCAACGAGCAAAGCCAAAATCAATCTTAATCGAAATTGTGTCGAAAGTTCGCTGCAATAATTATTACAAACGAGTTATTTCCAGGCCAACACGGCGCATTCAATTTACAAATTTACGCACTTAGCAGTAACGGCGAAAATTGAATTGACGAAGTTTCCGCGGATTTGGTTTTTTTGTTTTTGACTGGTTCGGCAGCTACATGGTTACGGATTGCTCGGGCCGTTCGTTATTCCTATCGAGAAATTAAGAAGTTTCCAGTCCTTAATGGCTTGGGAACGAACTCAGCGATAAAGTTAAACACATATCGTGTTCGAATTTATACATTCCCTGAAAAGCATAATAATAGCTTTACGCATAAAGCGCGATTAGCTAGGGAAAATATAATTATTTTTCACCTCCCTTTATCAAAGCGCGCACGCGAGCTATTTGACGCGCGCCGCTCCGGCAATCAAGAAATCGCGTACACACACCTAATTTAATAATTAAGCCCCGAAGTCGTTGCATAAAAACGTCGGCGAGCAGGGTTGCCACGTTTTCAAAATAGAAATTGCCAACAGGTGACAGTTAAGTCTCCCGAATCTCCTATTTAATGGTTGCAAATTCTACAGCATTTTCTAAACCTAATTAATAGGTTATGTATTATATGCAGCAGTTTATATGTAGTTTTATGAGGTACATACAAGGTAAATAATACATATTAAAAGGAAACTAAAAGCTACCTACTCAGAGAACAGCAATTATTTAAACATTACCAATGAAAAACTGGGGATTTAAAACATAACAACGCCAGAACGAAGCTACATCAGGCGAAGCCGATGAGATCATTAATAGAGGAGAGATAATTTCGTACAGCTACCGCTTAGGTTAAACACGGTTGAAGCAGACATAAAAAATAGGCTAAATAGGGTGAAAAAATGGAGAGTAAGAATACATCAAACCACTAGCTGAAGCAGAAGTAAGAAACGCTGAGTAAGTAAAAGGCTTTACCCAGAACTTCCCTCGCCGACATTGTGACACTAAATAATTTTAAAAATGAAATTAAGTTAGGAGAAAAAATATCTTCACGTTTCTAATAGATTAAATAAATTTTCAAATAAAAACAATCCGGTGCTGGAGGAATTTGAACCGCGGCTCTTGCGACTGCGAACAAAGCGCATTCACCAATTTTTAACAACGCTACGGAGACCTGTTGATATCGTTCCGTTTCAGCAGACTTAACCTTCACGCAAGGCATGTTTTAAGTTTCGTGTGCGAGGTGCGTTCCAACTACCTAAATTAGACAATGGAAATGAACTATATTTTTAACATCAATAAAGCAATGCAGATAATTCTTTCGCTAACAATTCTTTGATTCTTTCTGACGCATTTTATACGCTGAATGTATACACTTATCTGTAATCGTTTCCAAAATACGTCGATGCTTAGGTTTATCCCGCAAACTCCCCGTACGTTTTATTTCAACAATTTCTGTAGCAGTTGTTAAAAGTAATTTTGAGAGTAATTTGATATCATCTGAATGTAGAAAGTATATGCTTTCCAGTAGTTTAAGAATCATCCAGAAATATCCAAAACTAAGCTTATATATGCGACGTATGCATAAAATTCTTCTATTTTCAGCCTGACAGCCTCGCGAAAATACTTGAGCATTATGCGGCTCCCGGCCTAAAAATAAAAATAAGTTAGGAGTAAAAATATCTTCACGTTTCTAATAAATTAAATAAATTTTCAAATAAAAAAAAAGTTACCGGTGATCGAATTCGAACGGCAAGCGAACCGCGTGTGCAGCCCCAACGTTTTCTAAGATTTTAAGAAACCGTGTAATTTCTTCATGCGCCACGAAGCATCAACTTCTCGTATTCCTGCTTCGCAGCTATATTAAGTAACTCGCTAATTTGTGCCTGGTTTTTGTATTGTAAAAAATGTATTCTGTATCTATTGGCTTCCATTTTTGGTAGGAATACTAAGTTGAATAGAAAATAAACAAAATTTGATTTTTTTAAAGTGCTCACTCTGTATATATTTGTCTGACATTTTACCGGTTTTATTCCAGGTATATAAATATATAATGTGTACGCAAAATATCGTCTTCCTCCGACAAATATTTTTTGAGATATACCGCCAACAGACAGACAGACAGACAGACGGAATTGAGAAAAACTGTTTTTCGCCATCTAGGGACCCTGATACGTGAAAATCTGAAGAAATCTGGGAAGATGATTTTTTCGAGATTGCAATACTTCCTTCGTCTTTCAGACGAGGGAAGTAAAAATTACAAACTAGAACGTAAGAACTATCCAAGAATATTGCTATTGTGTACCTATCACATATAAAACCTTCGTAAACATTCTAAAGAAAATATGACGCCATTTACTGAGAACATAATCTTAGAATACCCAGCTAGTCTGTTTCCTCTTCTTCTTCTTGTAGTGTCTATCCGTTTCGGATGTTGGCTACTAACATGCTATTCCGATTTTATTGACTGCTGTCTGAAACAGTTGTGTGGTGGTCAAGGAAAACCATTTTCGCAAATTCTGCAGCCCAGAGATTCTGCTCCTCCCCGAACATCTTCTTCCATACATTTCCGCTGTAAAATGAGTTGCAGCAGATTATATCGTTGGTCGTTGCACATTATGTGGCCCAAGTATTCGAGCTTGCGCCGTTTTACTACAATAAGGACTTCACATTCTTTATCCATTCTGAGTAATACCTCAATATTAGTGATACGATCCACCCATGAGATTCTTAATGCTCGTCTGTAGCACCACACTTTAAAAGCCACGAGTTTTTTAATGAATGCCTCGGTCAGTGTCCAAGATTCAATCCCGTACAAAAGAACATTAAACATGTAGCACCGTAGTAAGCAAATTTTGGTGTGCAAAAGTAGATCCTAGGACCTGAAGATGCTGCCCATTCTAGTAAATGCTGATCTGGCTTTCTCGATCCTTTGTTTTATCTCAAATGAGTGGACCAATTAGTCATTTATACGCATACCTAGATAGTCTTATCTGGTAACCCGTCTTAGCGGCTGCTGATTGACTATTAGTTGACCAGGTGGAGCTTGCTTCTTCATCACGTAGCCTCTCTCGTCCACTGCAGGACATAGGCCTCCTTTTATGCAGTTGCTGGACACTCGCTCAACATCATCGAGTTGGAGGTCGTCCTCTGTTTTTGTAAGCATCTTGTCTTGGTCGCCATTCAATAATCTTCTTCATCCACCTGTCGTTCCTCATTTTTGCCACGTGGCCCGCCCAACTCCACTTAAGATTTACAACCCTTTCTACGACATCCACAACCCCAGTTCTTTGCCGTATTACTTCATTTGTTACCCTGTCTCGTAAAGTTAATCCCAACATAGAGCGCTCCATAGCGCGTTCGGCAACTTGAAGGTTTTTAAACCGATTTTCTTGTAAGTGTAAGGGTTTCTGCTCCATACGTCATGACAGGCAGTACACATTGGTTAAATACCTTTCTTTTAAGGCACATTGGAATTTCTGATTTAAAGGCGAATCGCAGTTTTCCAAAGGCGGCTCATGCCATACTAATTTGTCGACCAATCTCACATGTTTGGTTGTCCCGTCCAATTCTTATTTCATATCCTAGATATTTATAAGATGTTACTTGTTCGATTGGTTTACCCTCTACATCGATACTTTGATTGATTACCATATTTTTCATATACTGCGTTTTAGATATGTTGATCTTTAATCCGACCTCGGCCGATGCAGCTGTTAATTTCATGAGCATTTCTTTAGCGTGGTCAATTCTGTCTGTAATCAAGACGACGTCATCTGCGAAACGCAGGTGATTTAAAAACTCTCCGTTTATATTTATACCATATCATTCCAATCTATTCTTTTAAATGCATATTCTAAGAGTGCTATGAATAATTTTGGCAAGATTGTGTCTCCCTGTCTTACACCACGTTCGATCTTGAACCTTTGTTTCGTCGGGCAAACTAACACTTGCCGTTGCATTTTGATATATATATTTAATGAGAGCTGCGTATCTGTAATCTACCTGGCAGTCTGCTAATACTTTTAACATTTCGTCATGTTTGATTGTGTCAAAGACCTTATGGTAATAAACAAAAACTAAGGCGAGAGGTTTATTATGTTCCACACATTTTTCAATTAGGGACTTCACTACTTGCAGGTGGTCATTGGTGCCATATCCTGATCTAAAGCCAGCTTGCTCTTTAGGCTGATAGAATTCCAGTTTGGAATCGAGGCGCTTTGTAAGTATTTTAGTGAATAGCTTATAGAGATGTGACAAAAGACTTCTTACTGACGACCATATACTTATTTTTTTTTAATGTTAAAGTCCAGACTGTATGTAGTTTTGAGCGACTTCTGCTACACTTGATACAAGAGACTACAAACTGTCTGCAAAGATAACTGTCTCCGCATATCTGATGTTATTGAGACGTTTGTCATTTATGAATATTCCGTCATCAATATCATCTAAACCCAATTTCATAATATGCTTCGAAGAAGCGCTAAAGGGAGAAAGCACACAACCCTGTCGCGCGACTATTTTTCTTCTATCATTTGATGTTCTACTCTAATGACTGCCGACTGATTATAGCAGATGTTGCTAACTATGCGGAGATCTTTGTCATCTAAGTCAATTGTTTCTAAAATTGATAGGAATTTGTCATGTTTAACCCTAACAAACTGCGTGCGAGTCATGTGCGTTTCGGTCTTTTTATATATCCTTTTATGTATTATTTTCAGGAATGTTTTGAAGAGATGACTTATGAGACTAATAATCTTATGGCCATCGCACCTTTCGCATTCGGATTTTTAGGTAGAGTTATAAAGATGAATTTAAGGCATTCTGGTGGGATTCCTCCTGTGTCATATATGTAAGTAAGCCATTTGATTGCGTCGTCATCCATTTTTTTCTACGTTTTCTACGTTTTATTTTATTTCTTCTATATCAACTAGCATATTGCCATTACTCTCTGTTATTCACTAAGCTCTTTTAGATCTGTACAGTCCTGTTGCTCCTTTGACTGTTCTATGAAGATTAAGTAAATCGTATTTACGTTCTAGCGATTCTATTTCGTTACATTGCTCTTGCATCCACGCTTTCTTACCTATCTAATCGCTTTTCAACTTTTTTATAAATTTGGTTTTAGCTGGTATTATCCTTTTTTTAACTTTTCTTCTATTCTCCATCATATCTAGTATGTTATTTGTCACCCATGTATTTATCAAGAACTTCATTATTAATTTCATGCAGTTTTTAAATTTCTATCGCGTATTCGTTCGACTAATTTTGTTTTTCATATAACGTCGCATCTTAATTTTTAAATTGTCTTAAGTCATATGTTGCTACTTTTCTTTTCTCAAATTTCTTCAGTTGTAACCTTATTGTAGCAACTAGCGGATTATGATCTGATTCAATATCTGCCCCGCGGTATGTTTTGACAGCAGGTACTGAGTTTATATATATTTTTTGATCATGATATAATCGATTTGGTTCCTGATGGTGTGATCTAGAATATCTTGAGGTGAACTGCAAGTATACAGACGCCTTGGTGACAACTTGAAGAAAGTATTAGTGATAACAAGTTGTTCTTCCATTGCAAAAATACTCGGTGATTTCCACGTTTATTTCGTTCGTCTTGTTTGAACGGTCCTATCACACCTTCCTGGCCAGTTTGGGCATTACAGTCTTCGATCACTAAAGTTATACCATTTTTATCTAGTTTTCTCAGTCTGTTTACTTTTCGCAAAATATTTCACTTCCGCCCACCAGCGCCAAATTTTACATAAATTGAACTGACTCTTTGATTTTTGTAACATGTAATATCTCAATAATTAGTGGTCGGATTTCAATTTTTTTAGTCTAGTTTCAAAGCTTATAAGACGTACTTTCTGGAAGATTTTATGTAAATTTAGCGTAGCTATGACGGTGTTTAGCTTATTAAGAGAAGAAGCAGAAAAGCAAAAAGTTGTCACAAAATTTCTGCATTAGGCATAAAAAGCCACTATTAGTTTAGTACATTAGTAAAAACTATCTATTATTTCCAATACCGTGTCTCAAATTTTACATTTTACATAACTACGTGGGGCCTGTTGAAGTGACATATTTTATTAGGTATTAAAAATATCATACTGACACTTTACGGGAAAAAATGTAAAACTAACATTAAAAAAGAACGCTGGTGGCTGTGGGAAATGAATGCATGTTTGTTGAGTGGCGAGTTTTGGAAAGCAAAATACTATTACGACACCCAAGTATGTGTCTGAAACCTCCATTTCTTTGAACACTGACCCTCACAACTACAAAGAAAAATACACCTTAGTTCAAACTTGACTCATCGGCAGTGCTACAATTTTTGCATTGACATCCTATTAGTTCTTGGAGTTTATCTATCGTCATGTTAGAGTTTGTAAACCAAGCAGGCTCAACAACTTCTCCGTTTTTCCACCACCACCAGTTACAAGAATTTGGACAATACACTTCACGTTGAAGACAGTTCCTTCAAACCAAGCATTATAGCACTGCCCTCTTAAGGTGGTGAAAAAGGACATCGCATGTGGGTCGTATGTTCTCAATCTGTCTATTAAACTGATTTGCCTCATTGATGATATTTGCAGAGCTTAAAGCATAACGCTGAAGAATTGAAAAAGGGTTTTGCGACATATCAAGCTGCATGTTAAAGTACCAACTTTCTTCAAAGATATCCACGTTTTCCAAACATTGATTTTTCCACTACCTCAAACACTGGACACCGTGTTTGCACCTGTAAAGACGTGGAAAAACGGAGGTAGTTCTGACCTACCTCCGTTTTTTCTCGTTTGTTCATTTTATGGATTGGTAGATACTTAAAATTTTTGTCGACTCTGTATTCAATCCAAAGCTTTTTACCATCGTTCAGTTAAGAAAAGGTATATACTACAATAGCAACGACGTCATTGTCTACCGTTTTGATATTAATCTCTACTAGCATGCCAGGCATTAAGGAGAAGATGAGAGTCAGCTTTTATTGTGGAGAGTTGGAGATATAGTGGCATACGATGTGTTACTGTCAGAACCAATCATGGTATTCTAGTAGGTGCAAACCACTTGCCTCAAACTAGACAATGTCATTTTAGAAACGTGTTTGGATAAAAATCCAAATAGTTCCTGCTTATTCTTGTCGTTTGCCAAGAACTTGCTGAAACATTTGGGTATCACCACATTGAGCTTTACATCTGCCGTTGGTATTCAACCTCTTGATTGTCTGATGTCCATCTTTAAACTTTCTCTTACTGGTCACTATGTCCACTCGGTCACTATATTTTTGAAATGTTCTGCTTTGCTGAGGTGACAACATGTGGATAAGAGCGACTCTATCAATTATTGGACTGGAAACCCCAGGTTGCGAGATGTTTTTTTGTAACATAACATAATTATGCTATGCAAGACATTATTTCAGACTTCTTGGACGGCTTCTAGAGTTTTCCAAGAGCAGAAATAGAAGGTGGACATGAGTTTTTTTGTGAGCGAAAATCTCTTTGATATTCATTTCAGTAGTTTGCCTAGCGATGAAAATTTTTATAAAAACACTGCTGTCTCCTCTTGGATCCACGATTTTTTGCATGTCTTGATTTCACAGAAATTTTCTTTTGATTCACGAATGAAAAGTTTATTTCGTTTGATTACATCATGAATAGATGTTATAAACTCGTTATAATCCGGTCATTTATGTGCGGTTCAAATTGTTTCTTTTCTTTTTCGTAAACTGACATGAGAGACTTTTAGCAGTTTTCAAATAAAATTACCTTACTGCTATTTATTGCAATTAATTCTTCATCGAACAGGGTTGCACGGTTGCGCGTAACTGATTCTGAAGCTGTGATATTCCATTGGCATAAAACTAGAATTGGCAAGTAAATAAAATAAATACCGACGTATTTACGCTAGAAAAACACGATTACTTAGCTTCAAAATTTATATCAGATCACTGGTTATTCATATATTACAAGTTACAAAAATCAATGCCTCGCGTCGTGCGCCGCCATTTTAATGACGTCATTAGTTGCATTTTCGAAGTTCAATGCATGTGTAAGGTATGTGTAAAATTTGACGCGGGCAGTAAAATTTTTTAAGCAGGATGTACTGCTTGAAGAACCGCAAACAAACACATTTTGGTAAAAAGGTGGGAATTCGACATTTGACAACCATCAAAACTGGTAATACTAACTGCTATGACAATGTCAAACACAAACAGCCATGTCAAAATCAAAAACGAGCTGAGCGAGTCTTTCAAGGTTAATCAAGCAGTGAAACAAGGTAATGGGAATCTCTGAAACTTCTTTGTGGCGTTTCAATAATCATGCTAATGGTCTCGCTGCTATACTGTGTAACTGGCAGTGTAGTATATGTGCCTGCATTAATAAATATCGATAGAAACTTCATGCTTATAAATAATTAAAGACCTGAGAATATCAATGATAATAATGAAAAAACTATACAAGCCTGGACCATGCAAAACCTAACAATAGGCAATGATGTAGTGGGAGATCTTAAGTACTTGGGTTCAAATATCAACAGCAGGACCGATGAAATATATCCAGTTTGGAGAAGAGTCACAACAGCTAACATATGTTATTTTATCTAGTGCTACGAAGTTTCAAAATTTACACTCGAAAATGGAATTTATAATATTCAAAACGACAGGACACAATCACAGCAGGGTATTTATAAACAGACCCTGCACAAAGATGACTGAAGGACTGCTACTTCCAAGCAGAACGCAGTTCAGAGTCGTCATGGGATTCCTAACAGGATATGCCACTATTAAGGAGCATCTCTGAAGGATTCAGAAATATAATGGAGGTCTCATATGCACACTTTGCAATGAGGAACAAGAAACAACAATGCACGGCTTGTGCAAATGCGATGCGTTGGTAAGGAAACTATCGTGCATGGAACAAACTACCAGGGTGAAAATAATAAGCTTTTTAGGCTGCAGTGTCTCCGGAACCTTGTAGATAAACCTTGAAGAAGGAACAAAATATGAGACGATCATATTACCAGTACTCACAAGAAAGATTTGACGATCCTCACAAAAATGAAACCGATCGACACATTTGAATAAAAGATTTTACGTCGTATCTATGGACTAATTAGAGAAGAAGAAGGCCGGTGGATTAGATGCAACCAAATATTAGAGAAAGCAAACGCATCTACATTTTTCAAAGTACAGCGATTACGAAGATTAGGTAATTTTTACCCATGCCTGAACCAAGAAATACATATCAACGTAATATGGAAGTAAAATAATGAGTTGGCCAACCCAAAGCGCGATGGCGCGATTAAATCTAGAGAGGTTGAAAGGACTCACTACAAGTCAATTAATAGAGAACAGTAAGCTATTTTTGTAGTTGGGCAAGTTAGTTATAGAGTCAAACTTATTTTTTATCATTTATAGTAAACAACTTCGCATATTGAATTTAGTCATAGCAGAATTTGTTTTTGTTCTCACGAGGGTGGTACCGAATATATCTAAAAACGATAAATGAAAGAAAAGTAGTAGCAAGTCATTGTTTGACATTTTATTGTTAAAATATTGCTTGCTGGGTAATATCTTTTATGAATCTGAGTTGCAATAGTCATTGACATTTAGTCCACTTGGATAAAAATTCATCTGAGCAGAGAGCATTTTCGCATCATGATCGATTGTGATTTTAAATCGCCACTTACTTCAAAGCAGTGTGAACAATGACTTCTGAATACTTTGATAATGGAACTCCATCTCGCGCAACTATTTATAATTGGTAAATGGTACGAGTTCATATAGAGAACATTTTTACCTGGGTAATGAATTTGATGAAGGCTACCCAGCATTATTTCGCCCACTACGCTGAATTTTCGCTAACTTCGCGTCGTTGTGTATTTCAAATTGCTTATATAGTCTTTGGTAATTGTGAATTCGTAATTGGTACCTCTTTTTTGAAAATTCTGAGTACACTACTTTACAATTGCTATTTTTAACCATTCTTGAGTGCTAATTTCACTTCCAAAACTATATACGACGTATTTTTTGGGCTCATTTTGATGACGCTTTGCATAGGGGTTTATTTTAAAAAGTTTTTATAGTACAGATTTGGTTATACATATAGGTTTGGTAAATTGTTCCAACCGTCTAATTAAATCAAGATTTGAAAGTAAAACACCTGTTGGGCGACTGAAATCTCAGGTCTGAAACAATTATCTCCACCTTCCCTTGTTCTGACCTTTAGTCGCATTTATTTTCAGGTCTTTCTTTTTCTTTTCTTCTTCTTTCTTTGTTCCAGTGATCCCAAGATTTGTCAAGCTATAATTCCCACAAATATGCGAACAGTGAAGTATCTGCCCGTTGCTGATAACCCATCTGTTAGGCTACACACATCACGCTGGGAAAGCATAAGATCTGGTACCACGAGTGCGTTATGGCAAACTCGTTCTAAATTTTAGAACATGTGAACGGAAACATTGGAAACATTGCTTGTCGAATCACTTTCGTCACGGAGGGTACATATTATAGAGTTTAACTTTGATTGTATTCCTTAGTAAATTTTATTTTATTTTATTCTCTGAATTTATGCTGTATTTTCTATTTGTTAAGAGCAGTGAACCCTATATTTCCACCCGCTCATAGAGACTTCGTCGTGCAATGCAATACGTGAATTATGTCATTAAATAGCCTTTTTGAGCAGTAGTTCATGTTCATCAATTGAGCTTTTGTATACTTCGCTGAATCGATTCCGTTCTCTCTAGTTTAGTCAAACCCATGTTGTGCTTACATAATCCTCGTTCACTATTTGTTTATTGAATTTTGTGCAATAGTTAGTTTATTTATATAACAATATATCCTTCAGTGTTGAAGTAAATGTATCATCTATAGAACTAGCACTAACCGTTTTTGTTTTCTTTGCAGCCTATTTAACGTCGCATCTTGACTACTCTGTATGGTTTAGCAGGGCGTGTCACAGTAAGTTTTCATTACTTATGAAGTTTTAGTCAATTATTCAATTGTTTTGCCCCCGTGGCCTACTTTTCTTCATGAGCTAGTTGTTTAGAAATCAGGTTTAAACATCTTAACAGGGGGGAAAATGTGAATACAGATTTTTGATCTTGAAAGACAAATCTAAACGGCCCAATGCGTTTTTAAGATCACCTTAGGCCTACAAAAGTAAAATGAACAAAAAGTGCTAATAAATAAATAATGCCTTTTTTTCTCAAAGCTGTCATGTAATAGCACTCGACGTACAATTAATGCTGATTGATCTAAATGTACGAGGGATGTACAGTATTTATTGTCCCTAGCATAGAATACTACATTATTCCACCTATGTTCAAGCATAGCAACACCTTCCTTGAAAACTCGGAGTCTTGATCACAGAAGAAGTCCTGCACTTCTGTCATAACAGCGTCATCGCTCTCAAATTTTGTTTCGCGAAGACTCTCTTTTGGAAATAAATAAAAATCACTGGGAGCTAAGTCAGGGGAATAGGGTGAATGCTCCGTAACTTCAAACCCAGCGTCATGAATTGCATTCATAGACATAAGGCTCTATGAACTGGGGCGTTGTCTTGATGAAAAATAATTCCGCGACAGTTTTTCTCTTCTTTTTTCTTTAATGCAATCACGAAGTTTTATAACTAATGCTGCATAATATTGCCCAGTAATTATGTGGCCATGTTCCAAAAAATCTACCAGTAAAATTCCTTCGGCGTTGCGAATGTTTTCTTGAGTACAGGCAGAATTCGGCCAATTTTTTACTACTTGATAGAAAGGAGCAGAATCTCCAAGCAGGCCAACTATATCTGTATGAATTTTTTTAGGTGTTAAAGATTTGTTTTGTAGGTATTTGATGACAACATGAAGCTCACTCTTTTCCATTTCCCAAAATCTTCGTGCAAACACTATTTTCAACTTGTACAACTTTGAAACTATTAAAGCTCCACTAATCAAATTTGGCAGTTTGTTTGTCAATAACATAACAAAACAAGTGCGGTAACTAGAGGTAACATCTTCCAAAGCCGTCTATGCTAGGGACAACAAATACTGTACATCCCTCGTATGTCGAAATTTTTTTAAAAATTAAGGAAAATAGTCTTAAGGAAAAATTGTGTCGCATCATGACAATGCGTCTTCTCACACGACAAACTAACAACAGAATTTTTAAACGGAGTGACAACAATGAATTATCCGTACAGCCTTGACATGATAATTTGTTTCTATTTCCTAAATTTAAGGATAAATTGTGAATTTCTACATCAAATGAAGGCGTTGGCATCTACAACAATCTCATACCTGAAATATCTTACGAGGAATGTAAGAACATGGAAAAGTGTATAGAATATAAGACAGCATAATTTCGAATGTATGAAGGATTTAGCTCGGAACATGACTTTCATTTACTATTACTTTTTATAATATTTTAGTCTCGCTCGTGAGTAACTAAAATATCACATATAAGCGGTGTCACCTGCAACAATTCTAAATAATGTAATCTATATTTAATTCGTATTGAAGATAATAAAAATAGTTGCCTTGTAGGGAAATCAGGGTACTTGAACATCAAGCTATTAGTCCCTATAAAAATGATAAATTCATCGAGAATCTGTCTGCCTTGCTAACGACCTACATTCGTGGCAAAGCATCTCATCACCTGCATCAATAGGCGACGTAGGACAATGCTCTAGAAATCGACGTCTAGAACAACGACTACCTCGAGATATAGACGTAGTACTTCTGAATGAGTATTTGTATAAATCATATTTCCGGAGTGGTTCCGGTTTCCTGGATTTATCGCAATCTGAGCGCGCGGGCTGGAAAAATCGAAGCAGAAGTTTGTGGATGGAACTATTAATGCGAATACGGTGCAGTTCAAAGGTGCTTAATTGAAGACTTGTGGGATGTTGAGTCTATAATTTTGTATTTGTAGAAATTTTATTTGCTATTTGGCTATTTAAAAATATACAAAGTGAGGCGTAAAATTAGTATAGCTAAAATATTTTCAGCCCTTTCCCGATTTCGTAGTCGCCGCAATAATATAAACGTTTAACTTTTAGCAAAAAGTTAATGTAATTCAAACAGATTAGAAAATCAACCCTGATTTTTCTTAACTTTCTTGGCAAGGCAAATAACTGTGGGGCTAATACAAAATAATTAGTTTAAACTGGAGCGTACTGTCTAAAGCTACACTACTCACTGTTTGTTTTACTATAAAGTAAATATCGCGCAAGTATTAATTAATTTTAAATACAAATTTACTGGCAAAGCGTTTAATTTTCCCGTATTTTCTCTTGCAGCGTCGCAGCTCGGCGACGACGCGGTAGGTATACAGCGGAATCGAATTAAACGCATTTTAATCTGTAAATTCGCCGGAAAGCTTTCAGAATACTAAATTTCTAAGTTCACTGCCGAGTCAGGATTTCTCGCCTAACTATAACATCAAAACAGATTTTAACATTCGTTACCTATACGTATCGACAACTTTAGAAAATTAAATATATCTTCCTGACAGCGCCATCAATCATCAATAATTATAATATCTAGATCCAAACCTTCTTCACTTTAACGACTTGCCAGAATGAACTTCGATTAATTACCAAAAAAGGCAAAGGATATTAAAAAGTACTACAACGTTGTAAAATATTGTGCGCTCTAATTAACAGCAGAAAAATTCTTACTCGCCAATAAATAATTGGATAATAGAGCTCCGCAGCAAATCGCTTTTAAATCTGTAAAAGAATTTGGCGAACAATAATGTGGGCGGCTGCGAGTTAAAGAACACTTTCCGAAGTTTTAATATCAACATTAGTGTGCTTCCGTGTGAGTGCCTTCGGCCACACTCGAACTCCTCGAGTTGAATTCGATTTAAAACTTAAATATTTACATCGTTTACTCTCCGAGATGTTCTATTAATTATATATACCAAGAACCCCATTCTGATAGAAGGTCATATAGAATATTTCAATAGGATTTAAATATATTAATTGAAAAATTATAAAATCACTGCAACATTTATGCATATCAGTTAGCAATTGGCACTTACAAAAAATGCTACTACATCACTTCTTTAGCTTCTTATGCAGCTACTCCTTGAGCCAACGTTTCTTTACTATTTAATTACAGTTGCTTGCAAATGAAAAAAGTAAATATAGTAGTTAGAAGTGGTAGCAATACTACAATATTCAGATAATAAATGTTGAGATATTACTACAGCAGCAACTACACACTATTTTATGAAACATATTTACCATTTAAGAAAACAGTGAGTTGCTTTTACAGAATATGTTTGTTACGCCACTGGGATGCACAATTAAGCTTACACAAAGTAGCATGCATGTTTCTGTGATAACAAGCTACATGTGCTAATATGAGTTTTTTTTTGGCCTCATTGACCACAGCCATAAAACTTCGTCGCAATAAAAAGTAACTTCCACAGCTTACTGTAAGGTATAATTGATCTAGCTTAACTATTTGTAGAAACCTGCTAGAATTTTAATATGTTCAGCACCAATAAAATGTTGAAGCTTTGAAGTTGCACCTCCAACTCAGAAGAACAACAGAAGAAATGTGTGGTTATCTGTGACACATTTTAGACCAAAGAACAAGCGAATACTACAATAAATCTTCCTAAAAGTGCAGAAAATATGTATTAAATCAAGCACGCCTAAGATATGTTCCATAGTTGATGGATCCGATTATAATCAGATGAACTGTTTTTAATTAATTCTCAGATTCCCCCACCCCTACCATAATAAGTATAAAAGTCGTTACATCAGAAATCTAAAACAACCCTTCCTAAACTTTTAAATTATAAACATCACCATTTAAAGTCCTAAGAAGATACTACGGTTTGCACACTGGGGAAAAGCGGTTGTAATAAAGTTGATACGACAAAACACGTTCACACTGGTGCAAAGCAAACATCACTGGGCTATGTCAATAATTATCAATAAAAAAATTAAATATTCATAATTAAAATCATACCAACCAAATTATGGCATTTTATAATTAACAAAATAGTTGCATTGTATTGTTTGTGTTTATAAAATAAATGGAATTTTACAGCTATTGTTGGAAGAATTCCACTAGTTTGCTGTAATAAATGTATTAATTAACAGATTATTGCATATTATTTTTACAAATCAAACATGTCATTATGTTAAATAGTTTAGTGAGTCACCGAAATATATACATGACGATCTACAGGAAAATTGATGTAAACATTTATTCCGAATACGAATAACTTGATTAGGGCGTTTGCTAAAGAAATTGAAAATTGCCATTGCTGCTAGCTAAACAGAGAAGGTGCAAGTTAAATATTGAGAAGGGCCCTGCTAAATAATACAAACGAGCAATAAGGTACAACGTAGAAAATTAAATGTACAAAGTGAAAATTTGAGAACTGAAGATTTTAGGGCCAAATACAATATTTGCAATACATACAAATGTCTGTACTGTAAGCATCAGGTCCAATTTGCAATCACAAACGTTATGGATACAAAAATACCTAGTATGTACGTTAAAATTGTAATTCAGTTATACAAATTTTAATTCAAAAAATCTCTATCGGATACAAAAATAACAGGCCCTGATTATTTTTTCCGTTATCATGTATCAACGCCAAGTGTTTGTTGAATAAATTTTAAAAACCAACGATAAATTACCCGAAAACGAAATGTTTCGGTATCTATAATTTTATATACTCGAACACTGCATAAAAACAGGGCTTGTTTGGTTGTTTTATTTAATAATTGTTTCAGACTGCTAATCTGCGGATCTCACACCGCGAAGTTGATTTACAGCAAAATCCCTGGTTCTGTAACTCGATTGTAACGGGCGATTTTTAGAAATGGCAAGTGAATCATTTTTAACCCAATATTCCACTTTGGCGCATGCACAGTTTATAAAAATAACATTTCTGCGGTTTAGAGTAACTAGAAAATTGAAAGCTTCTGTACCGCTAACAACCCTTTACCAACGTAGAATATTATTTCCTACTGTTATGCATCCAATTATAGCACCTCTTTATTCCTGCAACAGTCATTGACTTCGTATTTTATTTTTTAATTTAAAACGGTAAAGTCGAAAAGGCAAAATACAACTATTAAAAACAATTCGATATCCCATACGTTGCAGACGTCGTATTATACAAGATATGTTACTATTAGTATGTCAGCACATAATCAGAAACAATAAAATAGGAAACCTTTAATATTCCATTGGAATAACAGATTTAAAATAATACACTTTTCAAAAATCCAGGAATGTCTCAAAATAGATTCAATTAAGACCCCTACAACAAGGGCATTGCAACGGCTCACAAACATCGTAATCCCTGGAAGAATGTCGACAACCGGGAGTGCTCATTATCTGGCAAACCAAGCAGGTAACAGGTTACCCAGTTCCGCAGCAACTAAATATACAATGGACAGCGCCGTATACAAAGGGTTTGGGACGTAGGGCCGCTTTCTCACTTCATCGGCAATCGCGTGAGCGTTCATTGTGGTTGTTTCGACGAGTCTGTATCTGTATGCGTTTGAGTATTAAATTAATAGGTTAATTTACTCATTTCGAACCTTGACAAATTTACGAGTGACGCAACAATTTAAACCCTGTATCATGGTACTGCCAAGTATTGAAATAAATGCGTATCCGGTTATTCCAAGTAACTAAATTGGTTCAAACTCCACCTATAAAAATCCAGAGGTCCAGAATATAATTTCAAAAATTTGAGCGCTATACATACTTTACTAAAATTATTATTAAAGTGCAAGTGGAAGAATTGTACAAAAACGTTCTCTTTATTGGCTGGCCATTGAATATTCTTTTCGTAGTGCCTATCTGTTTCGAATGTTGGCTACTAACATGGCTATTTCGATTTTATTGACTGCTGTCTGAAACAGTTGTGTGGTGATCAGGAGAACCATTTTCGCAAATTCTGCAGCCAAGAGATTCTTCTCCTCCCCATACCTATCATACACTTTCCCCTGCAAAATGAGTTGTAGCAAATTATATCGTTGGTCATCGCGTATTTTGTGGCGGCGGTATTCGAGTTTGCGCCATTTTACGCAACAAGGACTTGGGATTCTTTATTTATTCTACGACATACACCACTATTAGTGATACGGTCCACCCATGACATTCTTAACACTCGTCCATAGCACCAAATCTCAAAAGTCACGAGTTTTTTAACGGATGCCTCGGTCAGTGTCCAAGATTCAACAGATACAGAAGAAACGTAAACACGCAGCAGCACAGTAAATAAACTTTGGTGTGCAAAAGGTAGATCGTGGTTCCTGAAGATGCTGCTCATTCTAATGAATGTTGATCTGGCTTTATCGATCCTTTGGTTTGTCTCAAATGAGTGTTCCCATTGGTCAGTTATACTCGCACCCATATAGTCGTATCTGGTAACTCATTTTATCGACAGCTGATTGTCTATTCCAGGTTGAGCTTGCTTGTTACTGACGTAATGTTGAAGTCCAAACCGCAGCTTTGAGTGACTTCTGCGGCACTTGATACAAGAAACTGTAGGCCCACCAGATTCTCTGCAAAGGTAACTGTGTTGTCCGCATATCTGATATTATTGAGACGTTCTTTATCGATGCCTTCTCTCCAACTCCAATGTGGTGTCCAATTCATCATTTGTTTGGGTAACCGATGTCCGCCCATTCTCTGTCCATAGCCGTATCATTTTCATTGGTTAACTTGTATGTCCTCAGTTATGGTGTGTAGCCCCCATTATTTCTCGTATTCTATAATTTCTTACTCGATCCAATCTTGATTCTTGTCCCTTTGTCATACGGTTTGATACTCCGCGCTTTGTAACTCTTCGCAGATGTCCCTGTGCTCTTTTATCGCTTGTGCTATAGTAATAATAATTAATAATAATAATGATGAGGCACTAACACCCCATGAAAGAGCTTGGCCTGCAAGGCGGAAGGTCAGAGCTTCCATATCCTCGCTCTCACACCCGGCTGTCTCGTGTCAAATTCATGACACGTGGTGATGTGGTGAGCATCACGCATTAGACAACCGCATTATTACCCCTTGTTCTTTCGAAAGCAGGTCCCCACTTATTTTAAAGCGACTGGGTAGGCCGCCCGCCAGGCATTTGAACTACAGACTTCCGCACCACAGTCCAATGCTCTAACCACTGAGCTACACTGGCGATTTGTATTATAGTAGGTTGATTAAATAAACGTCTCAACAGCTCTTTTGTCGTTTCTTCTCACTACTCTCCAGTTTCACTTACTTTTGTAGTACGCCCAAGCTTCACAAGCATATAGTAATATTACTGCAGGAGTTAGGCTGTCTCTTACCATTCTTCTTCCTCTTTTCAAGTGTGATGCTGACCTTGTCGTGAATATTAAGTCGTCTGCATAGACTAAGCATTGCTGGCTTTTATTAATGAAAGTGTCCTTGATCGTGATATAAAGTATGATCAAAAATTATTTTCATTTAGTATGGCCATTGAATAGTTCCTAATTCATGAATGCAACTGCGTTTATACTTAATGTCAAAATTTAACGTTTACTTTGTAAGTGAGTTATAATTGCATTCATAAATTAGGAAGTATTCTATGGCCATACTAGATGAAAATAATTTTTGAGCATACTATACTTCATATGTAAATGCAAATGGCGAAATTGTAGGAAAACCATTGGCAACAACCGTTATCACTAGATTGAATTCTGTTGATACTATCGGAAGTATAGAACAGTGAACGACCTACAATTTTCTCTTGTACAATGAACTTTTAGTTATGGTTACTGCAGTAACAGATACCATTGATAAACTGTCACCTTCTTGTCAAATGTTCAATCAATCAAAAAGTGGCCCATCTTACGGTTCCGCAGAAATCTAAAGAAATACCTCATAAAATATATACAATCGTTCACTTTTCTATGCTGGTTATTATTTTTGCAGTAAAGTTAGGTTTCATGTTGATTGGTTGACAAGAAACCTAACTCACTGCAAAACTAATAACCAGACGCTTATGTACCAACACAACGCTTGTTGCCAATGGTTTTCCTAAATTGAATTTCGATATGAAAAAATGTACTGTATCACTAGTTCACGTTATCTTCTCTCCAATATGGGTGACAGTGGAACAGCCTGTGTAATACAATTTAATATTTCCTATAAACTTTGTTTTTATTTTATGTGTGGTGATCCATTGTGGGCCTCACCGGTTGCATCAGTTTTGGTGATGTTAGGAGCGTTGCTTTATTAAAAGAGTCTACACTTATTGGAAGTTGATGAACAGGACATGTATGGCAATATTTTTATTGTCAACTGGCGCGAGGAAAGGTTTAATTTGGGTAGTTGACCATCAAGGATCAAGCTAGTCACGTATCCTGCCGGCACAGAACGACCCCGATCATTTTGAAGGGTAGCCAGGGCAGTCAAGCTAGGAGTTTTTGTGTTTGTGATGTGAGCGTACCATACCCTGTCAGTTTTTGCAAATTTACGACGATTGTCGAATCAACTCAGCTTTTCAAAATCGCAAGCTAGTAAGTTTTAAATTTCGAATCTGATCGGAGTTAAATATACAGGGTGCCTTTTTAACCAGTCCACCATTGGTAAGTTTTTATTATAAAAGATAAACATTTGGTTAAATGGGAAACGTGCGAGGACTTTTTACGGATATTACAAATCTCGAACTTGGTTATTTGTAGCACTTTCGGTTTAATAGAAATTAGCACCCTGTATATCGACGTATCCCTTTCCGTTTATCGCACCTGGATTCAAGCTGGAGATATTTGAACATCTGTTGTTTATTCTGCAGCTGCAACCAGCTAAGTAATTTATGGCATATTGTTTTATGAATGTGTGATTTACTGTCAATTAAATATATAGTTTTTGTACGTAGGAAATTATAATGCATGTGTTATTTAACGTTAATTTTAAGTATGTTACGATGTCTAGAATAAGTTAAACCTGTTGCACTGTACGTGTAAACTACCGCCAAATTTTGCATGCGTTTATAGTCACTTGCTAAATAAATGTTACCTTAATAGAGTCCTTTGAAATGTCCTGTATTATTTTCATTTGTAAAGCGCAGTGCAGCTTCGCATGTTCACAGCTAGGTAAGCATTTTCAAAGGTTTATAAATAAGGTAGGATCCAAGTCCTGGAGTTGAGCATCGTACACATTTATCATTGCCAGGAGCTGCGACCTTCTCTCTCATCACATACATTAAAAATACTAGCAACCTATACAATAACAAAAATATCTCTGTAATTTTTTTTCAGTTTAAGATCCCCCCCCCCCCCCCATCCCAATGAGCTAATGAGCACCCAATAAGTTTATTGCGCACAGTAAACGGGGATTTACCGGTAACATTTGTTCTCAGCATCTCCATTGCGGGAGTATAGGCCTTTCCTCTTTGAGGAGGTTTAGACATTAAGATCCTACGGTTGCCAAAGCCAGATTAGAAAATTAGCTGAGTCATGCACTGAGAAACAACTGGAATGAATTTTGGCAATTGCTAGATTCTTTTAGAGCACAGGTCGGGGACCCCGACGATGCTCGAGTTAGTTTTCATCCAGCCAATTATACCCAAGGAATATTTGTCAGATTTGATTATAAATATATAATATTCAATTGTTAATTAAATTCGTCTATTTAATTCTAGAAAACGTGTATCCTTGCTTTACATAGCTCACAAAAGAGAATAAGCATGAGTAGATTTAAGAATTTTTCAAATCGCATTTATTTTGTTTTATTATAACATCTCGTAAAAGTTATTAGGAGTGTAACTGAGACTTTTACTTTACACACGTTCCCTTAAGGGCAATTTAAACGTGTAGCGTGTAAGATACTTTCGGATTATACAAAAATAGTTTACTGAAAAATAACTTTCTACTGCAAAACCCCCAAATTTTAGAATATATTTTGAATGTGTTAGTGCACACGTTACTTTCCTAATAAAAGATAATTAAAAGCAATTTAAATAAACACAACATCTTATTCTGCCGACTGGTTATCTTCATTGCTACCTTAAGCGTGAACAACAACGATTGTTTAAGAAATGGAAATGAGAAACAAGGTTGAGAAAACACTTTGCCGGAATAATGAAGAAATTCTCATTTAACGTATCTGGTTTAAAATCTGTTAATTACTGTACTACAACAGCTAGCAGGCTAGAAAATTATATATTATTTTTCTATCAATCATAATGAAAACTTTTAACCAAAACATTGCAGTACATCTCAATGGTAGATGCAGTTTAGTTTCATTTTAATCCTTCAAGCACTGTGTTTGAAAAGTAGTTTAAAATAATTTGACTTACAATCATGATTACCTCTGTTCGACAGGGGTACCTATACCGACTTCAATCAGAATCATTAACAAGAATTTTAAATCTCACATTTATTTCTGGTGCGATTGTAATAGTGTAAATGGTGTACAATTTAAGCCTCATTTACAGCAGTGGACAGCAACCAGCGGTTTTCCATTTACTTTACTGAGTTATACATTTCTCTTTTAGTATTTTTAATCGCCATTAAATGTTTATGTCATACAAACGCGGATTTGATGCATAAACCCTTTCCGATATAATATAATCCGATACAATACTGTGGTCAGTTTAATAAATTTCCTGGAAATGCATCTACCACAACAAGTGCCACAAAGTTAATCCTCGTACCATGCTTATTAGTAGGTATTAATTCTACTATGTATAATAATTACTTTTTATTCAGAAATGTATATAAACAATTCGAATTTCAAAAAATTTAGAAATTTAAAATCTGGGAATGTCTACTTCCAGAATAGAACGTTTATTGCACTGTAGAATATGCAAGCATTCATTTACCCATTAAAATTTTACATGGTCAACGAAAATTTTCAGGCAACACTTGAACTGGCATTTTTGATCATTATTTTGTGAAATCTTGGATGCGCACATTTATCATTGACAATGTTTTATAGGTTATATTATATGTACACGTGTATGTTCTTCCAACATGACGGTGTACCAACACAGTTCACCACGCAATATGAAGAGAGAGGTGGTCGCAACAATCAGCATGCTCGCCAGATATACCGTTAGAGTTTTTCTTTGAAGACATATTAAAACTAGTCCCCCAAACACTCTGAAGCTAAAAGTTTTTTCTCCAATATCATTTTATATCTTTGTGAAACTGAATCTAGTTTTATCGACGGATATATCTTGTCCGCCTATTCATATTTTTATGTCACAGTTGTTACGACGTCCAAAACTTACATTAACTTTTTTTTTTAAATCTGCATTAGCTAGAATTAAAATATTACGACATGATTACAACTGCTTTATCAAATTTTATTGTTGAAAACATTTTGCAAATGATTGTCGGAACTAGCTTGTTGCACTTCAACGTCGCACTTAAATCAACGCTTTCTTCAGGGGAGTGAAGACACGAAAAGCACAAGGTGGTAAGTCCTGGCAAAAGAGAAAATTTTGCAGTGTTTCTCACAACCACTATAATTTATTTCACAGTATGACGCCTATATTGCCGTAAATTTTTTTCCACACGCCTAACAGTAGTTGCAGTTTTCAAAATGTTGTAGAACGTACCATTTATTCTTTTATGCCATTTCACTAGCATAACGTTTCAACAGGTTTTTTACGTTCACAGCTCGCTGATCCCGTTTGAACCGAGAATTCATGGTAAAGCTAATCTTTTAGAGAGAGATTTTAGTGTTATGAAGCAGCAATACACATATGGAACTGAATATGTAAAGCTGAGAAGCTATAGTAAATAAAATATTGCTAGGAAAATGGCAGAATCCGTGTAAAATTAATTATGTGAATTGCTAATATTTGCTAATAAAAGATATCCCTTACGCCTTAAAATTTATTTAGATACTTGCCTTGCAAGAAAAATAAATTTATCAAGAAAACATGCAACGAAATTTTGCACAAGCAAAAACATTTATGAGACCCTTTATTTAGCCTAAGCAACTCGATGTTCATAAAATATAACACATTATTTCAAGCTGCGTCGTGAGTTCATGGAAGCACATTAATAAAATTAAATAAGTATCAAAAACGAGAAAACTTTGTTTTAATTATTGACCTTTGCAAACACCTATTTTTGCCAGCTTCATTTTATTGTAGAGCTCAACATTACCAACAAAAAATTCGCAAGCTAAAATAACACTTGAAAGAATAAATTTTTTTAACCCTTTTGCTCGTACGCCACTGGTAGATAACTCCCTGCAAGTCTGCAAGCGCAGGCCACTGCTACTTAAAATCTCCAAGATATCCGCTGCTCGAACTTCGTTCAACATTCAAATCCTTCCAATAAACTGTGTAAATTGCTCCAAATTAGAACACGGCAGTACCAAACTTGGATGAAAAACGCCGAGGACAATTAACAACTATTTATTTTCATCTAAGTAACAGATTCACAAAACTAAATTACAAAATACGTCACAAAAACAAACACGTTAACATAAAATTGGACTCTAAACGGGTAAGGTTTCGCTTTGAAAATTCTAGCAAAAGTCACGCAGAGTTCAACGCTGGAGCTATTTCTACTCTTTGCAAAAACAAAAAATACAACAGCACTGTATTAATCCAAGTTGACGTAAGTTTAATAACAATTGCTAAATGACGCTTGCAATAAATTTAACAAAAGTATATCGTTAATTTGGAAAATGCATTAATTAATTGCACAAAAACCTTGGGTCTAAACGTAAAACTAATTGCGCCGTTGTTTTTACGGCATTTCGAACACACATGTTCTTAATTTTATTCAGATCTGTTTTGGTCACATGTCAAACCGCTTTTAGTACGAATAGAAGTGTGCCCGGCACCAAACTCAGATGTACTGCCGAAAAAATGGCGCCACAATCTTGCTGCACTAGTGGAAATGTTATCTACCAGGGGTAAAGTGTTATTTACGAAGATCTGTAAACATAGCTACATGTGACACTGCGACCTGCACTCTTGTCTGAAGTCACGTAGTCCAACAGCTCTGCCAGTGAATTAAGGCTTTAAAATGTCCATAAACACCTCCTTCAAGTATGTTTCTACCTTGAGACTTGCACGAACCCTTACTTGGAGTATTTTTGTTGCCTAATTTGGTAAGCTCATAGCCCTCATGTGTACAGTACTCAATTTTTCTGTGTTTCTAGGCCTCTAATTATAAACATACAACATGTTCTTCAGCTAGTGTTCTTGAATTCTGCAGTCGTGACTCCAGTTTTGTGCTGCCGACGAGCTCGGCTTCCATCTGAACTCAGGCCAGCTCCGATATCCGTTTACGTGTGTAATGATCGCCCCATCTGTTCTGCAGTGCTTTGGGTGTATCATTTATAGTGTTGTGATCCGGTTTTACACACTCTTTATATGAAGGTAACTGCACTTGCATTCTAGCTTGGTTTTGTTAACGTAACCTCACATTCTTCTGGTAAACCATGAGAATGCTTGGAATCGCAGTTGATTTCATACAAACCGCACTTTGCGTGTGTGCTTATTTTAAAATTCTGAGTTAATTGCCTATTATTTACAAAAATCTCACTTTCGAAACAAACTTATGCCCTAAGTGTGACTATTTACAATGATCGATCAACTCTGCGGCAAGGAAATCTCTTTGTGTTGTTGATTTTCCTTATAGCAAATGAACTTTGTTAGTTACTTATATTTTTAATTGTAAAAATGTTGAATCTGCAAGCAAATTTCATATTTTCTATGGTTTCAGAGTATAGCACCCTCGATATAAACGTGATTCAGTCGAACCAGCCTCGTACTACTATATAATTAAATGTTGAGTTAACATTACAGGTGGCCAGGGTAGCTCAATTAGGCAAATTCCCGGTTTAGCAACAAGCCTGACATGGGTTCAAATCTGGCGACATCAGCAAATCTTCCTTCTTTAATGGCAGTCTTTATTTTGACGAAGAGTCAGAAGTTGCAAGGGGCCAAGTTCGATAAATAGGATGGATTATCCAATTGATATCTTAGCCAGAAGGTCGTTAACACTGACGTACATCAGGGTTTGAACCATTGTCATCTTAAATAGTCTATTCGTCAGGCTACAATTCAGGTTTTCCTTCCCAGAACCTAGAAACCTTTTCAACGCCTTTTAAGGCTGGGTGACCATTTACATCGGTTAATTTCACATTTACATTCTAGGCGTATGCTTACGGACATCATCAGAAGGGCGACACTATATGTGACCGTTCCGTGAATTAAATTGCTACAACGCGTACATACGCATGTTCAAAACAAAGAAACAGAAATTAAAATGCGAGAAGAGGTTTAGCGGTTGTACTATATTGACATCTAGAACTTTAAGTTTTTCTGAAGGGAGTTTAATCCGACTTCGGCTATTGAATCTAGTGTCGCTTTCCAACAAAATATTTATGAAGTTACTCTTAATCGGGAAGTAATCAGCCAAATTAAATTAATCAGTACAAGAAGGAGCTCTAAAGGTACATTTTAAACAGGTTTATAGTTCGAGATTATCAATACCGCTTCAAATTGCTCGAGTGAGGCAGACAAGGAATTGAATTAACGAGCCTGCCCTTGCAGCCACAGATTTAAAAATGACGATGCTAATTCACCATAAGGAAAAAGCAAAGCTGAAATCAAGCCAATTTTTTATAACAGTTCACATTTATGCAGATCAGGAAATGCTTTTATGTTAATGAAATTTCTTCACAAAAACCTTCTACAGCGAAAGCTCGCAAAGGAAGGCGGCTGCAGCCCAAACCATGGCACGCAGTTACGTATCTGCTTCTACAACACGAACACATAATATGTTAATGAAACTGTTAGCAATGGTAGGTACCGATTGCGCACTGATAATCGTGTAAGCACATAAGCGCCGATTACATGGGGGCTTCGGGTTTTGAGTTGCAAAGGATACCTCCTCTGGGACCCGGGTCCCCGATTATATAATGGAGCTACGTTCTACTTACGAATATCATCATTATCGGCAAAATTTCATGTATTACGTGATTTAAGCACATTGTAAAATCACTTTGCGTGTCTGGCTCGCTTTAAATAGCCCATTTTTTCACAAATTAGGGCTTTGCCCACTGCTCCTATATTTTTAACCCGAACTGAGCAGTTGTAGCGCAAATACTAAAATTAAACTTGATATGGGGAGATTATAATCCAATTTTACGCTAAACTAAGGGCTAGGACGAGCTGAATATCCCGCTTGCGGAACTAATTTTCTAAAGCGGTGTTATGTGTGATTTTTAAGAGAACTCTTACAGTTCTGAAATCTCCTCAACACTACCATTATTTAAGTTGTCTATTGACCTGATACAGCACTATTTTCATGATCTGTAGGTTTATTGCATCTAATTTAAGGCAATTTAAAACCAAATTTGAAGCACTTAAAATTATAAATAACATTTTAATGGCCTCTCGACGTTATCAGACACGCGAATTTTTGAAATGTATTAGGTAAATGAGAAATACTTCATTTTTACCTAAACCGATTTTTGCAAATAGAATGAGTCGTCTAACCATTTGCAGACTTTACTCAAAAAAAAATTGTGAGCAAGTATTGCTGCAACCATTCTATTTCCATTTTCACTTCCCTCGTCCAAAACACGAAGGAAGTATTGTAATCACGAAAAAATAACCTTCCAAGATTTCTTCAGATCTTCCCGTTTCAGGGTCCCTAGCTCACGAGAAACAGGTTTTCTTAATTCCGTCTGTCTGTCTGTTTGTATGCGTGCCTGTCTGTCTGTCTGTCTGTCTGTTGGCGGTATAGCTCAAAAACAATTTTTTGGAAGAAATATTTTTCATGCATATTATATGCCTACCTGGCATGAAACTGAGAAAATTTCGAGTACCTTAAAAAATAAAATTTTGTTTATTTTAGCTTTACTTGAGAAATAGATACCAGTATAATTTACACCTAGCTCAAGCTTTATCATTGGCCAAAAGGAGACCTAACAGATACACGGTAGACATCACAAATTAGACAGAATAGTATGATGTTCTATAACGCAGCAGAAACTCATCCGCTTCGAGTACGCCCGTGGCTCAGTTATTTTAGCGGTGGAGCGTGGAGTGTGATCCCAGCCGACTACAGTTTTACTTCCCTTGTCTAAAAGATGAAGGATTTTTTATTTGCAAAAGATAAAGGTAATAATTTGCATATAGTTCAGGCGTTATCATTGTCAAATATGAGACCTAACAGATACAGGGTAAACATGACAAATGGGACAGAATAGTATGGTGCTTTATAAAGCAGCAGGAGCTCGTCCTATTCGAACACGCCCATGGCTTAGTTATTTTAGCGTAGGACAAGACACTGGCTTCCAATGTTCGCTTCGGAGAGCGGAGTTTGACTCCCAGCGGATTACATTTTTTTATTTGCAAATTCGCGGGAGGGTAGTTTTGTGTAAACTTCTTTTCAGATTGGAATTTTATTTTCTACAATCAGATCGTTTAGAAATTTTGACTTCTAGCCCACATCATGTCCTCATTGAAAAAACCTTCAAGTTACAGTCATCCTCCAAATTCAATTTCAAAAGAAATAGGTGTTGGATGGGAGTAACTACACTGCCTTCAGTCTTTACCTTTCCCACACTTGAGATGCCATCTTTCTTCTTTTTAGATATGAGATCCTACCAAAACTAGTTCACCTTATTGAGTGACATAATTATAGGTTAGAGGTATTTTGTTCATGACCTTTTTTACAATTAGTAAGACGTCTTCGACTTCTTCTCCTCAAAGCTTCTATTTTTTTTTTTTAATATAGAATTTATTGCCAGATCAGCAAGACGTGTGCTATACATGGCATTGTTAATTATTAATATAATCGTAATACATGAGTTTAATGAGGTCGGCGTCTGAGGCCCCTCTGTCACTAAGGTCCTATTCTATATCATACTTTACATAAACAGCACTATTAATTATGTTCAGGTTCAGAGTCACTGGAAGTAGAGTCACTTAGTGATGATTGTAGGAGATCGCTCGGAAGTTTTCTCTTCAGCCTCGTGTGAATGGAGCGTTGGCCAATGGTATAGTGAACCGCACCGCTGCACAGATGTAGGTTGTGGTAAAAATGTTTCGAGGAGTTGAGTATATAATTTTCCATCAATGGGACGTCTAGTTCACGATGAATTTGCTTATTTCTAACAAACCATGGAGCGTTTACGATTATGCGTAGGATCTTATTTTGAATTGTTTGCAATTTCTTAATGTTGGTTTTTGATGTTGCTCCCCAAACATTGCAACCGTATGTAATTATTGGTCGTAGTATCGCAGTGTATAGTAGTTTCCCGCACTGTGCTTTTAAGGAAGATTTTTTATTAATTAGAGGGTATAACATACCTAACCTAGCATAGCATTCTGTAAGTTTCTTATTAATGTGGTAACTCCACGTAAGTTTCCGGTCCATGTAAACTCCTAGATATCTTATTGCTTTATCCTTTGGATTCCATATAATTTCTCGATCATTAATTACTATATTTGATGGATCAATAGGTCGTCGCAGAGTAAAGATCTTCGTCTCGCACTTGTCTGGATTAATGTTCGTGCACCATTTTGTAAACCATTTAATTATCTTATCAACGCTTTCTTGCAGTTTATGTTTGACTATGTTTATGTCACAGTCTTGAGAAATAATAGCCGTGTCATCAGCATACATAGCTATTTCTGAGTCCTTAGGTTCCGGAATGTCAAACATAAAGATATTATATAATATTGGTCCTAATATGGATCCTTGTGGTACTCCTGCATGTATGTCTGTAGCTGTGGAAAGCGTCGTACCAATTCGCACTCTGAATGTTCTGTTGATTAGAAATGATGAGATTAATTTTTGAAGATACGAAGGTAGCTTCATTTGCATGATTTTGAATCGTAACCCATCTATCCAGACACGATCAAACGCTTGTGCGACGTCTAGGAAGGCAATTGCAGTATGTTGTTTGTTTTCAAATCCACGTTCAATTGCTTCAGTAATTCGAAGAAGTTGATGAGTTGTGGAGTGCCCACTTTTAAAACCAAATTGAAAAGGTGGGAGTAAGTTTTTTTCCTTAAGGTGATTAACGAGTCGAGTTTGGATTATCCGTTCTAACAGTTTAGATAATGTTGACAGAAGGCTTATCGGTCGGTAGCCTGACGGGGAGTCGAGAGTTTTTCCTGGTTTGTGAAACACTAGTATTACCGCCTCTTTCCACATGTCAGGGAAATAGCCCAGGCGCATACATGCATTAAATGTTGTTGCAAGCAATGCTATAGCTTTATTTGGTAAATTTTTAATTGCTATATTTGGTATCATGTCTGAGCCTGGTGACTTTTTAACTTTAAGTCTTTTAATACTCTGTTGGATCTCATGCGGTGATGTGGGTTTGAATATTTTTGAATTTCCGGAATCCTTATTTTGGATGGTTGACTCAACGTGCTGCATAAATTCTTCGTTTTCTTCGTTTATTATTGTTGTAAACGTCTGTTTCAGGTGGTTCGCAAAAACTGCACATTTATCCGAATCTTCATAGTATACTTGATTATTTATTCGCAGTGGAGGGATAATAGTTGGTTGTCTGAGGATTCTTTTTGTCGCGGTCCAAAGATTTGGATCATTAGGGGATATATCGCATAAGTATGACTGATAAGTTTCTATCTGAAATTTGTCTAGTTCTTGTTTGACTCGCCTCATTAGTTCATTTAGTGCAATTTTTGCATTTGGATCCCTTGTTCTCTGCCACCGTCTTCTAACTCGGTTTTTTTCTCTTATTAGATTTAATATATACATTGGCGGGTGTAAATAGTTCGGGCGTTTTTGCGGCTGAGTGGTGATTGTAGATCTGTTAACTGATTCTTTAATACTATCAGTAAGTATACCCAGTATGTTGTCTATTTCTTGTTTTGAGTTAAGCGCTATCGGGCATGTTATTAATCTGTTAATGTTTTCTTTATATCTATCCCAGTCAATTGGTCCATTGATGAGCCTCGGAAGTTTCGGAATTATTTTCGGGTAGTTATTAAATGTCATGACAATTGGCAGATGATCAGAGTCAAGCTCTGTTAGCACTACCTGATGTATTGGTTTGTTAAAATTTTTATGTAGTACAATATCCAATATATCAGGTTGATGATCTGTTCTATATGGATATCGCGTTGGCTCGGATGGTGCCATAATATGTACGTTGTGTGCAGTCGAAAGGTTATGCAGTTTTATTCCATTGGGGTTAGTCACTCTGCATCCCCAAATAGTATGTTTGCAGTTTAGGTCTCCTATGAGCAGAGTTGGTAGTTGTTCTTCAAAAACTGCCATAATGTCTGTTGGGATTAATGGTTTGTTTGGAGGTTTGTATGCACATACAATTTTAAGGGTACTGTTGTCTAACATTCTGAGCTTAATTGCAATGGCTTCGAGGGTTATCAGTTGCTCTATGTCAGTCGGATATGTCATTAGGGTGCGTCTAATGATTATCGCAACTCCTCCTGCACCATAGGAGTTATTCCTGTCGTTACGGTATATATTATATTTGGGTATTCTGAATTTTTCATTTTCTATCAGGTGAGTTTCAGTAACGCAGGCAAAGCTTCTATAAAGGCAGCTGTACCTAGGGACAAAAAAGACTTCTAATCGAACCACTCGGACGACTGCCGGTGAAGATCATTATTAAAAATGTTTCGTATCCTTCAGGAAAAAAAGGACCAGTTATATCTCTTCCAATCGCTTTAAACACTTTTGCGTTTTGTACCCACTCGACTGGCAATGAAGGTGAGTCAGTAATAGCAAGTCTTGCGAAATGCCTTCTACACTTAAAACAACTGCATAAAACTGAGTTTATTGTTTTCTTGCTTTAAGATCTAATATTTTTCACGTAGTGTCCCATTAGGAATTCTACTCCGTTGTGACAATTATAACATTCCACGTTATCATTCTTTCCAGGAAGCACTGAAGGACACTGGAAGCTTTCGAAATCATCTCGGTTATCTAACCCTCTTTTTTACTGTAATGATATTACTCATATCCACGTAAGCGTTTGTTGAATACTCGACATGATACTTTCTGAGGGAGGTTTTAGTTGGCCACCATTCAATTTTCTATTTTTTCTCTATGTCAAGTCCTTCACGTGCAGAAGTTAATATGTTACTGAATCTCCACTTTCTTCTCTAAAAATTTCATGAAAAGTTGCATCTCTACTACCATTATAGAAAAACATTTGACTGCGTTTCCAAATAATCAGTATATCCTCTAAATCTAAACGACATCCCCCAGTAATGAAAACAACCAGGTTTCAGAATCTGATTTTTCTAACTCAACAGTCCTCAGTGCTCTTAAATGAAATTCTAACTTCAAGTGAAGCATATGAAAAGGAATCTTGCCATTTGAATTGACGTCCGAAATTACTGGCTTTAACAATTCCCGTATATAGACTAGGAGAAGTAAGTTTTAGCTTTAATATCGTCTCTTCAAAGTCTCCACCACCTTGAGGTAGTTTTCATTGCTCTGAAGATAATGCCTGTAGTCTCAAATGCATCCGTTCCGGTTGTCAATGATTGTGCAGTAGGTACTGGCACTACAGTAGGATATGCATAAATTTTCTTAAATTGAGCCTAAAAGCCAAGCCCGTCTGCCACTACCATTCTTTAGTTCAAGCTTTGGTAGATAGTAACCTCGTGCTTCATCATCAGTTTAAAGAACACTTGGAAAGAGAAAGGGCACTAGATTAGAATTTTCCATTCATTTGGGCAGCCATAACATCATTACTAGAATTGTCCATCACTCGGTTCCATAATGTTTTCTTCCAGCTCTGAAAGAATTTTGCAGGCTTCATTCAGTAACCGTGGGACAGGATACACGTCTTCCTTTTCATTTCCTATCTTTGACTATGATCTGATGTGATTTACTAAATTCCTTGATTTTTTGCTATTAGTAGGTAGATTTATAGATATTACGCTGTAATAAGGTGCAATAAAATTTAGACAACTACTTTTATCAGTAATAAAAACAAGCAGAGTACTCAAAGTGAAATATTACCACCAGTTCCGATTACATCGAAAATGCTATTAAAAGTTGTATTTAATCAGAAATGGCAGTATGAAGGTTCTTGTGTTGTTGTGCTTAACCTCCCTTATGTGTTTATAATAAATAACTTAAAATGTTTGCATAAACACTTTAGGATTTTCGTTGCTCTCTCACTGGATGTTTTATAAGGGATTTCATAAACTCTGACAGACTACAACGCACAAATTAAAAATAAAGCGAATGAAAGGCTCTATTTTTAATACGGAAGGTCCAATTTTAAACATGAGTAAGTCTTTAACTTTATACTAGCAATGTTTACTGTTAAGCTATCAGTATTTACTAAAAATATCATTGAAAATAGGTATCTTCACTTTTAAACTATCACGTTTTGAACGAAAATTCTATAACCACGAATTCGTGCCACTGATTTTGAGACCGTCGAAAGGAGCGAACGTGTTGAGTGCTAGCCCAAAGAACTTCATTGTCAAATTACTTCGAATCCAGAAGCGCTTTGCCATAGTCTTATGTCAAGCCATTTGTCCCGCCCGAGCCACCGTCCGTCCACCATTCCGATGTACCGGAGATTGGGTCCAAGTTCTCACCGAGGCTCCTGTCTTGTTATCCTCTAACCAATTCTCTCACCTGCAAGACTGTTTCGAGATGCCTTCAATTTTGTATCGTTATTTACCATTCATTATGTAATTTCGTATGGTCACTATCATTTATTATGACTGCAATATTGTACCATTTTAAAATATTGCCCATCAGCTGCCTAACGGACTCAAATTTGGAGCTCATCCCCGTCTGGGAGGTTCAAACGCTATTTGGTGCGCTGGTCGGTTTTGCGGCTAGTACATCAAATTTATTTTCCTTCGAGTCTATTATTGTGGCGGCACATTTAGAAATATGGTAATTTGATAACAGCAGTAAGCTGACCTATGAAAACTTTTTTGTAATTTCTGCCCTGAATATAATGATATCATATTAATTCATGTGATTTAATTGCAAATGCAGTCGCGTTTTGAGGAATTATAAAACTTCCAAGCAGATAAAGGCAAAAGTAAATTCGTACCAAATCTTTTCCCGAAGCTCACATCCAGGTTTCCCATCCTTGACACATCATGGTGGCACCAAGCAATGACGTTCTACCGATTTAACTTTTGCAAGCTTTTGTCCACCGCACTGTAGCTATTCACATGTGTCCAATAAGTTTGGTGTAGGTCGACCGATTTCGACCGGTAGCAGTACATTTGGCATAATAAACTGGTAGCGCATGAAAATTAGCAGTAAACATTTGGAATGCCCTATATTTGTTTAATCCACACAAGACCGATATCAGCATTAGGCGGAAAAGATATCAAGTTAAAAATTTAGGAAATTCCCTATTTATGCTTAATTGACCTATGAGTGTTAAGCAGTTTAGGTTCGAGAAAGCACTGTTAGAGAGCGCTAGTTCAACACTGCTTAGTGAATAGTTTCTTCTGCAAGCGCTATCGATTGACTCAGTTGATCGTGTGCTGGTAAGATATATAAAGGTTGGATCAGTTATCCACTCAGCTAACCAGCACCGAGATTAACTTATTCTGGCGTACGTCTAACAATTTTAAATTTCTGCACGCATGCCCATTTCAAGATCTAGACTATTTAGAGATACAAGCAATCCAGTGAGACAAATGTCTCATTTAAAAAAACAAAAAAAACCGTTTTTCAAATAGAACGCGTATTAAATAAAAACTGTACCCAGACCTGGAAGGTGTTAAAGTGGTTGCCTAACCGATCGAGGTTTTAAGGCGCAGAGGGTCGCAGCTCCGTTTGGCTGCTGAAACAGTTTTTATTTAATAGGCGTTCTATTTGAAAAACGGCCTTTTTTTGTGATTTCTCGAAAACCGGAAGTGTCACGTGACTGAAATTCGGTTCCTGACCTGACATGACCATTCCAAACATATAACTTTCATAACTTTTTTCTCTATCTCTTACGGTTTGGCTGCTGAAACAGCGTCCCGGACGGACCAGCGTCCCGGACGGACCAGCGTCCCGGACAAGTCTATTATATATATGGATATTTGACTACGACTGCATTGTACGCGCCAAAATGACATCTGATACTTGTGCTGATGATTAACAGCGTGGTGGGTACTTAGAAATGCAGCGGATTATGTGTAGACTGTAGCACTGCGTACTACTCTTAAATTTGAGGAAATCAACGATGCCAATAGGGTTTTCCTTACACTCTTCGTAACATCTTCGCTGTAACTGTATTTTCATAGATTTTCACATTTTAAAAAATTAAGGTTTCTAAACATAAATTTTGTATTCCACTATGCAATTTTACGACAAGCAAAATAAATCATCTTTGACATTTTTCTTCTAAAGGCAGATCATTCAAGATTTTAGCAGGAACATGTAATAAATTTCTTCAATGGAGAAGTAGCAGAAATAAAATTAATTCTATTTTTAATTCGAACAGAAATTCTAATTAGGAACTTCACCTTTTCTAATGCTTCAGAAACGAAAACAAATCTGATCGCCGAACTAATTCCTCAGTACATGTTTATGGATTTGTTGGCGAAGTTTATAAACCGGCTAATACAGGCAACGCGTTGCCTAACTTGTATGTCGACTCCACCACCAGCTTAGAATGTGCAGATAATAAATCTTTGTATTTACTATTTAACGATTTATGAGCCTCCTCCAACATCCCTCTTGTCATTAAAATTTCAATCCTTTCTGTCTGGCCCAAAGGAGCCGTTGTTGGAAATTGGAAAATTAGAAGCAAACTAAGGAAACTAGTTTCGGCTGTAAGAACTATCACATGGATGTGTCCAGTAAAATCAACATTTGACAAACCTCACTTTTTCATTTAAGTCGTTGTACCAAACGCATTGAACCAACTACACTACAGTATATAAAAAAGAGAACTTTAATTTAAGAAAACAAAATTAAGACAGAGAGTGTGAACAACTATAAAAAAAAAGAAACAGCAATGCCACAATTGGTCTTCCTTGGTTTTTTTTTAATATAAATGTGAACAGTATTCCAAAATGGTGATTTTTGTTGTTGAGTACACTGAATGAAACAAACATTCCAAACGTAATACTTTTTACAACCTTGGAGTTTAGACGTAACCAAATAATCTAAACATATTTTCCTATAAAAAACTAAACCGTATGTTCGAGGATTATTTTCAGCAATCGCCCAATACTGTTTCAGCAAATTTGTTCAGAACTTTTTGCCGGCAGTTTATATAAAAGGGTCCACAAGATAATCAGAGATGCGGAAGCGTTTGTATAAAAAAGTTTAAATGGCATAATTTATGATGCGGCGGCCTCACGTAGCAATAAAAATAATGGATTTTTGAAAGCAGTCGATTTCTCTCAAGTGCTGATCAACTGCAGCAACCACTTGTATAATAAAAGGAAAAATTATGCTTAATAAATTTAGGTACACGCGTTTTTTGCGATATTAGTGTCATTTTTGTCCCTTAAACCGATAATTGGTTATGAAAAATAACAAACTAAAATTTGGTGTTATTAGTTTGACGTAAATTGCATTGTTTTGTTGTTTTATAAAGTGATCAAGGAACATTAATTTAGGTTTATATTTGTTAATAACAGCTGCTTGTTAGGTATATATATAGTTCAGGAAAATTAGTCAGCTAATTATTTTCTTATATTAATATTGTTGACGTTTCGTCAGCTCAACTGACTTCCTCAGAAGATACATAACACTTTGAAATACAATATAGGTACTAAAAGGAAAATGAGATTAAGGTTAGATCACTTAAACAATGCATATTTACTCTTACCTTATGTAATGTCGATTGCAATTTTGATATAGTGAGTTTGTATAATGTTCTAGGTAAATAATTCTTATAATATAGTTTGAAAAGAATATTTAAAAATGATTTCGTAGATGTCAGATGTCAAAATTTGAAATTTAAATTTTCTTATTTTAAACGTATAACTTGATACAAAAAAATTTTTATTGTAAAAGATATCTTGATATTAAGTGTAATTTAAATGATATAGTTTTTTTTTGTTCTGTGTTAATTATAGAAGAAAATTTTAGAGAAGATTATAGTAAATGGAATGAAGATTTTCTATGTCGGTTTTGTAATTAATAGAATTTGTATTTTTTTTTATTTCAATCATTTCATATATAAGGCGTTTTTGTAAAATATTTTCTTTTTGCAATATTTTAGGTGAGTTAAAATTAAAATTATGATAATTATCAACTGCATGATCAGAGAGGGCAGTATTTGGTTTATTTGGGTTTAAAATTTTTGTTTTTATAGAATTTTTATGTTAAAACCGTAGAACAATTTTGGTGTCAAATAGAAAAATTTACCAATATTCCCAAACAAGAATTTATAAAAGTAGTTGAATATATTTTACAATCTACATATTTTTCTTTTAATTATCAAACATACAAACAGAATTTTGGTGTTGCAATGGGTCAGCCTTTATCTAGTACTATTGCAGATTTGGTATTACAAAAAATTGAATCTGAAATTTTAATTAACTTAAATGAAATTAGTTTTTATAAACGATTTGTAGATGACATAATTATTTGTACTAATAAAAACCAAATAAACAAAATTTTTAAAACATTTAATAACTACCACCCAAGATTAAAGTTCACAATTGAAAATGAAAATATCAATAATTCTATAAATTTTCTTGATCTAACTTTAATAAGAACAGAAAATAATAATATTGAAACGAATTGGTATAGAAAAGAAACTAAAACTGATAGATACCTAAACTATAATTCTCAAACATCTATAAAATATAAAAGAAGTGTAATTAATAGCTTAATTGACCGTGCAATTTTATTATCTTCAAATAAATTTCATATTGATAATATTATAAAAATTAAGAAAATATTATTAAAAAATAATTATCCTATTGACTTCATTAACACCAACATTAAAAAAAGAATAAATAAAATTAAAAATAATAACACAAATAATAATGCAACTATCAATTTATACCCTAACTGTTTAGGACAAGAATTTAATAACAATCAAAACATTAAAAATCCATTTTACATTTCCATCCCATACATACCAAAACTATCACAACGTTTAAGTAAAATATTAACAAACAAAAATAATTTTAATATTTTTTTAAAAATTACAATACCATAGGAAATCAATTTTTTAACAATCTAAAAGATAAAACAAAAATTCAATCTGAATCAAATATTGTTTACCAAATTAATTGTAATAATTGCAATGCTAAATACATAGGACAAACAAAACAAAATCTAAAAAAAAGATTAACTCAACATAAAAATTCTATAAAAACAAAAATTTTAAACCCAAATAAACCAAATACTGCCCTCTCTGATCATGCAGTTGATAATTATCATAATTTTAATTTTAACTCACCTAAAATATTGCAAAAAGAAAATATTTTACAAAAACGCCTTATATATGAAATGATTGAAATAAAAAAAAATACAAATTCTATTAATTACAAAAACCGACATAGAAAATCTTCATTCCATTTACTATAATCTTCTCTAAAATTTTCTTCTATAATTAACACAGAACAAAAAAAAAACTATATCATTTAAATTACACTTAATATCAAGATATCTTTTACAATAAAAATTTTTTTGTATCAAGTTATACGTTTAAAATAAGAAAATTTAAATTTCAAATTTTGACATCTGACATCTACGAAATCATTTTTAAATATTCTTTTCAAACTATATTATAAGAATTATTTACCTAGAACATTATACAAACTCACTATATCAAAATTGCAATCGACATTACATAAGGTAAGAGTAAATATGCATTGTTTAAGTGATCTAACCTTAATCTCATTTTCCTTTTAGTACCTATATTGTATTTCAAAGTGTTATGTATCTTCTGAGGAAGTCAGTTGAGCTGACGAAACGTCAACAATATTAATATAAGAAAATAATTAGCTGACTAATTTTCCTGAACTATATATTAATTTAGGTCTATTTTAAATTTGTATGTAAAATAAAAGTCAATATTGCTGCAATGGAATAAAAGTAGTTTATGTGAACGTTGCGTGAAATAAAAACAAAAGCTAAATTGTCGAGAGGGTGAGTGAACATAGTTCAAACCTTTTTTTAAGTACAATACTCCTTTACTCAGAAAAAGCCAGGCAGAGCCGATAGCACAAAAAGTAATAGAACAGGACGTAGGCTACATAATTAAACAAATAATATAAGTAATATCGAATGAAATCAATGGTAAAGGTCGAATTACATGCCGGGTGACCGGTTTCAAAACCGAACATAGCAAGCTTTTCATTTGTATGTGGTATGCCTAATGTAATTGTTGTCTAAGGAGTTTGAGTCTCCCCTCCTTTCTATAATTTAAAGGTCCAATCTAGGCAACCCTGTTTTTTTTTAATAAATTAGATGTTTTTAGTAACCTTGTGATATACCATGCCTTTGCATGTTCGAATTTGAACCCGGTCACCGGTATATATAAACGCACACTTGAACCACAGTACTGAAGATTTTTCCCGAGATACTCTCACCGTAAGCCTGCTGATCATATTATAAGCGAGAAGCTTTAAACAAGAGTCCTTGAACGATTACAAGCTAGCGATTTGTGGTAAAAACACATGTCTGCGGAATACACCAGGATCGGTTAATCACCTACGGGCCTACGATGTTTCAAACTCCCCCTTTACTACTTGTTAAAATATTATGTAAGGGTCATCTCTTCGAGGCATGCATTTAGCAGTTACACTACTGAAGAGAGGGTTTGAACTGCGGTGTTTCTCTCCGGACTGCGTGGATGTTGTCTTTATTCCTGTCTGGTGCTGTTCCTGTATGAGCTTCCCTGGCGGAAAATGTCCAGATATGGACCGATTAATTGGTCTGGGTCGATCTTCGATCATTTGAAATTCCATGGAAGTGTCATCCATGATTCTCCGGGACGAATGTAAGAAAATACATGGGCTGGCTAGAAGTGAACCTCATCCATTTGCGAGTATAAGCCAGAGAGTGTCCAGATGGACCGATTAATTGGTTGATAATCTTCCGGTAATCTGGGTCTAAAACTTATGCCTCGTCGGGATACAGCTCAAGGTTTTCCACCTGGATAATTTGAAATTCCATGTGAGTGTCAGCCATGGTGTCCAGGACGAGTGTGGGAAAATACACGGCCTGGGTAGAAGTGTTCCCTCGTTCATTTGCTGGCAGAAGTCAGAGATGCTGTTTGTCTACAAATCGCAGTTGATCTCGGGGCTGGCTGGGGCTAAGACGGGCTTCTCGTTCGGACCAATAAGCTTCTTGATTTTGACGGGCAGCTATAGAGGAGAAAAATAAAGACGATGCTTCGGGCAAGAATTGGTAGTCCGTGCTTATGTCCTTTCAAAATTGGTAGCATCTCCTGGATAAATCTATTATTATCCCGGCGTCTTCCAGGAAGTCTATCTTGAGAAAAGTCCTGTTTTGGGAATTCGGGAGGATGATGAACAAGGTCGTAAAACTCTTCCTTTGAAGTAGCACAGATACAGTAGTACAGACGATGGGATGTTTCCTACAGATACCATGATACCATTCGCTAGGATTACACTGGCTTCTTTTTCGATAAAGCGCTTTATTAGCAGCCTGTATAATGGCAATTGTTTGGCCCCGGTGTCCAAATATGCGTCTCCCAGTGTCTTGTTGACCATAATTGGAGCAGTCGGACGGATCTTCTCTAGAAGGATCTCTGCCGAGATACTCTCACCGAAAGCTCGCTGATCATATTGGCAGCTCGAGGCTTTTACCAAGCGCTGTTGTAAAGTTACAGCGTGGCGTCCATCTCTCGGCTTGAAGTGCGAACGCAAGTGCGTGAATTACATCCGGGTCGTGTAATAGGCTACGGGTGTGCATTGCCGCAAATTTAATATCGAATTTTAAAAGTATAAATATTTGTTTACATAACTTTAAAAAACTAATTCAAAATGGAAAACGGGTAGCAGCACGACATAACGCCCTAATCCTAGTGTAATCGCTAATTTTGGAAATTTTAAGAATAGTATGTAGTTCTACACTTCAACTGCTTATAATCGTCAACACTTGATAATTGTATATATAAATTTCAATTGCTACCTACTGGTTGCACTACTAATAAATTTATTTGAATTAAATATTACCGATAGTCCAATATTTTATTGGGCTAGAGAGATGTTTGGCATTATTAACTCAACAGATTGATTTGCTTCGAGGCGACCCATTTCTAAGCCAATTATTTTAGTAGAATAAATTTATTAATTGTTTCCCGTTTCATTTGAAATCGTAGATAAGCTATCTATAACTCAACTTTGTAATGTACTGGAGAGATAGTTGGCATTAATGTTTCAGTCGATTTGTTCCCTTGAGGCTTACTTCCAAATCAATTATTTTAATCGACTAAATATATTAATCGATAGTCGATAAGTTATGTTGTTATTCAATTAAAACTACAACTAGGTTTCTAATACCAGTAAGAAATTAGTGGATTCATTCGCATAATTGACAATGCATATTGTGTTTATGGTTCGTATGACCAGTAATCAATGAATTTATACGAAAGGCTTTAATGGGTTGCTTGTACAGTATTAGTTTGTAATAACAACTATAATAGGTGCAGTTAAAGAAAGCTGAATTGTTCCGTTATGAAATACCCTTTTTTGCATTCCACCATATATAATTATGAGACAACAATTACTTGCTCCCTGGAAACATTTAAATATTTATCAGCACTTGCCTGTGAATGGAAGTAACAAAAACCAACGACAGAAGGGTAAACTAAACGCTTCATTTAAATGTCAATCTACGTCTCGCCTGCGTTTGAAAGAATCGACTCTATTAGGCGACGCATAATTGGCGTAGGTTGGCGTCGACATTTTCTTTCAGTGGGAATCTTAGCAACATACAAACGTTCGAGGGCATTTTACTATTTAATTTTTGTAATTAGAGCGGACTCAAACGGCGCCCATTAAGGCAAATCCTCTTTCCTCGTTAATGTAATTTTTAATGTGACCTATCAAATATAATCCTCTTAATGATGCTGTAAATTCTTAGGTGAGTTCCAAGCAAACCTAATTAACAATTTGAATTCATAATTATATTTGTCCATTTTTCACCAAGCCTCGTGGAGGAGGCTTCATTTACATTTACATTCTGCTTATAAACGCGGCCGTTTAGGGCGCGATTTTTCCACTTTCCGATTAATATAAACATTTAATATCCGAAAATTTATGGTCGGCAAGCTGGCGAGTGTGTAGCATGAAAGGGAAATCCCCGGAAGTGGAATGTTTAAGATGTCTGATATGCTGTAACTTAGGATTTCCAAAATTGCCTAATATTACAAAGAGTATAATAATTCAAGCTCACGACTTGAAATTTACTCATTACGAAATATAGTGTTCCTCTGTTAATTGCTGTTATTAAGATAATTGCCCCAGCGCCTTAAATGAATTTAGGAATCCGTTATTAGCGCCGCATAAACTCTAGTAAATACCAGTTGGTAGATGTCTGCCAGATAAGCCGATAAGAACTTATTAAACTTTTTTCGAGCCGCCTCAAACCCTTAGGCTTCGAGCAATATAGACAAAAATTTACTATGGCCCTTCCTGCAAAAAGCTGTTAGAGGCTGCATTATCTCTACATATATATTTAATCCCACTCGTTGCTCCGGCCTGCTTTGGTCTTCGGGGCTTAATTTACCTTCTTTAAGATCGCCATAGAATTAGCGTTATAATTAAACTTTAGGCAAGTTATTTATTCATGATGAATTCTTAATTAACTATATTTTCCCGTACCAAGTAACGACTTTGGGGTATTGAATTTATTAGTGGAGTACTTCGCGGTGCTTCAAACACTTCGCAATTAATGCTTAATTTTTTATCGCCTGTTGGCAACTTTATTAACTGAATTTATGTCGTTTAACGATTTTTCTAATTACGCCAACTCCCGATGATTTATCTTTCGAGTCTGAAACGTTGCTGCTTGGTAAATTTCGTATGGGCATTACCTTAATTACATTGTTTAACACAGTTTAAAATAACTTTTTCGTCGACTCGACTAAAATGGCGTTTGGGCGGAACAACATACCCTACACTCTACACCACAGTCTTTTATTGCCATATCTTACTGTCGGAGGCATCCCTAAACATTAAAAGCAGAAGTGATAGAAACCGAGTTAATTTATTATGTAAAATATGGCACTACATATAGCATGTTCATATAAAAAACAATACATAAAAATGTGTACTGTGTATCTACAGGAGTATATATTGCAGGTATAACACAATACCTATAGAACAGAAGATCAAATCATGCTGTGATTGCCAGCACGCTAAAACGCTTGCTTGGTGACTCGCTGCTTGCCTCTGCCTGCTTCCATTTCACAACTTGCGCATTTTCTGGTAACGTATTTATAACAATTATCAAAATGAAGTGTATAAACAAACTCACATGAAGTGGTGAAGAAGAAATACAACATTTCATCATGCTGGCGATCACAACATTAATCGATCTTTCTATTCTATTATTAGGTGATATTCTATGGATCTAAATATTATATTAGAAATATCTCTTTTGTACGTCACGCTGCAACTAAAGCAAGTATAACGGTATAGGTGTAAAATCAAATGTTTTATGCTCCTTTTATTAATTTTAATTTTTTTAATAGACACCTTGTATAATATTCACGTCTGGTCTCCTCAGGTTTTCCAGTCCTAGGCCACCCTCTGTACCTTGTGAATAGTTCTTCTTTCTCTATTTACTACACCTGAGATGTCTACTTTCCGCACTGGATTGTCGTACTTGTTCCAATTTTGAATCTCCTGAAAGTCTGGCCAGATAACCCCCTTTTCCTACATCTTCACGTGCGATGGTACTGCCGACTTGTTCTTTCTTGGTATTTCCTACTGCCTTTCTCAATGAATTTCGGTTATTCTTTTCCATCGTTCAGCTTCTGGTCTTATAGCACAAAGCTGATAGCTACACAGCATTGTAGTATCGTGTAGTTTGGAGTACGCTTAGCTTGCTTTCTGAATGTGTTTTTTAATTTCGACTTCCAATAGAAACTGAGTAAGGCTCCCAGAAATTCAAGCTGATCTACCTGCTCCGTCGCATTTTCTCCTGCGATGCGGAGATCGGTGGGTACTCCTTTCGCCAAGTTTACCTTCGTATTCTTCCTGTTGATAGTCATCAACGAGTCTTCAAAAGCATAAACCCGTTTTTCCAACGCTTGCTCAAAGCCTTCCTCGTTCCTGTCTGTTAATTTTATGTCGCCCGCGCGTATATGGGCCTCATTCGCCAATTAGTTTTCCTGGTACGTCTTCTGAACAGCTTGATCACTTGAAGACAATAAACAGGGGCAAACTCATTCCTTTGCCTATCTCGAACTCTCGTGAACACTGGCCAACCATCCTGACAGGTCCTCGTACCCTTTCATATATAAATAAAAGCCTTCAAAGTTGTTCTCTAGCAGCTTAATAGAATACAGTCAAAAAATGCAGCAAAATGATTTTAACTGCATCTGAGACACTTGCCCAGGGGGTTCCACACGGTAAAAATACGATTCCGAGTCTGCTAATGTGGTCGAATCTCACAATTTTTCTTCTCCAGAGTCCGTTCCAGCTTCTAGTGTTGCCCTTTTTAAAATTCTACAGTAGAGCTTGTTAATGACACTGGAAGGACAAATGGGCCCATTTCGTGGATGTGAACTATAACAGTTCTTTCTTTAATCAATGGGACTTTTCCAGTGTTTCCAGCCTGTCTGAGCAGCTCCAGCGCTTAACCCACAGCAGTGCGTCCTTTATTATCTAATTAAATGCTGTGCCATGCCATTCCATCATACAGCTTTACCTGTTTCAAATGGCCTTCTTTGCCTCTAATTCAGAGATGCTGCCATGGTGGCCCTTATGGTCTTTCTGTTCCCGCAGGTTGAGTCGTTTCGTTTAGAGATTGAATTCCCACAGCTTTAGGATATTTTGTCATCACCCTCTGGTTATTGTTCTTGATGTTTTTGATCATTTTCCCGAACTTCCCTTTGCAGCCTTTCATTTTTCCCAAGTGTTTGCGTTGGCTTGTAGGACTTGCCGTTTAGCTTCGTTTTGAGTTTGAACATAGTCAGCGGTAAGTTGCTTAGCTTTGATATGCTCTCTGCAAGCTTTCTTAGTTCTATTTAGCATCTGTGGTATTTTTCATTTGGAGATGAAAATAAAGCGTGAAGAGTTTAAAATGGTTTGTTATGCATGATCTAAGGTTATTAGTACATATTTAGAGAGCTTCATGAAGCAACATGAAACCACATATTTTAGTAGAAAAGTTTGAAAATTATTTATTATTGACAAGGAAACGAAGCATAAGCTCAATAATTTACCAATGTAATTGTTCAAAATTTGTTAGATGTTAATTTTGTGCACTTCCACAACAATTTAAACCAGCATATTCTAGTCCACTTGGATTTGAAAAGGCCATAGAGATAACTTTAGGCTATTCAGTAAGGCGTTTTTTCTGGTTGAACTGGAAGTAAAAATATTTCCATGAAAAAACACATCCAGGTAATCTAATTGTTGAAGAGTTAACTTATTCACAGAAACTTATGTTTCTGTTAATAGTGGAAACTATGGATGTTCTTTGCCATTAGTTTCAAATGTGGGCTTCTTGGTGTAAATTAAAAACTATAGTCGTGCTAAATTATTTTTTGATAGTAAACTTTGTGAAGAAAAGCTTTTGAAATATAATTAGATACCGTTTATTATAAACATATTTATTGTAACTGCAGTCACTAACCTGAAAATCCATGAAAATTAATATACAGCCGACAGCACAAAAGTGAAAGCATTACTTAGGAGTAATAGGGTGGCGTACTTTAATTCATTACTACTATGGTTTCAGTTATACAACAAGGTATATGCGTGCCAGCATTTTATAAAAAGTTAACAAAAGCCCACATAAATATAATCGAATATTTAAGGCTTTCCATCAAATAAGCTCCAAACCGGAATCATTAGAAGCTTAAGCGAAAAGACATATGTGAAAATATATTAAGGACGAGAATAGTCTCAAAATACATATAATGGTTCGAAATTAAGCTGCGAGAGTACATTATAAATCACGAGGAGCTCTAAATACCTGTAAATGTTTACTAGCTCCATTCATAATCTTAGTTACTACAAGTTCAATTAAGTTGTAACTGAAAATTGTTGGCACTAAACTTTGTTCAAACATTAACGAACATTGTCAAAGTTTACCTACTCACAGCAAAAGTTAAAAGAATGTGCTGGATATTAGCATTATCCTGCTATCTAGGAGCTCGGTAAACAATGACTACACAAACACAGAAAGGTGATTTAGCTAACGGTCGTCATATACAAAACCTACAAAGCTGTTAAGCAATTAGCTCTATTATTAGATTATTAGCCTAATAGTCCTGGACAGTTTTATGACAGTTCAAATCGAGTTTAGATGGCTTACCTTTCATACAAAAGAAATTACTGAAAAAGTTGTACTAATATCAAATACGCACACACAATTACCGATATATTAAATATTTATCAATCGCAGTGTTATTTCAGGCTATTTTTACTCATTTTACCTCACGAGACGAAGAAAATTATTCAAAAATATTTTTCTACAATTTTCTTTCGTTGGATTCAAAACCTATCTATGTAATCAGTTGTGACGTTATGTCAGTGCAAATTAAATAACATGAATATCATACCATTCGCCATTAATACCCATCCAAGCGGTTTCAGTTGCAGAACTGAACTAGGGATGCCAGTTTAGCTGTTGAAATACGTACCTGGAAAAAATAGTAAGTTTAGTAAGAGTTTAACTTTTGTAATATTATTCATGATGTCTTACGGACAGCATGTTGAACAGTTAAATATTTAATTTAAAACCTATGTGGTACTGGCTAGCCTGAGATGCTTTTACATAGGGAACCATCGTAACATAAAAGATCACCGTAGTAGATAAAATATGAAGCCAAACTTAAATTCTTATTTTGGCATTGGTGTAAGAGAGTGAAATTCTTGTAGTTAAACGGCCTTAAATTTACTGTTATTAATCCATAAAGGTCAATTTAACAAAGGTTTGCATTTATGACAGTTCTAATTTATGTCATAGTAAAAAGATGGCCGTAACGGCGCAGGTAACTGCTTCTGCAGTCGGTAGCTGTCAAAGTTAGTTATCAAAGGTAATTATAATTGTACAAATTTTACTTTATTCATTACATAATGCTTTAATTATTTAAAAAATACTTTACCTAGAACGAAAGAAGTAACTTGAATAACTTTATAACCTCACTTCTTGTTTAAAATTTTAAATTCAACACCCGCTGTTTACTTTTAGCACGTGTGCTAAAAGTAAACAGCTGATTTCACATTTAACACGCTGATTTATAAAACCTTATTTTTAGTGAAACAAGCTAGTGCTAAAAGGCCTACTTTTAGTAGTGGTCGTAGAAAATAGCTATTTATGCAACAAGTGCTAAAAGTTGACGAGTTGCATACAATATTTTATCGACGACCTTAATTTTACTGTTATTAATCCATAAATATCGACTTAACAAAGGTTTGCATCTAGGACACTTATAATTTATGTCATAATAAACAGTAGACCTTGGCGCGCTGGCGAATGTTTGTGCAGCCAGTACTGTCAAGGTCAGTTACGAAAGGTAATTATTAATACTACAGATCTGACTGTATTCATTACATAAGGCTTTAATTATTTCAAAAACACTTTACCTGTAACGCAAGATGTAACTAGAATAACTGTACAACTTCACTTCCAGTTCGAAATTGTAGTTTTATAACCTCACTTCACTTTATACCACAGATGTGCTTAAAGTAAATAGCTGATTTCTTTAACCACGCTAAACTATAAAACGTCACTTTTAGTGAAACAAGCTAGCGCTAAAAGGCCTACTTTTAATAGTGGTCGTAGATAAAATAAATTAAACAATTACATATTTCGGGAGAAAGGGGTAACAACTATGTGCTTAAAATATCTGTTTAAGTTAAAAGCAACATTATTTAAACGTTGGCAGAAAAAGATATATGGAATAGCAATACAATTTTACTTTTTTTCAGAATACTACTTAAGGCTATCTTTACTTAGCTTATTTAGTACTGAAGTGATTTTAAAACTGGCGGCATCCTTGGTACGAAGACGTAGAATCGTAGTATTAAATCTTTTCCCTATAGCTTCAGTAGTTAATACGTTGAATCTTCAAACGAACATTTGCTGAATAGCTTCGACAGTTGACCTATAATCTATTTGATCAATCTTGGAGTTTTTTGAAAGTTGGAGATGCTCGTACTGTTAAAAAAGTAAAATCGTATTGAATCTGCTGGGACTTAATACTATTCATGACAACGCCGTTTCTAACCACTTCAGTAATGAAAACTTTTGATCTGTAAAAGAAGAATTGCCCAGCAGCTTTTATAGTTAATCTTAGATCCTTTTGGCCCATTATAAGATTATTTGAAACTTGGTGAACCTCCAAGTATGGAAGAAGTAAAATCGTAATATTGAATCTTCTAGTATATAATATCATTCATGACAACAAATTTTCCCAACAGCTTGCACAGTTGACCTAAAATCTTTTTTGGCCAATCCTGAGGCTATTTGAAACTTACATAGCTCCGTATTATGAAAGAAGTCAAATTGTAGTATTAAATCTGCTAGCGTGTAATATCATTCACGATAATACCCTTTCCTAACAACTTCAGCAGTTAAACCGTCTGCTCTACAAAACAAAGTTTTCTGAACACTTTGTATAATTGACCTAGCATATTTTTGGCCCAGTCTTGAAGTTAGTTGAAATTAGGAGAAGCTTGTAGTAGAGAAGTGTAATCTTAGTATGAAATCTACAGATAAATATAATATCATCATGACAACATCTTTCTCCAGCAACTTTTGTAGTTAAAACGTTTCATCTACAAAATAAAGTTTTCCCAACAGCTTATATAGTTGGCCTAAAATAGTTTTTGGGTAATCCTGAGGCTATTTGAAACTTACATAGCCTCGTAGTATAGAAGATTTCAAATCGTAGTATTGAATCTGCTAGTGTGTAATATCATTCGTGATAATACTCTTTTCTAACAACTTCACCAGTTAAACCGCCCGCTCTACAAGAAAGTTTTCTGAACACTTTGTATAATTGACCTAGCATATTTTGGGTCCAGTCTTGAAGTTAGTTAAAATTAGGAGACGAGGGAAGTGTAATCTCAGTATGAAATCTACTGGTAAATATAATATCATCATGACAACATCTTTCCCCAGCAACTTTAGTTGTTAAAACGTTTGGTCTATAAAATGAAGTTGTATAATTGATCTAAAATATGTTTGATACATGGTGAGGTTAGTTGAAAGCTGGACACGCTCATAACATAGAAAAGCATAATCTGTTGGTACGATAACATATTTTCCCATCGACTTCAGTAATTAAAACGTATCATCTACAAAAAAAAGTTTTCCCTGCAGCTTATATATTATATATGTAGATGCCTAACATCTTTTTCGGGCAATTCTGAGGCTATTTGAAGCTTACATAGCCTCGTAGTATGGAAGATTTCAAATCGTAGTATTGCATCTGCGAGTGTGTAATATCATTCGTGATAATACCCTTTTCTAACAACTTCAGCAGTTAAACCGTCTACTCTACAAAATAAAGGTTTCTCAGCACTTTGTATAATTCATCTAGCATATTTTGGGTCCAGTCTTGAAGTTACTTGAAATTAGGAGACGCTTGTAGTAGGGAAGTGTAATCTCAGTATGAAATCTACTGGTAAATATATCATCATGACAACAACTTTCTCCAGCAACTTTAGTAGTTAAAACGTTTGGTTTATAAAATGTAGTTTTTCCAACACCTTGTATAATTGACTTAAAATATTTTTGCTAAATCCTGAGGTTAGTTAAAAGTTGGAGACGCTCGTAGCATCGAAAAAGTATAATCTGCTACTACGATAACATAGTCTCTCCTCCCAACAACTTCAGTAATTAAAACTTACAACAGCTTATATAGTTGGCCTAAAATGTTTTTTTGACGATCCTCAGCTTATTTGAATATTGCAGGCACTTGTAGCAAGGAACATGTATAGAGGTCTATAAAAGATTGTCTGGTCAAGTTACCTGTGAATGATGCCGCCCTGTAAGCATTGTGGAATGTATTATAGATTTTGTCGGCAACTGTATTACCGGCCATCTTATTTCTGACAGTTTTGCAGATTTCCTACGTTTAATCTAAAAATTGTAAACAAATTTGTTCCCATTGTAATAATTTAACAATTTTAATTGGATTAGTTTCAACTGCAATGGTTTGAGGGTTGTGTTGGTTACCTTCAAGGTTAAACATATATCCTCACATAATGACTAACATTTGTTTAAAGGTTATGTTGTTCTTGTTAACATAGAATATCGGCTTAGATCGCGTAGTCTTTGTGGATAAACACACAGCATTCCCTGGCATAATGTGCCTTGCACATTGTGAACTCGAGCAAGAATCCACGCGATGGCCATGCTCTTTGGTGGCTCGTGTTGTTTGAGTACCTTGAGGATACTTAGACAGATTTAGCCTTGTTGCTGTTTGTGCACCCATATTGACTAACGTATCGCAAGATCTTGCAGCTTGCGTAATCAGAGTGAGAGTCTTTCACTCATGGCCATAGCGTGAATCCCTGCTCGAGTTTGTCCACAAAGACAGTATATAAGATTATGTTGGATAATCTTAAATTAATTGGTATTCGTCATAAGACAATTTTACGGCAAAATTGCCCATTACATGTACCTTCAAAGCCCTCTTGAATAGACAATTTTTATAGACATTTTGTATAATCATAGTAGTTAGAACGTTTGACGTACAACCTATGGAGATCAACCCTAATGATATTTGTACGTCGGTGATGTCATAAAGGCGATAAATACAGTTTTTCGAATTGCGTGCATAGTTAATTTAAATATTTTTAGCCAATCCTGAGCTTATTTGGACATTCCGAACGCAAGCGGTATAAAAGAAGTAAACCCCCTAACGGTTAACATGTTGTCATATTGTCAATATTGAGAATTAATGTAGCTACAAGCTAATTTAGTAACAGCAATTCATTCAAAAATTTTCTACACAGTTTATATGATTAAAATCTTTGGTCTAATATCTATTTTACAATACTGATCTTATGTAGATATAAAACACCATGGCAGTATAAAAGAATAAAATGTTTCAATATTAAGGATATTTCATCGTTGGAACTGTTCGTAGCAAGAAAATATTAAATTGTAAAATAGCAATTCGATGTTATACGACCTGTTGAGATACGTATTCTGTTTATAATTATAATTTTGATAAATTCTTGCGTTATATCAAAGTTGCAGATGTTCTTAAGACAAAGTAAGCGAAATGATGGTAAAAGTAAAATAGTTTCTTGAAAACTTACATGTATTTTCGTCAATATTGAGATTACATATTGACAATACGCACATATATATTAATTTAATGAAACGTTACTTGTTAATCAACTAGTAGCTGCCTGTTCCAACGAAAAACTAGCAACGATTGCTTTCTAATCTAATATCATTCTCATTTTTTTTCTAAACGCTTGATTTGAATGCCTTTAATATTGGCAGGTGCTCTATACAAGCTGAATTTCACTAAGAAGTATGAGAAACCTTCGTTCGTTCAGTTTTGGCCTTCTAAGTCTGAACGCTTGGAAGATATTTCTTGGCAATTGCGGTACAAGCACAGGAAAGATTCGAATTGATTTAAATATATATAGACTGTACAGATATAAAATTCCAATAAGAGGAGAATTCTGCAAAGCATAAGCCCTAATTGCACGAGCAGCCGCATCTCTCAAAGCGGCTTTGAGGTATTTAAAATTCAGAAAGAAAGTCAATAAATTTGTATTTTATGGAAAAGTAGTTACATGAATGATCAAACAGACTTTTTAAGCAAGTCGATATGTTAAAATTGCAAAAGCTACAATTGTGTTGAATACTGCATAATGCAGACGTTAAGGCGTGATAGGAATAACGATCGACGGGCAGTTCGATTAGAGGTAGCCGAAAAGGGAATTGTTTACGATGCCGTTATTAGGAACTAATAATATAGACACACTAGCAGCCTTCAACTATGTAAGCTAAGGTGGAATTTGCATAGTTTGCATTTGCATATCAAGTTCAAATGATCAGTACTGCTGTTCCCGTTAGTTCCGTATTCTTGTGGGGGAAATGATCGCTTGCTCAGAACAGTCTGATATGGCAATTCTACCGATAGATGCAATTCACACTTGCACCAAAGACAAACCAGTATAAAACGGTTTAATTTAATAATAAATACTGTTTTATTCCCCAAAATAAATAACAATAGTATATACATGTTAAATAATAGATATAAACATATGGGGAAGCGATGGTAGTCAGACAGTAGAACATTTAAATCCAGTTACTATCTGGCTGATTTGAACCCAAATGTAAAAAATGTATTCTCACCACTTTAAAGAAACAATCTAGTTAGAAATAGAACCACCTTTGGAATACTGATTGCTAGAAGCTCATAGTTGGATAGGTATGGAAAGCCTAACCAAGCTCTTTATTTTCAGATTGGGAAAGTGTCTAAAATATCCTTCTGGGCGTTAAAAATGCTCTTTTCATTAAAATTTGTTTTTCAATCCGGTGGAGTAACTAAAATAAAATTTGTCCATTTGCAGTTTGAATCTGAGCAAAAAGCACACATTTTTATTGTGGCGCTGAAAGGTTCATCAAAGCACTTGATTAAACCGGAAACAAAATTCCAGATATTAATATTTACCTACCGCCTGAGATATTGTAATGTTCTAAGCGACCGATATTAATCGCGTCGATCTTAAAAGACGGATCAGAGAGAAGCGCCACGGAAATGCCTGGTTATGCTTGGTAAGAAGTTGCAATTAATAACGCATTTCGACAAGCGTTAATGGAAGCGGAACTTGTTTGTACAGTATACTATTTACAGTCGGGAATACGCTTAATGAGAGTTTTAATACTAGTCTAAGTTTATCAAAGTTTCCCTCAACTAGACATGCGGATATTGTTCTCTCGCGGCCCACAAAAAACTGTGAGCTTTACGCCAACCTGAATTTGGCGCTAAAGGAAATTTCTGGCACGTGGCAGCTTCGGTGAACGAAACGAAGGAAATCGATTGACTTGCACCTTGGAAGTAACGCTGATTGTAATTTTGTTTCACTAGTCTTCCTTGTAATTCTACCAAGCACCATTGATAATCCATTACTACGGGAATTACATCTAAAATAAAATAAAAAGCCAAAATGTGGCATTACCCTTCAGAAAATACATGGATAGATTCAAAATTATAGTATGAAATGTCACAGTAGGCTAATAATATCCTAGAAGCAAGGAGAGGTAAAATAGAATGACCTCGGAACACATCCACAACATAACAGTAATTTTTTCAAACCATTCTGTGTTAGAAACGTTATATTCTGGAATCGGTTAAAATCGGAATTCTACACCAATTTATGAATGGTCCAAGGTATCCCTCCCTTAAATGCATTAAATTCACTAAATATATACAATCGATGGTAATAGTTATCACAAAAGTATGAAAGATTGATCAAATTAAACGCTCTAGATTATCTTACAACTGTTAGTTTTGTAACCATCACATCCTTTTGGTCATCATTCCTGTGTAGACATGGGGTAGTCACCATTCCTCTAGTCTACAGAGATGGTGAATGGTGAATGAAGAGGAACGCAAGAGTGGTTGCCTATATTTATTTTATAAGAACAATCCGCTATTCCGATTTTGAATGGTCGAACATTTGCATTTGGATGCAACGCCATTTAAAGTCATTCTTGGTCAGCTTCGAAATGTTTTAGAACTATACGATTTTTACATTGTCCGGACTCTAAATTGTTACGGGCCTGTTACACCATATTTTGAAATAAATATCAATATGTTAATAAAATGTTAATATTGACAATTTATTTCATTAGTAGGTACTTCGAAAAATGAGTGACTACGTGGATACAATTACCGGTCGGCTACCTCAGTGAAGACGACGTACGGTTCAACATAAAGTACTGAAATTAATAGCAATCAAGAGCGCCAACGAATCTTTTAATCACGACAAATGTATCGAGATAGCACCGATAATTCGTAAACTCAAAAGAGTAGTCCAAAAAACACAATACTCTGGAAAAAATCACACAAAACTAGGTAGCAGTAACATAAACAAGACGATGTAATAGTAGCAATGTATAATGATTACAGATAATAAATAATTGTATACAAATCCAGCATAGCGTACACAGGATTATTCAAGAAATATACCTAACTATCAGGTGCACCTCAAAACACATAAACTCGAATAATATTATTATCAAATTTACATTTATAATATTCTAAAATGTATAAGAACAGACACACTACCTTAGTTAGAACCAGCAACCACAGTAAAAGTGTTGCGTAGTCTAACAATAGGCTCGGGGGATGGAAATCATCAACCGTATTAGTATAAGCGTTGAAGCCCTGAGGGGGCATTGAGATCGTTAAGCAAACTACGATTGACGCTAAAAGTTCGATTGCAAACGTAAACCCCACGGGGTTCTGAAGGAGCCCAGGCATGACTTGTTCGCAACACAGTTAAGCACTAGAGTACTAAATAGGCACAGAAAATCTCGGAAAAGTCTGGCGGACTTCACCCAAACACATAATAGCACTGTAGAGCAGTTTAAAATTCAAATACTGTTAAAATTATAGTACAACACAAAACATTACATCGGCTCCTTCGTTGAGCTCCTGGCACAAATAGCTCCAAGGCTAGAAGAACGATGACCAAGTTAAAATCAAGGTCAATAACTGCAGGAAATTTCGCATCCAAATGAGAGGGCCCGACGCGCGAATGCTGCAGAAATGCCAGTACTGCAGGAAATCACGCATGCTAGCAGAGGGGACTCAAAAAATGACTGCTGTAATTATAGGTCAAGGACGTCGCTTGCAAACGCCATGTGTACGTCGATATGGGCCCCACGCTAACAGTAAAAGGAAACGTCCAAGCTACTACAAATCGTCTAAACAGTTTAAACAAACTTTTCCCAAAATGGGCCATGTGCAAAACGAATTCCGACAGTTCGCTATCAAGATGCTCTGCCAAATTGGCGCAAGAAAAATTACTCTTCAAAACTCGACCAGAGATGTTTAATTCTCTAACACAGCAATGGCTAACCTAATATTTCACAGCATAACTTCCCCAGAAAGTCTGTAGACTCCCGGCCAAGAAAAATGGAAGCAAAACTGCTCATCAAAAACGACAATTTTATTGCTTTGCGTACCGATAAAAACACCTCAGGGTGGAGAAGGGTGACGCGCGAAATTTAAGCTAGGCCAAAATTCAACCATACCGCGCTCGTTGACTTGTAAATCTAAATAAACACATTCTGCAAGAAACACGATCTTCTCAACATAAGAAGTCGACCAGTCGTAAATGTTTCTTCGTAGTAGTAGTTCCTTTGTATTTAATTTCTGCTAGTAATGTAACTTCATCATATGTCTAAACTCATTTCTTCTTCTCCTTCTGGGTGGTTTTCTTTTTATAAGTTTATTGATTCTTCCATATCTACATGGTACACCGTTATTTTTATGTAACTTTCTCAGCTAGGCCCAGGTCTACCCCTTTTTTTCTACGCATCGGAGACCATTGCGATATGCGTCTTCAATATCACTATCAGTCCATTTCGATCAACTGTTGGATGAATGTTTCCACTCCTATTGGTTCTCAGCTGCGATCCTCCATCCAGTTCCTGTGATTTTTTTAAATTGTTTCTCCATCCCGTCTTTGGCCTACCGGTGCTCTTCCCAATTCTTGGTCTCCACTCTCCACTAAAATTAATTTTGGTTACTTTAGCTGTGCAGTTTGCTGTATGACGTCTTCCAGCTTGTTTGCTGTCTGATCCATTAATTTCGTTTATGGTCTCTGAGGTTTACGCTCAACATTTGCCTCTCCATAGCTCGCTGAGTAAGTTTTCTTGCGCTGTTCTTGGTTAGCCTCCACGTTTCTGACCCGGTTATGTTAACGCCGGAAGGATGCATTGTTTAAGTATATTTTTCAGCTTCATCTTCTCCTCTTTTTTATTTCAGTATCATGTTGGCCTTCTCTATTGTTATTAACTGCTCCTGTCTGATTGAATCAGGATTTCACAATATTTAGAAGTGAAACTACTAGTTATTTACAATTTCAGTTGCTTGATAATTTATAACTAGTAATTAACCACCACTTGTTTACAAATTGTATATGTTTTATGTTTCTTCCGGATTTATGCCATATCTTCTATGTGTCAAAAATAGTAGACGGCTCTCGTTGATATATGCGCGCTATCTGGCAGTTGAGGGAAGCGCTTGCTTTGTTATCGCTATAGTTAGTGTAATAATATGTAATTCGAAGGTAAAAGGTAATTTGATTTCTAAGCTTGTTTTAAGTATAGACTTGACGTTATTTGAATATTACCAGTATTATTAAATTTAGTTAGTTGAATCATTCATGAGTGTTTGATTATTCTGGTTTTATTTAATTATATTTGATATTCTTTTTTGGACTGATACACTAATGTTGTTTGCAACTGACATTAGTACTCTTGCTAATCTCTATTCGCGTTTATTATTTTTTTCATTAAATGAGTGCTACTTATAATTATATTAATTATAATAAAAATCACCTTCCGGAATTTCTTCAGATCTTTACGTTTCAGGGTCCTTGGATGACGAAAAACAGGTTTTCTCAGTTCCGTCAGTCTGTCTGTCTGCCTGTTGGCGGTATAACTCAAAAACTTTTTGTTGGAGGAAGATGATATTTTGCATACACATTATATATATACCTGGAATGAAACCTTGAAAATTTCAGACAAATGTATACAAGGTCAGCACTTTAAAAAAATCAAATTTTGTTTATTTTTACGTTAATTTCGAAATAGAACGAAGTAATAATTTTTACATAGGTCAGGCTTTATACTTGCCGAAAATAGGAGACAACCGATACAGGATACTGTCACAAAAGTTTTGTTAAGTAGAGGCGCGCGCCGCACTCGTTTCAATACGGCTTGGTAGCACCGCTCGACTTATCGATGCAGTTACGATCGCTGCGCAGATGCGGTTACGATCGCTATGTGGATGCGGCGGGTTCAAACCCCAGGAGGATACACTTCTTTTTAAATTTGCAAACTGATCGAATTCGCGCCAGGGAAGTTCGGTGCAAACCCATTTACAGATTTTTAAGATTAAAACCCTGAAGCAGACCCTCGTACCAGTAGCGTCTGTCTTTAATAGCGTTTCAGGTTTTTTTTATTACATTCTTGGAGACTTTTTATCGCATTTAAGGCTACAACTGAATCGTGATAACTCTCTAAGCTAGCCAAAATACTACCAATAGGCACCTAACTAGCGAAGCAAGGCTTAACCTTTTCGTTTTAATTGCCATATCGTATGCATTAATTAAACATTTTCAGTTAGACCTTGTGAGTTTCAACTCCAACGCGACACGTTTGACAAGTGTTTATCGCAGCTCCGAGTGCAGAAAGTTAAAATCAGTTACTTATCGCGAGTTAGCATTCGGCAGAAACTTCGATTACAAAAATACTTTTAACAAACAGTAAGCAATAACTACTCATTACCAATAACAATAACACACATGATAACCCAATGGAAATTCAAAGGCTGAATAAGCGTAAACATGACTCCTTATTACCACCTGTCAACGACGTACAAAAGCGATACATGTGGTCACCTCCAAATTTATTAAAGGAAAATAAATATTATTTACCACCTGAACTAGAAGCTAATCTTAATGGCAATCAAACTATTAATTCAACCAATGCATCAAACACAACAGTAGCGAAGCCAAAAATTCCACCTCTTTACTCCACAATGCAGTCAATCACACAGCGCTAACAGCAGACGTTAAAAGTATGATAACTGGCGAGTTCACTACGCTCTATAATAATAGCACATTAAGAGTAAATTTAACCAAAGAAGAGGATTACGGAACAATAACAAAACATTTTAAAGATAATAGCATAAAATTTCACACATTTCAGAACCCAAATAATAAGCCACTCAATATCGTAATTAAGAACGTAGTAATCTCTTTAACAGAACAGGAAATAAAACAAGAACTCCAAGACCTACCAATCATTAAGATAACGCACTTACTAAACAAAAATAAACAACCACTAACCACATGCGCCGTTGAGCTAATAGACAGCGATGCTGTCAAAAAAAAATTCTCACTGAACAAATTGTCCTATTCCATTGTAAATGTACCTCAATGTTATCGCTGTCAAAGATATGGGCACACGAGGAATTATTGCACGCTGGATCCACGATGTGTCAAATGCGCCGGGAACCACTCCCATAATTAATGCCCAAAAACTCCTACAGAACCATCAAAATGCATAAATTGTGGGGGAGATCATACTGCAAATTTGCGAGGATGCAGTCATCACATTGAATTAGTACAAAGAATTCAAAAAACCAACCAAACTACCGCGGTCAAACCTATGCTAGAATTGCACAGAACAAGCAGCCAAATACATCAGAAGTACCAGCTAATTTAACCAACATCCTATCTCCTAACCTTAACCCCAATAGTCAACCACAATCAAGCACCACCACAGCAGAATCGCCCATGGCAAATACCTTAAATCAAACTGCTACTCGACTTTATTACCCCATTTCTCCCACAAAGAAAAACCTTTATCACAACCACCCTCCTCCCTCTGCTCCTTAATGGCCCATAATAATCAGCCAAGAACATTAGAAAGATTAACAATCCTAAATTGGAATTCCAACGGCATCAAAACCCAACGATCCTTATTAATTCCCTTCCTGGCTAGACATAACGTGGACATTGTCTGAATATCCGAGGCTCATCTGTTTAACATCGATATTTTCAATATACCTGGCTACCAAATATATCGCAATGGCCGAAACTCAGACAAAGCTGCAGGCGGTGTGGCAATAATTATCAAAAGGCAGATACTTCACCATAGTATCCCTAACTTACCACTACACAGTATAGAAATCACAAGCATACAAATCATGTTAAATAATCAACGTCACACAATAACAAGCATATACAAACAACCAAATAAAAATATAAGTGAAGCAGATATCCAAGCAGTATTCAATACAACTGAACCATTATTGGTAATAGGTGATTCAAACTGTAAAAATACAATATGCGGTTGTAGAGCGCCCAACCCAAATGGAATCAAACTGAAAAACCTAGCAATTGAAAATGGCTTCCAAATTATAGCACCCACAGAGTACACCTATTACCCCTACAGATATGATCACAACCCAGACATACTGGACAGTGCTACAGAAGAACTTGTCAAAACAGATTCACCAAGAAGTAATCAATGAGCTCGAATCCGACCATCTTCCGGTCCTCATATCATTCATTAGCACCACACGAACAAGACAACCCATTCCACGACTAATCACTGGTCCTATTCAGTGGGATAAATTCCAAACCAGCTTAGATCAAAACCTACAATGTCCCACAAACTTGAAGTCAACAAAAGACATAGATAACGCCGTAACCAAATTAACAATGGCAATTGTAGATAGCGTACAGCAAGCAATAATACAAACTAAATCAACTCAACACCCTGGGAATTTTAATACCCCAAACTACATAATTGACCTCATAAAAATGAAGAGTAGAGTACGTCGGGAATGGCAGAGAACAAGATCAGTAAAACTCAAGAGATACTTAAATAACCTAACTCATCGAATTAAAAATAAACTGGATGCATTCAGGAAAACCACATATCAAAAATACATCGAGAAACTAGAACCAGGCCACCCTAACATGTGGAGGGCGACAAGGAGAATCTTAAAATCAAAGGAAGAGATACCAACTTTAACCTCAGAAACAAACAACTACAGCACGGATGCTGAAAAAGCCACAGCATTTGCTGAACATCTTGAACTCGTCTTTACACCTGAAATTATTTGCGGCGTCATCCATAGAACGAACATAACAAACCATATATCACACAGCCTATTAAGCCCACATCACCCGCTGAACTAAAATCCATAATGAAAGAACTCCTCAAACGAGAGTCGCCTGGACACGACTTAATAACAAACGCAGTGATTGCATAACTAACCATGAAGACTTTAGCCTATCTCTCCAGAACCTTTAATGCATGCCTTAGAATAGGATACTTTGCTAATGCTTGGAAGCATGCTAACATTCTTATGTTTCCAAAACCACACAAAAATAAAAAACAGATTGAAAGCTACAGACCTATCAGTCTACTAGCAACAATGTCAAAACTATTGGAAAAGGTCATCTATTCTCGATTAAATACCGAAGTGATCTCCCATAACGTCCTTCAAAAAAACGTACTCCACTAACCATCAGCTGCAACGAATCACTGAAGTCATAGAAACTGGCTACGAAAACAAATGCTACACAACAGCACTATTCCTCGACGTAGCTCAGGCCTTCGACAAAGTATGGATTGAAGGCCTGAAGAGCAACATACTTAGGTTAAACATATCGACTTACCTCAAAGCATTAGTCTTCTTCTTCCTCGAAGACAGAACGCTTGCTGTAAAAATTAATCTTACCCTTACTGAACCAAAAACATACGAGCAGGAGTCCCACAGGGTAGTATGTTGGGTCCGCCACTATTTAATATATACACCTCAGACATACCAACAATTAACGCTATCATAGCAACTTTTGCCGACGACACCGCCATTATAACACAAAGCAACACCGCGAAAACGAATTTAACCAAACTCCAAAGGCTTCAAAACAAAGTGCTTCGTTTCGCCGTAAATGCACCATGGTACATAAGAAATGAACAATTACACTATGACAACAATACAACAGTACATCAGTACCAGAGCGAAGAAATTCTATACCAACATAAACTCCTGCGAGGCATCGGCACACTATCATCTCAGCAGTCGAAATATCCACACCCGACTGAAGCGAAAGCTACCTCAGGACCTACTAACCGATGACTCTACCGACTGATCACAATCCAATTAGAGATGCCAATATATCTCAAATGCTATTTTACTTAGTTATTTGTACATAGTTCAACCCTGCCATGTATAACATTTATGTTGTTGATCTGGTAATAAATAAATTATTAAAAAGTTATACCTTGTACCTACTTTCACTTTTATAAAAACTTCACGCGTAACACAAAAAGGGATTGGTATAGTGTAGCCGCATGTCTTAGCTATCAACATGCAATATTTTTAAAATGTGCTGTGAATGTAATGTTGAAGTCATTACATTCATGCTCTTTAATGTAAAGCCGCCCCTGCTCGCGAGGTGGATTTCAGGAGAAATTTAGTTATAACGACATGTTGTTTTGCGGCAAGTTGTCTATAGCGCCAAGTATATTATAACATCAAATTAAATCGTCTTCAAGCAGCCGTTTTCTGCTTTGAGTAACCTAGCTCACAACGGTAAACATAAGAGCACCTTTCTCGCTGATAATATTGTCAGTCATCTGTTCGAAGGTAATTTTTCAAGTAGTACGACTAGATCGTTGAGAGAGCACTTAAGCAAGGATAATGGCAATTATGGTAGTTCTTCATTTTGCAGTATTAAGTTTCCATTCTGTTCTGGTTTAATGTAATTTTCCAGCCAATTTTCGTGTCTGGATATATATTATTTTTATATGCCTCTTATAGTCTATCTAAAACAGATTTACCCATATTTTACGCTTAACTTTTGTTGAAATTCAACACTGGCATTTCTGTTTACTAATACAGTACTATAACCCATGTAAGTATGCCAGAATTCGTTCAGTACATTTTTTTCAGAAATGTCCAATTGCTATTTGCTGTAGCTGACAAACAATTGTTATCTTATAAATTGAAGAGTTTCGTCTAAATCCAAGATAACATGATATATGTTGTCAAAAAAGGAATATTTGGTGTTTTAGAAATATAATATAGGATCTCTTGTCCAGCAAAGCATACGCAAATTATATACATATCTATTACAACAATATATACCAACTAATTCAACCACAAAGAAGGATATAATGTAGAAAGCGACTGGAACAAAATAAACACAAATATCCATAAAGCAGGTCAGGATAAAGAAACATTACACTATGTGGAAGTGAGCAGTTAAGTTAACAGCACAATACGAGCCATGGAAAAGAAATTCCGGTAAAGGTTTGGTAGAAAATTGAATATGAAGCTGAACAAAAACATTGAAGTAAAAAGTGAATAAGATACTTTGAACATCTCTATACACAGACCGAAAATAACCTTGAAAACCAAGAGTATAGAGAGAGGAACGAACGAAAGAAGAGAATTTGGACAGCGCACTAATAGTAATAATAAATAAAATACAAGTAAAAACAAAAAAGCACCAGGCGTAAGAAGTTAGAAAGCTGTTCAGTAATAAAGCAAAATGAAGTACCAGCGGGATGGTAAAACAGCATTACTATATGAAAAAAAAAGGCTGGGGGGAAAGAACGGTCAAACTACAGAGAAATAATATTATTAAGCTAAGCAGTGAAACTTTTTAACAGAAAGAATAAGTCAATCATAGACGCTATTTCTGTACTTCGTCAAATAACAGAAAAGTGACTAGAATATTATACGCCTGTACTGATCGAACTAGATACTTGACCGAATATGGCCTATCAGACGCCATTAATATTTTTGAAGAGAAAGCAGCACTACTCCAATACATAAGAATCATAGAAAACCTAAACACAAAGCACACTACCAAAATAGGAGCAAGTAACAAACTTACAAAACAGATATCTACGCCAACTGGTATCCCACAGGCACACAGCCTCAGCTCCCTGTTCTTGGGTAAATGGGCAAATCAAAATCGTCAAATAAAATTAATCTGCTACGCTACGCGGACCACTATTGTTCGCCATTCCCGCATATCGACGCATCCCTGAAGAAACCTTTAGTACATTGTATGTGGACGGACGCTGATTGTTCGTAATCTTTGAACTACCGTTATCCATTCTTCGAACGAAGTCCTGGAGAATGTTATCCCCACAAAGTTTGTGGAATTAACACCTGTTTCGCCCGTGGTACAACCCATTTTGCTTCCGTTTTCGAACCCGCCTTTATCGCTCAACATCGACAAGTATGAACGGCATTCCAGCTACCAATACAGCATTGTGTGAGTAAATTAACACCAAACTTTGCATGTGTTTATACGTAAGTTTCCATTCTGAAATAAGTTTTGGGACATATTCCTGTTCGCAGTGCAGTAACGCCGTTAGCGATTTGTACCAGTGTATTAATATCGCGTTATCCCTTGAAATTCTCTGCGAGCACATTTGCGGATGACGAGCATGTAGAACTATTAAAAATTGTTTTGGAAACCGGTTTTTGTCATTGCAGCTGCAAGGGTGATTCACTTAAACGTCATGGTATAAATGTTGTCTTAATAGAGTCTTTAAAATGTAATGTATGATTTTCATTTGTGAAGCGCAATGCAGTTTTGAAGTTAACTAAGCATTTTCAGAAATTCAGAAACAAAGCCAAAATATCGGAAATGAACACCGCACACTATTTTCCATCGCCAAGGAGGTTTTATATGGTGGAATCTCCACTCCATCCCAGGCGCATAAATTAATACGGATTATTCCCAGCAGCTTCCTATCTTCCCATGTGCAATTATTTTGAATATTGTAAACGAACCCCTCTTCTATCAATCGACGATCCCTCCTCCCCCATACCGCCAAGCTACTGAGCAATCTTTATGAGTTTTTATATGTAGTAAATCTCCCCAACATTTTCCATGTCTTGCAGTAACTTGAATGTATATGAATTTATATACAGCACTCGTTGCTTCTTCTGATTTGTTCTCATGAATCTTGAATGGATTTCTTGTTCAAACAATTCTATTGTTTAAATTAAAAGATATCCTTTCTCTTCAGTATAGTTTTACATTGCCTAATTTTATTTAACATCCTTTCTTCCCACATTAAAATCGCTGTTCTGTTTTTTTACCAAATTTCACTACAATTTTAATGGCATCTGGCACATGATGTGAAAGAATTTGCACCAGAAAATATTGAGAAAATGACACAACTACTAGTGGGGGCCGAAATAAAGAAAATTTTAACCACGATGGGTACACGATATCGGAGAAAAGATAAGATTCAGAGGCTATCACATGCCGCGCCTGTTTGTAATGGCTCCCTTTGTTTTTATGGGATAAAATAAATAAACTAATTAGGGCAAATTACCGTATTACTCAGGGTATTTTTACTGTGCAAACTTTGCCTATCGGTATTTTAAGCTAATCAAAATGAAATGTATTTATTATAAGTTGATAAAGTGGTTAATTGCCCCTTTCTATATTTTATCGAATTGCAATAATATTCTGGGCTAGCTCCTGCAAGAGCACAAAACTAATTCTCTCAGGTTGGGTTCAAATCTGAGTTTTATTTGAAATTTTGTTTAAATTATTTGACTTAGCGTAGCTCATATACGCAATTTATTTTAGTACAACTGCTTTACTAGATTCGGTTACTCATAACCTCACAAACCTGACTTTAGTCGTTAGTGCATATAGCGTGTATTTAAAGATTCAAAAGTGAAATTCTGCAAGGAAACGTCAGGTAAATTGAAGCAAACTCCCGCCTAGCAACAACTAATTCGATTTTGTTTTAGGTATGACGTCAAACGATGCTAGTTGTCTTTTGTTCTTTGCTTCCTATGATGGCCTCAAATTCTTGCAAAAACCGCAATTTCTACTGACGCCATTTAAATTACTCAAACTGAGACGAATCTGGACGCTTGGAAATACGATGGACCTCTTCCACAAGGTGTAATCTAGTAGTTCACTAGCTTTCCCGGCTCCCAAACTATCAAAAGATGGCAACTCCTACTTTTCAAATCCGGCGATTTTCGCCACGGAGATGGTTGCAGGTAACGCCGAGGTCCTAACGCGCTTGAATTCGCTTCCCTGGCAGTAAATTTTGTTCAGGATGCTCGTTTACACTTTTCTGAGCCGTTGAAATGGAGAACCCTAGCTTTGGCAGCTCAAGTGGCACGATATCGAAGGTCGAAATTTTCAGGTGTCGGAGCCACAACTCACAGCCGAAGTTAGTTTAGAAAATTTATAAATTTTTTAGTCGCAGAACGTTCTGAAAACACTACCACAGATGTAAAACTTTGTAAAACACTTTTTATTATATTAAAACTTTAATTTAGTGGAGCACAATTTTGCCCCAAACTAGTCAATTTACAGCATTGTTCTTCTTTTTTAACAAAACACCATCGCGTTGCTTAGTAACCCCGATTTGTAATTGTTTATAGGAAATTAGTTTTAGTTACAATTTTACATCAAGGAATCAAATTTGATAGCATGTTTCTTAAATGTAAAATTGTCTTTATTTCTTATACCTAAAAATTGTTCTTTCTCCTCACATAAACGTTTTTATAATCACTGCTCTGCTATAATCACTTAGTTTTTACAATGCACTGGCTCATGAGTTAAAGTTTAAACACATCACTGGATCTTCTTCAATTCAGTTGCCCTCGTTCTCTTGCAAATTTTATCTTATATTGCTTCGATTTTTATATACCTTTCAGATTGCTTGCTTTTCCCTGGCCCGTACGTTTATTAATAACTCTACGCTCATATTATGCACATAACCAACCCTTTGTATCATTTAATTTCATTTGATCTGGCTTCAAAAATGCTCAAACCTATCATATTACTTATATTATATTAGCCATCTTAAATCTTCCTTTTACTCAAACTTCAAATTCAATCCCTCTTAAATCTGCTTAGCTTATGCTTGCTTTCATCCCTCTAATTATGCCTCTTGCATCTCATTTCCAATGCATTTAATAACTTCAACTACTGTTCAGGTTGCAATTAAATAAAATATTTCAACTCTGTGCTTTAATTAGTTTTGTTCACTCTTTCTCACTGCATACAGAGCTAAATTGTGAGCTTAAAACCATCTAAATACATATATGTTAACATTACATTGTAGATCTTGTTGGCTATGCTCAAGTATATTGATAGTAAACCGCATTATTAGAAAACGTCGGTTAATATGACTTCCAGCACTCTTTAAGTAATGTTGTAGTTTGTTGTTTAAAACGTTGAAATTTCGTGATCTTTTTCGACTTCTTCTTTAGCTTATATAGTCACCGACTCCTAAAAAAAGGCCTCCGTCAAGATTTATCATATTTTTCTTGTCTCAAACTATATGTTCATCATCCATACCGCAAATATGAGTTCTTACAAGCTTTTTCCAGTTTTAATGCTGTCGTGCTTCTGCTAGTTTATTGCAGAAAACTGAGTTGAACTACTTAGTATTGTTTTGTAATCAGGAAAAAATCACCTTCCAAGATTTCTTCAGATCTTCACGTTTCAGGGTCCCCAGATGACGAAAAACAGGTTTTCTCAATTGCGTCTTACTGTCTGCATGTCTGTCTGTCTGTGTCTGTTGGCGGTATAACTCAAAAACTATTTGTCGGAGTAAGGTGATATTTTGCATACACATTATGTATATACCTGGAATGAAACCGGTACAATTTCAGACAGATATATATAGGGTGAGCACCTTGAAAAAATAAAACGTTGTTTACTTTTGCGATAATTTTGAAATAAAAGGAAGTAATAATCTTCACATAGGTCAGGCATTACACTTGCCGAAAATAGGACTCAACAGATACAGGATAACGTCACAAAAGTGTCGAAACGTTTCAATAATAATCCGTTCTGTTCAAGGAAGGCTCGCGCCGCACTCGTTTCAATGTCTCGATGCCGCAAACTAAAAATCGATGTGGTTACGATCTGCTTCGCAGATGCGGCGGAGTTCAAATCGATAAATTTTTTTTATTTGAAAATGTATTTAATGTATTAGAAACGTGAAGATATTTTTGCTTCTAACTTAATCTGATTTTTAAAATTACTTAGTGTCACAATGTTGAAGAGGGAAGTTGTGGGTAAAGCCTTTTACAGATTGTTTGTGTTTGTATTTAAGGTGCACCTTGCTGGCCCATCTGTTACTACGTAGTCGGTCTTGGAAGTGGTCATATTAGATAATCAAAATTATTTTTTATATTTAAATAGTTGTTCGCTATTTTTAATGCTATTAATAACAAAACAATATATAAAATGTGCACAAAGTTTTGGTAAAAGAAACGACTGAAAATAAAACTACCTCAAGATATATTGCTAGCCATGAACTAAATTCGACTGCATATAAAACGCCATTCTACAAAAACGCTAAAATATGTTTGTCTACCTTTTACGGCTGTTTTTGCGCTCGTTTTGTTATTTTGCCTCACACGCACACGTCTAGCTTTCGCAGCATCATGTAAAACCCCGTTCTTTATAGTTTATGACAGTAATCCCATTCTTGTAATTGTTCTTCTAGAGCTAACACACACTTACATACATCATTTCGAGTCATTAAGCCATTATATACAGCTATTCGCGCTTTCCTTGCCAGATTTGCATTTCTGGTCACGCAGTCTACCACTTCCTACTCTTGTGCTTATTTCGGCATCTTCGTTGTCTCTGTTATTCTTGATAAACCCCGACTATATACAGCAAATTACCGTTCGCCCTAAATTTTGATTATACACTGTCCGCCAGATTTCATGTTTCATTTCAGTTCTCTATTATTCGACTTCCGGTTACTCTTGGAACTAGAGTATTGATTCCATAACGAAATTATGAACAGTTTTTTTGTATTCATTGTATCCACTTAATGCTTAATGTCAAATTTAGTGGTAGCATTTAACAACTTTTTAAATTTATAAAGGTTAAGTAAACTCAGAATGTATGTGATCTAACTAGCATAAGTGTTTTTTAACGCAGAAATTGCACACATTTTTAGTAGGGTAACAAGACATTGGATGTGGCGAACGCTATATAGTCACCTATGTTGTAATTTTTTTTAAATTTTCACGTTATGTATGCTTCTAAAGAGGCAATTTATAGCTTTTATTAGTTAAATTTCTACATAAAAAAATATATCAGCAGCTCACATTGAATAAAATTGAAGCCTCGCTGCAGTTTGTGTGTAGCAGCTACATACACCCAACTTACAAGCAACTGTTACTTTTTGTGGCTAATGGTGGTAAGAGTGCATTTTAAAAATGATGAAAGCAAACTGCGGTGTGCTTCATAAACGTTATAAAATTTTACGTTCACTGCCAGATATGATCAAAGATAGTTGAGAAGTTAATGAATTTAGCTTGTAAAATTTTAAATCTTATAACGCAGCCACTACGCTTTACAAGTCCCCATTTTTCTAACTTTAACAGACTTTTCAGTCCGCGAAATAAACTTGAGTGCTTCGCCTTGGCACTTTTGTTGTTATTTTCTTCATAAAGCGAGTTTATAACTTAGCACAGTTATGCGATATGTCACCCAGCAATGTCTACTTTTGATTCTTGAAATAAAAGAGAAATTCAGCCACAATTAAATATTCTGCTTGGCGGTTTCATCGTTATTGTGTTGACTTTTGTTTTGAACGGGTTAATCTGCCCTACAGCAATTATTGGCTGCGATCAGTGCTGACGTCATAGTTGTAGTATTTTATGTTATATTGTATGAATAGTGTTTGAACAAGCCTGTTCTATTTACTTTTTTTTAAACTTAACAAAGAACCCAACTGTCCAGGAGAGGGAGAATCATGAAAAATGACATATAATACTCCCAGAACACATGTTTAAATGTTTACATAAAACTGTACATGTAATAGTTTACACTTTATTATATTATATTTCTAGGTGAGATTTCCTTTTTCCCAGTTTACATAAATGTCGTGCGATTTTTGCATCTAGTTCTGAATTTAAAAAAATGCGGATCTTTACTCTTACGAAACCCTTTTATTGTTTGTTAAGCCCCAGGCCCGTTATTACGCACGCTTCGATAACTGCGGAGTAGCTCCACACAAGTATTAACAATTTGCGGCGGAATTTAGGAAACTTGGGCTTTCGAAATTTACGTTAAGCCCTCCACTGTCCTTGTTTAAATAAACAAGGCGTTACGGAAACTTTCGCGATTTATTTGAAACTAAAATTTAGGATCGGGGGACCTGAGAGAAGTGCATGGGGATAGAGGTGGAAGAAGGGGGATTTTAAATTAACATTTTCAGTAATGAACGTTTTTACAATGTAGGTGTGAATGACAAAAAACTGATATACGGAAATAATATTTTGCCATCTAAAGTGCCACATGGTGAGGATTCAGTACAGGGTCTTATGGAATGCGATGTTGCCAAAGTTTTTAAAATGAATATACACTTGTCAATTACAAACGAAACCTTTTATGGTACAGATCGCCTATAGTTAATAAAAGTGTTTATTTACAATACATACCGGCTAATATGTTTCCGTCCTCTAAGCTGAATAAGACTTATAGTCACAATACTTTTTTTTATTAAACTTATATCTTTATGTAAACTTATATACTGTTGTTTAATCATTTAGATTTACTATTGTAGAAGAGAAAAACCTCATAAGGTGGCATTACGCTATCTTTCCTGTACTGAATTCCAACCGTGAGGTGCACTATAGCTCTGCTATGGTCTAAATGCAAGTTTTAATGACTTTGCAAAATTAGTTGATTTGTTTCAAATCGTTGCCAAAATGGTATTTATACATTTTCTATTGTAAGTATCTCCACAAGAGGTGATTCAGCAATTTTGGCAGATTTTCAAATAGTATCGTGTAATTTTTCTTACTAACATTTTTATCTATTTCCATTGGAAAAGATGATTTAACTATGAACAAAACGAGGTTAACCCCAGTAAAATAATATTTACGCCAACGAGAACTACATTCGAGTTTACGATTTTTGTATCCTAAAACTATAGGGAAGTCCATCCGTGCACACAGTGTATATATTCCTTACATTTCACATACACAATGAAGTGTTCACCTGAATCTAGTTCATTGTTAATAACTATACGGTAGTGGTAATATTCAGATGTTATAGCAATAATAGCATCTAATTGCATGGCGACGATCAAGCGGTCCCGATAGTTTACTAACGTTAACCGCGGTCGGCACTGGGATAGGTAACTGGTCTATAGTGGTAGTAAAATTGCAACTAACTGTGAGTGGTAGTGTAACTTAAACCGTCAGTTTTAGTTGACATTGATGTGACGGTCACTATATTAGAAGCGCTAGCGCAACCTGAAAACTCTGGCACGAGGCTTCATTACCGCTTACGACATGTAACAAGCTTATTTGGTACTCAGCAGCTCATCAGGATGAGGCGCGTCTTAATCTGAAATAAGTCAATTTAATTCTACCCTGAAGGAGGGCGCCACCTAATGTTTAGGCCGATGATATAATGGAAATATCACTAGGAAAATCTCTTGGCAGTGGGAAATAATCCCCGGGCTCGGCTGTAGGTTTGAAACCTACCTTCTTTTTCTACCTTTGAAAATGTTTGCTTTACGGCGTTCAACTCCGGGATTATACCTTAGCTCCTTTCTGTACCTTGAAGTGCTGCTGAGTTGAAAAACACATACAACTGCACTGCGCTTTACAAATAAATATCATACAGAAAAGTTCAACGAATTCTATTACGATAACGTGCATGATATTTCATTTGAGCGTGTTAGTCTAGCAGTTGTGACCCCAACAAGGTCTCCCAAAATAATTTATTCCCAAGCGTTATAGATGCGTGTTATCAATAAGGCTAGCCGACGCGAAAGAATTTCACACTATATTGATACACTGTTGCAGGGAGCTGAAAGCGTTGCTGAACTAGAACAAGGGATATGCCCCAAATCGTATTTCACAACGGCAACTACCTATGAAAACACGTAAAATTAGAAGTAGTTTATACCTACAATACAACACGTAAAACTTATTCTAGCGCATTACAACATACTTACAATTAACGGCAAACAACACATGCAGCAAGATATAACGCAGATAAATCAGATTGAGCTGAGCAAAAACAAGGGCAGTTACAGACCCGGAACGTTGCACAAAATCTTGGCCGAACGCATTGAATCGCTCTTCGCTAAAGTTAGGAAAATATTCCAAAGCTTTGCTTGAAGAATAGACAGCGGCAGGTCAGAAATGCTCCACGCGCGATTTTTAGGGGTGAGTCGATATGCGGGAATGACTGCGATACGAGGTGTCGAGTTCATTTGAATCTGACCAGAGATGAGAATTTGGACTTTCAAACTTAGTAGCCTGCGATTTGGGGAATAATCGTACATTTGCCAAAGGCTTGAGCAAATAACCACATTTCAAAACTCTTAACTTGACTGCCCCTGGTCGATTTTAGTAATAAAGAGTGCCGTCCCGAGCTGCTTGACAATGAGCAATAATCCCTGATTAAAACCGTTAAACTAAACTATCAACTTGAAGTGTTCTGTGCTGATTCCAGCGTCCAGGCTCAACCAAACTAAAATACTAATCCCCTTCTTCTTCCTTTGCGCGCCAAATATATTTAATTTTTGAGCGAACCTTAAAGCTTCCTACAAAATCCACATGTTATTATTATTATTAATGTAAATGGCGTAAAACAAACTCCATTACAAAACTTTTTTAAATATTCCTTCAGTATTATTATTCGGTGCATTTTGTAGAGCTTTATATTTGCAATAACATCATAACTTCAGCTCGTTGCTAATATCGAAATACACAGTATGGTGTACTGAATTATGAATAGTCCACCCTTGAATAACGCTGGCAGTAATTTATTTTAACTGGAGAAGCGGTAAAAGTAGAAAGACGTGATAATGACAAAAATCTTATTAGAACATTTGAAACGTTAAAATTCCAAGGTCACCAAAGCTGGATTGGAGAATTGTAGCGAATTTTATATTTTTACTGCCGTTGAAGTCGTTAAGAATTGAAACTGGGTTTTCTGGTTTAGAATTAGAAGCTTTTCCACTAAACCACCTGTTATAAAATATATATGACAAAAATCATGAGGTACTATATAAAATTGTGGGTTGACGTTGTTGAAGTGACGATGCTAAATGCTTACTACGTGTACAATTGGTATGCAGACAGAAGAAACTAGAAATTTCTTCTTGAATACTGTTTATAAGTGACAAATAAAAGTTTGTGTTTTGAATTAAAAACAACCACAGAAAAGCTTCACCAGCTAGACATTTTCCCCAAAAAGTTAACCAACTAGAATTATAACACATCGAAAGAAAGTGTTGCAAATAATTTTATATAACAACGCAGCCAAAGGATTCGTTTTCCTTATTTTTATCCCAAGAGCATACTGAGCGGGACTCGGATGATTCATCGGCGTTTAACGTGCAATTTAAGGGATCCATCATGGGATGTTCCCACAACTATTTTCTTCATCACACTATGTGTTGACGCCATTCTCTTGTTGTTGATAAATTTAAACAAATAACAACTTAAACAGCAATGGCTTTTTGTCACATCTTAAACATGGTTTGTTTGTTGTGCCATGAGTACTCCTCCATATCCCTTCTATCCATAGCTATATTAATACTCTCTTTTCACTTAGTTTTGGCTTTTCTATTTTTCGTCGCTGGGGTAGATACACTTCCACATTATTTTAGGTAATTGTTCTTCCTTTGCCTTTTTCTTATAGAATTATTTGACTCCATTAATATGTATATTGCACCTACTGACTGGTGGGCTATCGTAAACCTTGCAGATCTGTAAATATTATGTGTAATGTGGCGTCCATGATCAACTGTTATCCCCTAGCTGTTTTGATAAGAAACGATTGTTTACATAAGATCGCTCCAATCGAACGTCACTCGGTTCTTCGATTTCTTCTATTTGCATTTCGACTTTGTCTCCTAGGACCCTTCCATACAGTCTTTCTGTTGATGCTGTGACACTAACACTTCTGTAATTGAAGCAGTTATTCTTATTTCTTTTTTTTTGTATATGGAACTAGAACAGGGTTTCCACCTAAACATTTATTATTTAGTCATTTGATCAGTTGCGCAGGTAAACCTCCAAGACCAGATATTCTTGTACGAGTTTTTCCACTTCCTTTGCTGTAAAGGTCTGACACCTGTTTGCTAACTCTTCTAGTTCGCACTTGTACTATTAAAGTTTATTCTATTTTTAGTTAACAGATTCTGTTCGTATTTACTCCACTCATCTTGTCAGCTTGGACCAATCATCAGTTCTTTATGGGTATGCTATTCAAAAGTTGTTTGGATTTCTATGCTGCACTTGACTTGGAACTTCTTAGTAAGCTGCCCACTTCAAAACATTTCTTCTTCCAATAAACGTTTTTCGTTTTTGTCACTTCTTTTGTTATCAATTTTATGCAATTGCTATTATAATTACCATATGTATGAGTATATCAACTAGAAAAAATGCAGTTGTCTGTAAAAGTTGTCTTGAATTTATATGTATTTTTTACACAGAAAACAGGCAGCGCTTAAGGAAGCGGTAATACTAAAATTTTCAACCTGGGAGAAAAATATTCTAGTGTGGACCTTGAGTGTGAGACAACTCAGTAGCTAGACCATATTCTTGTAAAATTTCTAAAGCCACTTAGATATTCCGCATTTAAATCACAAAGGAGGTCATTTCCGCAATAAATGCTTCGCCGTTATAAAAACTGTCTCCGCCGCCACCTTCCCCATTTTTTCCCTTTCGAAGCTAAATGGACAACGACGCAGCAGGAAGCCAACTGTGCAACAACTCTCAGCGAACACATCTTTCTGCTACTCGCTACGTCTGGCAGTGAGCGTTTTAAAAGCGTCGTTCGAGCTGCACATTTGCTTTCGGCGACTCTTATTGAACGGTTACTGAAAGCTGAATATTTATGAGCCTGCATTTGGTTAAATATCAAATATTGTTCGTCGTTCAAGTATTCGTGACTGTCAGAGGTAGCGCAAGTGCAATGCTGCGACTGCTAATAGATATTTTGTGTCTTGAAGCGCAAGCTTTTCAAAATATATGAGGACAAGAATATTGATAGCGTAGGGATCTAAAGCCAATCAGTTTAATTATTCATTTATCGATTTATGCTATGTTTTGTTTGGAATAATTACAGTATAATATAATATACATGTAATAGTAATGAAAATCGCTGTAGGTATTGCTACACGCCTCAGACAGCTGTAAATTGGCACGTAATTTTTGCAGGATAGCTACCACCGTCTTTGAATTAATGTTGTTAAGCAAATATTAGGCTCCTATGAGATGTACGTATATCACACAATCTTAAAAATTGCTTTATAATAATATATGTGTTAGTGAAACATGTTTCTCCTTCAGAATAAAACAGTCTTATTTAATATATTTAGGACACGTATCGCGACAAATAAGAGCTACAGAGTAATAGTCGGTCATTGAATTGGCTAGATGATTTCTAACAGGTCTTGTAACGGAAACTTGACCCTGCTCGCCTGAGTGTTTGAAGTAACACGTTAATATTCAGGCGATTTGTATATATTGTATGTTATTTATTATTCGTTAGTATATTTTAACAATTAGATTAAGTAAAGTGTGTAAAAGTGGAGCGGGTTTCACTGATAGTTTAAATACGCGCTGATGTGGTTGGGCGTGATGCGGGGAAATGAACCGGAGTGGCCGAGAGTCCGTCAGAGTATGCTTCAAACTGCCGTAGCCACAAGTGCACGCCGGGTGCCCTTACTTTTTGGGGTGTCACTTAGCGTCAGTGAAAGGTGAGCGTTCCTACATGTTCCTGGGAACTCATAGAAGAAATAAATATGGCAGTAGTGGCTTGAGTCATGTAGATATTGTTGTTTGGCGATTCACAAGTGCAAGAGACCTACAAAGAAAGCGTCCACGTCCGCAAGTACCGTTATAGTAAAAGCATGACCGTGAATACCTGTGAGAGACTGATCCAGGTTATTAAACAACTGAAATTCAACGACCATCATTTAAGGTGAGTGATTTATGTCAGATCCTGTTGGTCACGAGCAGCCATCGGAACCTGGAGGTGTATAAGTCAGAGAAATTACCGTGCTAAAATAACGCCTATGGTTCTGTGCGCCCGCTAAACAATGCTGACTAGTAAGGTGTCACTATATGCATGGTAGAAGCAGCTGTCTTTGTTGTGATCTAATTATTGTTCGCATAAATTCGTGCTAGAAACAGCTGTCCGCTTCGTTGCTTAGTATTTAATTATAGTACTAGTTAGTGTTCTTTAAATGTATTGAGGTGGTTTTAAGCCTACAAATTTAATTAAATTAGTTGAAAGTTTGTCGAATTTGTGCTCCATCTTTAATTGATGTTTTTAAATAATAAACAAGCATTTTACCATATAAAAAGTGTACGGTTTTATTCACCAAGTGTTCAGGCAGCCAGCTGTACGGTGTTTGTGGCGAGTTCCATGAGACAAAAGTTACAATGTTCCAATCCGACTTGGAGTGTGTGCACGGGAGCCGATCAGCTGAAATTTCCGAGGGTCGTTTCCAGCACAATGAAGTAGCTGAACCCAGAGGTCTGTACTCCAATAGATCGGCGGGGTCTGCAAGACCACCTAGAGCAACATCTGCACCCAGGGAAGCGACTCCAGCAGAGGAATCCGGCAGTGTCAACTGATGCCAGCTTCGAAACAACATCGACGAAAACTTTCCAGGTAGGATACTGCTATTTATTGAGTGTCGGGTCACCAGGAAGCTGCGATACTCCAAGATTAGGCCTTGTAGAGGGTACTCAACGTGCTTCCAAGTGTCCGGCTACGCCCCAATTTTCATAAATTAGTATAGCATCATCAGCATCTGCGTATTTGCAAGAATTTCCAAGCAACCAGAAACAGTTGAAAGTTGGCGTGGGTCTACGTCATCCTAGAATAATAAAGGCGAGAATGGTCAAATTATTTACCTGTTGCTTCCTTGCCAATAATCACTTTTAGAACGTCAAATATTCGCTATCTTGCACAAGCAGCTTTATGTGTTAAATGTCAATTTACGTGGTTGTGAATTATGTGAACTAAAATCGCGCATTGGAGCTACTGATTTTAAATATAGCCCATTTCAGAACCCAACATGAGATAAGCAGTTTTGTGTTTGTTGAGAGCTAGCTTAATTAGTATTGCAGTTAAATAAAATATTAAGAAAGGGGCATTCAACCACTTTATTTGTGTAATTAATTATTACATTTCATTTTAACTAGCCTTAAATTACTGACAGGCAAAGTGAGCATAGTATAAAATAAACTGAGAATTATGTGTATAGATTTGCCCCTATTTTAACTTATTGAATTTTGTCTAAAAATAATAATACAAATAGGGAGTTTATTTCAATATATACTATAGCTCTTACAGCGTAGCACAAGTACATAGTCAACAACATCTTTCCTAGCTGCAAACTGAGGTGAACCAAACAAAAAATATCTCATTGTTATTCGGCTAGCTGGCAATAAAACTAGTAAAAATGTAGAGGCCAAGCAAATTATGATGTGGTATTATATTCTTGACGCACAAGAAGCAACTTACTTAGTGCAGAATATAGTAAAATGAAAAAGTGGGTAGCTCCTCCATCAAAGCTTGAAAATTGTTGCACTGTAGTTCAACTATGCATTTACTGCAAAATAAATTTGAGTAATTCCTGAGAAAAGCGCAGGTGTTTTACATAGGCGACAATAAAGCTTTAAACAAGTTCAGTCTCGGTAAGCCGTAATAAATTTCTTTCTTTTCTGTTGCAGCAGTCTGTATTGATCATAAAACTGCATAAAATATACTCCACCAGATCTGTTTGGATTTTTTTACGTTTACAAAGTTTTACTTTGCCACCGCATGGAAGTCTTCAAGCAGTTAGAAGCAGTGCCGTGTGGCATCCATTGTACGCCCAGTTATTCCTGAATGCTTCTTCGATAAATAAATGCATTTCTGTATTTCCAATTAGCGTTGCAACAGCTACCACTAAACATCCATGCTATAACTTAAGATATAAGCATTTCAGTTTCATTGTAATAGACCAAATGTCGCCGTCCAATTCGTGTACGCACTTTCCCACAGATGCTTTTAAATACGCAGAAATTGTCAACAGAGAGATCATGATGATGTCTCTAGTGGGAGATTGGGGTAACATGAATAATTATTTGTCTGTAGTGAAAACCGTTGTCAAGTTGAAGTTAAATATTTAGACAGATTTAACTCGTGCTTATTAATAAAGCAGGTAAACTATGGTTCTTTAAATGTTCCAAGACGCCTGGATTAGCGCATTTAAATAGAGCACTAAACGTTTTCGTTTCTTCTAACACCACCACTGCAGGATTACCTTAATAGCTTGGAGGAAAATTGTTTCCCTGTAATAATTCTAGCGAAAATTACAAAGTTTATTGTCTAAAAAATTGAGCATTACCGCCAAATTTCATTAAATATTTCACAGTTTTCCATCATCGGAAAAGCAATATAAATTCCTACAACATTTTCCATGTAACTAATTTAAAGCGTCGGGTATGTTTTAATACGAGGGAAATACGAAAGCTGGTTAATAACTTGCACTTCTGAGAGTTGCTAATTTGAAGGTAATAAAGATATTTATTGTCGGTAGGCAACGCGATGGTGCAATTTCCCGAACGTCGAAAATTCTATTTTTCCCTGTAGAGCCAATTTCAGGAAAAGATTGCCTGCGAGCTAATGAATAGGATTTTTAAATAACCTACGGATTCCATTAAGCTGATTAAAGACAAATTTGATTATTAAGTCCATATCAGCCGGCTCCAAAGTTTGTTTTGTTGTCTCTAATTTTATTTTTACTCGATGGTATTATGCTTGGCTCGTGATTAACCGTGCCATTCGTACTCCGTGCCCTTCGATATTTTTACCCTATCAAACCGCAATTAAATTTATCGAATTACCATTCATTGGGGTAATTTTTACTGCCGGCTCACTTTTCCGAAATGCGTGGCTTATTATACCTCCGGTGTTGCAGGCGTTTCAACTCTTCGGACTAATATTCCTGCGAGCGATTACGGTGTGATTAACCGTGGAATTAGGGATCAATGTGTGCTTTTGTGATAAACTTCGTATGCTAATGCGTTGTTGCTCCCGTTCGTAATACGGAAGGGAAGTTTAACTTTTCCAAGTTGGAGAAATGTTTAAGTTATTTCCTATGTTTACTGTTGACGCAGGAACTTTACTTAACTCTTAATTAATTATGGACAAGTGCTTGGCTGGTAAAAGCAATTTAAAGCATTGAAATTGTCAAATTTAAGTACTAGCTACAGCTCAAAATGCGCAATTCGTTTCAACTTTTTCTTTGACATGGGTTTATATTCGTTTTTCGTCTGAAGCCTTGTATATTTATTATATTTAAACAATAGAATGTTGTTATTTATTAATTTTGCATTTACCTACAATCTACGGAAAGCAGTAACTCTATTCATCAAGCCAAGATTTTAAAGCACCAGGGAATGCAAACTTGACAGGTTGGCGTACACAAACTACATCAAATGGATGCAGCTTTGTGCACTTAAGCTTAAAACCACCATGTTCTGTAATAAATAAGAAATTCGCTCAGTTGATAAGGAAGTTGACGTATGACGATTAGTACTAAAGCAATAGTAAATTTTAATAAAATCTAAGTGGAATTAAAGGACTTATTTATAAAGTTAACAGACGTCTGTCAAAGATCTTGTATATTACAATACAAAATCATAAATGTTCAATGCCATCAAACATTTTATAACTTGCAGAAATTTAGATTTAATTTGCTGAAAGACTTTAAAATTAATTTGTTTAAAAGGTTTGTTACAAAAATACTGCCAATAAATATAATTGTAACGAATTTTTATTGCTTCTTTGAATCTATTACAAATAACATCTATACCTTTTGCTACACCGGAAATTTCTGTACACACAAAAAATAAAATGATCGGTATTGCTTTAGTATGCTACAAAACGGTGATTTTTGTTTCGCCGTGTAGCAAATTTTTTCAGTTAATTTCTGAACAGGATTGCGGTGGGTTGTCCAGAAGCGTAACTGATGGTTCGAGACGGTCCAAACTAAAAAATCTACATGTGTCAGTGTAAATACCTAAAGCACATAGCTGTTTCATTAAGGCAATGATTAAAGGAAAAGCCAGAAATTGATGTAACCTAATTGTTTATTTACACTATGTACCATACGCCCCAAGTATATTACACACTTGAATTGGCGTGTATAAGCGATTATAAATAATTTCTAGTTCGCTCCAGTAGTCCCTCGCATAAGTATTAGCTCTGAACATGGTGGAACCTGTTGCTGCGGCGAGTTGCATGCGACTAAAAACCGCAGATCTGCCACTCTAACACCTAAGCGAAGAAAACTAATTTACTAGAGCTCAAAGTGAACTCATTATTGTGACGACAGATTTCGTAAATTCTCTGTGTCATCACCCTAAAATTCTATAGCGTAACCGTAAGTACAAACGCTTGAATGGTATTTTCACAGCATGAGTACACAAGAGCTTAATACACCGAAGGTACCTGGGGGAAAATATGGCAGGCAGTGTCTCTGAAGGAGCTATGAAAGACTCCGGGTTTGGAAATCCCGTAGACAAGCCATGCAAATAAATGTGCAGTCAGTCGGGGTAGGTTTTTCTCTAGTTATCGCACGAGAGAGAAGCCGTGTGGTCTAAGTCTCGGAAGCAGCCACAATAATTGAAAGGCACAGAACCGCCTGCCAGTTGGTGTTTCGGGTCTTGTACAATGCGACATTGGAGCCCAGAAGGGGATATATGCAGAGCGTGGCACTAACAAGACCCTAGCATGGTACGAAGAGTCCTGAAATGACACAACATCGCAAAATGATGTCCAAGACGGAAAGAAAGAAATCTAGCGAAGTTGGAAAATGGCTAAGAGTAAGTTTTTACAAAAAATAAATTTGTATTCCAGCTTAACTCGATTTATTTCAGCAATCTCACAATAATTGCTTAAGGCAGGATTCACAGGATTCACAATCATTCCGGAATTATAATATCCACCTAAAGTGAAAATTCTAGATCACATTTACAGCACCAGAAGGAACAATCTCACAAGATCAGTGGTATCAAAATGGCAGCTAAAAATCATACTGACAATTTTCAAATTCAGTTGAATTCCCTAAAGCAGCTAAGGATTTTCAAAATACCAAAAATTACAAATGTCGCTAAACAACCAATCATACAGTAAGAACTTGCGGGCTACTCAAGACACCGCAACGTAATTCTACATTAAAGCAAAAATTATACCTGACACTTTTTTCATACATTTAAGAATTTGCATCTACAAAAGTATAAAAGTATAAAATGCCAATTCAGTATTTCTATCAATGAGTCAATATAATGTTTATTCATCAAAACCAATAACAAAAACCACTTTTAACCAAACGTTTTATTCACTATTACCTCAGCCATTTATTGTCCGTTAATTCATATTTTATACCCATCATTAATTATTGAAATACACTCTCTTTTTCAATACTCAGGGCGATTAGTAATTAGCGTGCAATATTTTAGGGCCAACAAGAAATGTTTACTTAAAAAAATAAACAACCGGTTGCATTAAGTTTAATTGGCAGTTCTACAGGTCCTGTGAGATAATGCCCATTAGTTCCAGCCCGAAGATTTACTGAAAATTTGTATTGTAAATTTGAACGTCTTAATCGTGGGTTTTTATTATACCACGCATATATTTCTAAAACTTAAAATGTTGTTTCAGGTAAATATTGATTAATTGGCAAAATACTTGGTGATTTTTATTTTTTCATTTTTTTTAATTATTGAAAAAAGTGGAACCGAGGATTTCCATCCACGTCTTAGTGCCTGAATGCGTAGAAAGTAATAAGAATGTAGACCCTATTGACAAAGTACTTGATAAACTATAAGTATTTTTTTTACCAACTTTTCATACTGTCTGTAATCAAGTTTTACCTTACTTTTTTGTACGTCTAAAAATACCAGTGCTAGTAAAGTCGTTGCGACTGCAGGTGTTATGCTATTAGAGTACAAAAAACAACACTCCCTTACTGCAGCGACAATGTCACTATCACATAACCCTTATAGGGTACACCACGTTCATACGCACTTAGACCTTGTCACTTTCTTATACGTTTAAGAATTTTCCTCTACAAAAGTATAAAGTATAAAAAATGCCAATTCAGTATTTCTATCAATAAGTCAATAAAATGTTTATTCATCCAAACCAATAACAAAAACAAAGCCCATAAACTGTATTCTAGCTGATTTGATTGACTATGTTCACATTATCAACCACAAATCTGTGAATTGTATGTATAATATTGATCAAGTATGTAAATTAGGAACTGTGCTTTATCATGTTTGTATATGAAATAATTGAGTTGGTTGCCTGGAAGATATTTTTAGAAATAAATAAATTATGCTTTCCCAAAAAGGTAAAGTAGGTAACTCTTGCACTTCGCAAATTGGGGAAAAATAAATACAATTTTTCTAGTAAGAGTATTAATTTACTAGCTTTCTGCACCAATCGGGCGCGAAATAATTCATTTAATGCAATTTGTACAAGAGTGATCCATTTTGTATGTCGAGTTAATTTTGAGGTTAGCTATCAACAAAAAAATCCACATAAAGAAGTCACTTATAAAAATTTGAAAAACCTACTACGGGCTTACTTGCGTCGTCCTGAGTCGATGGACACCAAAATCAGCCAATTCGGTCCACGGGTTCGCTATCAAAGTGACGTCAAGCAATCAAGCAATGAAAATTATTATGTCGGATTCTGTTATTGAGTGAATACATGCATGGCTAAACAAAAGTAAAAAAAGATAAATAAATTCAGAAAATATAACCTTCGTGATACCGACAAAAAGCGTATGCCCTGAGCACGGGTGCGTTTGCAAAGCGTTTCGAAGGCTAGGACTTTGAGGGTACCACGCAAAAAAAGCTGGGATCCCGTTTTCTGATCCAGGATTTGCGAATTTGCCGACGTAAAGAGGGTCCATAGACTACTAGGTTATCGAGCTGTTTTGAGCCTGAAGGAAGTGCCGCTATAACAAGTACAACTTCGAATCGTTCCAGATGTGCAGGTATCGCCAGGGGTCACCTACAGATCACTTCTGAGTACTCATGTGAACGAAAAGGAAACCTACTGAAAGGTGGTCAAACTTGCTGGAAAAGCAATGAAAGTTAGTATTCATAGCAAGATAAGCAAATCTATCATTTATCTATGAATTATTGCTAAAATACAGTAAGGCGTTTTCGACGAAGTAAGGTTAAAAATGATGTGTCTAATTTAGAATAAATAAAGTGGAAATCTGTATTAGCGACACGCACCATTTAAATGTCAAATATAAATTTGAAAATAATTTTGAAGAATTATAATTTATGCACGACCCTACTTGATGTAAGAGTCGATTGTATCTAAAATAAAATAAGCTGAGCTAATTAGTAAGCGTAATATAATTGTACAGTAAATAATTTACAGGCACAAGAAGAATTTATTATTATAAAAGGAATTTGGCAATAATGTGGAGCTAATTATTATAAAACTCAAACAAAAGTTTATATATATAAAGTGGACTAATGGTAAAAGCTGATCACTTCTGTATACAGAGCTGTGCAAATTGCTTTTAACAAGTAATTGATTACTAACTACCAATAAGCGCACAATGAAGTAATTGAATTACCGGAGATTTCAATTACTCAAAGGAAAGCTAATTATAAATCACTTTTTCAATTACTATCAAGATAAATCTTTATGTATTTGTATTTAGTAGTATTTACATGGCTTTATGCTAGTATACCAGACGTGAAATCCGGAAACAGTAGAACATCATCAGTTAAAATGGTTCGGATATTTAACAAGGATACAAAAGGAAAAATGGCAAAACCTATCTGGCAAACCCAAACTGAAACAACAATATGAAGAGTTCGACCACCACTGACATGGGATAAGACTATCAGCGAAGGTCTAACAAAGAAGGAAAAAGCATGGAAAAATACGAAGGCGATAGCAATGAACGAAGAAAAACAGTGGGCAAAATTTTTACACGAATACTAGAATGAACACAATACCTTTACACCTACGGATAGAGTAGATAGGGATAATATTATATATACCGGGTGCTGACTTGCGCGACGCACCATAGGAATTTGCATAGTAAATTCTGTATGTTCAATTAGTTGCTCCCCTAATTATTTTAGAGTTAAAGTGTAAATGCATTTTTTGTAGAGAAAAAAATACTGCATCCATTCATACTGTTGCTAATAATTTTTCATTTTCCGGAACCGAAGGAATGCAAAAAACAAACTAGCATTTTCACAAAAATCAGTGATGCCATGGAATTATTGAAACAAGCCAATGCCGCAAATGCGTGCGGCGCGACAATATGTGCTGTTTGTTTGTTTGTCATTGATGTTTGACGTTTATAATAATTTATTATTAATTATGTTCTGCTTAATGCCTCTAAGGTACCTAGACCTTGTCCATAACAAAAATGGTTTTAAGAGTATGGTGGACGTTCGTTCAGTAAGCTCCTTGTTTATTGTAAAATATCTGCAAATTCCAAACAGTACAACCATTAATAGACTGATTCATTTTAAGTTTAAGACTACAGGCGGGTTATTAAATAATTGTAGGTGTAGTAATGAGGTTCAGAACTTACACCAAAACGAGAAAAACAACAATACGTTTAATCTTTTGACGGCAGTGACTGGATGATCGCACCGCAAGCACTTGCCTTGCCATTGGCTTGTTTCAATAATTCCATGGCATCACTGATTTTTGTAAAAATTCTAGTTTTATTTGTTGCATTCCTTCGGTTTTGGAAAATGAAAAATTGTTAGCAACAGTATGAATGGATGCAGTATTTTTTTCTCTACAAAAAATGTATTTACACTTTAGCTCTAAAATAATTAGGGGAGCAAATAATTGAACATAAAGAATTTACTATGCAAATTCCTATGGTGCGTCGCGCAAGTCAGCACCCGGTATATAAAAGCCTCAACATTGTATTAATATTCTAATCGTTGCCTACTTTTATTCAAATTTCAGATATAGTTACTGGTTCTAAAATTAAAGCGTATCCTATTTAGAAACTGACTGTCAATGTTAAGACTCAGAAAATAGATTTTTTTTTAACTTATTTTGGTCTACTCTGTATAGATACAGCATGAATCAATATCATTTGATTAAGCTAGTTGTTAGCTGTTATGAAAAAAAAAAATTATATTTTTACCGTACTATATTCTGTAATGTGTAGCAGTTGCCGCAGACATATTTTTTACTTCTTACACAATAATTATTACCAAGCCACACTGCTACACGAAACGCAAGAGATGCCCATACCATCTAAAAAGATAAGAGTCTCCACCAAATATTTTCCACTTTGTTGTGCACATGTCGTTGGAATTGCAAATGTTGCACAATGTTAACTGTTATTCGACTAGTCATAGAAATTCATAAATTGTACTTATATTATTCTGGGAATACTCAATTGCGATTTGCCTAGCATGTAACGTAATAATCTTATTTTATTTTTTGCGTTCTGGAGATTTAATACTCAATGGAGGTCAGTAATTTAGCAATTGAATTACGACCAAGTAGTTCAATTACAGCGAGCTACTTAAATTACTACAAGTAATCGACTAATTGAATGTAGTAATTAATTACTTTCAAAAAGTAATTGTCAAATACTTTTTAATAAAAATGGCAATTACCAATTACAATTGCCGTATTTTAAAAAGTAAATAAAAAAAGGAATTTAATTACAAAGTAATTAATTACTGCACAGCTCTGCATAGTAAAAATATTTAAAGCTCCAGCATTGTTCCCTGAGGGACTCCACAGGTTGAAGTTGGTTGATTTTTTGACCATTAACTCTAAATAAATATTAAATAAATGCTGGAATTCATAATGTTTCTACTTTTGTAATTAATATATTGTAATTGTAGCCCGAGCATTGGTCAAAAATCATTAGATTCGGCTAATGCACTGATTATTGCAGCATAGAGTTTCCTACTGTATCTTTTAACAAACGTTTCTTAAGATTTGGTAAGCGAATATAAGTAGTCGCCTTACTGTGTTGTAAATTTAACATAAGGCAAAAGGAATTTGCAGAAAACACTGCAAATAGATTAGATTTGATTCCTTTGTTGTAGCAAATTTTATTCAAACGGCTTTGCCTTTTATCTTTTAGAAATTCGGCAACCTCAAAGACAAATATTTTCTATTGGTTTATTTTCTCAAAACATTTTATTAGTCCATAACTATTCAAAAGCAACTTAACTGTGAAATAATGTCTGTACTTTGTATCTGTTTAACTTACAGTTTTTAGTAAAATTATTAATTTGAACGTCAAAGAAAAACAAACATCTCTTCGCATAATTTGTCTGAGCAGTTTTAAAGCAAGTCGAGTAAGTACTAAGTATATTATAAATATGAACAGCGCCGAATGCTGCTGCAGAGTTTGTATAAATTACATTTATCCAGCATCTATTAGTCGAACGAACTGACAGCTATCGAGTAAACTTTCACATATTTGAAGCTGTAGAACGTCCTCGCGAAAAGCGACTTTGATTAGGAGCGATCTGTTTTTATTTGACAGCCGAACACAAAAAAAATCTCAACGCTTATCGAAGAAAAAATTGAAGCTTCACGCAAATATTGAAAGTATCGCCTAGAAAAAGCCTAAAACCATTTTACCATATCATTTTATATGTGTTCTTAAAGTGGATAAAAAGTTGAAGATATGAAAGAACAAGAGCATTTAATAAATGTTGATTGCTCCTTGTAGAAAAATCCATTGAACTGGCAGCAGGACAGTGTTTTTAATAAAAATTACGAAACTTGTTTTAGCTGATAATTATCAGAGATTATAAAAATAATTGAAATAAGCGAAATATTCATCGAACTGAGTATAACCAGGAAAGGCTTTATACTCTTATGAATTGGTCTTTGTACTTATTACATACGGTACGATCAATGTATCCCTCAACATGGGGAAAACAATAGGCCCTGAGTGGGTTCCCTGTGAAACCTCTAGCAGAATATTCATCATTCTACCTCTAAGAGCTCGCAGATTTCAAAATGCAAGGAAGTAAAGTTCAAAGAGCAAGTGAGGAATTTGCTTTAAATAACGTATCGAAATAACCCGCTCTATCGACAGATTAATCGCTATCTCATAAAGACCGAAAGAAGCTTTTTAACTTATTTTTTATCGGAATCTCTAAAACTCTTTTGTAGAGCTCGGGAAAACGTGAAAGACGAGTAGATAAAGGCGTGAAATGCTGCATTGTTTGATTTTAATACACAGTTATCAAGTGTTCGACGGAGCGGCGAAATAAAATAGTACAGTTCAGCGATAAAACATATTCTAGACCGCAAGATTATTTTGAATAGACGAGGAACTTGATTGTCCGTGTGCATCAAGTGGAACCGATTTATGTGCAAATTTCCAAATATCTGCCTACTAACAAACTCTAATTTATTGCTCCCTATTGACTCACGCTAAATGCTGAAACCGCTCGTAATAAAGCCCTTTCGACTTCAGTCATGATCCAGTTTTAATTTTCTCGGCTGCATCGGAGTACTTTGTCGTGTAGTGTAGAGACCGAAGAAAAGGCCAATAACTTTAAATTTTGGATAACGAGTATCTTCCGCAACTTGTTCAACTGAAAAGTACATTTGTTACTTTGTTAAATCCTAACTCGAAAGTTCTCTAACTTGATAGGCGTTTTATTAAGTATTAATATTCCACAATAAAGCGGAGTTAGCTGTACAAAACTCTCCAACTTTGCTTCTTTACTGTGTGCTTAATGTGACGTCGGCGCCCGACGTAAGGCTCGCATACAGAAAATGTATTACAACTTACCGTAATTCCCGGTTTAATTCTTAATTACAAATAATTTAAAGTGGAACTGCAAGGTACTTCCAACTTCGTATCTGCCCAAAAGTAGTCTAGATAAATAAATGCTGACGAGCTTTTGTTGCAAAGTTGAAATAACGCACTCGGTGGTCGGACTTGGCTCGCTATATTAATTCAGCAAATTTAATAAAGTAAGACTGAAGTGTATCGTGTTTTCCTTTGTTCTTGTGTTTCACGTGTAACGTTACCGCTTCGGGACAAGAAATGTTACTGTCAAAATTAGGTTGACCATCACTTGAACGTGATCACCCGCACATTCTCCGGCGCTACATTTCCACCTAATCAAATATTGCGTTGAAATTGCGTGACATTACCTTGCCGGTAACAACGCAGGGTAATCGCCCGAAACAAAAGCGTCGGCTTTCGAATATAACAAGGGAGACACTACAATTTTTTTGCCTCGGTATAAGGGGCTGGAATGCATAGCTTTTCAGGCTTGCTTCAATATTTTTGCGCAGTACTTTCTTTGTACGGCGTTGTACTCATTGTTTATCAAAACTGAAATTTTTTTAGCGATAAAGGTATATATGCTATCTATTAAGTTTAATCGTAACAAAAACTTTGCCAACTAGAATTCATAAAGGAATACTGAAATTTAAAATCAGAAATTATTCAATATCTTTTTGATGAAAATCCTCCTTCAAATCCAGCATTGAATCCGAGCACTAAATAGCATTCGCTGTTCGATCAGGAATGGAACAACATTATTTGCATTGTTACAACCAACTTTTCTAGAGATATTTCTACATGCTTAGGAACATTAGCGGAGACCACGAAATAAGAAATAAAATTAGTCAACAGAGTGTCTGTGTTATTAAATTAACAGCACGAATTGTAAAAGGGAACAATGCACAAAAGCAAAATTGCATTTGCATAAAGCGGTATATTTAGCAGAGACTTATATAATGTTAAAAACACATAGAGCAAAGCTAACAGCTGCTGAAATAAAACACCTATGATTAGACAAAGGAAAAGCAAAGAGATGTAGCGTAGCGGTGATGAATGGCCTGTAAACGCCTGTCGTGCAAGACAAGGCCATAAACTAAAATGTGACACAAAGTGCAGTGCTAAATCAACTAAAAAGTAAAATTCGAGATGTGACAGGTCTGGCGAAAAAGTTAATAGATCTGTATTGTGAAATGTGATTTGTGTCGTCGAGTTGAACAATCAAAACAACCTCTCCAAAACTTTTACATTGCAATTTCCAGCACAGCCGGGGTTATGTCTTCAACGCACGAATATAGGCCAACAAAACCTTTTATCCCAAATAACAATAAACCAGTTCAAAAGAGTCAAGCCCAGTCGTCAATACAGTTGTAAACCCTCCGACCGACGATTTCAACCTCTTGTGCTACAATACAGCTGGACAATCCTATTGTACTCAACAGAATAGAGAATGTCCCTTCCATTCAGGCGCACCATATATTGCTATGGTTTTAAGCCCTACCAATCAACTCTGTTAGCATTGCCAAATTAATGGACATTTTATGAAACCTCAGAGTGAGATATTTTATATAACTGCAAAACTAAAACTTGAATTTGTAATGAGATACCAGTAATTGCAGAATAATTAGTTAATAAACGCAATAAGCAAAGCTCAATTTGAACAGGAATCTAAGTTGGATGTAAGTTCAGTTAATTGATTAGGTTTGTGCTAAAGTAAATGCCAAGCCGAATGAAATTTAATAATTACAAGATGGATCTCAAACGCAAGGGAATGAAGCGTAGAATTCAGGTACAGTTTAATAGTGAAATCCAGTCAGGGTTTTATAAGAAATGTAATTGAAAGATAGATAAACTTATAAACATGCAACGAGCAGATAAGAATGAAGGCATTAAAGCATTTGAAGGAAACCGTAAAAATCAAAAGGCAAGGGTTATAAAAAGTGCAGAAAAGGAGACAGCATATAAACTTAAAAATGTGTGGAAAATAAAACAGTGAATTCAAAGGAAGCCAGTGCAGGAAATGCGCGAATTAAATACTCTGATCAGTGCAGTGACATGTGGATATTTAAACGCAAATTAAAAAGACGTGCAGTGACAAATAGACACTCAAAATTAGTATAAATGTAAACAATTATTTTAGATGTAATATTAGTGTACAAAATCCTAGTTTTAAGTAGAATTTATTGTTGAAAGTCAGTATTTTGAACCATGTTAACATCCGTAATTAATTTGAAACTAACTAGCTTTTGTTTATAACAAAAATAAAGAAGACAAATGAATAAATTAATGGCTTGACGTGTGAAATTGTGCTCTGTATTAAAATTAAAATTTCTGATATTAAAAATAAAAATACATATCTGAAACTTTACCAGTGTGTTGAGCAAATTTTTGTGTCCATGTGGTATTATTTTTAACAAAATCCGCCACCAAAAATTGTTGAGGTGGCCGACGCTGTTTGACATAACCTCGATCCGAAGCAACCTTAGTTCCGACAGCTACGAGCAGGTCTACCAGTCCAGCCAGCCCATTGGGAAAGACACCAGTGCCATTCATCAGCCCGCGCGATACGTGCCCGTGCCTAAACAACACCATCCGGACCATAGCAGCCCCATAACGAGGTCAGCGTAGCCTACGAACACCCCGATAAGATCGGCCAGTCCAGGTACTGTTAATCCTAAAAATAATTAAGTGAGCACCGGGAAATTCATGCATGCGCAAGAAGAGCAATATTCAAGGCAATCCAAGCCAGTTTCATCGCCGTACGAGTGAATCTAATCTGCCAGGAAGCCCAAAATCCATTATTTGAGGTTATCCGTTAGTAAGACCCAGACCGACGCCAAAATAAACAATTGGGAGATAGACGCGGGCCCCATAAACAAATACTAGAAACCAATGAGGATTAATGCCGCGGAAAGCAACTAATTTAAATAGTTACCAATAGAACTGTGATCGATTTCATTTGTTTTGTTTATTCAATTTGACGCGATCTTGCAAACGGCGTCCATCTTGGCTTATACTTGACCCAATTTCAGTTTCAATTGTGCGCAGTTAAGCGTATGCGGAGACAGATCCGTATTTAATAATATTAATAAATTATGCATGCAAGGTGGACCCAACCCAGATGAGTCTGTGCTTTATCGATTTGAGCTAGCGTATTATTGGATTAATTGCAGATAAATAAAATATTATAAAGGGCATACAACTATATATTTTTATCTATCAATTTACAAGTAACTTATAATCAACCTAAGATTTGATAAAACGAATACGAAAAATATTTGAGTGGTACCCTTATTTAAAAATTAAATTAATAACATATTACAACACTAATTAGACGTACCATTGCAATATAAAGGCAGTAGCTTAGTTTTTGAGATCAGTCATCACTTATCACTTGTACTTTTACTGCGACTTAATATCACGTTATTGGCATATTCCGATTTGTACACATTTTGCTGAGTCGCAGACTGACGTCAGATTCCAAAGTCTTTTATTAATCATTAATTCGGCATCGAATTTGTATATGTTGTATTTTGCTCGTGTGTTCTAAGGAAATAAAAGGAATGTTATTGTGTTCCACAAACGGCTGTATTTTGCTAAACTTAATTCCACAGTAATAAACAACATAATAGTTCCAGTGGCGCAAACCACAAAATTGGTAACCCGCGACTAAGTAACCAAAGAGAGATAAGATACATCGTAGAAGTATGACAAGCGAATTAGAATTAAGATCTTTAATATGAGAAATATAAAATTAACAAATATTTGAAATAAAAGAAGAAATAACAAGCGATAGAAGAAGACATCGGACAAGGTGGGAAATAGCGACAAAAACAACCAGATTCCTACAATTGTTGGAAACAATACTCCAAAACTGTAATATAAATAGGCCAAGAGAAAATAACAAAGTAAATCAGAAAGTCGTATATAACTAGTCAGCATCAAATAACTTCTTAATTCGAACAGGAATAAGGTACAAAATTATCAAAATTAACTTTTAAATGGATTGTGCATGCGGCGGCATTCGCTATATTAATGTGGACAAACTGCCTACATTTTGAAGCTTTAATTGTGTAAAAGGATCTGCCAATAAGAATGTTTAAAGCAATCAACATAGTTTTGATTAAACTAGTACCTTTGGTTACCTTGGACAGTACTTCATCGACTACACAATATCTCTCCTTAGCTGCTTTCTTATTACTGATCTCGTGATCTCTAGGTCATACTTTGTTAGTAATTATGTTTTTTTAGTTGCGTATCTCTGTGACCAATAAATCAGCCCATCACATCAATGATCTTCCTTTCACGTTTTTGCAATTATGCGAGACAGCGAAGTAATCATTCGACTTACATTGGGTACATTGTTTTTGGATTTGCGACTACTTAGCTTTCTAAATATGTGGAACTGTAGTGCGCTTTATAAACGACAATAAAATAGTAAATTACAACGACTCTATTAAGATAACATTCATAATAGTATATTTAAGCAGGACACCAACTAATGAGCAAAACCGCAAGGCTCAATGGATTTTAAAATACTATTTTATAAAACTCTTAACTGCTTGTAGTGAAGCGATAATAAAACTCAGAAGATGTAAAACACTCCTTTAGGTGAAAACATTGTTAATACACTTAGGGCAGAGCGCTGAAGGCGTCACTGCGCTGCTCGCGAAAATACGCCCTAAAACTTAGTTCACAACGTGCAATTCAGGACCCTATACAAAAAAGGCCAAAATCTGATTGTAAGTAAACAACACACATTTCAAACTGGCGGTAAGTTACACGTGTCACTGATAATAAATAATAAATGACTTGGCTAAGTGCAGCGAATTAAATAATTTTTCACCCGTCTGAGCTGGAAGTTGGTAGGGTGATGTATACGTTGCTGCCAAAGTTGAGCGAATTTGAGGGCGCGTATCTTGAAAGCATAGCAAAATTAGTAGCTCGACAGGCTAAACAGGGGCCAATGCTACAAAGGGGACCTTCTCTAAAACTTTGTTTGAAGAATGAACAGAGATAGTTCGAGAATGTCTACAAACAATCAGCATAAATCCACACGCGATTAACGAAAAGCTTTTCCAGGGCTTTTTCGCGATGTCGAAATGTTGTGAAACCATGCATTAAATTACTATACAGGGCATAGCGGAACATAATACAAGATGTTACTTTGAATGTAACTGACCATTTAATTTGTTGCACCCAGATAAGCGATTTGCCATCAATTTCAAATGTATTTGTGTACCTATAATGGCAATTTTGCATGTGTTTATACGTAGCTACTGATGAAAATAAGTTTTAGGGCGTATGCCTGTTACAAGCGCAGTAACGCTCTCTGTCAAGTACATTAATATTATATTTCCCTATTTTAATAAAGCTCTTTGAAACTTCCTGTATGAGTCCAAATCTCGGATCTGAGTGCCGTATGCATTTTCCATCGCCAAGAGATCTTCTATGGTGGGGCATTCTCTTCCATCACAGAAATTTGAAACCTCCTTAAGCAACAGCAAAAGCATGTATGTCGGTACCCCTGTATCTTCCAAGGTACAATTAATTTCACTTTCGAACAGCTATTAAGCACCAAATAAGTTTGTTACATGCCGTAAATGGGGATTTACCAGGAACATAGCTTTTTATATTATAAGAGTCATTGAGATAGAGACTGCCAGAAACATGTACCGATGTAAAAAGGAGACAAAGGAAAAGACACCATGAAAAGTAATGCAATATCTGCGCTTCTCAAGGTCCCGGGTGGTGTAGCTTGAACAACCGTCCACGTATGATCAGTAGAGTTAAGCAACGCTCTTTCTGTTCAGAACTTTGATGGGAGTTCCACGGCTGCTTCTCTCGGCGGCTCATGGTACGGCTACCACAGAAATAGTTGGTCCCGGATGTCATAATAACATCATGACTATCGTTAGTGGGGTTGGAAGCCCCATAAAATGTGCAACGACGCCTATAATTGGCCTAACGGCTGTTGGCTGAGTACCAAACTAAAAAAACCGTTACATTTGAAATATTTCGTAATCCTATCCGTTTCTTTTCTTCTTTTTTATTTGTCTCAAACGTCTTCATTTCGAATTTAACACACACCAAAATATGTCCATAGTACTGGCCACCAATAGCTGATTTTATAAACTATTTTTAAGAAAGTACAAGTTACATTATGTTATTTTGAATTCCCCCTCGCTAGGCCTCCTCTGAGCTGTATTTTAAATTATTGTTGGCAATAGATGATATTGGCTCTAAACTACAAAATAGCAAATACTGATTCTTTTATTAAAACGTGTACTATTATATTGCAAGGGTCTTGATTCTTCTCACCCCGTTAAAGTAATAGGTACCCCGAGTTACCCTGGGTTTACTAAAGAGTTTGCGAATCCTTCAAGTTCCATAACTAAACGACACAATAAAACAATGCGTTGCTTTGCATGAAGTGTAGCAGCCCTCATAAAATTATGCCCCAACTGCTCGTCTTGGGCATAAAGTTTGTAATAAAACTCAGTTTGAAATCACCTGTTAGTTATAGCCATAAATTTTAAACAAAAATAAAAATATTCTTGCTTAACGTTTTTCGAGGTTAATCAATAGTTCCCTCCATACAAAGCGAAAGGGTTGTTAAGTGGTTATGTGTATACTTTTCATATACCTAATGTTCGTTTATCTTTTCTACAGATTTGATAAATCTGATTATATGAAAGGAACCGTTTAAGTATTCGGAGCAGCTGCAGTTTGGTTTATATCACTTAACTTACAATAAGAACGTTCAAGGAATAGGGTATCCTTAATTCTCCATCAATCATTCACATCAATCTTGTTCTGTCTGAGTTTTCATCTTTCAGCGAGTTCGATGGCTTTTCTTGCGTTTCTCTTAAATTTCTAGGAAGTAAAATTGTTAGTTATATAAATACTTACTTACTATAGTGATGTTTTCGTGAAATTAAACTAAAAAGAGTTCCGTATAACCAGATCTCTATGTTGTGACCAGCATGTTCGCAGCTAGAGGTCAGCGGTTTGCGGATATTTTAAAATAAATTTACGCGGGTTTCTCTCGGACAAAGAAGAACGCTAACGCAAACGTAGCGCTAACGTCCCGTACAATGGAGTTCATGATATGCATTTGAATGTCATGCTAAATATTTGCATGTGTGTTTTACATAAAATTTCCAGTTTCGATATTGCGAGAGCTACGTTGACACCAATACCTTTCACTACGAATTATCAAATATGGACAAAAACTACGAAAGAGCTGTATATTTGGTTCAGCATGATTGTTTCAATTAAACACAACTAAATGTAAAATATATGGATGACATTTTTATTATGTCTGTGATCCATAGAGATTAAAATATTGAACAGCACTAATGTAGTACAAGCTTTATAAATGCGGATGTGTTCAATGGTTGCAGTCATTTTTAGAATTTGCGCATTGGTTTCGCAATGTGCTATTGTTGGTGTACTCATCTCTTTTACGAAACTGCCATTCGTGTTTCAGTAGCTATGAAAATTAATGTACTTCAATTTTTATAATTAATTTCGCATTAAAAAGAAGAAATATAAATTCCATTACACGATCAATAGTTTTGTAAAGCCAAATACAACCCTTCTGACCATATATACGTATATAACACAATTAAGAATATTTAAAATTACACATAAAACCGAAGCTATGAAGACCGCTCATAGGAAAACCAAGTCACATTTAATTCTGAAATAGTACAGTAAAAATTAAAAAAGCTTAACCTAATCATAAGCGATCAATGAAGATAATTGTTAAAGATCAAACAATTTTAAAATAGGAACTTAACACATAAGCTCAGTTACATTTATATAACTTAATAGGAGTACTTTGGGGGCGACTGATCTTGCAGATTATATGTCTGCTAAAGGCTATGGGAACCTCGAGTTTGAGCTCCACGCCGCCTTAGGTGGTTTGCATCTAAAGCCGTTGGCCCCACTGACTTAGTGCTTGCTTAAGCACTGTTAAAGTAACATATCTAGTCTAGGGAATTCGATTAGACTAGCCACCTGCCTGCAGATGAATTCGGCTCACAGAACTGGCAGTAATTTTGTTTAAAACCATTAAATAAAAGGAGAGGTACGCAGCACCACTTGCTGGAGTGACAATTGGCCTAGCGGTGTTGTTACTAGTGATGGGATTATTCGAATGAAAAATAACCTCATCTTGATAGGTACTACGTGCCGTATCTCAGCGACCTGCGAGTGATCGAAATTCTGTAAATAATAAGTCATTCAGAACCATAAGCAAGGCAGATTGTACTGATAGACGCGGCTGCTTGTTGATGTTATTAACACATTTGAGACTCCCAGTCGACCGGTTAAATTTATGGGGCCGTTCCTATTAAAGATAACGCTCTGCTGAGTATGAGATTTGCCGAAGCTGTGTTGGTATTAATTTATAACGGCCTAAATTTTTGCTTCGAAAAGCTGTTGGTTATGCCTAATAAGGGATAAACAGAAAGCGAAATAGGGTTTTCCAATATCGTAACAGATTTATATTTAATTTTTAATAACGGAGCAGTCGATGCCCATCCGTCGTCATATGATATGAACGTGTTTAAAATTTTAAGTGTGCGTCCTTAGAACCGCGGAAGGCTGAACGTAGATAAATTATGGATTCTAAAATATACCTGTATGATGTGCAAGCGAAAAGGGAAGGGTGGCTACTAGAGAATTTTAGGAACTAAAAATAGATTCAATAGATACTTTGTATTCGCATATTTATAATTTCTTTATGATTAGTATTGATATAGCTATTCTCAATGGTTTAAACTCCTTAGAAATCAAATATAAATCATTTATACAATTATTATAATTAACGATTAACTGAGTTCCTCTGCTATCTGCAAGTTACGGTGCCGATGCAAATGACGGTGAACCGCCAACCGGCAAACCGCCAACCGGCGAAATCGAAACGAATCGAGAGCCAAAATTTATTCGAATGATTATTGAAATAATCATTCGGTTATTAATATCATTCAAATGCCAATAATTCGGTTATGAAAATTGTCCGGTTATGCCCATCACTAGTTGTTACTGATCCCAAGCCCGGATAAAGAGGAGAGACAGTTTGCAAAACTGTTAATCTAGCCTAGAAGCATGTATTGATAGTGAAGGAAAAACGACACAGCGAGAAAAAGCGATTATGGCAATCTTCAAAACTACGCATCGAATGTTGAATATAACATCATGGAACAATAGAAACCAGTAAGTTATCATGGAATTAAAGAAGCACACTATCGAAGAAGATAGGAAAGGGAAACTTCAGTTACCAAAGCTACATATGTAACATCAGTTAACTCGATCTGGAACTTACTTGGTCACCCGATATATTGTCCTATAGAGAAAAGAATAAAAACCAAAGAGCACAGCTGGGGTGGGAATACTTCTATATTAAACATTTTAAATATATATTGACAAAATGTATTATTTAAACAGCAATCTGATGTACATCACCCTCAAGTTTGACGAAGAGAAAATATATTTTGTAAGAGTATATACGCACGACATGGATGAATCCAAGGTAAAACCAACTAGCTAGCTTCTTCGAGGAACTCCAAGAGACACGATATCGATTACCGAAAAAGGTAAAGGTATTTTTTTGCACTAATAATAATAATAACAACACACTTTTCACATATATGTGGCTGCAGAAATATACCTTCGATAACATAAGAGATCAAAACTCGATAATTGATTATATAAACACCAAAGTCAGATCTTATACGTAAGAACATTAACGTATGCAAATGTAGGAAAGGATTACGAATTAGTATTATGTAAATATCGTTTCAAGTCTTACCTCCACAAAACGAAATCTTCTTCAAACACCACAAATTTAATATACAGTCATTCCAAGATAATAGAACAAACACCCTATAGGGGAATAGGTTGGTAGAAAAAAGACATCTTTAATAACAAAGAATGACGACATTGACAAAACTTGGGAAAACATGTACAACCGACAGCGCAAATATAGGACTCGGATTTGGAAGGGTAAATTGATGTAAGAGCACTAGCTCCTAGCTTTAGCACAGAAACATATGAACAATAGTAGAATACATAATATAAAACGTACTCAGAAATAGAGTGGATAAAGACGATCATCAGCCAGTCACGCGCCGCTGACTCAAAGTGCATTGGACGACCAATCAACGTTACGCCGTTCTGCACGACTGGTACTGGACTATAAATACCTTCACGCCGCCCTTCAGCTCTTAGAGCAACTTTATGTAAGCTGCAATGTCGTGCAAAACGTTAGTCTATATGGGTGCACAAACAGCAAAAAGGCCAAATATGTCTAAGTATTTTTGCTCACAAGGTACTTTAATAACTCGGACCAAATCATGGGTGGCGTGTGAGAGTTCACGAGCCACCCAAGAATATAACCATCACACAAACCCTTGCTTGAGTTCACAAGGTGTTACGCACATTAAGCCAACAAATGCTGGGTGTTTATTTACAAAGATGGCTAAGCCGAAATATAATTCTAGTATTGACAATTCGAGTATCCGTGAAAGCCTCAAACATGATATAAATGAAAATTGACTTCCTGCATACGAAACCTACGGGCAGATAAAAAAGAATAAACCTCTGTGAAAACAAACTTCGGGAAACAGTTAGACAAAGAGGGCATATCACAAGAAGACCTAGACAAAGCACTACTAAGACTAAATAATGAAAACGCTCTCGGATCTGACCACATCTCAAACAAAATGGGTGATCCTGAATTCGAGAACGTACTAACAATATTATTCCAACTCGAAAAACCCATCCTATAATTCCCGTTTTTGGCTGAAGAGGGACGCAAGGTCCTTATAGGGCCCGCCCCCAGTTGGGAGATATCAGTTGCTTCGTGTTAAATTTTTCAATCAGTATTCCTGGTGTTATTTATGGCAAATTTTTACTTAAAACTATAGAGATAGTAGATTAACAACCTGATTTTGGCTAATAAATGTATAGGTAATCGACTGTACAAATGATTTCCACGCCTGCGCTTGGTTGGTATGATATTTAATTAATTTTATCTGGTATTTTGACGTGTATGAAGTAGTTACCAGAGAACGCCTTTGCTTGGTTTTCATAATTTTATTATATATGTAATGCTTAAACCTAGCTAATTTACATCGGGTTTGCGTTAAACGTTTATGGCGAAATTAAGGAATACAAACACTTAGACCAACGTCACAAAATAATTATTCGTTATTAACGCGTTTATTCATTTGTAGTTTTCGAACTTGAACTGTCTTGCAGGAGTCGCAAATAACCCTGCTTCGACTCTCGCCCATATTCTGTAGTACAAAATAGTTTCTAAATCCCGTTCTACGATCTAACGGCTGCTGTATAATGTTATACTATTATTAGTGCAGAAAATCTAAGAGGTCAATCGCCCGCCTCCTAGTGCTTGGCTTGTTTCAATTATTACAATATAAGTCTTCTGATATGTTTTAGTAACTTCTGTTGAATATGTTGAATAAATAAAACATCCGTTATTACTGTTTCGTCGTATATTTACATTGGAACCTATTTTATAAAACAGAAATAACATTTCGCGTCATTTTACTTCCCTCGTCTAAAAGAAGAAAAAAGTATTGTAATCACGAACAAATCACCTTCTGAAATTTCTTCAGATCTTCACGTTTCAAGGTCCCTAGATGATGAAAAACAGGTTTTCTCAATTTCGTCTGTCTAACTCAAAAACTATTTGTTGGAGGAAGACGATATTTTGCATGCATCTACTACATAAAATCGTTGGTCTCTTTGTATCTTTGTTCGCTATCTCCTCCTACGATACTGGACTGATTATATTGTATGACCGTAGACAGGTTTTATTTTCAAAAAAAGTTTTAATTAGATCGTGTAATTAGCGAAGCTAAGCGTAGCTCGGGTGATTCACTATATACCATTATAGCAGGGCGTTATTCAACAAAGCATGGTAGGTCAGTGGTACAATGCTCGCCTGCCACGCGGGCGGCCCGAGTTCGATTCCCGCACTATTCTTTTTTTAATTTATATTAATGAATCTCTCTTAAATTTGCGAACTGAAGCGTAGCTCGGGTGATTTACTAGTTGTTTATACACATCTACCTATTATGGAACCGAGAAAATTTTGAAGAAATATATACAAAGTGAGCACTTTAAAAAGACAACATTTTGTTTATTTTTGCTTTATCTAAGAAATAGATACAAGTAATAATTTACACATAGCTCAGGCTTTATCGTTGGCGAAAATGAGACCTAACAAATACAGGGTAAACAACACAAATGGGATAGAATAGATTGGTGCTTTATAATGCAGCAGAAACTCGTCCAACTAGAAGACGCCTGTGGTTTAGTTATTCTAGCGGCGAACAAGACATTTTATTATGGATTACATTTTATTTATTTGCAAATTGATCAAATTCGCGCGAAGGAAGTTGCGTGTAGACCCCTTTACATATTTTTTATGTTATATCTAGTAAACTATTATGCATTCATTCAGAATCGTTAACCTCGTTTCGTATGAAAGATTACAGATAAAACACATGTTAATGGATACAATTTCTGACAATAGTATTTTTTTATTTTTACGGACGTCTCACATCATCCAATATTACAACTACTACTACACTGTCTGGAGTAAAATAGCTCAAAGGGACTAGTGTGAGAGTAAAAGTTATGAAGCTTGAAAATATCAAATTCTACTTGCAATTTTGTCTTGGATGGCTACAACTTCTGTACAAAGTGACAGCGTTAAACTCAGGTTTAATGTAAAATATAGCAGCCATAAATTACGGGAAGACGTATTTAATAAAAACGGCAGTCAAACGTTGAAAAGTTTGAATTTGAGCACACTTTCCTACAGACAGTGATATTAAGTTCTTTCTATGATTCTCTTATTTATATTGGAGATTGTAGTTGTACACATACATAACCTCAATAATTACCTAGTAATTCGAACACAGTGATACTCGATAACGTGTACACAATTCACGTGATTGCATAATGAGAGATACAATTTTCTCAATTTCCGAATCGCTACACTGCAGTTATCCACAATAGAACTAACAAATGAGAGAATCGTGGTGGCACAAATGAATTCATGAACACATTTCCACCTAAGAACGTGACGACACGTAGTGTTGCGTGGTGCGGTTACAGGTAGAGTGGCTGCGAACCAATTTGTGGTTTATTAGCATATGTGGGAGGTCATATCGCACTCATGCGACGTGGTCCTTACGATCTTATAAAGCAGAAAAACCATAAAAATATAACTAAAATGTAACTATGCCATAATCCGAGGCGAAATCAGTCTTACTCATTGCACTTCCTCATTCATTGGGACAATAAAATTTCGGAAGTTACTGCTCTTGCGAAACCATACTAAATGATTTTGGGTTTTATATTTTCAGCTCAGTTGGAAGTGAGTGGGATTTTATAGTTCTAAATGGAGACCTTTTTGCTTCAGCTGTTTTAACATCGGCGCCTTTTTAGTTTCTTTATTATTTTTATAAATAGGAGAGCGTTTGAGCTTACAATCGGCAGGCAATGAGTTCGAACGTCACACCCGGACATTGATTTCATCTTACGCTCTCCGGCCACTACACAAACATGGGTATCCATTCTTTGATTAAAATTCATCGGGCTAGCCACCTGTTCGAGCTTCGAGGTGCACATAAAGATGGCTTCCTAGAACCAAATTTTGTGTGGTTTGGTTTAGTAACAAGTTATATGCCTACAATAAGAGGAAGAAGAAAATAAATAAAACCATATTGAATGATTCTCACTTTTACATCTTCGTCTTCCACGATAAATAAATGGACATATTTGCTTTTTGTAGTTAAACTGTAGTTCAACTATTTACGGAAAGGCACGTTAAGTAGCAGCATGTGCGCTTTTTGCTGGGTTCGTTCTGGTTTTGCTTAAAATTTTCGTAAGCTGCCACATTTTTTTATAACGCGGCGGTACTTTCGACCCACTTTTTTGTAATTTTTGTACCTTTTTATTGCCAGCTAGCTCAATAGCAATGCGTCATACCCTGAAGTACTCTCTCTTTCCTGCTAATTCACAGGACTCTCTTTCTTTGCAAACCCCTCGGCAATACGAAACGGTGCAGAGAGGAAAACCATGACGGTGGCGCCTCGCAGTGGCTACAAACAAAACATCGTTTCCATGACTACCGTCCTGTTACTGTTAAATATTCGATAGTTAACAACGTTTGCCGCAACGAGCATTGGCGTAACTCGTGTTATACACGCTGATCACAAATAAAATTGATCACAGGCGCCAATGAAAATATGACCACTGTCTACACTGAACTTTATAAAGCTATAATGGAACGATTTTTTAACGCAGTCTAATAAGCTACATAAATATGTAAAATATGAAATTTAAACCAAATTTATAGATCAAATTGATAGTTACATTAAAATAACACATGGATAAATTAAACAAGTTAAACTTAAAAAAAGTTGACGGCTCTATGTCAGCGAATAGGGTGCTACAGACTAGGCAAGTTTATTTTTTATCTCTCTGTATTTGTACGAAGCGGTGCAGAGAAGGACAGCTGTGACTGCAGCGCTGCCGGCCACACCTTTGTTTACGGTCGTATACTTGTTAACATTATAGAGGCAGTTTTGTACTAAGTACACACAAACCTTAAGCTGCAGCCAACCTGCGGTTAAATTTCCACGAGGCTTTGAAATTTTAAAAGAAATGAGTAGAACAGCGCGCCGCATAAAGTGTTAGAGTGGGACAAAATTGTGTCTCCTGCAAGGTTCCTGCCTAATCCGTAAGCGCCACCGTCATGGCTTTGCTGTCTGCACTGCCTCGTTCCACAATAAACAATAAAGTGCATCCATGTACAAATCGGATGTATGTTAAAATGTTACTTCAAATACACTCAGGCGAGCAAGGCCAAGTTCCCGTTACAATACTTCAACGATGTATAACGAGAAATTTAAGTTATAAAACCGTATAACATGCTATTTGTTGGCAATAAAACCTAAGATTTGTTTCCGAAAAGATCAGAAGTGTAAAAACCGTACGTATGAAATTTCTTTTGATAGGTATTTCTATGCCGCTATAGAAGAGCAATCAGTGGAGATGGAATAAAACTATAAATAATTAGATAATCATCCACAAATAACAGTTAAAACTTCTGCTGTAAATATACAATTTATTTCTATATTAATAAAGTAGTGTTAGGGTTGATATATCTCTCTGTTTATTATTACATAAAATATAACAGAATAGTTGTTTAATCAATTTTCTGAAAATTGATGCAATTAACTTTTAATTAAAATTGGTTGTAAATTAATTTTACAAAATGTTACACTTTGGTGCGAAACCATTTGCACCTCTTTATATAAAAAGAAATTATCCAAGATGTAAAATAGACATTAAATTACGTAAAGATCTTAAACAACCGAATTTTTTAAATACATGTTTTATAAAGTGTTTATTGGCAATTCTACTAATTGTAATTACAGCGATAAATGCTTCTCATTAATGTTAGAAATGAATGTTTACTCTCACATCACCTTAAGCTAATATTCTGTAACGGCTTAACCTCCGTTTCGCCCTTCTAAGCTCGTCTTTGCAGAATGTGTCACTTAGCAGCGTTAGATATCTAGTTCAATGATCGTGTGTAAGACAAAGATATCAATAGCATCTAAGTTCTCAGTGCAAAGCCGAAACAGCTCTACCCAAAGGGCCCGAGTGTTCGTAAAGCACAGTTCGTTAAAGACTAATGTTGCATGCAATCTACATGTTATGCATTCGCGGCTATTTCCATCACATGCAGGCTTTAATGGGAAGCGTCTAGTACACCGAGTTAGCAAATGTTTTTACTTTCCACAGAATCAAGTAAAATATTTTAGCACACATATATAACTTCGAAAACAAATGAGCACCTGATTAGGCCCTTAGAGGGAAACTTACACCCTAAGTTTTTGCTGGGTGATACTATAGTTATTTATTGGAAGTATAGAACTAATTTGCTTTGTGATGTATTACAATTACTTACAAAAATGCAATCCTAAGTCCATAAGAATGAAAAGTGTTTCAAACTGGGAAAAAGCCTTAAAATTAAATTACCAACAATAAATTGTGAAGCAGTGGTAGCGAAAAACCTTATACATGAAACAGATTATAGATTAATCTTTTGCAGATACCCATCCTGAAATCTAATATTGTAGGATTAAACGGAAAAGTTAATAAACTACTTAATTAATATGCTTTTGACAAATAACACTTTACTAACCCTTCACTATTTTTATATATTTTTTATTAAATTGGGAGTTTACTTTGCCTTACTAGCGTAAAAATATTTCAAGCAATTTTTTTATTTTACTATTTGTTCAATGAACGATTGATTTAAGATATTCATTACTGCACGAACTAAAACATATGGAAGAAGCATAATTTAATAAAGAATTTGCAATTTTTATTACTGATCCAGATATCGTTTATTCTATTTCTATGTTTAACAGAAGAGGTTGTTTCCAATAAACGAAGCAAACCCCGTCAAATTACAAAAAAAATTATGTCCATGTTCTTATTTACCGGTAATTATTGTTTTCTGCATTAAATTGCCATCACTACAAGGTGATGGTTCTTATGGGACGAAAATACGAAGCAAAGGTTGATTCGATTATCTTGGAACCTTTGATTAATTTGGATTCCGAGTAATTTAATTAAACAGGAAAAATGGGATAAAATACCTTTGATCTTCTGATTTAAACAATGTCTTGCAGTTTGAAGCGTACAAAATTATGTTGTGATATCAACGATGCCAAGGGCTTCGATCCGGCTGTAAAGCTCTCGAATTAGAAACGCGCCGAAGAAATTTCCATGTTCCTTGCAGGTTATTGCTTATTAGTGCGAACGGTATGTGTTCTATTAAATCTGACAAGAACGACAGTTTGCAAACATAAATTGAATTATTCCATTCCGGAGTTCGCGACTATCTTAGCCGTAAAAATTTAAATTTCGTTTCTCGGCTTAATTATCTCGCGTTCTTATTAAAAGACGTCACTAACACTCCCCTCACTTGAACCGAGAAATTATTTAAATCGCGAAGGCCCGATGCGTGCGACGGCGATTAGCAACAATGGTCGACACTAACTCATATTTTACCAAATTCAACACCTACTCCATTAAAGCTTTGATGAATAATGCAGTGCATTTCTCCGATTTCCTCCATTTTCTTGCTTATTCTTTCAATTAGTCCACTGCCTGCTAGCATCGTGTTTTTGACACCGTCGGTGGTTAACACTAATCCACTTTTTCAACTCGAGGCTGATTCGGATTAAAGTGTTTTCTTTTTTAGAGGCAGCGCCGTATTTCTTAACGCGGAGGCTGTGACGCTAACCAAACAGTTGAAGTGTGTGACAGTTATGAGTTGGTCACCACAGGTACTGATTACTTAAAGGTGATTGGTGGAAGCGTTCGCGCTGTCATTATTCACGCTGTCACATTTCCCTTAAAGTTATTCCGTAACGAACTTCTGGAGGCTGATAGTCATTTGTTATTCGAAAATAATTTTCTTGCCGCTTAAACATTAAAAAATAAATCTGACATAATGTACGTCACTTGTAAATTAAATTGATTCACATTTTAAGCGTTTCGTTCGATGACACTTCCTTAATTTGAATATTGAAAATTCTTTGATAAAAATACAAATCTCTGGATGTTGTGTTTACTGCCGTGTCTGCTATTAATTGATTACTACCGGAAGTCTCTGATTAAGATGTAAATAACAATAACGCATGGTACATACACTATAATACAAACTGTCGAGTAATATTTATTAGTCATTTAGTGTTGCTGACTATTTGAGTTTCCTGTTTGTAACACTAGATTCGTTTACTGTAACTACTTTTGTTAAAATTTATTTTGACGGTATTCCAGAATCGAACATATCCATTTCCCGGACATGAAAAATTGCTCTTGATTGAAATAGCTAAGAAGAGTAGTTTCGGCGATAATTGAACCTAAATACCTAAGTGCCCTTAAATTCAAAAAATACAAACTGCTTTTAATCAATTATAAATGTTTAACATCATAGGAATTTTCTGTAATTTACTTGTGGATGAAGTACCCGTGCAACAAAGATGAGTCATTTATTTTGTGCACGATAGTGTTCGACCTCATAGAACACGTTTTTCGGTGGCGTTGAATATTTAGATAAGGTTGTTCACTTAAAGCAGATGTTTTGCAGATACAATTATTTACTGTCAATTTTGTATTTTTTGTGATTAAAAACACTTCGAGTTTTTGGAATCGATTATCTACTAACTACTTTTCTCAATGTTTCCAAACAAAGGTTTTTCAAATATGCAACTAAAATTGGCGAATATTTCGACATGAGTTCAGTGGACTACAGAATTTAACGAAAGCAGATTTCTAAAACCGTAAATAAGTAAAAATTCCATAAACGCAAATAAATTGTTGCTAGTATTTAAATTTTCTGAAAAACACTAATCGTGAATTAAAGTACACACAGCTTTAGTACATAAAGATAATCTATAAATCACGTTCAATGAAAAGAAAATATCACACAACCTCATTGATTACTTTGTTTGTCCTATTGTTAAGTCAGGCTAGTATTTCATGCCGCCGCTGGCTTTTTAATGCACAGTGGGATGGTAATTCTTCTCGTAGATCTTCTTTTGCGACAAGTTAGCGCGGGAGATACGATCTTCAGTGTACTATCATTCCGCGAATGCCGCCAGCATAAGCAATTTTAGTAAATTACGACCTTAGTCAGATTCAACCGGCACGCGCATCCAGTTGAAATTCCAATCTCATCTCGTTTAAATATCGCGGAATTTCATATCAATTATAGTTAGGATTCAATTGCGCATCCATTTGATTTCGATGTCTGTAGTACTTCTTCCATATTGTCACGCATCTATTTGATTTCAATGTCTATAGGACTGAGTTCATATTTCGCGCGCTACACACCTACTTTTGGCTTGCAGTCGGCGATTGTTACCGGTCTTTTCCGGCTTGCCTTTGTTAGCAGCATGAAGCCAGTTTAAGCATCAGTTAAAGTGTTCAGTGAATGTATGGCATGCAATTTGATTTTTGGGTAATGGTTGCCCGCGCCTTTTCGCCGGATCTGCTTTCCTGAACCATAATTTAGGCACGTTTCAATACTACGCTATTGTCAGCGGATTTTAGGCTTGCCGGTTTACTTCATTCGCGAGCTAAGTAAGAAAGCCTTCTTCGGGATGTATTTAATTTCACCTTTGTTCTATCGTGGACTATTTTCTCCTTATAGCAGTCAGTGAGGCAGTTTGCTAAGGTCTTAGTTTTAGTTGCATCTGGACATGTCCATATCGTCAAGTCGATACCCGATCACAACGCAGGACACGGACTCGATTTCGAAACGGCCTTTGTATGGTCATTTACTGGCGACTAGTGCCCTGTCACTTTGGGCCGTGTTCGGACATTTTGACATTTGGATTGCCGAAGTGACCTTGGGAGTATACAGTTCGCCCCGCTAGCTCGGTACCTAGAAGCACACAAAGCGTTTCGTCTTGCAAACTATTGCCTGATTTTAATGTGTGCGATAATATTGTATCTCTGTATTGTGTAAGTACGTATTAAGATGTATGTGTTTTTTGAGGTGCCTCGTAATTTGTCGACCTGTAATATTACATATATGAATTAATGACAATTATGTGATATTTGCATTATTTATTTGTTACTGTTGCCTGCACTTGAATTGAGCTTGTGCTACTTGAGTTTACAAATTTTCTTTGAATGCCTGGATACATTTGTCGTTACATGGTAAAAATTCGTTGGTGCCCTTGTATTCGAGTATTTTAAAGAACTGTGCACGCCGTCTCCAGTTGAGCTAGTTTCGGTCGGCAATTTTATCCAAGTAGCCTTCATTACCGGATCATTTAATTTACTATTATTATTGCATATGTGATTTTCTGCCAATTTAAATTATGTCATATACATTAGAATATTGCATTTGTAAATTTCGATCGATTTTGTATGTGTTTTATTAAGCAGGTTGCATGTTGTAAAATACGTTTTCGAGCTTATCTCTTTTACAGGAAACATCTGCTAGGAATTTTGCTTATCGCCCGGGAAGACGTCACAAGCAGATAGAATTCTTAGGAATTGTTTTGTTATCCTTCATTTTTTGTGGTCGCAACTCCAGGGCTTGAACGGTTTAAATGTATTTCCATAATCGTTACCTTACTACAGTTCTTTAAATTTACTAGATGATTTTAATTTGCAGTTCTACGTATTTTAAAATTAGGTAAGCTATTTCACAGACAACGAAACAAGGTAGGTACAAATCCTGAAGCTCAGCACATCGCCGTGTCCGTATTTTCTATAGTTATGACTACCGCGGGCGAGTTCCTTCTACCTATTCTTTAAGTCAACGACCAACTCCCATCTCACTCAGCTGTTAGACTAATTTTCAAGCTTGTGGCAGGTTGTAAACAAGATTTCCCCTGTAACACAATGTATGCTCAAATACAAAGCAAAGCTTTCTTAAAAGAATTAGGGGCAACAATAAATTTTAAATATTTGGGAAGACGCTGAACTACAATTTTAAGGCGACTATGCTTAAATTTGGAAATTGAAGTAGTATAGTAATTTTTGCACCTTAATCTTTACGAAAATTATTTATGAATATGAAAACTGCACATAAAATGTGCTATGGAAGCTAGAAAAATGTTATTATAGGTACCACGTTAGAGAAAGACCGATACCATTTGCTTGAGAGAGTTCCAATGTTCGTTTCTTCCATTACTCAGGGTTGGGGTGAGCCATACAAAATATTGTTCATTTAGCCTGTATGGGTATTATTACATCCCTCTGTATAAACCTTTCGCAAATACAAATCATTACAATAATGTTAATTGCTTTGTGTACTGTTTTTAGTTCACCACAAGCTCATGTTTTGCAAAACGGTTTGTGAATACTGAGGATAAAAAGATAACATAGAATTTAATTAGGTTTCAGTATAATTGGAAATATCTATAACTTCATTTAGAAGTAGGTACAATTTGATTAGGAAATTCTAGAAAGGAATTCGCTTTTACATTTTATTCGATAACTTTCACCACATTAAGTGGTGGAACTAAATGGGATCCAGAAGGTTCGAAGTATCTGGGCCTTCAACTTACGAGGAAAAAGGGGGGGGGGGCATTAGCATCAGGCAAAAGAGTCTGATTTTACGATTATTGCTCTTTGGGGCTTGCATATATTCTTGGACCGCGGGCCTTCATTGAAGTTCCGTCACCGACGTGGTTGTGTATATCAAATTACCCATACGGTAGTTGTTAAATTTTAGATTCCCAATTGGCATTCTTTTTTTTTTTAATCAACTATGCGGTTCCAGTTTTCTCAAAATGTTGGGGTCTTAAATTTATGCTGTAAGTTGTTCGTTTGGTGACGTTTTGAAAGCGGATTTATCTCGAATAACCTTCAGTAATTTAATGCAAATTGAGTTTGATGGTTCAATGAATTACTGCATCTATCTGATAAACACAGGATTTGATAGTATTTCGAAGCAACTTGTTGGCCGCCGCAGATGTCAGGTATGGGGTTGTTATCGCTCACTTTTATGTTGGGTTCAATTAGCTTTTAGATATAATCTTCTCTCCTTTTACGAGTAACCTCGAAGCAAGTTACCTGTCAAATATTTCAATGCTGAAGCAGCTGTCGGTCGCTGTTGCCCCAATCTGTTCGGCCACAAACTTGGCATTGCGAGAAAACCATATCATGTGGTATCATGAGTTCGTTCTGGGTGACTCCTCCGATCTTTCAACTTAAGTGTACAGAATAGGGTTATTCTTATTTCATCTTCTGAGTACATGTGGTACGGTCACCACCTTAGCATTTGGAACCGCGTAGCGTGTCAAATCGCGTTTGTTATAGACGTTATAATTGTGGGTTTTCATTTGATTGTTGCTAAATCATTATATTTGCTTTGTATATTTTCCGGATTAATGTAGTATTTTCTAATTGTTAGGAATAGTAAACGTGTGATTTCACTGATGGTTGTGATGGCTGCTCCACTTTGCGGTGCCAGTTTGTACTGACTTTGTACTGACTGAACTGTTTGTAATTATTTATTTTCTCAGGGTTAGGTTCAGAATTTCACTATATTCTCAAATTTTAGGTTATTTGTTGCAACGTAGCTCATTTGCTCGTTCTTAGTAGATAATTCACAACCTCGTAAATTGACAGATGAACACAAAATGGTTTGGGCGTACAGCGTGTATTTGAACGTTTAAAATCGTGAAATAATGTGAGAAAGCGTCAGGTAAATAATGCGAATATTTCCGCTTGGCAACAATTAAAACCTCACCTTCGTTATTCTAGAATGACGTAGACCCACGCCGACATTCACATGTTCTGTCTTTCGGCAAATGGTTTGGAACTCCGCCGATTTTGCAAAATTTACTGACGCCAAGGCCCCCACGGACTATGACGGCGTAGTTGGACCGTTGGATAAGCGATAGGCCTCTTCGGCAAGGTTTAATCTCGTATTTAAGTAGTTTACCCGGACACTGACACTCGAATTTCAGGCACTCCTACCTTTTTTTAAAATTAGCCTTGATGCTGGTCGCAAATGACGCTCCCGGTTTTCAGCCTCTGACACCGCTTTCCTGGCCTCCGATGTTGAAAGGGGCGTTCTTGCAGACCCCGCTGATGTCCTTGATTGCTGACCTCTGGGTTCCGATGCTAATTTTGGTCTAGTCGAAGATCGGAAACTCCAGGTGCTCGGCTGCCGATGTCCACTCGAAGTCGGATTGAAATTTTTTTATTTTTTTTTGTTGCGGAACTTCCCACAAACGATAGTATAACTGTTCGAACACTTAGGCAATAAAATGAACCACTTTTTATCTTGGTAATACACTTTTATTACTATAAAATGATTAATTAAAATTCGAGCACAAATTCGATAAATTTCTATTTTCCTTTGTTCTCCTTGTTAATAACAAAAAAGCATCAGGTTGCTATGATACGGTGTTCTACTATTAATTGGTAATTAGCTTTGATAATATTAACCATAAATAGAATAAAGTTTAATTACATAAATTAAAAATCTAACATGTTCTTAAATCTAAAATATTGTATTTTGCTTATAGCTAATATTGTTCTTTAGCGTTGCACTGCTCTGCTCTTTTGCACTTTGTTTTTAATACACTGTTATCCGAGTCCACCATTTTTCACATCGCATGCTTCTCTTCTGTTGCCTACATTCAGGATTGCTCATTGCAAATTTTCTAGATTATCCTTACCTTCAATTATCCTTCACATTGCTCACAATTTTTACTGTCCTTTGCTTTTATTGATAACTATGCTCATTTATATGCGCATAACAACCTTTTGTGTCAATTACCTTCGTTTGGTCTGGCTTTACATGTGCACAAACCTATCATTTTAATTATATTACTTTATTCAAAAGCCAAATTTAAACCCTCTGAAATATGCTTTGCTTTTGCGTGCCGTTATCCGACTAATTACTACTTCTCGCATCTCATTAAAATTTATTTAATACTTTGATTATTGTTTAAATTTGAAATTATATAAAATATCCTAACTCTGTGCTTTATTGACTTGGTTAAATATTTTGCACTGCAAACAGAGCCAAATTGTGGGTTTAATACCATTTCAATATATATGCGCCCTATCCGATGATTGTGCGAAGAACTTGGTTTGTATTAGATGAGCAATACCATATCTACAACGCGTCCAAGAAAGTTTGCAACATATGGGAAACTCCTTTAATAGTTTTTTTAAATGTTACTGTGCGTCATTTAAAACCAGTTTTAGTAATATAATATTTTTCAATTATTTTACGGTTTGGCGGGAAATGAAATTAATTAAAAATTGTAACAGGAGTAAACTTACATTTATTTCTATAGAAAATTAAAAGTGTGCTAGAAAACTATTGTTGTATTTAAAAGTTAAGTTCAGATATACAGTTTAGATAAAAAGTAGTAATTTTTATATTTCAATTTTCAATTAAAAGAACGAATAAATAAAAGGAAAACAGTTTTTGTTGGAACTTTATGTTTGAATTTAATTTTTAAACACGGCAATGTTTTTGTCACAACTTTTTTTTAAATAAATATAGATTACCACTGTCGTAATTTTAAATTAATATTATTTCCGGCCAAATCGTTAAACAATTGTTAAATATTATATTGCTAAAACTAGTTTCAACAGATATACAAACTTTTATAAGGAGTAGCATTTTATAAGAAATTAAAAGTTAATAATTTTCCCATATGTTGCATACTTTTTTAGGCACGTTGTATAATTGCTTCATCGTACGATGCAACCCGCGAATCATTTTCTCAGTATCTTTTTAACGCTAAGTGATACTTTTTCAATTAGGACTTTTTACTACTTTGCCGAATCGATTCCGAGAGCTCTTAATTAGAAAAATCCTTTTATGTGTGCAAAATCCCCGTATAATAGCTGTTGATTTGAATGATAATAACTTACGTGTGCAAACTGTTCATCTATGGTTGTATTTAATTGCATTTGATAAGTACTTGAGGTTGAACCGCTAAGGTCTTTATTTTATCTTTTATATTTCCAGCCTTGGTACTTGAACTTATATATATGGCTGTTATTTTATTTAAACTTATCGATATCTTTGTTGTGTTCCTAAGACTGTAACGTAACGGAAGCATAACTCAAACTTCGATTTTACTATATCTACTAGATAGCTACAACTTTACCTCAAGGCTGATAAATTGTTTAACACTGTTTGCAGTTAGCTTTTCCTGTGAAAATTGCATTTATCAGTTAGAGGATAAACTTTTACCTTTTCACTCACTCGTCTCATCTCCTTTATAGTAACTATACACAAAAGTACAGTTATTACAAGCAATGCTATCAATTCCTGCTCTCAAATAACTGATGGCCGTAATCATTATTGAATATTTATTGTGATTTTCTTTTGAGATTAAAGGCAGCCCTCATCTGAATGGAGAGCAAAATACCGGTTTCAATCACGTTTTTATAAACCCTTTGTGTGATTTTTGTTTGTGCAGGTTCATATTTGACTAAGTGATTTGTAGATATTACAGATAGACAAATAAAGCTTATTTATAGTTCCCAATAGCTATAAAAGAATTAAAAATGTATGTAAAGGTAGATAAATTGTTTAGTTAACTTTGAAGAGTGGTTAATTGGAAGGAAGGGTATTGAAGCCTGCGCAATTTTTTAACGTATTGTTTAGAAAACTTAGATCGGTTGTAATTACTGAAGTTTACTTCTCAGGTTAACTTGAAACAATGCGCAACAAAGCCTTCCAGTCTTGCCTATTTGAGCTTCGTTTGTGGTTTTCTCTGTTCTGCATTAATTAACTTACAACTTTTGAAAAGTAATGCCTTGGTGCTTGATAAACGCTGTGTCCAAAGAGCTTTTATATTCGGCGAGTTACTACACAAAGTGTGTTAGTTTTAATCCAATTTTTGTTTTTAATGTCGGGATTACATTAGCTTTAATGGTCCAACTTGCCGGGAATTTAATTTTTATATCGTGAACTTTCTACATTGATTTTAAAAACGGCAAACACGCTGAACATGAAAAGCGCTTTACTCTCCACAATAAAGGCATTAAATATCCTGTACATCATAATTCGGGAGGGTTGAATGCGATTCGATACCACCGCAACTACAGCCAAGTATTCCCAGTCAATAGTACGACCTCAACCCCTTTACTGCTATTTAATGGGATTAATAGGTGTCCAGCGATATCATCCTGACCTTTATTATAGGTATTCAAGTTCTCCAGCTTGTAGATTTCGCAACCCGCGACGGCAGCTTTTGCTGATAGCAAGCGCCGAAACAGGGGACCTAACCGAACTCTCAAGGCTCTGGCCACACAAACAGATATTCTGCGAAATTATTAATCAAAACGGAAACGGTTCTTCCAGACATGTCTGTTTTAAAATTCACGCTCTCGCGGTGGCTAAATCAGAGTTAGCTTTTGGGTTAATAGGCTGCAAATTAACTTTGGTCATTCGCAATGATTTATTTTACTGGGCTACCTGCAACCTGAAATTAAACTAGGATATACTGGCTAAGTACGAATGCATATAACTGCCTTCCATTAGCAATTTATCAGTACATTAGTATGCATTATTTGAGCTGCAAAGCTACATAACCTCACTTTTGGTTTCACCACATACTATGATAATTTGTCATGCTTATGAACGAAATAGTGCGAAGTGCGAACTTCTGCTGAGAGGTCATTTACATTCTCCAAAAGGCACTGTGATAAGAAAACCTTTATTAATAAAAACGTTTGCTATAGAATAATGCTAACGAAAGAAATATTAAAAAATGTTTTACAACTTTCAAAACATTATATGCCTCTTTCCCTTTATGACATTTCTTCTATTATAAACGCGTAAGGTCAATATTATAAATTTAACGGTTTCGAACATCACTGAGCTAATTTTAGGCAAGGTCTGCTTTTGACTTCCAATTTTAGATGTCACAATAAAGCAAACGATATGACATATTAGGTTCATATGAATTATACAGCACCAGAAAGCGTTATATGTGAGAGTTCGTTGGACCTCAAAAATTATAGATGCAAAAATGTTCGCCCCTTAACAGACGTAGAGCAACTTGAGACCTAGGACTGGCATCAATTCGTCATTTGTGATAGGCTATAAACGTTTCAAACATTTTATTAAATTAGCGGTAACTTTTTAAAAAAAGTCAAGGTTTTTAATGCATTCCCTCGTGTCCACCTTTTTATGTTAGAGGAATGAGCTTTATTAGATATTCTTTATTATTGATTATACCTATCGCTTTTTCCTCTCCGTATGACGGTTGGTGATGCACATGCCGTGTTGGAACTAATCTTCAATGAGTCATAACACATTATAACCTAGAATCTGCGGACGTGCATATAAATAGAACATCGGGATATACCCTTTATCAACGTTTACTATGGCTGAGTTCAGTTAAGTAATTGGACTTATCGTATAGCTTAGTCTGCTTCGCATTTTTTTTGTAATATTGATATCCACTACTGTTCCAGATCGTTGTTCTTTCACAGAATAAAGTAAATACAGGCCTGGCAGTGATTGGCAGTGAAGCTACTCTTGGGAATTAAACGTTCAACAAAATGCTGACTTTTAATCGACCAGTCTCAATTATTATTCTTTTATATATTATGGCAACAAGTCCAAAGTTTTCCTTCAATGCAACCAGATCAACTACTCACTAGTCAGTTTGTTTCTCGTTCCTGTTATTTACTGTTAGTATTTTTCAGTTTTCGAGAGATTTAGTCTTTCTCCACCACTACTCGCCCGTTTAGGGACAGGTTAGCACATCGCCAACTTCCTGCGCGTCGTTAGAGGCGACTAATGCAGAGACAGGATTGGAAGCCAAAGATTGCAGACTCATTGCCAGATTCGAATAATGTGCTAATCATCTGTAAATCTTTTTTTATTGGCGAAACCTCGAGAACAAATAGGTGGATTCTTCGTTGACGACTTTTGACATGTGGAATATGAAGACCCTCCTCGAAGCTTCTGGATTTAGAAAGAAATGGATGCATTTAAATTGCAAATAGTGAGTGAATTGCGCTTGTAATGATGAGGAGAAAAAGCAACAGGAACCGGAAAGACAGTAATGTACTCAGGCAGAGAAGAAAGCGAGGCACGAGCAAATGGCGCAGGCTTATTAATGTCCAAGGGACGCATGCTAGAGTGGTAATCAAATAGTTATCTTTCGTTTTCACACAAAAGCCAAAAATTATAATACAAGGTTTTGCATCAACAGATATGACTATAAGGAAACCTTTAACCCTATTTTAACGCAAATGTTGGAAGCCACAACAAAGGCTTAGAGAATACAACGGAAAGGCATCGTCTAGGGAAAAAACCACAACGGCCATAGGAGGAAGCGCATTTCCACATAGAACAATACACAAGGTTAGGTGGACTTCACCGAACTAAAAAACACAGAACCTACTAGATAATATTGCAATAAACAGAAGATGACGTAGCTCTCAGTAATAACTATTTACTAATAGGAGCAAATCAAATAAAAATAGCAAACCACATAGAGAAGTACTCTGATATCAATAAAAAAATATACAATTTTGAAAGACTTCGTTTCATCTTGAAGAAGTATAATTCTGAAATCAGGAGATGTGGAAGTGCCTGAAACAAATAAAGAGCAAGAATTTAAATGGAAACTAGTAAAACATAACATCACAGAAGTGTGGCTAAACCATACCAGTAAAAAAAGAAGCCTATGGGATAGAATGGTTATCAGGTGGGACATGGATCAGCTGGTATAATAAATAAAAAGGTAAAAATTCCAGCAAGAGAAGGCAAAAGACCTCGCCTAGCATGTTGAAGAAACAAAAGTAAACAAAAATATGCGAGAAATGTATGGAATCACCAATAGACTACCCAGTAACATATATAATAACAACAAACCAATAAGAGACCTAGAAGGAATCATGATTGCATCAGAAGAAAAATAAAATTAAAGAACGGAACAACACTTTGAAGAATTAATAAGTGAAGAAGCAGAAGTATTTGTATTTGTCAACGCACCAATGACCAGATAAATAAAGAAGGCGATAGCCCAATTGAAAGATGGAGAACGACAGAGCCTTACAATATATACCAGTACAATAATTACAGCTCTCTTGAAAAAGCGTGGAATGCAGAGTCAATCCCTTATAAATGTTAATAAATGATTATACTGAAGCTACCCAAAACGGCAGACTTCGATCTCGTGCAGCGTGGAATAGTTATTCTGTTGTTAACCCAGTCCAATGACGCATATTTCTCAACCACGACATTTTCTTTCTGCCGATCCACTTCTTTCTCTCAATTTTACCATTTAATATTAATCGTAGAAATTCATAGTTCTGTCCACGGGCACATGCCCAAGATACTCTAGCTTTCTTCGTTTTATTATATTTAGTAGTTCCCTTTCCTTATTTATTAAATTTCAGACTTGTTCATTCGTCTTTCTTGCTGTCCAGGGAATTTTGAGGGTTCGTCGGTGACACCCCATTTCAAACGCTTCAATGCGGTTCAGCTTTTAACGTCCAGCTTTCGCACCCATATAGCAACACAGACCAGACGTAACAGTTTACAAATTTGGTTCTTGTGGTTAAGTGGAGATGATGATTACTTAGTATTCTTCTGTACTTCATAAAAGCGTTTCTTGCTAATTGTATGCGGTATTTTATTTCTTCATCTGGATCCCAGGTTTTATTGAGCCAACAGCCAAGGTATTTAAAGTGGCTAACTTGTTCAATCTTTGACCCATTTACTTGTAAAATCTGTGGGCTCATATCAATCTTGCTGGCTATTAATAGCTTGGTTTTCTTTATATTTATGCTTAACCCCATTCGCGTACTATGTTCGTTTACCTGTTTCACCATCCTCTGCAGGTCCTCAATACTTTCGGCCAATATGGCAGTATCGTCAGCTTTCTCCTCCGATTCTTATTCCTTTTTCTTCTTGCAACACTTCTTTAAAAATGACCTCTGAGTATACATTAAAAAGGCAAGGTGATAAAGCACAACCCTGTCGTACACCTCTTCTGATGGGTATTTCGTCAGTTTCTTCAGCTGTATCCACTTTCACTGTTCCTGATTGGTTCCAATAGAGAGTCCTTAGAAATTTGATGTCCTTTTCCTCTAAGCCAATTTCTTGTAGGGTATCAATTAATTTCATATGTTGAACACGGTCAAACGCTTTTTCATAGCCAATAAAGCATATGTAAAGTGGTTTACGTACTTCCCAGCATCGTTTCAATAACGTTTGCATACAAAATAAAGCCTCCATTGTTCGAAAGCCTTTTCTAAATCCCATTTGCTCATCAGACTTACCGAAATCTAATAACTAGCGGGGTATCACACTCCTCAATAAGATGCTAGGTAGGATTTTAAAACGCAGGGTGGAATCAGGGGTAGAATCAAAATTGTGCAGGAACCAACCAAAATTCTGTCCAAATAAGTAGTGTATAGATTACATAAATACATTAAACACAATCATAGAGTAGCCAGCAGAATAGAAAATTCCGCATATATTTTAGGAGAACAATCCACTGAACCATGCAGACTTGTGGAAAGTACTAGACTTCATAGGAATGTCAAACAAAATAATAAAGGTAATCCAAACATATTGAAGACCAACATCGAATCTGTACTAGGGTATGGATTATAAACGAAGAAGAAATACGTTTTCCTAAAAAAGTGTTTAAGAAAGATAATGTCAATAAAGTGATTGAACTATATAACAAACACAGAACTTTGGCGTAAAATAGTTCAGAAAAGACTTATAATAGAAATAAGGCAAGGCAAATGGAACTGGGTGGGTAATACGCTTCGAAGAGAAGAAATCAATATAGCAACATACTAGACTGGAATCCGCAAAGAAGCCAAAAAAAGGGAAGGCTCAAAATAACGTGAAGGATAACTATAATGAGAGAGATAACAGCACAAGGAAAGACATGGTGGGAAAAATAAATGGCACAGAATAGAACAAAATGGAAGTTACTTGTCAAGGTTCTATACATCCCCTTGTCAGAATATACGGCATGGAAAAATTGTCATTGACCTACTGTCAATTTTCAAGGCAGACAAGCTGTGTAATCCATTGTTGAGTCAGTATCAGTATCATCATTATCCTCAGGTATGACATCCATCGTCAGATGTATTTCTCCTTTAAATATTTCCGTCCATTACAATTGTGTGCTATGTTTATCCAGTTGGTTCCGCCTAATCTTTTAATGCCATCTATTCATCTATTTAGTTTGGCAACGCGCTCTACCTCCTCTTTAGTACATTAGCCTCCAGTTGACGAGTGAGGTATACATGCTACATTATATTCCTTCCATCTTAATATGCCCTGTTCTTCTCTCTCTATTTTCTCTTATTCTAGATCACCGTTCTTGAATTTGTTATCTGAGCTACTTCTATTCTACTTTTGCTACTATTTATCGGTATACATACCTGGTGACCGGTTACATACAGACATAGCAAAAGCAAGGTTACTCGAAACATTTAATTTAAATTAAAGAACAAGTTTGCCTAGATCAGAACTTTAAATTATGGGGGAGAGGGGTGGGGCGAACGCGAAATGTATCGTTTGTTTACTAAAGATTCAAAACTTGCTATGTCCGGTTTTGAAATCGGTCACCCAGTATATGAAATGTTGGGTCAATATTAGGGGTCTATTAAAAATGCAATTAGTTTGAACTGTTGAACAAAATAAAGTGACACGGCTGTTATAAGTAATGTATATATATTGTTTTCAGGTTTAGAATTTACATCTGCCTTGTGCTCCATTTCGAAATGTCAATTTCTGGGTACGTGTCGGTTGTTGTGCTCTGATTTGGGTATTGGTTGACGTCACTATAACCAAGCTTACGACCTTACGGGATAATGTTCTTGCAGAGTGTATAGTTTTAGGCTTCATAATTGTAAAGAGAAATATAATTGAGAAACTAACCAGCTAGATTCAGACTTGATAGCTCCAAACTATAGCACGCAGTTACCATTTCAATTCGTTGCAATTAAATTTAAATTAAAATGCTTTTGCCTGCATTTCCCTAGCCGCAATATTTGCTAGCAATTTAGACAATTAGAGCAACGCCACTCAAATCCCAGTTTTTTTGTAGCAATCGTTGACGAGTGGCTTTCAAGTCGTTTGAAGTTGAAGTACATATTTGGAAACAACTTGAATAACTAGTACCGCTGTAAATCATACGAGTCACTCCGAAAAGTTGGAACTTTATTGCGATTTAAAATAGCAAATAACGCCTACGCACAGGATCTTAATCTGTTCCAATACCACTAACGAAACGTTCGGAAAGAACTGGTGCCCATATGCCCAGTTTGGAAATTATTGCTCCCCCAGGACGCATTCCCGAACACATGTCTATAGAAACTTCTCGGCCTAATTTGTAGACTTGAATTCGTTGTTAAATTTCAAGCACTTATTTTCGAAACACCCGGTTTATGGCAACTTCCACAGTAAAAACTTTCAGATACGGTTGTTTTCAATAACTTCACCTCGCGTAACGACTGTTTGAGAAAGTTTATGAAACTGGAGGTAAATTTTATTATCAATAAATAAGGCTTTATAGAAATTCGATGTGGTAATATTTTGATTTGAATCTCTCTTAGCTGAGAATTTATAACAGTTTAAATCTGCAAGGGGTTGTAGGGAAACGCCGGGGCCCTAAACGATATTTTTGTTGAGTTTTCAATGTAGCCACGAACGGCTTTTCAAAGTTTCCACAGGCATTATGCTTTGATAACAACGCCTCCTGCCATCAGCTGACGTAACGAGCTCGGGGATACGTCATCGCAACAAAACTGAGTATTAATGGGCAAGGACATACCAAAATAAACAAAGCCCTCCACCGCTTCAGGTGTAATTCGGAGCTGCTAAATTATTTAAAATAACCGGAAGATCTGCCAGATAATGGACTATTTTTAGAAATACGCATTTGTATGGTGAAAAGGCTTGGTTTTGGGCTATTTTTAAAATGACTACTTTTGAAGTTTGCGGGGCTGAAGTACTTATAAAACTAGAACAAGTACTTGTGATAGTTCGTAGTAAATCAATTATTAATTGATTATTTCTAAGGTCAATCGAAGTTAGAACTGCGAGTTGCTCGCTGCTGAAAAGTAGTTAACCATATCGTTTTTAGTTGCAAATCAGGGGCATATTATAGCACCACAAAGTGGATCATCTTATCTTTTAATGCAAACTACAATATTTTTTTATGATCTTCACAAGTTAAGTCGTTCAAACGCAAACAGAGCTTTTAGAGTTTCAGTCACTTTTCAGTTATTCCTACTGTAGCGTAGCGGTGATGAATGACCTGGAAACGTCTTTCGTGCAAGAGAAGGCCATAAACTAAAATGTGACTTAAAGTGCAGTACTAAATCAGCTAGTAAAAGAGGAGTTCGCGATGTGACAGTTTAAAGAAAGTATCAATTGTACGCGTGCAATAAGAAACATCTGTAATCTCAAGTGTGATTGGTATCGTCGAGTTGAACAATCACAACTAACTTGTCTAAACGTCGCGATGCAATTTCTAGCACAACCGGAGCTATGTCGTAAAAGCAGGAATATCAGCGACAAACCCTTTTGCCCCAACTAACAATAGACCAGGCGTAAAGGGAAAGTCAACCCACCTGGACAATACAGTCGTAAACGCTCGAAAAAGGAAAGTCATTTTCGACGGAAGTGATTTCAACATTTTGTGCTACAATAGAGCAACGGGAGCTTAGCTGGACAATCCTATTATACTCAAAAGAGTAAGGAATATCCCTTCCATCAGGCGCACCCTATATAAACGCAAGTAGCTTCCAAGGTCTATTATTAATAAATAATTCAGTATCGAAAACCAGGCTACTAACAATTCGTATTTGCATTTTAAATTAATTTTAACGAATTTGTATATATTGTATTTCATTCATATGTTCTAAAGTAATAAAAGGAATGTTATTGTTTTCCACAAACGGTTGTATTTTACTGAACTTAATTCCACAGCAATAAACAACATAGTAGTTCCAGGGGTGCAAACCACCAAACTACTGTAGATACAGTAATTATCTAAGTAAATTCAAGACCAATGGCAATATAATATTCAGCATAATCGCCTTCGTCTTGCAGTGCAGATCTGATCTTCAAACGTTAACCATAGTCTTGGTCACTCTATTGTGGCACTCTTTAGGTTCATCTATTGTCGTAGATTGGGAAGACATGACATTAGGTCCAATCTATCTTGTGCCCTCAATTCTTTCTTGCGAGCATGCGATATTTGGAACTTCGCATGATATGCCCAAAGCATTGAAGTTTTTTTTAAACTTTATTGAGTCCGCTATCTTTATTCAACAACCGATGCACTGCCCGATTACTCTCATGTGCTATCCAAGAAACCTTAAGTTTTTCTTGTAGCACCACATCTCGAATACTAACATTAAGAGCTCTACCAGGTCCTGGAACTTTATTTGCCATGGGTTGTATAATCACTAGCTCAGCTTTGAATTTGAAAATACTTGGGCTGTTATTCAGGTCATTCTCCACGAGGCTTTCCTCTGTATTTTGATCTTCGTACATGTAAGGTATGTAGTTTTCCACTCGGTACACCGATTGTTGATGTCGGTTTTAATTTAGCCATTGTCATCCTTAGTGCCGCCTTAAATCAGTCTTAGTTTGCTCTTTTAATCTTATTTCGGATGAGACGATGGCTCTGAAGGTACCGCTCTCTGTCTTTATTCATCGACTGTCTTCTCTGCTCTATGGCATTCAAAATTCATCAGTTCTTTAATCCCTTTTGGCTACTCTTTCTACGTTCTTTAGAGTATTTTTGGCTTGGTCCAGCAATACTGACTTAATTTTTACAGTATTCCGTAAATGTCTATTAATACACAAAATAAATCTGCTTCCGAACAATGACACCTCTAGTTGCAAAGTCTTCTTCTTGGCAGGTGATAGCTATGACGAACTCGTCTTCTTGGCAAAACTCGAGCAAGCAGACGTTGCCTTCATTTCTGAGCCGTAATCCGTATTGACCTGTAATGCCCTCAATGAACTATTTATCCATTTTCGCATTAGAGTCACCTTCTGGTAAGTTTCTTCTTTTATTTGTTGGCCAAAAGCTTCAACCGTATGGTCTTCTGCATCCGTCATGGCATACACTTGTTTTATATTAATTTTAACTAGATTATCATAGAGCTGCGGTAATCACCGTGACTCCATTCTTGTGTCTCTGATCGTGTGCGCCAGAAAATATACTGAGTACCCATTTAAACTAAAATGATCAGTTTCAGATCATCTGGTCTCGGATACCCAATGACTGCCACTTATGTTCTCTTCATTTCTTCAATCAGATTATAAATGCTTTTCTCTTTCTTTTTAATTTGTTATCATCAACTGTAGGTTATATTTTCACAATTATTATAGTGGTAACAACATTAATTTTTAGGTAAATAACGGTATTATTTTAATAGTATCAAAGAAATTAGGTAACCCAGTGGCAACCTTGCTATAAATTTCATACTGGTTGATGCGTATATATTTGAAATTGATCTGACGACCCAATGCAATTTTTAATCAACAGATATTTCTGAAGAATTTCAAATATGTTAGAACGTGGTATAACATTTACTCTAAAAACCACAACTGATAATTTTTAATTCATTTATAGTTCTTCAAAAATCCCGTGAAGTAAATGTAAAAATGTACCTGTTTTGTGAACTATCAAAAGGAATTTGAATCTGCATAGTAGGACCAATTATAGAATACATTTCTCGGAATAGAAACTTCATTGCATCTAGTCAATAACCATTTACAATAAAAACGATGTAAGGCAATCGCGTATTCTATGCCCCCGTATTCTTAATATATAAACTGACCTAATCCTAGAAGTTTGGAAAGGTTGAATGACCACAGGAGGAAGACGTATAAATTACAGTACCACCAGGACTATACTTTTCAGGACCAAGGAAGAAGGAACTGAAGACCATCATCAGTTGATTTGATAGAAACCAGCAGATGTCATAGGTTAAATATAAACGTAGAGAAGCCCAAAGTGATTATCATAAAGATAATTAACGAGAACCAACCACATCGACGAATAGTAGCGAAATAGAAGTAGTAGATGAGTGTTGATGCTAGGGATTTGTCAAATTTCCATTTCACGAAGGGTGTTTTAATTGGATGGTCGTATTGTTTCTCTAGGTTCATTTCTTCCTTTTCTCTGTTCAGTTTATAGTTGGTTGTTTGAGTTCTGTTCGAATATATCTGCTAATTTGTTTGCTGTTTCACAGGGTGTTGTCATGGCTTTATCATTGTGTATTAATTCTTTTAATCTGAATTGTGTACGTATTTGAACCCTTTATTACTTTGACTCTTCTGCACATTTCCTAGGGGGTACTTTGGTGATTTGTAGTCGACACATGTGTTTTCCGTGATCGTTTTTTGCTTTCTTTAATTGTTTTCCTCGCTATTGCGCGCAATCTTTTAAGTTCTGTTAAGTTTTCAGTTCTTTTGTGTTTCTTATATGTGTTGTTTGTTCCACCATGGTACTGGGTTTATTAGGAGTGTGTTTTTTGTTTTCCGTATGGCAGTTTCTGCTTCATTATATACTTGAGTTGTGAAGTTGTTTACTACTATAGTATTTATGTTTTATGACTGATTTATTGCTATTCGTGTAAGTCTTCAAGAACAGTCCACGTTATGTTAGTTGCGATCTTAGGGTCTCATGGGGTAAGATCTGTGGTCGAGAAATTTCCGGTTCCTAAGTCGAAATGGGCGTGGTTGCCGTTGTTTCATAGGAATGAGCCCTTCAATAATTTTCTCAGTTGTGTCGATGGTTCTACAACCCCATAAGAGGTGATGTTCGCTTAATTTTCCGGTTGTTACGAAAGGGGGCGGTAGTTGTCCAATAATTTCGTTTAATTCGTGATGTTGATTTTTTTTTATTTGGTGGTATGTATACGTTGCACAATGTAAATTTAAATGGTGAAAATAGTTCAACTGCTGCGGCTTCCAGTCTGGTCACTATTATAATTTCTTCTGAGTAATATTCATTAGCCACTAATATTGCTACTCCTCCGCTTGCATGTCTATCAGTTTGACGATCTTTTCGGTAGATGATGTATTTCCATAAGGTCTCTTTCTGTGTTCTCTTCAGGTGTGTTTGTTGAATACATAAGCACTTTGGTTCATAGTGTTTCATAAGTTGTTGTAAGTGGTCTGGAGGTTTGTAAAAGCCGTTGCAATTCCATTGCAATATGGTTGTATGATCCATTGTAATAGTATATGTTTAGGGGTTTTTTGTGGCGTTAGTATTCGGAGCTGGACTTGGGTTGATTGGCTTCATTACTGTTTCTAGTTTACTTATTATTTTATTAGTTACTTTTGTGAATTTGGTCTTCATTGATCGTTGTTTGATTTCCGGGTATAATTTTATCATTTCTACTAATTTTAGTGTATTTCTGTGTATTGTTTAGATATAGCCAAGTGGTCCTTTGAACCTCCGTCGTTTTCTAAAACAGAATATTATAATTTAGTAAGTAGTCCTGTGGATTTATTTGTATTTATTTCTGTAGGGGTCATAGTATTACTGGCAATATTAATAATATTTTTGTCGGTCGTTTTCAGTTTAAGTTTCTTATTAGCTTTGGGTTCTTTGATGCTTTTCTCTGGTGGTATCGGCTGTAAATGGTTGATGTTTGATTCGGTTTTCATTTAGATGTTTATAGATTATGTGTTTATTATGAATGTTTGTCTTCTTGTGTTGATGTATTTCTCATATCTGACCAAGATCGCTTCGATGTTTGTGGATTATTTTAATTTTGGGCAGTTTTCAGCTATGTGGTCTAGTTCATGGCCATTAAAGCATGTTATATTGGTGGATAGGAATATCCTATAATTAATGTCATAATTTTAAAACAACACCCAGGCAACATTTTATCACTAATCGGATCTTCCATAAATGGAACTCCCTGCCAGAAAATGTAACAGCTACCAGCGTCAACATCTTCAAAAATGGTTATGACAGATTATACTCAAGTTCGTTAATTAAAAAAAAACCTTCGATTTACCTACTTTTGTATTTATGTTCATTGTTCTTTACGAAACATGTATTCCTGAAACGTATTGGACACTATTATTACAGAATTGTGATTTTTTTTCTCGTATATATTATATTGTATTTTGTACAAATATTTATTTTAAAAGTGTTATTATAAACCTCCGCTTTGTATAACTATCATAATAATAATAATAATAATAATAATTAATAAGTAGGGTGTGAGAGCGAGGATATGGAAGCTCTAACCTTCCGCCTTGCAGGCCAAGCTCCTTCATGGGGTGTTAGTGCCTCACCATTATTATTATTATTAATAAGTATCGAATCTGGGATCTGTAGATTTCCAGTTGGTTCTACATAGATCTGTCTGCGGAAGGTCAAAATGTGGTTATATTGTACATCGATCAGGCCGGCCCTAAGGCAGTTCCTTGGTTAAACAAATTTTAGCTGGAGATGCGGAGACTATTTTCGATTATTTTATGAGGGTTGGTTGGGCATTTGATCAGATAGTTTTCTGAGCAGATGTAACGAGCCGTCGTAGTGGTATATGGTATCCTTGTATTTCTATCTAGTTGTAGCAGTTCAATAGTGTGTCTACAGTTTGTTGGTTTGATAAATAAATGCACATTCTGCCTTTTAAGATAATCCCATTTATGGTATTTAATAATATTGCGTGTTCTTTGTTTGGTTCATTACTTACCAGGTTATTGTGACTGTCATTCCTGTACTGAGGAGTTCCAGTGATAGTGAATGTCATAGTTATGGATTGTGGAGATAGTATGATATAGCGGGCAGTCTGTATGTTTGCCGCTATTATTAGTAGTATTTTCTCGATAAGGTGTGTTCACAAAGATGTAATAAAGCAATTTTTGGTAATCGCATAAACAACGCGTTTCGTATTAGCAAGTAAGATACGTGTAGTCACTGTCACGGTTCGTACGAGACTCGGTGATATTTATGAATTATCCGTAATTTTTTACTCTATCCACTTCAATCATCTGTTTATACCCTTACTGGCATTACATTTATTAAAGCTTTGCTACTTGAACTTACAAATGGATTATTCTTTAATTGAACCAGTCGATATCTTCTCGTGTGATAAAATTATTATGTAAGTTGTAGTTGTTTAGTTTGTTGCTTAGATTTAACCTAGTGTTGTCGAAGGACGGCAACTGGCGCCGATTTGTTTAGTAGTTATCCTTATCAGAAACTATTGCGTTAATTCAACTCACGATCCAAAATCACCGACAAGGACGAGTCATCCAGCGCAAATCTAAACAAATTTAAAAGCCCTGTTCGATGCGAACTAATTGGTTTAAATTATACCAATAACACATCGATTTTTCTCTTCCACTAGCCAGGGACGATAAAAACGTGTCTAGTCTTCTAGTGTAGTTTTTATGACTTCAAAAAGTTCAGAATCAAAACATGGTCGTAGTAGAGTGCTACAACAGCAACATTCAAATATTCAAATATGGTTGGAGTATATCCAGTTCATTTTGAACAACGATATCCACAAAAGGAAAACAAATGTATTCACATAACCTGCTATCTCAAAAATAAACAGGCACGCAGCCCCAAATTGCAAAGTTGTTCAACGCCAATATGGGAGGCGTTAATAATGCGATCATAATATATCTTTATATCGCACTTCCATGCGAGGGGGAGAATGATATTTTCCACTTATTGTGCATTGCACAACGCTTGACAGAAACATTGGGAAAAGGGAATGAATTGAATCAGTTGGAATTTTTCAAACGTGTCACTATTATACTTTTGCCAAAGAGCCAGATACAAACTTCTGTTGCTACCTAGCATCTTAAGAAGGTACTGTCGTAAAAGAGAAAAAATGAGAGCATACAGTTCTCTGTGTAATATAGCATTTCTGTTGTGTTTTAGTAAATATTTGTACAAATGCAAATTACAATTTGTTAACAAGAACCTAAAAATAATTCTATGGAAAATTTCAGCCTTTCATATCAGTGAAATTACAATATGTCTGTTTTATTCTATTGTTGTCTCGAAGAGTTTGGTTAATAAAATCAATGGAATTTTGTTACTTATGTCAACATTATTTATATGACCGAACCTTAAAGAGACAAGTTGGAAGATCATTGTTATGACATTAAATGTTTAACGTTTTGTCAACAATTTTGAAACCATCATATGTGGAAATAAAAGGTTCTTAACCACATTTCTTAAGCAAACGCATTCTTGCTGTTATAAAAAGGGAGAGACAGCAGTCGAAGCAGATCGGTTTACTTCTCCTCATTTAAGAGCTAGAGAAACGTTTAGAAATTTGATATTACTCAAGAAGGGAAATGTTTCATTTGCAATTTCAGCGGTATATTTACCCGCCTGATTTTATACGGCGGATTTAATTGTTTGTGTCCTTTTTAAGCGCCGTCGGATTGATTTGACGTACTTCCCGGTTTATGAAGATCGAAGTCTAAAGAACCGAACGAAAAGAAAACCGGATTGTTTAGGGCACAGATGCTATTCTTAGGGGCTCAGAGCTGAGATGTTTGGAACGTCCAATTTTTTTATCCACTTAGAATTCATTTCCTTTCCTTTTTCCTTAATGAACTGAAGTTTAATGAGAAGGTATTCTTTATGACGTCTAGTAGAATTTTTCTTATTCCTTCCTTTTGTGATTTGTGAAAGAAATTTTACTCTTTACGCTTTAGAATACGGACTTCCCAAGTTTAAGTAGTAATTTGCATCTTTTGGTTGCCTAAAAAAAGGCGAAACACAAGTGCTTAGTGGATACGCTCACTTATAGTGGTTGCACCTTGAGCACAGTTTATCACAATTGTAATCTTGTAATTATTTTAAAGGCAATTTTAATTAAAATTGAATCAAGAGCTGCCGACAAGTATAGCTTTAATGCTGGACGGGATTTTATGCCGAATTAAATTGCTTCGTCGGCCATTTCTTTTGAGGAATTATCGAAGTCGTTATATTTTTGAGCGAATGTTTACAACTTAATTCCTGGATGGGCCCTATTAAGATTCTAATAAGAGATTCGTTCTTGTTTCACAATAGTTCGAGTTTGGAGTCTGCGATATTCTTCCTCGAATCTGGGAGAGCGATATTTAATTTAAATTACTTCCCTAACCATTATCAGCTCGATCATTCAAGATTAACGCGTAATCCCTTACTAGTAGTAGCGATTTTAAGGGCCACTGCGGGTTCAGAAATGAGAATAGATTTAAATTCATCGGTGTTATTTAGAATTCGAACGTTTGCATCTTTATATTTTGCAAAATTTAACATTAAAATAGCATTAAAAACCTTGTTGAATCAAAAATTAGTACAACAGCTAAATGGGAATAAAATGTTTCTGTTGTGAAGAACTTGCATTTGTAGCATGCAATTTTACATCATTTGAAAGAAGCACCAAATTATATATATGCTAATGTTGGTTTTTATAAGTAACGTACTAATTACCACTGTAGTATAGCATCTTAGACCAAATTTTGTTTTCCAATGTTTAAGAGATCAGGATCTGAAAATCATAATATCTCTGTTATTTCAGGAACTCTAAGTTACTAAAGAAACCAACAAACCTCTTCACTTGTTTTTTTTGCGGTAGTGCTTCCTATACAGTTTTCTAAGAAATAGAAATGATTCATTGACTAATTGGAATGCACCAGCTGCTATAGTCTCAAAAACTATTTTCTAGATAAAAGAATTCTTCACGCCCATCGTATTCTTCCTTATTGTTAAGTAATTGGCAGTATCCTTTTTGCTTAAAGTGATTTTACCTTGCACTTATTAGATGTTTTTCTTTGGTTGAATTGGATCATTATTCTAATCCTCAATTGGTATACTGCTTTGGTTTCATATATTTTTAATAGACGCCTAATTGATATATTTTTTAGTTATAGAAATTACTTCTTTAAACTATTTTCAATACTATGTGTTACCGTCTGAAAGTATTTTCGAATTTATACCCCCTGTTGCTTTGAGTCCGGCAACTTCAAACGCCGTCGGGTTTTTCAGGTTTCTAGTGACTTTCCGTACAGTCTCAGGGTAGAGATATTTTTCGGCCTCCATTTTCTTTTCAGGAAATTTGTGGATTCTTGATTTTACTCTCGAAGCTTGTTCGGGGTTTTATCATGGGTTTTAAGAGCGATTTTCTTGCCGACAATAAGAATCAGATTTGGTCTCATTGGTTTGATGAATTTTTGCGCCCATCTGGGTACTTCAGGATGTAATAGTATTTCGGAGGTAAGACATCTGCTGACCGCCCGTAGTCTAAGGACTTAGCATTAATGATGACACTTATTGCATTACACATTCCATATGATAGTTGGTAAAACTTCGTTCCAAAGTTTAATTAAGAAAAATTCCATTAACGAATTGTCTATATTAAGCTATTATATTTCTTAGAATCAGACGTATTTCACCAGTTTAGTAGAATAATGTCAAAGGGTGATAGTGTTTGAAAAGCTACGCGACTCAAACAAGTTAAGAATTTCCGCCTACAAGAGGTTCAATTGTAATTTTGTTTCAGTTTTTTACCTTGTGCTGCAAATTCTGCGGAAACCTATTCAAATTTAATTGCGCAAACTACTCGTTGAAAAAATTTCCAAACAACAGTCTGATAGGAGCGATCTGTGTCTATTTCTATTTAGATCAGTGCTTATCTTAGTAGACTTAAGCTTTTTATTAACATACGAATTGTTGTAAAAGTTGTTTCGAGCTTAGTTTTCACAGTTATCTCTTTACCTCTACTTTTCCTGTTGAAGCAAGTAGTGTACAGTCATGACATAGGTGTTTAGCGGAGCATAAATTATTTTTGTTTTTGGATTCACTTAATGCAATTTTTGTAACTGATTACTTCAACTCGTTTTAAAAGCTTTTATTCATGTTAGGTCAGAAAGAAATCAGTTATACAGTATAATACAATGTATAAAATCCTATATTTGCTTTGGAAAATCCACATAGCAATTCCAATCTCAATTTATATCTACTGTGTCAAATTTCACTTCTATAGATTTTGAAGTTACTCCAGTAGACATGCAACGAGTAATACCGCGAGTGGCAAATGTTAGCGATGTAAACAATCACCGCAGCGTTCTTCCTGTTTGCAATGGCTTCTTATCAACAGAGCTAGTAGTCCTGAATAACCAAGAAATTACCCTACTGTTCTATTAGCGCTTCTAGCATTAATACGTAACTATTGTTCTTGTTCTTTTGAAATGCTTAAATTTTAATATTTATTTTTTTGGCTGTAATTGTTCTGCTAGTGTGAAATTTCTAATTGTACTTTTCTTAATTTTATTTTAAACGATGCAAGTTTAGTTTAAACCTTAATGGAGCTAGAAGGCTGACAGAGATATTCAGAGTACAACAGCACCGGAAAATCCTTGACGAAGCGATCTATGATGGCAGTAAGACAGAATTATAAGGAAATATCATGCAAGTCGACCGGAAATTAGTTTCAGTAAGGCCTAAGACTCGCCGATTAGAATTCTGAAAGCTTTTGACTATAAACTGCCTGTATGTCTTTGTTCAGGCGTTTGCTACTCTGCACGAAGAGTCTTCTGCTATTTATAGAAGCACAGGTTTGAGTGATCGAGCCAGGAAGCCATACATTATCATTACTATTTTCCACAATTTCTCTCAACAAAAATAATCAGCGGTTGTCAACATTCCAGCCAGTTCATTACGCCTCGCGTTATGGGCACGAAGGTGATATATTATTTATTACGCTAATAGGACATGTTCGATTTGATAGTCGGGAACAAAGAAATTTATATTTACGACTGACGCAATTCTCAAACAACTGCCTTACCTTTTTGGCTTGTTTGGTAGTTGCCTTATCTTTACAAGTAAATTCCGTGGGCTAGATTAACATCTAACCGGCTGTGGTCTCAAAACGCGGTTGTTTTAATAATGAGATCAGAAAATTTACACTGCCAAAACAGTGAGTAATCTTAATATAATTCAGGACAGAGAAAAGTCGGAAATTGAGGTTATTAGGCTAAGTGTCTCAATTTTCCCGATTCTATCTCCTTAACAAATAACACCAACCCAAATTATCTATTAGAAAGCAAATTGCTGATTCATGAAGCTGAGCTAAAGCTCAAATTAGTTTTTGGCGAAACTGAAAATAGCTTTTCATCGGCCACAAATGATCAGTTCTCATTTGGGTGCAGTTGTTGACAATTTCATTTAAATGGATTGCCTTGCCATTTTAGTAGTATGTGTATGTTTTATGAATAACGAATTTTACACTGTCAGGTTGAGTATTTAAAATGAAAAACAAACATTACGTTTAAACAAAGTCAGTAAATAAATTCACGTTGACATGGCTATTCTTCATTTGTTCCTTTTCACAAAACATGAAGATGAAGAACGAAACTAGTGATCTAACGAACTACGTGATCGCTTAAGGCAACGGCGATCTCGCATTCGATTCCCGTTAATACGTAAAAAGTTTTCATTGCTTTTTAAATAGAAAAGATTAGGGACAATATCTTCAACTGACATTTTTACAAGAACTGTTTTGAAGACCACAGTTAGAGAAAGATGTCAAGGAATGAAGTAGGATTGATTTATACTTGCCTACTTGCTTCCAGCTCTTTATTTTTTTTACAGTTTTCTGTGTATGTCTCCAGAAGGTTTCTTTATTTTTGCCACTCTACGTTTTTCGTGGTCTTCCTCTTCTCATTTTCCTAATAGTTTAACTTTGATGTGACCTTGCATTCTTATTGAGTACACTTACTATCTCAGCTGTTGTCTTTCTATTTTCGTTTGTATTAGTTCTACCTCAATCTTCTTCCTTTTGCACTATCTAAGCAGTGGCGTAACTTCAAATTTTGGGCCCGGGGGCCGTGATCTTCACCGGGCCCCTTAATTGCCAAGTGTAAGATGTTGAGTTCGAACCTTGCCCCAGGTCAGTATCTAACCAAGTAAAGCCATTAATTGTCTGGCAAGGTAACGGCAAGTCATCATAGGGAAGACATTTTCAAGAATTTGATAGAGCCACTGCGTTATAAATTTTTATTTTTGTCTTTTTGAACATCGAGCGGATCTGACACATAAAAAAACACAAAATGTAAGAATACCTCCTACTAGAATCGTGTTGAACTAAACAAAGGCTTGATCAGATTTAGCTTGTCCTTTGCTAAGATTATGAAAATATTATCCGAGTAAATCTTACTGAAAAGTTGTAAGCGTATGCATGTAAGAGATGATTATACGAAGAAGTGTGAAAATTAAGATCTACAAACGTTATAGATGAGCCCTGCCATTCCAAAACGTTGTAAGTGCCATTTTAAGGCATATGTATTTTTCTAAGGAAATACGTTGTATGTGCCTAGCTTTACATCTCTATAATGTTAACCTGCAGTATAAAATTTTTGGAGAGGGAAAAATGCAATCTACTACTCAAAACGTTGCAAGCGCCACGTAAGATAGGTTGGTCAGGTTAGTATTGGATAGTATTACCTGTAATATGGAGCGGGAAACATTAGGGAAAGGTAAAAAAAGGGTTAAAAACCCGGACAAGTGGTTAAAAAATATTAAAAAGTTTAAACTGAATAGTGGAGCAGAATATGTATCAAATGGAAATATAATTCCAGCCAAGAAAATGCCGTCTCAGGTAACGTATTTTAGATTTCGTTATGTTTACACATTCCTAAGCCTGAGTGCTCCGTTACAGGTAAACTGCAAATGCCAGCTGTCGTGTTTATCTTTAACGTTGGAATGTCGCCAATCCATTTTCAAAAAATTTCATGAAATGAAAATCTACGAGAAGCAACAAGCATATCTACAATCCCTTATCCATCCTCAGCTAATAAAACGTAGACATGGCACCTACGACCACCCAGGTCAAAGTAAAAGGGGACATAGTTTTAACTACTTTTTGATGCTACAGGGTGGTTCAGAAGTTAGGGTATGTTTAAATACGTTTACTAATACGTTTGGCATAACCAAACGACGTGTTCAGCTGTTGGATGAAAAAATATTATCGGAAAAAATGGATCATACCGACAAAAGACGAGGTGCAAGAAGGGCCAGAAATATTGAAAAATGGAGAACTAAAATACGTGAACATATCGCATTATTTCTTTGAGAGATTAGCCATTATAGTCGCAATAAGACTGAAAGCAAGTACCTGTCGCCAGATTTAAACGTGTCCAGAATGTACAAGGCATTCTTAGAAAAATATTGCCAGAACTATGCCAAGGCACCCGTTTCCAGACAATGGTATAATCAAATCTTTTTAACTAACTTTAATTTGAGCTTCAAGGCACCTCGTGTAGATATGTGTTCTACCTGTAATGGTTTAAATATGAAAATGAAGATTACATCTACTGATATAGAGAAAAGAGAAATAAAGCTAGCATTGGAACTTCACCATAGAAGACAAGAAGCAGCCACAAAAGTTATGCAAAACGACATAAATAATTCCAAGGATTCTGATTACTACGTTATTGCATATGATATGCTGCAACAAATGTACGTTCCTCAGCTAACTCACTCTGAAATGTACTATTCAAGGGCAATTGGCCTGTTGTAATCTGGGCATACATGACTCCATAACCAACAAAGGTGTAATGTGTTTTTGGCCCGAAACAATTGGTGGTCGTAGTTCCATAGAGGTAGCCCATTCTGTTTATCGGTTTTCGACAAAAAAAGTTTCAACAGTCAGAAAAAAAAGCTGATCGTGTGGTCAGATAACTGTGGAGGGCAGAACAAGAACCAAATTGTTCTTGCTATGTATATGACACTACTGGCTAAAAATGAAATTGAACATAAATTTCTTGTCAAAGGTCACACGTTCCTTGCCTGTGATCGAGATTTTGGAGTCATCGAGAAAAGAAAAAGAAAATGCCAGGCTATGGCTCCAATGGATCTCATTCGTATCATATCTACGTCCAAGGTAACAAATCCTTTCATTGTCATGGTAATGGAAGGCTTTCATGATTGGAAATCTTTGGCCCTTGCCATCTTGAACACCGGTAAATTAAAAATATCGGAAGCCGCTTCTTTAAAGCTAACGCGTCGTGAATTTGGAACTGTGGAAATTAAAGAAACTCATGGCGCTTTTCAATATGCCAAAGAATTAAAATATTGAAAAATGGGAAGTCCATTGAAGAATTTTTATCTGTTGAACTCCAAGAATTTCCTACGCTCAATGGATTACCTGCAGAGAAGGTAGCTCACATTAAAGCGATGATTCCGTATGTTGACAAAGATGCAAAGAAGTTTTATCCAGCCCTCTGTCAAGCTACAGATGGACAAGTCGAAAGAAATTAAGTTAGTCTAACATATTATTAAGATTTTTTATACAGTCTGAGTTCCATTTCGTTAATATTATCGCTTTGTATGTTTTTTCCAAATAAAATACTTTAAAATGAACATATTATGCGTTGTTATTATCACCTTACCAGCTTTTAATCATGTCACTGCACTATTAAGTTCAGATTTACCTATTACAGCTGACCTATAAACTACAAATTCAGTGCCACAAACTTGGACTTACAGCGTTTTGACTTGCAACAGTACATGGTACTTACAACGTTTTGGAATTTGATCAAATTTGAACTTTTTTTTAAAGAAGGTTGATTTTGTTATAAATCCCGAATTAATTTAGAGTACTTTTAACTATGTTAAACTACTCATATAAAATAATTCGAAGTCCTAAAATACACCATTACTAAGAAAAATAGCTTTTTCCTTCTGAAAAATCTGCAAAATGGCACTTACTACGTTTTGGAATGGCAGGCCTCAGATATCTTTCTATAATTTTAGAAAAATATAGCGATATTGCGGGCGATATAAGTGTAGTAACAGAGAAAGGAACAAAAAAAAGGAAATGCATTTACTGTAGTAAAGTATGATCAAAGATTATTTTCATCTAGTATGGCTATGGAATAGTTACTAAATTGAATGCAACTATGTTTATACTTAAATGTCAAACATGACATTTGATTTTTAAGTGACTTATAGTTGCATTCATAAATTAGAAACTATTCCATAGCCATACTAGATAAAAATGATTTAAAGGGCAACTGCAATATTATGTTTCAGCCAGCTGCATCACACCAGGTAATGCATCAAACTGTATGATCCAGAGTAATTGAATATAGTAATTCATTGAACTTATTAATTATTCACAAGTTTTCTCAGTTTGGTGTAATCCCCCATAAGCAGCCAGACGGCATTTAAAAATTCAGAATACGAAGCTACAAATTTGCCATTACCTCAGATTAATAAGGAAACAGGGAAACAAAGGCTTTTAGCAACTTCAGAAAACAAAAAGGCATCGTTTCTGTGTTTATTATCTTACTATCTTACCATAGTAATGGTAGAAGCGTTATGGCTGGAAGATTATGTTGCTAAAATACTAAGACTTCGCTTTATACCTAAAATAAATTTCCGGATCCAACAGTGAGTTAAACAAAGCTCACGTGGAGTTTTTAGGGGAGATAAAATTCGAGCACCCCTGCTTTAAAGTAAGCACATCTATTAGTTTTTCCGCTTCTAAAAGGAAACGATTTCCACCCCTTCTGCTTACAAATTACTTCGTGTAAATAACACATTAAACTTCTTACAAAGTAAGCAATTAGGATAAAAAATTTATTTGTCTTTCGAATGTTCCAGGTTTCGTGATGCTATCGCAGCTACTGGCTTAAACAACATTTTTAATTCAATAAAATTTATTTGCCGGCGAAAAAGCCATGGTTTCTTCCAATCTTAGTCTGTTAGTACGCAATCTCTGCTACCGCTCCGTCGTGCTTTTAATCCGCTACAGAATTGCGTTCAATCGAAAAGGACATAAAATATTAATATTGCGGCGACTGGAAATTAAGAGAAAAACACGCGCAAGGTGGGTCCTGATTATTCGTCGGGAAAACGTAACATTTCATTTCCGGAGCAACCGCCATCAAAATTTCATATTATCACACCCTTATTGGATAAAAATAACTAAAAGGAAAGAGAAAGGGTGCTCCAATGTTATCTGTTTTGGCAGGTATGCTGAAACTTGAGAACTGCTTACTTCAGGAGCTGAAATCAGATGTGTAGATTCGACGCAGCTTTCCCAGAAGTTCAACAAAATCGTGTTGGGTTTCGCCCCAAAGTTTTATTAAACCTCACATCGAATTTGATTTCAACATACCAAACATCATACTACTTTTGCCTTTCGGGGTTCCTATCTATGTTAATTTACACAGCCGCAGCTCGTCCAGCAAAAAGTTTTACAGAGGAAATGTCATTAATTTTTGAGAGTTAATCATTTTATTTGGGCCGTGACCCGTTGCGTACGTTCTGACGTTGACACGGATTTCTGCATTAATAAAGACTCCTTACGTACTTACGTACGCTGTGGAACAGCAAATGTGAATAGAATTATAGTTAACAAAAAATTCAACTTTTGTTAACTGAAGACAGATAAATAATCAATTTACCAAAAAATGTTATGCCGTTCAGAACTATTAACGACATGTTAAAAAAACTAAAACATAGTGTACTGCATAATTATTGTAACGAGAAATTTACCAAACAGCAAAGAAACAATTATCTTACATTTACTACTTGATTTAAATATTAGTTCAAATTAAATACTTTACAGACGTTAATCGATAATATCGTTTTTAATTGAAATATTTTCAAAGGTTCAGTAAATTTTCTCACGGTAATTGTTTTTATAATTCTGAATAAGATGTATAATATATTTCGAAATAGAGTGATAAAAAAACAAAAAAGACCGTTTTGCAAATAGAACGCGTATTCACCACACGTACGTATATGACGTCATTGTTGGTAGCAAACTACCAGTCGCATTCGCCTTGATAAAATTTGCCTAGAATCTAACCTAAAAAGTTAGGATTAGGATAATTAAGATAATAATTAGTGTTAGAGACTGAAATTCGGTTCCTGACCTGACATGACCATTCCAAACATATAACTTTCATAACTTTTTTCTCTATCTCTTACGGTTTGGCTGCTGAAACAGCGTCCCAGACAGACAAGTCTATTAGATAAAGGATGCTTCGGCTATACAGTTGAATTTATTATCATATGGGTTTTATGATATCCAGCAGTATTACATTAATGATCGTTATACAAATGAAATACTTGCGATGAAGCTCAGAAAAGCAGTTGTGGGTGTCTAATTACATTTCTTCTATTAATCTCTTGGTGAAAGTTAGACGATGGATCAGCTAAAGGAAAAATAGCTTACTCAGAGTGATGACGAGCAAGAGCGCGACGAAATATGATGAAGCAAAATAAAAGAAGAAAAACAAGTGGAAGATCTGCGAAGGCAAATGGTAGAAGGAGTAGAAGGTAAGCCTGTAAGTAAGCGTACAGGGTGTGACAGCTTCTAGCGACTTTGTTATTCCAGATAGAAAAAAATGTTCAGATAAAAATTGTAGGGTAATATCCAAACCGTCCGAATTTGCTACTCAAAGAAACAATTGAGCATCACGGGTGAACCTTTTGACTTATTGTATACTTTTTTCAATGGAACACCCTACAGGGTGTTTGTAGATCGCTGGACAGCTCGTAATTTCGTTAATAATCGAGATATCGAAAAGAACATTCTTTTGTTTTAAATGCCGGTAAACAACCTAAAAATTGACATAAACCAATTTAAGCCATGGCTTCCTATTTTTACGTAGTGATACACAACTTTGGTGTTTTAAATGGAACACCCTGGATATTATTAGATATGTGAAATCAGCACTAAAAGTGCTTTATGATAGCATTCTTAAATTTAAATTTTGGAACTTATTATTTGTCAAAATTCAACATTTTTTTTACCCAAAGTAGGCCGTGAATTACGCAAAATCACGAACAATCGAACAAGAAATGCAAAACTAACTTTTGGCTCTAAAACCAAACGTACTAAAACAATTGAAAACTATGTTTTTTTTAAATGGAACAATATGAGTTTCATTAAACAGTAGAAAACTACAATAAAATGGCTTTCCAACGATGTACCATATTAGCTATTTCGTTTAGAAGTAGCTTTTAAAAAAATACGTAAAACAATTTAAAAATAAATGTTATTGTCAATTAAACTCATATTATTCCATTTAAAAAACATAGTTTTCAATTGTTTTAGTACGTTTAGTGCTATAATTCGGTCACGAGAAATTTTTAGAACCAAGTGGAGTTTGTTTTGCATTTCTTGCTCAAGTGTTAGTGATTTTGCATAATTCATGGCCAACGTTAGCTAATAGTATATTATGTTATTAGGAGCAAAAGTTATATTTTATGTGGCGTGGTTGGACGGTTTATCTGCCTCGCAGATAAGTACAGCCGAGCCACATAAAGATACTTTTGCTCCGAATAACATATAGCATTTTTTATTCAAACGTTTATAACAAAATCCGAAGAAAATTACTATATGTCGTTAGCGGCAGATAATGACTTTATCTGCCGCTCGTCAGCCGCAGATAATATTATCTGCCGCATGGCAATAAAGTGACAGTTTAGCATCATCAATCCAGCAGGATAATGACACATTTTACTGCCGTTTGAAGAAAAACATCTTTTTTAATTATTTTGAGAAATAATAAGTTCCTAAATTTAAATTTAAAAATGCTATCATAAAGCACTTTTAGCGCTGCTTGCAAATATCTAAAACTATACAGGGTGTTCCATTAAAAAAACCAAAGTCGTGTATCACTGCGCAAAAATAGGAGGCCACGACTTAAATTGGTTTACGTCAGTTTGTAGATTGTGTACTGGCATTTAAAACAACAAAGGTTTTTTTCGATATCTCTATTATTAACGAAGTTATGAGCTGTCTAGCATTCTAGAAACACCCTGTATATATTATGTGTTTATAGGATAGCGCTTAAAATTCTCTTTCAAAAATATATAAGTTGCCTATAATTACTTCATCTATTGTTGAAATATCCGCTATTAAAGAATTAAAATATTACTAATTTACTATATGAAATAAATCACAGTAACCATTGAAATAATCAACAATTTTAATACCAAAAACAATTTTAAAAACGAATTGACAACTAAATGTTCCATGCCGCATGCCGCCAGTAATGTCATTTGATAACTGTTTTTCAATGGTTACTGTGATTTGTTTCATATAGTAAATTAGTAATATTTTGATTCTTTAATAGCGGATATTTCAACAATAGATGAAGTAATTATAGGCAACTTATATATTTTTGAAAAGAGAATTTTAAGCGCTATCCAATAAATAATATATAGGGTATTCCATTAAAAAAAAATATACAATAAGTCAAAAAGTTCACCCGTGATGCTCAATTGTTTCTTTAAGTAGCAAATTCGGACGGTTTGGATGATACCCTATAATTTTTATCTGAACAATTTTGTTCTATCTGGAATAACAAAGTCGCTAGAAGCTGTCAAAATTTGGACAAACACCCTGTACAAAAGCATCAGCCTCTAGAGCGCAGGGTAAAGAGAAGTTACCTATAATAAATACGTACATACAATACTGTCAGTACGAGAATAGGACTGTTGGAGTAATACAGGCATGCTATGTTTTCTTCAAGCAAAAGGTGAGCAACCAACGAAAATTCACACTGCTGCTTTTATTGTTTTTCCACTTTGCAAAACGTCTGGTCCAACAAAAATTCGACAACGATGATGAAGTTTAGTAAAAGAAGAAGTCGTGACTTGGAATATAGAAACTGGTACTCACACTGAATAAATTCTTAGACAATGGGATTGACTATGTCGAAAATAATGTCACGTACGCGGAAATAATTCTCAGTTAAATGGTTTGTAGATGCAGTTTTAATTCTAATTGCGTACGTATCTTTACTTTACGAATATGCCTCGTATCATAACGCACTACTCAGCGAAAAATTTTAGAATATGGTTTTTAAAGCGTTAAACAAAGAACAGTAAGGACAGTCAATAAAATGATTTAGAAAATTCAAATATGGTACAAGCTAATAATAGAAATATAAAAAATAGTCTTCGTCATCTTGACAATCGTTTTCCTTCTTAACTAATCCTAGACAGTCGTAATCTAGCAATATTAGAAAGCGTTAGATTTTTGAAGTTATTACACGTTTTATAGTTTACTTTTAGCTCTAGTGCTAAAAATGAAGTGAGGTTATAAAACTACAATTACGAACTGGAAGTTGTAAAGTTATTCTAGTTGCTTCTTGCGTTACAGGTAAAATGTTTTTGAAATAATTAAAGCGTTATGTAATGAATACACTCAGATGTGGAGTATTAATAATTACATTTCGTAACTGACCTTGACAGCACTGGCTTCGCAAACATTCGCCCGTGCATGGCCTACTATTTATTATGACATAAATTAGAAGTGTCGCAGATGCAAACCTCTGTTAAATCGATATTTATGGATTAATAACGGTAAAATTAAGGTCGTAGATAAAATATTGTATGCAACGCGTGCTAAAAGTCGTTTATGCACGAAGCCGAAGGCTGAGTTTCATAATTTTCATGTCTCGTGCATAAACGTCAACTTTTAGCACTTGTTGCATAAATAGCTACGGCGAGAAAACGAAACAGAATGAATCTTAAAATGCCACAAAAAGGTTTCAGAGACTATCTTAAAAATGTCAATTACTAACGTTTAACAAATAAACATTTCGTCGGCTTTTAAGCCGTGATCAAAGTTTCTAAATTTATTTTTAAATCCTTTTCAACAAAGAAATTAATTTCATAGCAGAAGACACACATAATAATTTTTTATAATTTAAATTCAGTCGTAACAAAATTTGCACAATCTTTTTTTCTTAATTGAAGCTCTAAACACTTTATTTTGTAAAAGTCCTTTCTTCAAGGAAATATATTTGTTTCATATCGATATCCATGAAAGTCCTCGTCATTGCCAATTAGACTGATTTGGTTACAGAATTTGCTATTTATAGAAAAATCCCAAAGTGAAGTTGAAATTTACTGTATTTTATCAAGCAAGTTTGTTTTTCGAACTCAGAATAGAAAGTAATTGAACACATGTTATTACTATTAATTTGTATTAACGCAACCAACACTTAAAGATCACTAGATATTTAAATGTTTTGTTAAATTTATTGTTCCAGAGTATTATAAAATTTCACATCCATCTTTTAAATAAATTACAAATGGCTAGACCTATTTACCTTGTACTAAGTTAAATCAATTTTTTATAATAAAATATGAACTGCTGAAATCATGCTATTCGTTTTTTGACAAATAATCTCAAAACCCCAGTCTCTTGATGAATTTGCGATGAGATTTGCTAAGTAAACTAATTTAAGCTTTTACTTATTTTTTAAGGAGCAGAACAAAACCGAAATCGTTCGATGGGTTTAAAAAATGCAGGCGAGGCTCCTTTCTACCAGCATAGGACAAACGCTAAAAAATATGAATGGAAGTTTTGAGACGATGGTGGACTGATCCAAATGAATGCGTTTATTGGACTTTACCCATGTCAAGAGAGCAGTAAAAAGCACCCACTGATTGAAATAAGAGGGCATTTCGAAGATTGAAAATCGATATCCGTCTTCAGCAGTGTGGCCATTCTCGCATTTCACTACTGTTTAATATTCTCTTGACATCCTTTAATTCCGTGAAATCGTCCGTCAGAGTACTGTATTCCATTTCTGCAATAAAATCCAAACCTCCCGCAGCCCAAACACTTCGAAAGCGCGTAATTTTTAAATTAACGTGGCCGTTTGATTTTATTATTTTCTTTTTATATTTCAAAATTGCAGTTTTCCATGCCCCACTGGGCAGCTGTAATCTATCGAGTTTTGTTTTTATTAGGGGGGCAAGCAACACAAAGATCACAGGTTGATGGTGTTGAAAGAGCTCTTTCATACAAAATATATTTACAGCAGAGCGGATAACTTCAAACTATTTTATATCTTCAATAAAAATTGAAAATTCGTTTGTCTATTGAAATGCAAGATGTGCTCTTAAAAATCACAAACTTAAGTTCTCTGAATTATTACGGTTATTTACATGCATTTCCATGATTTACCTTTACCTGTGGAAAACAACCGCCAACAGCATACAAAATATGCAGAAAATCCTATGAACATTCCCAACCAATTCATGTAAAAAGTGCTTTAATAAGTCTAAAAGGCTATATTCAAAGTTAAATTATTACGCCAAACAGGATTCACAAATTTCAAAAATTTGACTGTAACGATACGAGTTAATTTTTAAATTCCCCAAATTTTATGGCTGCCTTTTCACTTTTATTATTGAATCGAGGACCATTCTCCCGCGCCTCGTGATTTTTAACTGTTCGCACATCTCGCTTGCATGTTGCTCAGGTTGCATTATTTGAGGTTTATTGTTCTTGTTCGGTACTGGCTTTTTAAATCGGTAGTGAACTGAATATTAGATGCTTAAATCTATTATGTTACGACTCGACGCCTAAAGAGAAAACGGGAGAAAGGTTATGAATGAACATTTACTTTTGCTGTTTTTATTGATATCTTTACCTTTAACCTCTTTAAACCATTGTTATCACAGGTAGGCATTTATTACCATGTGTTGCTAGAAATCTAGAATTAAAAACTCTGTAAAGTAGTTTACACGCAACTTCACTCGCGCGAATTACATCAGTTTGCAAATAAAAAAAAAAATAGTCCGCAGGGATTCGAACTCCGCGTTGCCAGGCAAATATTTCGAGGCCGGTTTCTTGTCCTCCGCTAGAATAACTGAGCCACGGGGCGTGCTCGAATTGGACGAGCTTTTACTGCGTTATAAAGACACCATACTATTCTGTGCCATTTGTAATGTTTACCCCCCGTTTACCCTGTATCTGTTAGGTCTCATTTTCGCCAATGATAACGCCTTAGCAATGTACAAATTATTACTTTTATTTATTTCTCAGTTAAAGCAAATTTTAAAAATTTTTTAAGGCGCACACCTGTATATATTTCTCCGAAATTTTCTCGTTTCATGCCAGGTAAACGTATAATATGCCTGCAAAATATCGTCTTCTCCAACAAATAGTTTTTTTTGAGCTGTACAACCAACAGACAGACAGACCGAATTGAGAAAACCTGTTTTTTCGTCATCTAGGACCATGAAACGTGAAGATCTGAATAAATCTCAGAAAGTGATTTTTCGCAGTTACAACACTTCGACGAGGGAAGTAAAAAATATACAATTAGCAGTTATCAATCTCAGAATATAAGCATTATTTTGCGTGTAATCGCCAACCTCTATTACATCACTCCAAATTTTACTGCATAGCCTCTTTTTGCTTTTTCATTGCTTTTGACATATAAAACACTGAAAAGTAATAATTTGAATTTCTGAAGCTCCTGTGTTTAGTTTATTTCTTACGTTTGTTAATTGGAATTTGACATTCATAGTGTTTATCTGTTTTCAAAACTCCAATGAATTGTGCACGGAGGAGATATTCTTCGAGCATTCTTGTTTCTTCCTCATTTTACTGATGACAGGTCTCTTGCATATCTTTCCACAGTTCGCCAACTTGGGTTATTTTTAAGGAATAGCCTTTCAGTCACCCCCTTTATATCGTCTAACCACCTTCTCATGATCTTCCTATACTTGCGGTGGTTCATTCAATGATCCCTTCACAGTCTTACAACTTGACCCTCTCCTCTTTTTTGACCTATTTTATCCTTCTTCCTCATTCTTTTGTATTCCTAGTTGCTATATATTGCTCGGTGCGTAATATTTATTATTTAAGTTTTGTTTCATAAGTCGTCATTTCGTATTTGACCTTTTAGATTGGAATACAACAGGGTTGTTTCATCGCGCTTTGCATAGTACATAATAAACTTGCACTCTCTAACAGTATTGTCGGAGTTGCCAGCCCATAAGCTGTGCTCTCATTATCTATCATTAGCCCAATGCAGGTTAATCCAAACGTTTTGCAATGTTTAAGTCCTGTGTCTTATACATCTAGTTAGTCTTAAGGATTCAACTTTTCGAACCGTATATCTTTCTACAGTTTGTTAACTTGGGGTATTTCTTATCCATGTTATGTCCTTTTGGTCACTCTCTTTGTATAGTTTAAGCACCTTCTCAGTTGTTGTCCTATACCCGCCCTTTTTAGTCACCCGTCCATTCACGGCCTTACAATGTAGCTTCTCCCATTTTTTACCTTGTTGATCGTTCTTATTTACTCTTTATCCCTACCTACTATATGCTCAATTCATAATATTAACGATTTTAGTTCTGATTCATGTGTTGTGATGTTATTTCGTATCGGTCTTTTAAATTGAATTACACTATGGTTTGTTTCATCGCTGTTTGTACTCTTTTGTAGTATTTGAGTTTCCAAACTATGAGTTGCGCCAGTCATCACATTATTGCCTATGTTTTGCTCAATGTTGGTTTCACCGAACTTTTCCAGTGACCCATGATACAACTGATAAGAGCTGCTTACATGAAGAAGATATATAAAAGGACTAGACCAAATTAAAAACAGTCGTTGAAAGCATTAGAAACTTGTGCCCACTGGTGCTGTTTCTACTGAACGACACAATAACACCAGAAAACAGACTAATGTTAAGTAATGACCAAGATTTATACACAACTAAGCAATGCTTAACCTACCGGAACTTACAACGTGGTAATTATTAAAATTATTAAAGAAACTATAAACACAATATAGATAATCGGTGTGTATTCTGACGAAGTAGAAACAGCATTCAGTTTAATAAACGCCTCATAGATAGTGGCACCAAAGTTTATAGGAAAACGATTGAGAGAATGATGTGTAATAGCTTCTGTAAAATCATGAAATCAGACATTGGATAGACTCGGCACAAAGAATGGTACAAATTGCTATGGATACCAGGTGATGGTGAAATAGAGGTAACGACGAAGCTGGTGCTCTAGTCAGATGGGATTCTCGAGGGCCATTCATTGGCCGTAAGCCAGGCTTAGAAATTACTCGTGATACTGCTACAAGACAGATTGAACGCTGGTTAAATAACCCATCTAGTGCCAACTGGACTTTGACACCAAGACTACGTCAGGCGAAACTTCATATTAGGAAAAATTTCTTTAGGCAACACCTCCACTTTCCTGCTAGTGAGCAGGATAAATATTAGGATCGGCATAATTACAGCACACGGTCACTTGCAAGAAGTGGAAATTGGAGGAAGAAACCCTCAATTGACGTCTTATGCCAATGTGTATCTGTCCTAACGCCGAGACATAAACATTTTCCAGCCGGCTTAATGGAACCCTAGGTTTCTGTGTGTCGTATTCTTTTCTTTGAATTCAAATTACGGCCTTTCCAAACTAACCCATAACACAAGAAGAACACTCGTGGCTCTTCTTTAGATACTTAACCACAATCATCATCCAAGTGATCATATTTGGTAAGATAAATGACGAACAATAATCCAGTTGAAAAGGTTTGGTTAGCTTGGCAATAATTGCAAATTTTCTTCGACCGTTCTTTATTCCTCGTTTTTCTAGCCATCGCGAAATTAGAATCTGAAAATCGTCTTATACTTTCTTCTGCCACTCCCTTTTCGGTCTTTCCCCTTTTTCTTTCATTCGGTATTTCCTCCTTGAATAACTTGTTACGTCTCTCTGTGCTCTTATAGTTTCTACACCTGTCCTCCGCCATCTTATACGATGTGCCTTAATTTTATTTGTTATGATGGGACCCCATAAATTGCTTTCACTTGCTCACTCGACTTTTCTTCTATACAGACTTTTAACCCACATACTCCCATATAGCGTTCTCCAGTATGTTCCGCTCCTCCATACCTCTGAATAAAATTTATCGTTACTTTAAAATAGTATTGCTGGAATAAATAGCGACGGAGAGAGTTTACGTCATTTCAGAAGCGGTGACTACTTTATACTTATATCAGATAACCTATAGGAAATAATAAAGGATCTAACTGGAAAAAAATATGACCAAATCTGAACAAAAACAACTTTATGAATAGAGGATAAATGACGAAAAGTAACAAACAACGATGGGTAAAAAAGCTGTAACAATGGAACCTGAAAGTAAAAAACATGCAGAGAAAAACCGCCCTTCAGATAATGAGAGATAACATCACATAAAAACATGTTCATCGTATCAGTCACATTGGTATTTTTATTAGCGTGTAGCAACCGATAAGTAAATATTTTCACTACTACCTACATATAAAATAGGGTACCGAGACATATTGTTAGAAAAGATATCTAGAAATATGAAGCTATCTTTATTAAAATCAAGTTTAAAGTTTTCTTTCTTGAAACAATACTAATCCCTGTAAATCAGCAGTTTTAATTTTTGAAATTGCCTAATTTAGAGCCATATTAGAGTTAGTTAAGTATAGAAAATGGTTCAGGCTATTTGAGAACCTCTAGCGGCGTGATGTTTTTATTATTCATAACTGATAACTTCATTCTGTTCAAATCAGTGGTGTTACTTTTTTATGTTATTTTCCCAATCTGTCGATGCCGATAGAGCTGTATTTTGCAACTGACGAGTTTAAGCTCGCTGTTACTATGTTTCCTTTATCATGGAATTAACGAAGTTCTTATTGCGGATATTCGTCAATCTGCCACAATTCTTTTAGCTACTATTTTCTCGAAGGGAGCGTTATAGTCGCTAGTTGTATTAAGCCAGTTCGTCGTAATCGAGCCCCTATTTTTTCATTGTGCATTTCCAATAACTCGTTGGTTTAATTACGCCGGCCTCATATCGTCAACGTTATCTTAGCATTAATGGACGTTTATGGAGGTGACATCTATTAAACAAATAAAGATGGTTGCAGATGCCGAACAAGGCTGCACCGCGTAATTAACTAATCGATACTTCATCAAATCGTATTCATTGTCCTTGTCCTCAAAAACGTATTTTCTTTATTCTCCGTTTTGTAATTCCTCCGAAATATGCAGACGAGGCACGCTGCAATCTTCCCGTGACGTGTTTACACATGCTATTTCATTACGGTCCGTTTTCAAGGCTCCGGTTTATGAGGCTGCAGATTCGTCTTGCAGCTGCAGGCTTGCACTAACGCGAATTTTTAACATCTGCTTGCACCGCCAGCGCATCAAACGTCTGCTTTCTATTTTTAGCAATTTTTCCTGCTTTCTGCATCGGTTTCCGCATGCAGTGATTGGTTGGTTTTGCAATTTCTAGGATAAAACGTGAGCTATTTTAATTCCACCTTCTTTTCTGTTCTGAGGGTTCTTGCTGACATTTTAGAATTTCATATCAGGGTCAGGTTGCGCAGGGGCTTAAGCTCTCTGGAGCATCGCCTCTCCTTCATTGCTTTTTAAAGTACGTGAAAACTAGTGAAGATATTTTCGGATTTAAAATTTGCAAGTACGTCATACCTAAAGTGCAACTATCTTAAGTACTACTTATATGAATGATTGTTATTTGGTGCCATTTTTACTTTCCTCGTCTGAAAGACGAAGGAAGTATTGTAATCACGAAAAAGCACCTTCCGAAATTTCTTCAGATCTTCACGTTTCAGAGTCCCTAGATGACGAAAAACAGGTTTTCCCCAATTCCGTCCTGTCTGTCTGTCTGTCTGTCTGTTGGCGGTATAACTCAAAAACTATTTGTCGGAGCAAAATGACATTTTGCAAACACATTATAGGTATAGGGTGAGTTAAGATAGCGGCACTCCCTGTTAGTTCATTAATATTGATATTAGAAAAATCATTTGTTAACAAAAGATGTTCAAAATTATATGCTCTATATTATTGTACATTTATTTTATTTCATGGCTACTGAGGTTTGACCAGTGATATTCAACTTTTTTATTTTAAATAACACCCTGTATATATTTTACATTTTTCGGAATAACGATCTTTTCTCTATACGGTGCTATAAAAATATTGTGGTGTTAGATGGGAAAATTACACGGTTAAACACGATTAAAGTTGAAAAAATGTCCAAATTTAGCAACTTCATCTAGTAGCCATCAAACAAAACAGTGAAAAAATTAGTTGTCACATTTTTTTGTGTTTTGATGTTGATGTAACTCAGAACCGAAATAATAAGTGCATTTACAATGGCTAACCACGTTCATTTTTCAACAAACGATTTGGTAGATATGATTCTAGTAATCGGTGAATCCAGTTGTGTCATTAAGAGGGCTAAACGTTTGTATTTAGAAAAATTTCCTGATAGAAGGCAACCAAGTAGAGAAGTTTTTCGAAAAACTTTAAGAAGATTTTGCGACACTGGATCCGTTCAATATCAGAAACGGCAGCAAAATAGATTTGTAATTAATGAAGACGTCAAATAGATGTCTTAGAAGCAATAAACGTTAATCCACATATCAGTACGAGAAATTTGCCATTAGAAACAGGTATTAGCCAAACCGCAATTGTTCGCATTTGGTTAATGAACAAATTCAGAACAGAGATGCACTTTTTACGAAAAATCTTTTGGACTGACGAAGCCACATTCAAGAATACCGGTTCAGTGAATCGACACAATCTACACTATTATGCAACTGAAAACCCTCATTGGATGAGAAATGTTGATAACCAGCATATCTGGTCGTTGAACGTTTGGGCAGGAATAATAGACTATAATGTGATGGGGCCAATTTTTTTGATGGAACTTTAATATGCCAGACCTATTTTAATTTTCTTGAAGAAATCCTTCCTGAGTTAATAGAGGATGTGCCTTTAAATATACGGCAGGGAAGTTATTATCAGCACGATGGTGCGCCACCCCACTACAGCAGAACGGTTCGAATTTTTTTAAATCGCGAGTTTGGTGCAAAATGGCTTGGCCCCCAAGGTCTCCTGATTTAACGCCACTAGATTTTTTCTGTAGGGTCACGTAAAAAATATTGTGTACAGTACAGCACCTACTACTCCTGAGGACATGAAAATAAGAATTAGAAATGCGTTTTCCACTATTACTGCTGAAATGTTAAACAGTGTTAGACACAATCATATATGCGTTTACAAGTTTGTATTGACCAGAATGGGGGTAATTTTGAACATGTAGCAAATTAGAATAGATTTTTTCATTTTCGTTATGTCTTTCGATACTTTCTTTTGTATTCATAGAATAAATTGTTTATTAATAAAAACTTGCTGCTTTCGATACATTATTATTTTACCACCTTAACGGTGTTATTTTTGTCATTTGACTCCATAACAAAAAATGTTACAATTTTTTTACTGTTACTGCCACGAAACAAGGTTACTAGATGAAGTTGCTAAATTTGGAAAATTTTCAACTTTAATCGTGTTTAACGGTGTAATTTTCCCATCTAACACCACAATATTTTTATAGAGAGAAGACAGTTCTTACAAAAAAATTTAAAAAATATACAGGGTGTCATTTAAAATAAAAAAGTTGAATGTCACTGCTCAAACCTCAGTAGGCCATGAAATAAAATAAATGTACAATAATATAGAGCATATAATTCTGAACATCTTTTGTTAACAAATTATTTTTCTAATATCAATATTAACTAAACTAGGTGCCGCTATCTTAACTCACCCTGTATATATATACCTGTCATGAAACGGTGAAATTTCAGACAAATATATACCGGATGAACACCTTAAAAAAATCAAGTTTTGTTTATTTTTGCGTTACCTTTGACATAGAAGGAAGAAATAATTTTTACATAGGTCAGGCTTTACACTTGCCGAAAATAGGACTCAACAGATACAGGATAATGTCACAAAAGAGACAAAACGTTTCAACAATAAGACAGTTCCGTTAAATAGAGGCGCGCGCCGCACTCATTTCAATAAGGCTGGATGGCGCAGTTCCACTTATCGACGATTTTATGATCGCTACGAAGATGTGGCGCGTTCAAACCCCAACGAAATACATTTTTTTCTAATTTACAAATTGATCTAATTCGCTCGAGGGAAGTTCGGTGTAAACTCATTTACAGATTTTTTCTAAAGTATACATTGCTCGTATATGTACTAAAAAGAAACATTTTCTGTATAGTAGTGATTTGGACTGGAAATCGATTAAACACGAACTTAATCAAAACAACGATAATGTAACCTGTGACAAATACAAGTTAAAGTAGAAGGATACCAAATTAATAAATACGAGCAGCTATATATATAGGGTGTACTAAAAAGAATGGGACACCGATTTGTCATAGATTCCTTAGGTTATAATTAATTGATTAAACCTAATATACCTTAGTACAAATTTTTTCCAGTAAGAAGTTGTAGGGTCTTGAAGTTCAATTTTTTATATTTTCTTTTCACGTTAATTTTCCTAAATGTAAAGATATCGATTTGAATTTTGGTACACATTCTTAATATTATGTACTGCACTAATGATGCATTTTTCAACTAAACTTAACTGTAAGAGAAACTTTATCCATCTTTGAAAATGTTTTTTAGCTCTAACCTTGTTATCTGCAACATACTTTGAAATTTTACGTTATTATCCAAAAGTAAATTTAAAAGCCTAAAAATAAAGTGCTCTTAGTTTATAAGCCTAAAAGTTACCATTTACCTTAAAATGCCCATCAAAGGTTTTGTTTTTGTTGTCATTAAAACGTGCGATTATCAAGTAGCCATGATCACAAAAGTAATGGTTAGTGGTTGTGATCGAGTAAGCAACAACGATAAATCAATTAATGACATTAGTAACATAAAAATTTGTTCTTATATGCTTACGAAAATACCACGACAACGAATTCCCCAATACTGAAATGTTTGTTATGTCGCAGCATTTTCATAAGCACAAACGAGAAAAAAGTTATGTCACCGACGTCATTAATTGATATATCATTATTGTTTACTAGATTACAATCACTACCCATTGTTTTTATGATCATGGCTAGATAATTCCACATCTTAATCACATCCAAAAACCTTTGATGGGCATTTTAAGGTAAACCGTTGCTTTTACGCTTACGAACTAAGAGCACTTTAGTTTTACACCATTTAATTCTCTTTCGGATAATAACCTAAAATATAAATAAATATTATAGGTAACATAGTTAGAGCTAAAAAGAATTTTCAGATATGGTAAAGTGCCTCTTACAGTGAAGTCTACTTTTTTTTTACTAGGGCAGTACATAATAGTAACCATGTATGCCAAAATTCAAATTGATATCTTTACATTTAATGAAATTAACATTAAAAGATTTAAAAATTTCCTTCGGGCAGTATGTTTAGGATCCCATACCGACATATCACCTTATAATCAAAGCCATTAACAAGCCTTCCAACAGCCCTTAATGAAGAAAAATGCAACAAACATAAGCCAGAGCACACGAAAAATAACTTTTTAATAGTAAATGTTGTTACAGAAACCAATAATTGTTAGGTAAAATCATTATGTTAACGCACTATTCTGCTTCTGGATTCCCGATCTTGCCTTGTGTTTTAAGTTTCCATTACGGCTGCTTAAGCGCTAGTATCGCCACGCACAAAAAATCGGTGACGGGACTAGTGGGACCAAAATGTCTTTGACGTACCGCATCTCTTGCAATATCCCGTGAGACACTTCAGATTTACCTATCTACATTTTTTCTGCTCCCATATTATCGACGGTTGGACAGTAAATCCATCTCTCTCACACGTTCTAGAGTACTCTACGGCCTCACGGACAGAATCACCATTGAAAAAATTAATTTTTCTAACACTGCTATTCTGCTGTTCTCAGCCTAGTATTATGATTTATGTACTTTGCACCGTCTTGAATTGTGCATGACCTAAATATATATCAACAGATTACGACGAAATTACTCCATCATAATCTCCTCCATCAGTTCAGGGTTTGTTTTGCTAGTTGAGGTAACTCGATTGGGAACGAATTGAAATATTTCACAGTTTTGTTATATTTTATTTTATTTAGCACTCAGCCAACAGCCGTTAAGCCAATTATAGGCGTCGATGTCCATTTATGGGGACTTCCAACCCCACTAGCGACTGTCATGATGTTGTTGACATCCGGGACCAACTATTTCCGTGGCAGCCGTACCACGAGGCGTCGAGAGAAGCAGCCGTGGTACTCCCATCCAAGTTCTGACCAGGAAGAGCGTTGCTTAACTCTACTGATCTAACGTGGACGCTTGTTCAAGCTACACCACCCGGGACCTAATTAAGTGTTTGCTTAATTCGTCATGAAAGTACAAAAAATTAGCACCTCGGAAGGATTTTGAACATTTAAGTGTGATCCCAATTGGGTTACCTGGACCGTTTTGCCGTGCTTTATGCAATACGTTATCCTAGGCAAGTTAAAATGCTTTGTCTCGAACACCAGCGTGACGTCACCAGCCAGGTTAAACTATAGTGAGCTCAAATGCATTTGCAGTGCCTTTTCTCCAAAGATTATTGTAAGTTGAGCCACGGCTGACGCCACGCAGTTAAAACTACTAACAGTTTTGACAATTTGGCCGTTCTTTACGTGGTGTGTCATTTACTGTGAGTAAAGCTGACTACAGCGTTCTTTTCAGGCAAAACATTAACTATTTTAGGAATTACGGTAAGATCCGACCCAACGAAACCAGCTTTCCCGGATCTAGGTTATTCTGTTATTATCCTATTTCCCGCCGCTTGCAGACTTTATATCAGCAGATGACGCTCAACAATTTCCCGGATTGTCCTATACTCTTCTAAGACAATCCTATCTTGGCGTTTGGAGAGCAAACAAAAATATAGAATCATCCCTTCCTCCTCCATTGAGCTATCGGGCCCCTTTTGGCTTGTTGTGATGTTTTAACATGGATTTGTACTTTAACAACATCTGAAGGCCATGCATTTTAAGTCCAAAAGTCTTTTAAAGTAGCACTGGGCCTGCCTTCAATTCCCAAAAATTCACAATAACCACAAGTTAATATTTAAAACAACCGTCACGACCTAAATTTTCACCTTAAATCACATCCCTGTATAAGCAATTCTGATTGAATATAGCTTAAACGGATATTATGAAACGTTCGTTGAACTGAAATGCCGGAGTAGGTTCTTATAAAATTTAAAGAAGGCTATTCCAGCTAATATTACCAACTTCGTATATTTCGAATTTCTAGAAACGCTAACTATTCTGTTTTGTGAGTAACGAAACTAAGGAAATATACAAATACACTTCATTAAGTACCTTTAAACCGATTGGAAATAATTTTAAGATATAAATATTAGCTAATACTGCACAAATGATATATAATTTTGATCAAAATACGCCAACCGTTTTGAGAATGAGTTATTTTTTTAGAAAATGGCAGGAAGTAGTCAGAGAATTGTAAGAATCCACTTATGTAGAACTATATAAACTAGTATAACGTATAGTGCTGACTATGTATCAATTCCATCAAAATTGTAAAACTGAAAATTTGAATCATTCACAATACTGAGATTTCCAATTATATCAGGCTTACTTCCTTACGTCCTTACCCTTCCCTTCATAATATTTCGATAAGCCAGTGTGTTACGTAGTATTTCTGGCCAAGCGGTAGCAGTTTTCTCGTTGCGAATTAATGTTATTCACATTACTCAGTGTTCAGCTTGGCTGTTTCAGTTACATACTTTAATATATATAATCAAACTTTTATGACACGGAATTGCTATAGTTGCAAATACTGTGAGAACCTACATTGGAGTTGCAGTGATTTTGCAGTAATTATGTGACCACTGTTTTTAAATGACACCGTATTTATAGTTATAGTAGAAAAGTACCCGATTGGTCATTTTTTATACAGTCAATATTACATTTACAAAAAAAATATTAACAGTTAACCGACTAAGTCAGATCTGTGTTAAAAATGGGTTATATTTATCTCTGTTCTTTTTTTTTAAATGCGAGGTTAAATCTGTCCCTTAAACTTAAATAAAAAGCGACCTCCATAAACTCCCACTGAGGATTAAAGCACTGTCCCAAATTTATCTCGAACTATGGGTTAATTGGAAATTGGAAAATAATAGAACACTATGGTACCTCCCATCTGTTTTTGAAGAAGTATCGTACTGTTTGCGTATGAACTCAGTGTTTCAGTAAGACCCTTGCAATGGGGTATCAAACAACCGTGAATTTTTTCCATTATATCCTAATGCAACAATGTATACTTTCAACGATTTAATCAATGCTTGTTTGCACAAAATATCGCTTGGGACATATCGTTAGAAACCTCTTTTTTATTTCATCTATTTAAATATAAGTGATCCCCAAGCAGCAGAAGTTGAAAGAAGAATAAAATTAGCATGGGCGGCATATGGAAGACTGAGGAATGTGTTCAAAACATCAACATATCCTCAACACTTAAAATCTAAGGTGTACAACCAGTGTGTCCTCCCAACTGTAACTTATGCCTCAGAGACTTGTTCCCTCACGGAAACCAGTATAAGGAAGATTAAAGTAACGCAGAGGGCAATGGAACGATCGATGCTGGGTATACGACTACAAGACAGGAAACCAAACGACTGGATAAGGAATATGACAAGAGTCGAAGACGTAGCGCAGCGCATAGCAAGTCTAAAATGGCCGTGGGCGGGATACCTAATGAGAAGACAAGACAACAGATGGAGTAGGAAAGTGACCGAGTGGAGACCAAGAATCGGAAGAAGAGACCGTGCCGTCCGAGAACTAGATGGCGAGACGACATCAGCAGCGTAGCAGGATCACATTGGATGCGAACTACCTCTGATCGAACAGCATGGCGACAGCTTGGGAAGGCATATGTCCAGAGATGGAATGTTTAAATGCTGCAAATGATGATGTTGATGATTTAAATATAAATTGCGATGGATGTTGTACATTTCAAAATTTGGCGAAAAACTTCCGGCTCAGAGTTCCTCATAAAACGTCCGAGGCACGACAAAATAAGGGCAAAAATATATTTGTAAAGTTGTTTCACAGTATGTAAATTTTAATAATATTGCTGTTTGCAGTGTTTGAGAAACGGATATCTAAACCCCTAAATTTATCTTTAAAATATTGTGCGGCTCAAGAAAATTTTTGTTCTAGAGAGTCGATTTAGCCTATGAATTGTTTGCCCTTTATGCTATTTAACGTTAAACTTGTCCAAGTGCGAGTATATAATGCAATCTATTCTATTCGATTCGTTCTATATTTGAATCGTCTATTTACACTACTTCCTTACAACGTTTTACATTTTTTCATACGTATCCCCTTTCGGCAAAACATATTTCTGGGTACTAAATTATAAGGTATTTTTTTTTACTTCATGAGAAATTCAGTGCGATCATAAGTGCTCGTAAAACCGTGAGGGACAAACATATACTTGGAATTCTAAAAGGTTTTTAAGAAAAACTTTTGTTAATGAGACTTCAGATCGATGTGTATAGCTTCAGCCATTAAAATACACTTAAATTTTAACTTTAGCATTACCCCATGTTTCAGTGATTTGTAAAATGCCCCAAAAATATATATAATTGCAAAGCCGATGCCCTTGGTTATCATTTTCAAGTATAAAGTTTTGAATTAAAGCTCTTCTTGAAAGTAAAAATTATTAATATTTTGACTCCTTCAGTGGTAGAGGCTAGACCTCTCTTTAAGGTCTAGAAGATGAAAAATGTATTAACATGGTGACCATCTAAGTCACCTCATTCCAAATGATAAATGTAAGCTCTTGGAGAATTTAGAAAAAGATAACTAAAACGAAACCGTTTGTGGAGTGTGCCTTGAACATCGCATCGCATTAGCACAAAAACTATTGTGAGCAGCAAAGCTGTAGTTCAAATGGACAGCTATTTATGAGATGAATTTTAAATACAGACCGTGGAACGGAAAGGATGTACTTTATCTCTTCTGTTATTTAATAGCTATAGAAAGTTTGACATTAGAAGGGCACTTCCTATTCGTCAGATATGTTGAGAGAAAATTGGGAAGACTGAAAGAAGAAAACAAGAACTACGAACTCAAATAAACCACGATAAAAACAAAATTATGATCGTGTACAGCATAAACAACAACGCCTCTAATAATATGACAAATAACGAGCCATTATTCTCTTTTAGGAGTTAGAGGAAGATGCAGAAGAAGACTTACATAAAAGAAACTGGACAGTGTCAAGCAGCTAGTCAATTTATTTACTTAGGTGCACTCATGATAAAAGAATAAGGCTGCACAAAGTAGATCAAATGCAGATGTTGCAGCAAGACGCAAATTATATGAAAGGAGTAGTATACCGAAGAATACACAGAAGTCGAATCCAGGACCGTAAAATTGGTGGACAGAAGAAACTCTACGTCTTGGTGTTCGAAGAGGCGTTTTCATTCTCTGGGCTGCAGAATGAAGTAATGAATTTGTCTAGTATGAGATTCCTAAGCCACAGCGATAGCTCCAAACAGTAAATACCCATATTTCAAAAAGTACGACAATCTTCAAAGTATGGTTGTTAATGGAAGAGTAAATAGGTCAAGATGCTGCTCCTCAAAAAATAATCAGATTGATAAAAGAAATCAAAATCTCTACTGCTGTGCAAGCCACTCGTAATGCTTGTGATGACCATATGTGAAAGAATATTGTAAAAACAGCTGCGCTATCTCATATATAATTGGTTTTGCAAAACGCAGAAAATTTCTGATTGCCATTTCGTTTCGAATTATTGTGGATATTTCATGTCGACCTTCCAGTCGGATTTAAGAAATTACAGACACCCTGCATCTGGAATTCATTATCGAGCGCCGACCACACACCTGATGTTTACTTTGCGAGGTCAGCAAATTGGCCTTCAGCTTTGCGGCTTTGGCATTGGCCACCACCCACTTACTGAACTACACCCAAGTTATTCGCATATAATTCGTAGTAATGTACTTAGTACAGAAGTTGATGTGTGTAACTTACCGTCCCTTTTAGAATGTGTATCACCAGGTAGGTGACAATAATGTTTGTGGCGTACCCCGTTAGCAGCGTGATATCACTGCGACTCGGTATGAACTCTTCTAAGACGTTACATCCATTGTTTGCTACGGCCCCGGGATACAACTGAGTCCTTTGAAATGTAATTTTATGTACATGTTATCTGGATAGAAGTTTTCAATTACTAGCCGATTGTTATTTGTAAAGCGCAGTGCACAGCGCGTATTTTGAAGTTAAACATTTCAGAAAAATAAAGTTCGAATTTAAAGTAATCGTCGGGGAAACCCCGAATATACATATTGGTTGGCATTCAACCAGCGGATAGCACACAATCAATAATAAACACCTATATGTCTTTACCGATTCGACTTTTATACGTAAACATACCTTCGCTTTCAGAGTAAAATCTCGTCCATGTCCAACTGGAGTGAGCTGTGTGCATATTTTATTTTGTTACATGTTGTAAATGAGTGTTCAAGTGTAACACAATTTAATTAAATAAAATTGTATTTCAATAATGATCCCATTGGAATTTATAAAGTTGTGTATTGTTCTGCATTAATAGAGAAACTTAAACCATTTCAACCAAGCATAATTTTGGAAAAGACATGTTGTGCAGATGACGCGGCAAACAGCAATTCAAACTTTACATCGAAGCATGCACCATCTTTCGGGCAAAGAAGTTATTGTTAAAATTAAAGCGGGCCTCAAATGTTAGATCAACAAAGCTTTCCGCATCGGTCGTCATTTGGGCATCTTGCACATTTAAAATGTGATCGTTTTGTAATACCGCGTATTATTCTTAACAATGGAATTGTTTTGTTTCAATCATTTCCTTCGCTGGCCTTTCTTCCGGGCGCCCCAGCTCTGTTACATAATTGAGGCTTATGGAAGCTTACTTTGTACTTCCTATAATCATCTAATAAATTTCGCGGAATAGGTAATACGTTTCCTAGTTATCGCTGTCTAAACCTAAATCCCGTCTCCCTTTGCGCCTCTCAAGCCGCCTGATCTCTGCGACGTTTATTTGTCCCTTTTCATTTTCTTTGGACAAGCACATCGCTTTACTATTGTTTACATTTAGTGTGATCCCTCTTTCCATTTTTATAGCCCATTCGTTTAGAGATTGTTGTAGTACTCCCTGGTTATCAGCTACCAAAATTACATTCTCTGCAAACGACGGACCAAGTAAATATTCAGATTTCAGTTTCCTATCTTACAAGCTTGCCAAAACAAAGCTATAACTCCAAGTTGTAATTATGCGGTCTTGCTTTCGCTTGAACATTTCGCCTATTGATTTGCCTTTATGGGCATATTATAATTTATATTAATTAGAACTAAAGTTGCTGTGCAGTTTTCCGTGAAAACTTCTTGAGGTATCGTGTGCCTTAATTAAATAAGTTTTTGTTAAGTCTCAAAGACTGTTAACGTCAAAATTAGTTTTATGTTATTTCCTATATCTAATTAAAGACGCGTAAGTAAAGCCATGACACTGGCGGCATATTAGAAAAAATCTATAGTTTATCGCCAGTTGTATGCTGTAGTGTAGGGACGGGCGCATGACGTGAAAACAGTCGAGTCACGGCGGGTCCCGTCGTGAACCTGAGTAATATTTGAAAATCGGTCCGTGAAAGTGAGTGAAAATTTCCAAGGCGTAATTCACGTTTCACCTTAAATATTTAGTAACGAATAAAAAACTGTAGGGTTCCCCGCTCTCCCGCTGCGCGACATGTGAAAGATCTAGAGCTGGAGCTGTGTGGCAGCCTGCAGTGACGAAGCTTCGCACCTGTGTTGTGCTGTGAATGTTGTGTCTACAGTTAATCGCGTGTCAGCGTCTATAGGCGGCCAAGTAGAACTTACTTTTAGTTCTTCGGACATAAAGCACTTTTAAACTTTGAAATTAAAAGTGTTGCTTAGCAACATATACATTCTTGTACTCGAATCAGTAAGGGAAACGTCAATTCCAATGTCAGCTTTTGGTATTAAAAGTAATGTCTTTGAAGACGGTTGCAAATAAAACTGCGATAAATCAGTATTTGTCCCTTATTGTAAGGTATTGTAGTCAATTTTTATTTATTTCTTGTTTGTGATTAGTTTTAAATTTGAATATTCTGTTCTATCTGAATTTGAATTTTCAAATAAAATCTGCGGGTCACGTTGTGAGTGGCTGGCCACGTCGTGAGTGGGGGGTCACGCCGTGAACGTGAGTAAACGTGAGCGTGAGCATGCGTGAACGTCTGTGTTTAAAGCAAACGTGAAACGTGAATACTCACTCACACGCCCACCTCTACTATAGAGTACAATTTTTAGTATATCAACTGAGTTAATCAAATAATGTAGCATTCACACGCGCAATGTCAAGGAAAACTATCTCCAGATTTTTTTCCAGTTTTGCTTATACAATCGAGTCTCGACTGTCCGCCCTTCGATTTCCCGGCATTCTCATTATCCGACTTGACCATGAAACAAATTAATAGTAATTTCATATTAGCAGTCACGATATTCACGTAATTGATAGCAAACTCTAATTCAACGTGATAATACGGTTTTCAACATTTCACCACTGGCCCGTTTCCATTACTCAGTGTTTCTGATGCTGCTTTTATAATTTGCACAAATTTAACCTTTCAGCACTGTACTGGCGCCCTCTAGAGAAACGGCTGGTACCATGTCTGTGAGACAGTTATTGTTTTTGAAAAGTTTGACCTGCTATATTTACTGTTCTGTGGATCTGTACACTTGATTACCTACGTTATTGCACATAACAGATTACCATCTGAAAAGACTATCGCCCTATGGAAAGCTTTGTATTATACTGAATGGATGAAAACGAATCAGTATCAATGTATAATTCCGACTCGTCAGTATATTTTTCTTTATTCTGAGATAAAAACAGTAAACATATAGGCTAGGTACTTACTAAATACATGAAAAAGGTGCACGTCGTAAACAATTTCTTTTTCAGTTTTTGACGAATCATTGCATCATTTGTAGTTCCAGCTGGTGGTTGTATAACTTTGGGTGTTCAAACTTCAGCTACTTTCTGTTTTCGTTGGCGTACTTACTTTTTTAAATAATAACAATGATATCGCTGTTTTGTAAAATAATTTTATCGAATTTAATTTTAAAAGCCTTTGCGGGGCTGTATATACTACTAAAATTCAAAGTTTCTATGCGAATATACCTAGTAATTTACTTGCCATAACGTTAATCAACTCTTTAATACGCAGCATTCGTTCAATATCAATTACACGACCACTGGCATTTTTACAAAGTAAAATTTAAACAAACTCACTAGTAAACTAATGAAGCGGTCAACCTCCTACACCTTACGCTTCAGAAATAATAAATAAAAATCTATCAGAGATAGAGCGCCAGTAGTGGAAGGTTAAGTCCAATGTGGTAGCTTCCATAGAGAAACATTGTAGTATTCGACTGTTCGGTCGGATAATCGGGACTCTATTGTCTTCATCAACTTTTCACAAATTCCGAACCGTTCCCTGGGGAATTTATTTGATATTTTTGTGAGGCAAGAAGGCAGCGCAACTTCGAAAGCTCTTTGTGTAATCCTTCGGAATTTTGTAAGATATTACTTGTCTAATTTCCTAGATAGTGAGTAGTGCTGAAGAATTACGATGTCTATGAACTGTGTTGTATGACGCTTGTTACGAAGCCATGCAAATCGCACAAAGGTTGGTCTAAAATGATTCGAATTATGAAATATTTAGTAAACTATCAATTTATGCGGTTGATAAACCACAATATTTAGAAACCTTACTTGTTTGAACCTACTTGGACTAACGTAATCAACTGTTTATCCACAAAGATGGCGCGGTCTAAGCTGATATTCCATTTAATTGCTGGTAGGAAATTCAAAATTTTGCAGAAAGATCTATTTATTTGGCTATAGTTATGTTTCTTATTAGTTTAGCGCTTCTATCTAGAAAGTTGGCTAAAAATATAACAAAAATGTTGAGACGTTTCAAAAACAGCGACGTTCAGTCTCTTGAAGATGAAAATTTCTTAGATTAACGAACCATCAAGATTATATAGATACCTTTCATCCAATCCATAACTTATGGCAGTACAAAACCACGCTAATACAAGCTTTTGACTGATGTTTGGCGTCGGAGATGTAAACCCTTGCCATAAGCGGAGGTTTTATTAACTCACTAATCAACCTCAGAGTTGGCTTACCTGTAAATAAAAAAAACACAATTATAATTTCTTCATTAGTTCTGCTCTTATTGTGCTAAACTACGTTTAATGATATATAGTTCTATCCTTCATTTACCGAACCGAGTCAGTAAAGTCTACAACCCAAGTTAGATGTCAACAGTAAGTTGATTACTTTTGCGATTTTATTAAAATTTAGATCATAGGATGCATATTCTTCTTCTTCCATTTATATTACGCCAGTGATCTCTTTTAAACACGAAGTCGTTGCAGACTTTACTGACTCGATTCGGTGAATGAAGTGTAGTACTATAATGTTTATTTATATAATATTATATCGAGTAATCTCATACATTTTCTTTACATAAATTTGCGAGGGAAAGAGAAAACATGTAAAATAGTTATATTTCATTTATTCCCGTGACGAAATAAGGAAGCAAGCCTGATCGCCGCCAAATAAGCCCGATCGGTGAGGATGAAAACGTGACACATGCAGGCAGACACACGTTTAGATATATACAAGGTGTTTCAGAACTATGGGATCAAACTATTAGGGGGTATTCAGTGCGACGGCAGAAGACATTTGAGTATAGGAACAAAAAACAAAGTTTTCAATTACTCAAATGTCAACGATAACGTACAGCAAGTCTGTAATAATTTATCCGTTCTTATGGACTTCACCAATCAACAATTGGCGGATATGCATCTCGGATATGGAGCAACAAACTGCAATGCATTCAAATGTTTTAAACTGTCTTAACGTGTCATAGAGTCCCGGTACTCCAGAGAGACATTTTCGGACGTGGGTTCCTATACTCAAATGTCTTATACCGTCGCACTGAATACCCCCTAGTAGTTTGATCCCATAGTTCTGAAACACCCTGGATTGATCTCAAAGTTGACACGATTATAAATCCTGTTGGTTTTAACACTGTTTTGCTTACAAATAAAAACATCTGTAGAGAGATTTACACGGAACTTCCCTCGCGCGAATTTGATCAATATGCAAATAAAAAATGTAGTTCGCAGGGATTCGAACTCCGTGCTCCTAAGCAAATATCTCGAGCCATTTTCGTGTCCGTCGCTAGGTCGTGTTTGTCCTATTTGTAGTGTTTACCCTGTATCTACTACGTCTTATTTTCGCCAATGATAAAGTTGGGCTATTTCCAAATTATTACTTTTATCTCAAATTATTGCTTTTATCTTCTGAAAATAAAAAATTTCTTCGTCTTTTAGACAAGGGAAATAAAAAAGTAGTCAATTGAAATTCGCACGTTGCATTTCGCCGCTAAAATAACTGAGCGTACGCGAAGTGGACGAGTTTCTGCTGTGTTAAAAAGCAACACACTGTCCTGGTCAACTTGTAATATTTACCCTGTATCTTTTAGATCACATATTGACCAATGATAAAGCCTTAGCTATGTGCAAATTACTACTTGTACTTATGTATTTTTCAGGTAAAGCAAAATTAAACAAAATTAAATTTTTTTAAGGTGCTCACCCTGTATATATTTCTCAGAAATTTTCTCGGTTTCATGCCAGGTAGACATATAATATGCATGCAAAATATCGTCTTCCTCAAAAAATAGTTTTTGAGTTATACCGCCAACAAACAGACACATGGAGTTGAGAAAACTTGTTTTTTGTCATCTAGGGACCCTGAAACGTGACGATCTAAAGAAATCTCCGAAGGTAATTTTTCGTGATTACAATACTTTCTTGAACTTTTGGACGAGGGAAGTAAGAAGACTTTGTGTTACCATTTTATTGAGAAAAGTTGTATAGACTTATAGACTTCTAGAAGTAGTATAGTATCCACGCTTTAATTAAAAAAGACAGTTTGCTCTAGTTCAAGTTTCTGTTCTGTTACTTCAGGAAATATAAACTTTTCAAGAATGTACAAAGTGACATAAATATATAATTCATAGAAAAACTATCTGATTTGTCCTTTTTTAGTACATTTCCAAGCAACGATCCTAAACGACTAGAGGAAAGCTGTGATGGTTTTAAACCGTCGTTGTCAGCTTTGTTCTCTTTACTTTAAGAATACTTAGGCCTTCAGACTCCACGGTTGCCAAAGGTAGATTTTGATATTTAATAAAGCCAGCACTGGATTTTTATGACTGGTGACGGCAGCAAGAGTTGAACCCAACTTTTCTGCTCACTGAGCTACACTCCAGTACTGGTTTTAATTATTGATTGAAATCTGTGTATTGTCTATTGTCTAAGTATGAAGGTTATTGTATGTTTACAGAAATTGTATATTTTAAAATATTTATGAAGATTATATTTTAAGTGTGTTAAATTGCTGAAAGCAAAGTTTTATATTTGTTTATAGTTTGAAAATTTTGGAAGATAATGCTTCAATTGCAATTAACAGGTTGCTTTATATGCTTGCGTCTGGCGGTACAATGCTAAACTTGCCCCGGATTCGGGCTACAAAGTTGGAGCGCGCCTTTTGTGCTTGCGTAGCAACCATTATGTGAGATGTGTCTCTTGGTGATTTGTTGAACTTGTTACTCAATCTCCTAGGTCTGTGGTTCTGAGTAGAACACAGTTAATTTGGTGCCCAACTGTGAATGGTCTCGCCGAGCCCGCTTCCAATCGCCAAGGCTGCGAAAAAATTCCGGCGCCCTCGGGATTCGAACCGAAGACTTGCTTAATGCAAGCCTAGCGCTTTGCCAACTCTACTACTTGGCTTCAGGTTGTACTCGTACTTGTACTTTTCTAAAATTTGAGATAAACTCATCCTTGATTAGGTGTTTTACAATAACCAAAGAAACTGAAAGTGGCTTGTTTTTGGTTTACAAGGTGCAAAGCTTGCAAAACCTATTATGTGTATATACCAAAAAAGACAAAGTGGTCTAAGCAGTGATTCAATATTGAGAAATTAAAATGAGTACAATAACGCTCACTCTAACAACGATATAAATTGTTGAAAGCTTAAATTAATATTGTACAATGTATTTAAAATTAATCGTGTCGGTGTTGGTTCGCAGAAATGTTAATCAGTTGTGTGATGCAATTTAGCAAAAATAAGTATAGCTATAAACCTTATGCTAGGAACTACGCAAGAGTTGGGACAAATAAAAACAGCAAATTAATTAAAATGTATGAAATGGGAATTACGTTGGAAAAATTAATTAAAGGTGAGCTAAAAAGAAAAACTGGAGTCGAAAACTATAATAAAGTAACTAGCTGCACATATAAATACGTCAAATTACGCTGTTGTTATGCGGAACACGTAAATTAGAGCTTTATAAGTATTTTAATTACTTAGCTTAGAAATATTTTCCCTTGAAAAATCGCATGTTTAAAAGAGGAAACTCTGGTCGCGTTTGCTTCACTAATTTCATATTTGGAATAACGCTGGTTATTTATGGCGTCGTAGATACAAATTTCAGAATGTTAAGTGTTCGGCAGGAGTCGGGAAATCATTTCAACTTGAAGATCATTTCGACGGGATTCCTTCGTACACCCAGGCAAGTCAACGGATTGCCACTTGTATTATTTGATCCTGAATGGGAAAAATATGTTCGTGAAGAGCCAAGTTCTTTTGCAGTAAAGCAGCGCTACGCGCAAGGATACCTTTAAATTTAATTAGATGCCAAGCAATTTTACAATTCAAACATGGATTACCGGTTGTTCATTCAAGTTTAAATGTACGCCGAAGGCGTTTCGGCGGTGCAGATTACAACGAGGGGTTGTGCCTCGATGCATTGTTTATGTTATTTTCCTAAGTGCCGATCAATATTGTATCGTATGACCAACTAAATGTCGGAATGAACTTTTGTTTGCTGGACTAATCCTCTCAAAACTTATTGCAGTTTAGCATCTGTCACAAAGCGTTTACGGTGGCCACCCCATTATGGCTGCTTAATGACACAAACCCGGTTCTGGGTGGTTAGCCGTCATCATTTATGCGTGCAAACCAACCGTCAGTTAAAAGCAGACCGAAATCTATTTTGAAAGCGTCTGACAATGATCGCGTGTTCCCGACTAGGAGATAAGGGACAAGTCAAAAGGTTTTATAGAGGACCTAGTGGATATTTACCCATACGTCATCCGTTCATGGTAAAAGGGTGGACAAACTAAAAGCTTTCTATCTCTTTTTGGCATACTTTTAATTGCAATCGACACTTTTTAGATTGTCGAATTAAAGGAATAAAGTCGGCCTTTGGAATAATTCAGTGTCTCCTGAAATACTGTCTTTTTGTTAAAAGGCTCGAAGGGGTTTAGAAAGTTCGCGCATATTTTGAACGATTTAATTTGTTGTTTCAGCCATTTTGATCAGTGGCATTTGATAGCAATGCAGTATAATATAACGCTACACTAAAATTGCTAGTTCCGGCAAATTTAAGACTAGTACCTAGTTTTGAATTGCACATGCGCAAAGAAATACAAACGTCAGACATGCGCAGTTAACCTGGGTGCATTATTACTTAGTGGAAGACGACAGCTGAGCTAACGCCTATATGTATATGAGTTGACAGGACACGATAAAATTGCTTAAAAGGTTTACTCATTGAGCTGAATTGGCTATTACTGTGTCTGCGTCTTTTAAAGGTAAGTATCTTGTCTGGTTTGGTGTGAATAGGTTAGGTTTTGCTAGCTGAAGTAAGTCTGAACAATGAACTAGTAAATCGAGAGACAATCTAATCGACCTAAAAGTGTTATAGTTCTCACTCTCGAAATCACACTTTCACCTCTTCGAAACTATAAGAGCTCTATACAAAAGTAAAAAGGTTCAGGGTCATTTCAATTCCCCAGCTGGGGGCGGGATGTTGTAGGGACCTTGCGTCCCTCTTCGGCCAAGAACGGGAATTATAGGATGGGCGAGAGAAAGGAAGGGTGGAGAATGGAAGAGAAGCCTGGAAAGATGGAGAAGTACTGCCCCGGCATTCGCCTCAGAGAAGATACTCTGTTGACTCAGGAAAACCACCTAAAAACCTGAATCAGAGCAGACGGCCAGGGAAATCGAAACCGCGACCTCCCAAGCAAACGTCCTAACCACTACTCTATAAAGGTTTGTAGCTCTATAACTGTACATTCTACTTTTTATGCTAGTCTGAGACTGCACCACGTGATGTCAGATGCTCGGCATCAGCAAAGTGAAAACAGCAGCTCCCTAAGGCACACCACTCTGAAAGAACCTGAAATTCAGACTACACTACTCAAATCGTAAAAAGTTTTCTTCAGAATCAATTCGAACAAAACCTGAAACCTGCTGAATGGAGGTTTGGGGAAACCGCACATGCAACACTTCGATGGGGCTGAAAGCAGTCTTCTGTTGGGTTGCAACTATCCTACCTTTCTTGGAAATGTCTCAACAAACTAATATCAGGCGTTTAGAAAAGGCCCGACTGGAAATGATTGAAGATAATTGCGAATGTCGAGCAATAGAAGCCCAACCTGAAAGATGACCTTAATTTCAGTAGATCACAAAGCCATTCAAGTGGCTCATTTCGTAAGTTCATAACCAAGAAGGCGATCTGAACATGGAAGCAAAATGCGTGATGTCAGGATATCTTGCTGGGCACTCGATAGCAACGCATCTGTCAATCTACATATTTGCAACATTTATTTCAAGTATTGCAGAGGAGCCCTATCTGGTTGGTACCAAAAGTTGACATTGAAATAGCTGGGTCGTCTTTATTTGGAAACAAGACAGGTAATTCAAGAGTGCGTCCATATTTAAACTAGCATTCCTCATTCAGTGTTTTTGAAAACACAGGATGGTAGAATTATTGTCCATACGTTAACCTTTTGGAGTTGTACCTCTTTTATGCAAGCAAGATTTTCCGTAGCCTAATAATGACAATCTTGCGTTTGCAATTATAATCACACCCAGAAAGCGCTTACACTGGTCCGTATTTGCATCAATGAAAATCATTTTGCAGAGCCGTTTAAGTTATGATTACTTCCACACTGCCGAATAAAACTGTGATGGTCTTCTTGAATTTGTAATAATACATTAAGGTAGGCAACTACCGCGGCTATATGATCCCGCATATTCTTCTTCAAGTGCTTTATTTGATTTAGAGGTTGGCCATCACCTTACAAGTAGTTATCTGTTTTCAGCCATCTTTCAGAAGACGTTCTCGTCTATTCCAATCCTTAGTCCATAACATGGCCATTTTTAGTAATGTTATCTTAATTTGATCGTGAATCATGTAATGAGTATATGGTCAGGATGATTTTCGCACAATTAGCTGAGTTCTTCTTACTTCCTGGATTTACCGCTATACCCCATGATGATAAATATTTTAGTAGGTGGTGGAAATGCAATAGCAAATAATTGAAAAACAACTTAAACGTATTTTAGTTTACTTTATTTCTGAACCTATCGAACTTCTTCCATACCGCCATGGACACTGTATAGTATCTTGGCACTCTAACATATTTCCAGCAAGAAACCTTTCCGATTGTAGGTTAATATTCCAAAAGGCCTAGCAAGAAGGCTGTTTTGTAGGAGCTACAGGTAGTTGTAAGAAGCTTATAGAGAGTCACCCCATGACAACTCAAAAATACTATTAATACAACGTTTGGTTCCGAAACGTTCAGCCATGGCGTTTCTAGTGAAGCCGACCTTGAACACCTTCATTCCAGCTTCAGAAATTCGTAGCAAATAAGAGACGGTCCATCCCGACCGAGTACAAATATTTGAACTGCGATTGATTTTGGTGGGGAATGGAGAGCTGGACGGTATGCGACAAATTTATTTCTGAAGAGTCGTGCTCGAAATATGAGCAGCTTGAAACTGTAGGTTATTTGTCGATTTAGCTATACCCAGACCTAAATATTTGCTAATCGTGCGGTAAACGATAACGTCTATTATTCCGCAACTTTATTGGGACCGGTCCTAAGCTTTCGTCGGACATAAACCTGCGTGATTTTGAATGAATAATAGAAGCTATAATATCCTCGGTTTTCGCTGTAGCTTTTTCCTGGAGGCAAAGCTAAAATTTTAATACGCGCATTTTAATTTCCCCACTGGGGGAATTCGCGACTAAAGTAATATTATTTTTATCAGAGGCAAATCTGCGCAGGTAATGCTAACCAGATCCCACGGTAATGAGGAATTCCTAATGCTAATCTAAATATGAATGAATCCAAGAGTGATACAAGTAGAAACAGCGCAATCGATAAACTCCAAAAACAAGGTATGTTTACAAACATGAAACATGCATAATTAAGTCTTTTCAAGTTATAAAACGAGATTACGTACTTCTGAATGGAAAACCGCTGAAATGCTGATGGGCTACGCTGCCGCTGAGAACAGTTTTAAAAAGAAATTATTACACATTTCTCTCGAATTTAACTCATACCTACCACATGCACAATAAGGGACTGACATAATACGGAACATTTTTTATGAGTCGTATTTCTGTCTGTTTATTATTTCACGCGTGGGCAACTCCCGATTACTGATTTTACACTTACAATGGAACAGCAAGGCTGCACCATTGCTCAGGGTAGTTGTAACCGTTTTTATATTCATATCGTGCTAATGAAAATTAAGCAGATTAACATCATTTTGTAATTTGTACTTAAAAGTCTGCTGTTTTGATCAAAATCATTCATAGAATTCTTTCAAAGGAAACTCGAGACAGTGAATATAAGAATCTGTGAAAACAGAGAAAAAGGTCACACATATTATATGACCATCTGAATTATATTAAGAATAATGAAATGCACTATAAAGCAGAAAACTTAAGCCATTATGCCAAAAAATCCGATACCCAAACACCGACATAACCGATCAAAGCCACAGAATTTCTCTTTTGGTTGGTTTTCTCTCAGCTAATACCAGTCAACCATTAACCAAATGTTTAAGATGTAAGATGTGCTGTTCTTCCCTATTTTGCTCAGCACAAGTAATAGAAACCAGCTGACACAGGTGAAAGATTTAACAGAAGAAGAAAAAGACATGCTGAATAAATTTTATTTATTTTTGAGCAACATCTTCGCTGAAGGGTAGAAGAGGACTGAATTATATATGTATATGTGTAGTTTTAATCTTGTCCCTTGTTATCAGCACGTCTTCATAGACATATTGTGGTCTATTAGTTTGGTGATATATTGTAGGTACAAACCTTCTCTCCATAATGTTTTTGGTAACATTAACCCAACATTTGGGGGACATCCTCTCAGTATGTTAACGTGTCCCTGGACGACCAATCTCTCAATTGCATCTTCTCTACTATTGATGTGGCTGACCGATGCTTGGTCATGCATTTTCTAATGGATTGGTGCATTTGGTCAACGTGATGCCCACACCCAGAGCTCAAAAGCATCAATGTGTCTTCTGACGATGAGACCCTATACGTGCCTGATCCGCCTCCGTATTGTGATGTCTCTATTATGCCATATTTTAGCCCGATGAACTGTTGCAGGTCTTGCCAATTGTATACGACAACGGATTTCCATTTCACTACTGCCCGAGTAATTATTCAGCGCACCAAGGCATAATATTTTGCTTTTTACAATTGACAATCATTATTTTGTCGTAATTGATGTTTAAACCAGCAATAGAACGTACTCTCTCCAATCCCCACAGAAGCTGCAGTAACTAGATTTTATTGGATGCTATCAAAGTAATGCCGTCGGTGAATCTTAGATTAAAAATGTTCTTTTCTTGGTGAACACCCCAATGCCACCTCGCACTATATATTCACCGCATATGTTTAACATCATAGACCATAACTCACAAACCTGACGAACACCCTTGCTCACCAGACAGTAAATTTTAACTACAGTGGAGTCGCCTTTGTAGAGTCTGCGAATAACAAACACGAAATGCTCCATTACGACCCTTTCTCCAAGAATTGTCCACATTTTGCTCCAATTTACGTTGTCAAAGGATTTGCGGTAATTTTTAATCAAATGCTTTTCTTATAATTTTGATTTTAAACAGAAAGTTCTATTCAACTAATTAATTTTTATCAAGTCAAGTCAAATAAATTCTCTACTAAAGCCGAAGTCAGACAGGGTTGCATACTATCACCAATTATATTTAATATAACACATTATGTGAAAGGTATTAGACGGGTTGGAAGATGGAGTGTCGATAGGAGAGAGGAATATCAGCAATTTTGAGTATGTACACGATACACTTATTATAGTATCGGGCGAAGAAGGGCTGGACAAAATAATAAAACAAAAGTTGTGATAAGAAATCGTGTGCAGAACGACCAACTACAAGTTCAGAATATTGCAGGTTATAAAACGATAGAAAAATACAACTACCTTGGTTCGCTGATAACAAATACCGGTGAATGTGAGCAAGAAATCAAAAAGCGTGTGGCAATAGCAAGAAAGACCACAATAAAGCTGACACAAATCTGAAAAGACTCAGTTATAACAAATTCCACTAAGTTAAAGCTCGTTCATTCACTCATTTTCCCTATTGCAAAGTATGCAGCAGAAATATGGTCTTTGAAAAACGCAGTCACCTAAGAAATTAATGCTTTTGGTATGTGGGCATAGACGTGTCTTGCGTATATCGTGGACAACACACCGAACCAGTCTCTCAATATTACAAGAACTCAATATTGAAACACGACTGTCCACGAAAGTCAGTCAATGTTTCCTCCGCTACTCCAAAGATAGAACACTAAATGATTGTGATAAACTGTGACACTCTTAGCCAAAACTTTAAATCAATCCAGCACTTATGGAACAAGTTGAATTGGAAGATCAGGAATCGACCTCTAGCTCCAGAAAAGCTTCAACAGCTCATGGTGGCTCTTTTGTAGGAATGGACCAACATACCTCAAGAAGATATACGGAGATTGATTGTAAGTATGCCTCGAAGCTGCTAGATCGTCATACAAGCCCATAGAGGTCATACGCGCCACTGTCTCTCCTTCCTCAACCATATTTTTCATATTTCCTTATCTTTGCGCTCTCTCTCGTTTAGGGCTTTCTTTTCCATAACGTCGTCAACTTTATCTCGCTATAATCATCTGGGCCTCTTTTCTTCTTCCTATGGAGGTCTATCTGACGACTCTTTCATAGAAATCTATACTCTATACTACATATATACTCTCTTGCTTTTCTTACGTGTCCGCACTATAATAAGGTATTTTCTTTTATATACGTAATAGTATCTTAATTTACTTCGCACTTCCTCTTTATTTGTTCTATTCCTTCTTCATTACTCCACAACAGCTCTGCCAACATTCCATCTCTACTTGTTTTTTCCCTTATTATTCTTATTTGTGACCAAAGTCTGCAAATCATTGAGATATATATTCTTGTTTTTGTGTTTTTGGTAATGCGCCTGTTACAGACAACAGGTTGCAGTTGTTTTATGCATGTTCTTCCCGGTCCTAGCCTGTTTTTATTTCCTCTTCTGTGGTTGCGTCTTTCGTGATGGTGAACCCCAGGTACTTGAATTTGTCGACATCCGACATCTCTAAATTCCCTGCGACTCTTAGATCTTCCACGTTTTCTTTTGATGTGAAGTATACAGTTTTATTAAAGCCGATTTACAGACTAGTGCAGCATGCTGTGTGAATGATTAATTTAATTCAATAATAATATCCAGATATCTAATGGATATCATGTGATAACAATTGTATATATGTAACTGGTGGGGTTGTAATGGGCAACCAGTGTGGTTGTTTACATGAAATAGAAAAATATCTTGAAAAATAATAATCGACGTAACAATAATCACGTTAAAAGGTTAGATTCCTGTTAATTGTGAAGAGTAATATTTGGATATTTGATACGTAATAGCAATACAATATTCTTTATGATCAAATTTGACTCAAGGTTACAACTATTATTCAAAATAGATTTCAACATTGTTTGAAGCCATTTGAAGTGGCATTTTTACTTCTAAAGCAGTAAAAAGTGAAAGTGAGTGTTTCTGGTATGCTGTAGAACTGTATATTCAGATATTTAAAGGGCCAGAGAGCTGCAACGAGCTTATTTTGGTCGTGAACAATCCAAAGGAGGTGTTTTCAGACCGCCATTCAGTTAGGAGCTGTTATAGTATACACTCAGGTACAAGAGATATTTCCAGAAAGTTAGTGCTTATTTCTTATATCTCATTAAGAAATAAATAACAAGTTTGGTACGACAAATTAGAATATTGAGTTTTCTAAATTTACATTGTGATTCGGGTACTCGACGTTTTCGGACATTATAATTTGAAATTTACATATTTTGGATTAGTCTATTTATAATTAATTTTAAAATCAAGTTTGGAACATTTAAAACATTTGATTAAATAATTTGACAATATCTATTTGATTTATTGTAATGTCAGGCCAATCTTTCAAGTAGTACTAACTGACTAAGTAATTAGTTTCAATTTGATGTACTAAAGAGTGTATTTGACTAAAGAAGTCAATTTATTAATATTTTAGAATAATTCAGTCTTCAACAATAATAAGATTTATTAGTTGAACATTAACCCATTCAGCTGAGAAATAAAGAGAGTCTCAATGCTTAATAACTGTCTAGCCGAGGTATTTTTAAATAAGAATCACATGACATAATTCCAAATGTCACACTTCAGTTGAAATAAATGTCAATTTAATTTCATTCAATAAGGAGTAAGGTAAGTATTTAAGAAACTATACTTGATACTTGAAAAGGGTATATATTTATTTAATATTATTTATGATATCTATCTGAGAAAAGGAGATCTTACCATTTGGCACCTAAAGTGGAGCTGAGAATTTGTATATATCACAATTTGGCTTGCAACGTGTAGCTGCGAGCAAAGATATCTGACAAGACCCACTTTCACGTACTCTTCTCTTAACTTCTGAATCTTATAATTTAAATTCTCTTTGTTTTGTGCTATGGTTAACTGGTCATCGATAAAGCTCAGTGTACAAATGTTCGTTTCTAATCGGAATTTTTTCGTTTTTTCGAATTTGCTCTTCCAGTTCTTCAAAGCATATTCTATGAAAACCTTGAACAGACTGGATGAGACATGGAGTAGCCTTACAGCAAACCTTTTGATGTTTCAAAACTTGTTCCTTCTCTTACAGGCACCCTACCTATGGGTGAATTATTATCTTCCATAACCTTCCATAACTGGCTCGTTGGAACTGTGTCACATGCCTTTTTCAAACCTATAGAATCTAAGCGAACTGCTCTATTCTTTGCTTTCTTCTGTTCGATAGGTTTCTATATAGGATATACGTGATCAATAGTCGACTATCCGGAAGTACATAATGCCTTGTCTTCTTCTATCTTTCCCTGTATTTGTTCTTCAATTATGTTCTGCCCTATCTTTCGTTATATAACTTTCTTTTTTCTTGTTTGCCTTTATTGATTTAATGTCACTTAGTGCTAAGAATTTTGTTCTACGTAGATGGTATTCCACGTTTTGACATGCTTCCTATCACTGGTGATTATTTTTATTGATTGTGAGTCTCGTAATCTCTCTATTTTTGTCTCTATAGGATTCGTACTTCTCCTTCAACCTGGTAGCTAACCATCTTTCGCATAGCTGTTTCTTCTCTTTTATAGATTTGGTGGTGGTCGTTGAGAAATACCATCTGTTTTTCGTGCTCGTTTCCTTCCTTTCTTCAAGGGCTTCGAAAGTATGTGTGCTCCAAGCGAGGAAACCCAAATTTGGTCTAGTTTATTCTAGTACAGTAGTCTTATCGATTCATTTTGAAGAAGGTATACTTTAAACTTCATTTTCTTGTTTGTGGTCGTTTGGGTCTGGGCAGTTCTTATACGTTTTACATGTTCTTTTCCATCGCATTGGCAGTTCATCGTAGCTATAATCAGCAGTCTGTGGTCACTGCCACATTCGGCCCCTCGTTTAAGTCGAATTTAAATTATTGACAGTGTGGTGGTTCTTCTGGCAATGATGTAATCTGCGATAGACTGAGGTTTTTACGTTGGTTGTACTCAATTTTACTTGTGTATATCTTTGTATTGGCAAGTCCCATTGTTGCGCATATATCTATTGTTTTTTCCCGTTATCGTTAAGGACATCTTCGAACTGACCTATGGTTTCATCATTATTCTTTCTTCACGTCTTTTCTGTTCAACCCTCCAGCAACTACAATTTCTTGATCTTGTATGTCCTCGTTTGTTCCATATTCCCCCAAAATAATTGTCTTCACCGTTATTATTGTTGTTCAGTTTGTTTATTCTTCCGTTTATTGGGTTCCAGTTTTGAATCATCATACAATATGTTTTTTATTAGTATAACCACTCCAGCTGTGGTTCCCTGTTGCTTTTCACTCTTCCAAAAATGTATGCCGCCCTCTGTTTTCACCATTCTCTTTCTTCTTCGTTTCGCCATTATATTCTGCTTTACTTGTTTCAAACTTTCACTTTCTTATTGTTATTCGAGAAAATTGTAAAGGAACTTGCGGAAATTGCATATTTCATAGATTACTAATTATTGACAAAATATTTCTCTATTTTGTCAAGCACGTCCCCAACATTCTTTATCTACAATAGTATTCAAATCAAAATTAGTAAAATATTTCAATTCGCGAAAAATGAGATTTGATTAAAATTTTAAAATTGGGTTTTCAGAAAATAAAATGCAAACGGATAAGCTGTCACTCTTTAAAAAAATAAGAAAATTACAACAAATGTGTCGATATGCTATAAACATTGATCTACTGCTGAAGAGTTCTAGTTTATATGAAAATTAAGAAAATCAATACTGAATGGGAGATAATCAACAAAAATATTATGATTAACTAAACCGAATAATAGGTTCCATTAACCGCAAATAAAATAAATTAAATAACGTTTAAAAAAGCTGTGAACCAGTACTGCACAATATGAGTAGTACACGATAGATCAAAGCAAACAGATCTAAGTTGACATTAATGAAACTAGATTAACATCGGGGCTACTCCTACAAACAATTAAAAATTATTCTAGTGACGATAATTTATTTCTTTAAACACGTTAGAAATATGCAACTGCTATATTTTATTGTGAGGATTATTTATGACTTCCAAATTAGTGAGTTAAACCTTATCTCTGAGCTTGTGAGTTTTACCATTTACGAATATGAGTAATGGTAGGTAGGCAGGGCAAAGCTTAATTTAATAATCAGAGATAGCATCAATAATGCAAACGACATGTACGTACATGGATTTTATCTATAATTTTTTGCAGTACTACATTTAAATTCCCATTTAGACATTTTTCTACCTCTGTTCGTCATAAAACCTCCACTGAAAGAAATTATTAAATGACAGTATCTACTTAAAATGCAAGTGCAAGTGAGCAAACATCCAATGTTCTACAAAGCTTCAGTGTTAGTGACACGATGCAAAAATTGATGTTTCATCAGAACATTCCGCTCCCCATATTCGGTTAACCATAGGGACGAAATGAACTGCCTAACAGTTGTTCTTATCCATGTCTAGTAACTTTGGCCTCCGTAACGTTTTGTGGGAATGTGCTTGTAATAATAAAGCTGGGATTATCTTGTTAAATGCATTACACGATTCCAGTTTAGTAGTATAAAGTGATGGGACGCCGACTCGAGTCCCTAATATCAGGTAGGTATTCCCTTAGCATACCCAGGAATCGATCCTTTTTCGTGTAACTATTGGACTGTGCGTTAGGTCAGCAATATTCCGTGTTATAGGGCATTCGCCTAATTATATCAACAAGATATTTCTTTCTTTTATTTGCATGCTGTCAGAATTTGAAGAGTTAATTTTGCTTGAGTGTTTATTTTCTGGAAATTAGCTACCTTGTTGTTGAAGTTTCAAGTATACTAAAACATATTAAGTACTGGATAACACATTGCCGATGATAAATGACAAACCACTATCCTTGATTGACTATGCTAATAAATGTTTTTTGGCTAATATAATGGATGTACAAGTTTTGATTAATATGATAAAAATGAGACATGTTTTAAAGCAATTTAATTGTCTTCATCTCCAGCAAGAAATATGGCGTGGTATAACATGTTGCTGTAATTCGCATTAGAGATTTCTAACAGAAGCCGATCAAGATGGGCACTGATATAAAAGTAGTCAACAGAATAAACTACTCGGCCATAAACAGTAAAAAGCCGAACTGTGGTTTTAAAAATGACACCGATTTGTCAGCTCCTTTATTTGTCATAGAGACTGGAATTGCAAAACCCTAATCACATAAATATCTAAGGCGGGGGTGGACGCGATCGTTAATAAGACAGCTCGCAGCTGCTGCTGTTGTTAGCTACCACTGCGACAAACAAGTAAAACAAAAATGCCTTAATAAGACTTACTTCAAGAATCGATCTAATTAATACAATCTCGCTCTGATTTCCCGCTGCGCCGGAAGCGAGGAGCTCCGTTTATTTAAATCAACGATATATATTCGTTTTTTGCGTATTTGTTTGAATTGCAAAATGATCACACGCGGAAAAATACAACGAAACCGTTCCAAATTGAAGGGAAGCGCAGCTTTGACGTATGAACTGGAGCTCTCATTACAACCTCAATTTAGAAATGGAAAACTAGATTTCGGGAAACAATTGCCAGTAATAGAGAGTTATATTAGCGGGATGCTAATTAAGTGTTATATTATTTTAATTTGTTTTCCCTTTGTTCCATTCAATTGTGTCTTAAAGGCCATTGTTCTCATAAATTATTAATATTATTTTCACAAGCTTCGGTTGTTTCTTAATTGGTAATAAAACTGCGGCTCTCTCAAACCGTTTTGTGCACGTGTTTTGTTAAATAACTGGGAAATTGAATAAAAAGTTTGGCTCGGAAAGGGTTAGAAAATTAAACACTGCCCTTATAATGGAAGTTACGGTTCGTTCAACTTTGCACAGGTAAGCTACAAATTGGATAACTTAAGGAACTATTATCGATTGTTGATTCAGTGAAATATGGATTGAAAGCAAGCTGTTGCCTAACCGTAGTTCTGGTGACACCCTTGGATTATGGACATGTTAAATAGATTACTACTAGTAGGGGCTCAATGATGGCTAATTTTCTGGAGGAACAACATCTTTATGATGCTAACACCTTTTTCGCGAAAAGACCTAATCGTAAATGGACAGCCCAGATGGGAACACTCGAAATCAGATAGATTACATACTGGCCAACAACATCCATATGATACATGACGTGGACGTAGTGAACAGATTTAATACGGGCAGCGACCATCGCCTGGTGAGAGCACTTATCTACATAAATACGAAACTTAAGAGGAAAAAGAAAATGAACAGACTCTTATCTAAACGTGTCAAATTAGACGAACTAAAAGAAAATCCCCTTCGATTTCAAACCTTCCTCAGAAAGCAACTTAGCGAACAAGAATCCAAAACCGACAATATCACAGATATCAACAGAAACATCGTAAATGCAGTAAACCAGTCAACTAAATCCTATAGATTGAAAACAACTAGAGAAAACAAACTTTCACAGAGAACACTGAACATGCTAAAGAAAAGAAGACAATTAATAAAGGAACAGAAGAGAGATACAGTAGAGCATACCGAACTGAACATAACTGTCAGAAGAATGGCAAAAGCAGACATACTGGAACATAAAACCAAAATATCACAGAAAGTACTCGAAAATCACAGAGGTATGAAAGTTCTTAGAAGACGATTAAGAACAACAAAACAAGAGATTGTAAAAGTGAAAGACAAGAAAGGAAAGAAAATTGGACTAATGACAGACAAGGTATTATGAGAGCAGTTACAAACTTCTACCAAGACCTTTATACAACAAAGGTAAAAAGCGACATAAACGAACAAAACAAGAAAAAAAGTTACAAACTTAGGCTCTGAAGATATACCACCAATTAATAGAGACAAAATAACAGTGACAATAAGACAGACGAAGAACGGGAAATCTGCCGGAGACGATGGAATCCTAGCAGAGGTACTGAAACTCGGAGAAGCTTCACTTATAAAAGAACTAGAATCGCTCTTCAACAAATGCCTGCAGCAAGAAGATATTCTAGAAGATTGAGCTAATGCACTTGTAATATTGATTCACAAGAAAGGAGACATCGAGGACCTGGAGAATTATAGACCCATTACCCTACTATCCCAAATCTACCAGCTATTCTCCAGAATTATAACCAACCGCCTAACACCGAAGCTGGATTTCTACCAGCCAAAAGAAGCAGAGTTTAGACGAAAATTTAGCACTACCGAACATTTACAAACGATAAGAACACTACTGGAAAAGACAACAGAGTATAATATACCCCTTTGGCTGGCATTTATAGATTTCCGGAAAGCTTTCGACACCGTCGAATTATGGGCAATCAAGCAAGCTCTAAAGGAAGCAAGAATTAACCATCGATACAACACCCTAATAAAAAACATTTATAACAAAGCCACTCTACAAATAAAATTACGTGACACATCTGACAAAATAAACATCGGACGAGGAGTAAGACAGGGAGACATATTGTCGCCCAAGCTATTCACCCTAGTCCTGCAAGATGCGCTAAGATTAATTCATTGGGAAAACCGGAGCATAAATATCAGTGGCGAGAGACTGCATCACCTACTATTCGCTGATGACATAGTACTGATTGCTCAATCAATCAAAATCAGAGCTAGTGAGCCTCATTGAGGACGTTCACAGAGCAACCGCCCGTATTGGCCTTGAAATTAATTTTCAGAAAACAAAATACATGACAACAGAGAACGAAGACGTCAATCAATATGTCACGCTTGGAACAAACAAGATCGATAAGGTAACCAAATACAAATACCTAGAACAGACCATAACCGTAGGAAAGGCGAACCAAGAACTGGAAATAAATGAAAGGATACGACTTACCTGGGCCGCCTATAACAAGGTAAAAGACATGCTAGCTATGAATATTCCAATTACACTGAAAGCCGAAATATATAACCAATGCATCCTGCCAGTGACAGCCTACGGCGCACAGACCTGGACTTTCACTAAATCTATACTGAACAAATTGACAGTTAACCAACGAACAATTGAGAGAAGGATACTCGGCATATCGTTGAGAGATCACAAAACGAATGTATGGATAAGAAAGAAGACAAAGGTTATAGATATAGTTAACCACATCGCGACATTAAAATGGAACTGGGCTGGACACATTGTAAGAGGATAAAGCAAATGGAGTGGCAATAAGATAATACGATGGAGACCGTGGAGCAACAGCCGAAGCGTAGGAAGACCACAAATGCGATGGAGCGATGACCTCAAGAGAGTAGGAGGATTAAATTGGTACCAGCTAGCACAAAATAGAGCTACTTGGAAAAGCTTTAGGGAGGACTATGCCCAAAAAGCTGAGAAAGAAGAAAGAAAGAGTAGGGGAGAGGCTGGTACAGTGGCCAGGTAAGTTGTGAGAGGTGTGACATCTCACTAAATGGTAATTTGTAATGTGCTGCAAGATTAAACAAACTGTAGTAGTACCAAGTATAAGCATTTAATGTGAGATTCACTTTATATCTATTGTAAGAGGTCGTAGGTTATGTTTTTCAAAACATGTGGTTTTTGGTACAGTGGCCATGAATAACATAGGAACAGTGGTCACTGCTGTTTCTCATGTATAAACTGTGGCCACTGTTTCGCATATTTAATAACGATTATTTTGTGATTAATATGATATTTACAGATGTAAATATGCCACGACCAAAACCAAAAAAAACCTGGCATTGGCAAAACTGCCGCCCAAGACATAAAAGAAGCTATTCGTGATGTAATGAATGGTGGAATATTCTAAAAAAAAGTGCCGCTATAAAATATAATATTGCTCGTACAACGTTGACGATACCTGAGGAAATGCCAGTTAAACAGTGATGACTGATGACATTGACTGGCGTTCAGAAACTCTCAAAGGAGCACCCAGAATGACCCCCAATTCTTTTGTCAATCAAATCTTCACTATAGATGAAGAAGTAGAACTTAGTAATTACCTGCAAACCATGACCAGGCTGCACCATGGACTCAATCCAAAAAGTGCCAGAAAACTAGCTTTTGAATTGGCTTTTGCAAACAAGAAAAAATACCCAAGTTATGGACAGAAAATAGAATAGCTGGAAAATTCTGGTTTATAGGATTCATGAAACGGAAGAAAGAACTATCATTAAGATCAGCAGGTAGGGCCATGGGTTTCAATCGAGCAGTTGTTACAAAGTTTTTCAACAGCCTCAGGGAGATTTATGAACGTTGCAGCCTAACACCAAGTCAAATTGACAATGTTGACGAAAAGGCGTTAACAACAGTTCAGGAAACTGAAAAAGTACTGGCGAGGAGAGAACAACGGCAAGCAGGGCACATCGTCGCTAATGAGGGGGGAACTTTAGTAACCATGTGCGGTGCTATAAACGCCATAGGCAACTCGATACCACCGTTTTTAGTTTTCCCTAGAAGTATTTCAAGGAATTTATGATCAAAAATTCCCCACCAGGAACTGCGGGTGTTGCATCACCCTCTGTGTAGATAACGGGTGAGTTACTTAGACAATAGATGAAACATTTCATAAGGCATGCTAATCCAGAAAATGTTTCTCGTGTTCTGCTAATCATGGATAACCATGAGTCATATTTCTTTAGAAACGATAACGCTTGCAAAGGAAAACAATATCATCCTACTAACTCTGCCACCACACACTAGCTACCGGCTCCAACACCTGGATAAAGAGGTATTATAGTCACGAATGCCAAACGTGGCTATTACAACATCCAGGAAAGAGAATTGCCATTTATGATATAGCCGACATTTTACGCGCCTCTTATCCACTTGCCTTTTGTCCAAAAAACTCTATTTCGGCATTTAGAGCTACAGGAATTTTTTCATTTAATGACCTAATTTTTGGCGACGATGACTTTATGGTTGCAACTGTAACGGACATAGTGCATGATGATCAACTAAAACCCAGTAATAAATTATCACATAATGAAACATCTGAGTTCGATGTTTTCCTATCAACTCCATTCCACCGAGATAAAACACCTGAGAACGACAATGATGAATCAATGGAGTTTTCTCATGTTCACAAAACACCTGAAAAACCATTCGTATCCCCAGACATGTTGCAATCTTATCCAAAAGTGACCTCAGCACCTGCAAAGAAAAACCGAAAGAAGAAGACGACTGAAATCTTAACTGACACCCCAATTTATAAAAGAATTGCAGAAGAGACAAAATTAATAATCAGAAAATTGTAAAAAGAAAACTTTATATTTCAAAGGAATCTAAAACTAGTACAAAAAAGAAGCATTAATTCAGTGAGGAAAGCATTAGTGATATTGAGATGTCTGACATTAGATACAGATGATGATGTAGGTCCATTTTCAGAGTTAGATGAAATATCCGATGAAGAGGAGAATAGGCCCAAGATCCAATTCAATTTATTTGTTCTAGTAAAATTTAACACAAAAAAAGCTTCCAAGTGATGAATACCCAGTTACATTTTTACAGAGACATGGAAAGAACTTTTCATATCCAAATATACCAGATTGTGCCAAGGTGTCAAAAAATTATGTTTTTTTCCCTGCCCCAACTAAAAAATGTTGGAAGAACAAGTAGAACTTCAAATTTATTTTCTTCTGAAGTAGAATTATCATCTTACAATGCTGTAAATTTTCTTCATTATCCTTTTTTGAGAAAAATGGTTTACTTATTCATACTTTTGTAGAATTTATTTTATTTTTAACAATTTTGTATCAAATAATGTAATTAATAAAGTCTACCATGGGATGTGCTAAACTTGTTATTAAACGTGTAAGTAGTTGCCACTGTACCTCACCTTTATGGCCACTGTACCATTCATGGGGGTGCAGTGGCCACATTCTTAAGAAAAAGAAAAAAATATTATTGTGTTTATTTATGTTTTGTTTTATTAATCGAATTGGGATTATAAATTCCAGTTTGTTGTTCTTTTATCAAATGGTTACTGAAAAAGTGGCCACTGTACCAGCCTCTCCCCTACCTACTCCAACAATAGTTCTTTGAAGAAACGAAGATTCAGCACATTACTAAAATGTAAAGCTAAAAATCAATAAAATAGCTATTTTAAATACATACATAGTGGAGCCAGTAAAGCACTGATTCAGTTAGTGTTTCAGAGAAACCACACTATAAATTCGGGCAGTCGACATCGATATTACAAACCCAACATTTAGAACAAACAAGAAGGCTTTTGTAAACATGGAAAGGGCAAGGGTAGCAAGTGGCACTAGATTGGAAATTAACGCACAGGCAACGAATTAACTAGTGATAAAGCACATGTAAGGGCAAAGAATAGAACAAGAAATCCCACTAGAAAATATCACCTGTGCGGATGAACAAATATATTGAAACACAAGGTTTGAGAACGATTACAACTGCAACCTCCATTTAATTGTCTCGTTTGCACACAGAAAGGTTGCTCATAATTAGCGATCTTTAATTTTTATAGGCCATATTAAAGTTATATGAAGTCACAGCACTGACAATAGTGCATATTTGCACAAAATTTGTCACCTGATTTATGGTTATTAAAGTTTTAAAGCACCTCTTTAAGTTCTGATGACTATTTTATTACATCCTATGTAGCACATTGTATGCTGCTGTAAAGTGCAACATCGGATTAAGCTGGATATTAATCTTTAATTTCGTCGATATTAGTCACATTAGTGTACCTTTTCCCATATAGATTTTTCGTTTCTTTTGCCGCACAAAAAGGTAATTTGTTTAGTCCATATAAAATTCATAAGTATGTCATTTTCAATGTTGTAAAATATAAGTTATTTGGCAAAATCCTACAATATGTCCCTATAGAAGGGGTAATATAGCAACAAACACACACAATGAACGATCAGTGTGATTGCAATTGATGCATATACAAAAACTCCTGTAGCTTAAACAAACTGGAAAAGGTATGAAGGTATGGAAATATTCGGGGTCGGTGGGGGCAACGATCTCAAAAACGACTTAAAACACCTCGCTTGTACTTTTGTGCGCCATCTGTGTGATAACTAAGATAGTATTGCTAAAAATGTGAATTACCAAAACCTGGACGGTGTAGCACTTTGCCCTATTGTTAAACATGTTCAAATACGAAAAGCAATTTATTAGCAACCTATTAAATCCAATTAAATGAAATATTTAGAAGAAAGTGCCGCCACGGACAATCCTTGCTGATTCAATCAATCATCGTAATTATTTGATCAGGAGTGATGACTTAAATACCTTCAACCAAAGAAAATACGAAGACGTCTTGAGTTGTAAAAGACTTTCTCAAAAACTTGCTTTAACAGCCCCATCCACCCACACTACCTTTCCAATAAAATAATTGCAAGTTGCTTTTTAGTTTCAGCATTCTACAGAAACCGTACGGTTGTGAATTTATCAATGTTCATTTATTTGTTGGATTTATCGCGAAGAGGTATTTTTGATCGTCACCCCTCTCATTGGAAATGGTCAGGCTCAGAGGTTTCCTTTTCGCCATTTCTTACATTTTTATTTTTATTTCCCCATTTCTGTTTCTAATTCCTCCAAACATTGCTTGTTAGAAGTGGAGGCTAGTAGCGTCGATTTTGGATCCCCTCCATCCGCATTTTCCTTTTTCAACAGAATATTTTCCAATGGGATTATATCCCGAGTGGATGTTGCACTTGAATCTGCAGGATAAGATGTTTCATCAGCAGTGCTGAGATGGGATAAACCAGGATGTGCATCATCAAGTATCTTGTCAGAAGAAGAAAATTCATCTCTACTGCTCGTCTTGAGATAGACGGGGAAGCTGGGTCTAGAACATGGATTATCAACAGCTCTTTCTTCATCTTCATTAATCACATTCTCTTGAAGATCCTCGTCCGTAATCTCAACTAGCAGAAAATCGTCAAGAGGGAAGATACCTTAACACGAAATCCTTCTCCAGCCTTTTATAGAATTGACATGTCTGAAAAGCTGTCGTCCTCAACGTGATATATATTTAAGATTTGACCTGTGTGTGAAGATATATAATCACCTTCAGCTGCCTTATAATATGCTCTCATGGTCGAAAGCAGTTCCGGTCCAGGAGTTCTATTTTGTGACTACTATGTAGCGGCCAACTGAGCACATAACGTAGTCTTCGTCCTATTTCACAATTTTCCTCAGTTTTGTTATTCACGACCGCTCCTAGATACATGTAGGTGTATATTCTTCAGTCGATTTTATTATTTATAATTTCCATTTACTTGCTCTTCTCTAAGTTCACTTTTAGTCCCATTTTATTCGCTACATTTATTAATTTTTCCACAATTTTTCTCAATTTCTATTTACTTTTCGTGAATTAGATTACTTCATCCGTTTACGCTAGATATTGAGGGCTCTTTGATATGTTTTATTCCGCCATCCCTTATAATTAATCCTTTCTAGTACTATATAAAAAATTATAGTGGTAGTGTCATTAGCCTAATTTTTACACTCCACTAAGGCTTTAAGCAATTTATACCGTTTTACTGTATCGCATGTAGTTCTAAAATCAATAAAAATGAGGTTTGTATTTATATATTACTCACGGCAGGCAGTCATAATCTGTTTTTGCATGAAAATACGATCGGTTGCTGCTCTCTGCCCTACCGGAAGCCATTGTCAATCACCCAATACCTTTTCCGAGTGTTTTAATCAACGTTTGAATACGGAGGCCAACATTTTGTACACGATATCGAGAAGAGCACTGCCTGTAGCATTTTACACTCTGACGTGTCCCTTTTATTATAGAAAGGCAACATCTTAGCTATTCTTCATTTTGTAAGCATTTTCCCCGTTTTCCAAAGTTTATTAATGAGTTCAAATATATTTTACTTCAAAATTCTTCCTTGCTGCTTTACATTCTTCAGTGTAATACAGTACTACTCTAGACTTTTGTTTTTTTTTAAATTTCCTCATAAGTTCTTCCACTTCTTCTATAGTTGGCTCTTTTGTGTCTGTCTTGTCAACAACTATCTATATACTTACATTCTTCTCGGTCTCATGCTATCCTTCGTTTAGCAACTTCTTAATATGCCGTTTCCATCTTTCTACTGCTTCATCATGGTCAGCGATCAAGGTTCCCTCTTTTTATAATTCTCTTCTAATTCTTTTAAATAATTATTTTCTGTCTTTTTCCTCTGTTCTTGGTAGTTCGCTCCCTGTTTGCAAATATCTCCCTTTTAGTTCATTTCTTCTTATTTTAGTTTTACAATCGCTATCTATCCAATACTGTTTGATCTGTCTTATTTGTTCTATTATATTTTTCTACGTGGCCTCTTTCATGGCACTCGCTATTTGACCCATTCTTGAGTTTCTAAGCGTTCATAGCTTGAACGTATATTTTTGTACAACCTCTTTTAGTTTATATTAATTTTCTTATTGCTTTCTTCTTTGTTGTGGTCTGAATCCACATCTGCTTATCGGTATGTTCTCACTTTTATGATTACATATTTATCCTAGATGAGTATGATGTATCTCGTTTCTTCCTGGTGTCACCATTTACCTTCATGTATATTCTTCCTACTAAAATACGTACTCATAGTTTTCAGTTCCTTTTTATCGCTAGTGGTATTAACCTTAACCCGATGATTTCGAAGAATTCCAAGGCCATTGCCATTGTGTAATGCAAGACTTTCGTGATTGCATTTTGTCATTGTTGAGATAGAAGAACTCAACGGTAGGCTTCATCAATAGAGAAATTCGGTTCCTAAAGCTATTACTTCGTCTTCTTCTTGTGCTCCATGGTGAATATACGTGGCAGTGGGGATTACATAATCCGTCGCGACACCACAGAGCGCGAAGACACATCAGTCGTTAACCATATATAATCGAGCAGAGAGGTTATGCGTCGGTGACAGTCATTGTTCAGCGATTACCGCTGTTCGGGAAAGCCTTACCGTGCCACCTTTAAGCAAATTGCTACAATTGGATAGATTCAACGTCCCACAACACGGCTTATACCTCTAACTTTTCAACTTATCACGTCGGGGTCACCAACTGTAAGGGGGCAATGATATGAGTATAGAATACTATGCCCTTACATTAATAGTTAGAAATAAAACATATCGTTTCGAGAATGATTTTAATGCGTTGTGTTTTTACATTTGTATAAATAAAACTATTTGTAAGAGTTGAGCCTTTGGGGCGTTATATCTTACATAAGTAGTTCATTATATTGGTTCATAAAGCAAACACGCGTTTTATTTCAACCAGTATATAAGAACATATTTATGTAAGATATAACGCCCCAAAGGCTCAACTCTTACAGTACCGTCTCATTTTTTTAAGTTTCGCGGAATTTCATATCGACCGACGGTTAGATACATTCAAAGGAGTCAGTTTCACTCGTGAAGCTGTCGACTTCGCTTCCATTTTCCAACCACGAGCGTAATTTGCAAGCCCGCAAATTTCGCTGAAATTTGGCTCCCAACGATGTAATAGTCCCAGCGCAACGCTCGGTGTCTGTGGCTTCCTCTAATTTTCACCGGTCGATTGAATTGCATGTTGTATGCACTTAATCTAAGTTTTGTATGTGTAAATTACAACCCACGTTTGTATGTGTTTGTCCTTGTGAAACAAGTTTTGAGGCTTGGAAGGACTGCAGCAGTGTATCAATATTGTCGTTCCATGTTGAATTTCTCTTCATGCGAACATGTGTGAAGTTTCTGCGTATCACGAAAAGCTGGTAGAAATTCTTTAGACAATGTTTTGCAACCCCACGTTTTTGGAGACACAGATGTAAGGCTGACCCGCTTAAATGTAATGTTATCCTAATAAAGTTTTCCAAATCTTGTAACTCAGCACGGTACCCATATTTTCCAACACCGGTGAGGTTTTCCATGGTGAAACCCCCTGTCCGTCTTTGGCATCCAACTCGTGTCCCACACTCCTGAGCAGCCAGACCTCTTTAAGATTTTATTTCATGTCGTAAATGGAGATTTACCGGTAATAATTCCAGAAAGAGTCATAGCAAGAGCTAGTTGAGTAGACTCCCATGTCATGGCTAATGAGGGTGATACAAAATATCTATAGGCCAATCATATACGTTCTTCTTCCTTTAGAACCATTCTTAATGTGTGTCTGGATACATCATTCTACACTTTTTAATTTTTCCAATCAAGGTATCAGCTATCTTCACTATTGCTTCCTTTGTGCCCATAAAGATTGCTACTTGTCTACATTACCTTATGGAGTATTTATATTTCCTCAAGTTATTGAATATAATATATATGTCTATTTCCGTACTTAGATTAATAGAATGGAAACTGCCTTCAGCTGAATAATAAGGTCTTCACTACAAAGAGAGGCATCGTAAGACAAGCATTATGATTTTGTTAGTCTGCATTTACCGAAACCCTATCATTTAGGTGCAAATTATATAGATTGGTTTAGTGGCTGAAACGTCGATGTTTCAATAATCTTCCAGCTAATAGGCTGTCGGTGTTTCTAATACAAAGTATAGAGCCGGCGCTGTTATTTAGAAGTGTTTTGTAACTGCGTGCGTGTTGACACAGTGGCGATATTTGTTGCTTTATTACCGCCGCCACTAAGTGTACCTATGATAGGACTGATTACACATTTTTCCCCTAAAGGGCGGCACATAATACACTTGCTTGTACAATTAGGAACTAGGACAAATGACATAGGTTAATGCAATCATTGTGCTGTATTGTTGTAATCGACATTGAAATAACCGGTATGTGTGGCTATATAATAGTAGTAGTCACCTTAATAGTATTTTGATTTCATCAAATGTATGTGACTCACAATCAGTTTGGAAAAAAAATATTGCTAATGAAGCAACGATGGATCAATTTAAGGAAATTTTTTGTCTATTAATACGGTTAAGATAACTAAATTCAAATATCGACGTCTGTTTGTTTGAAGGTATGGGATGATTGTTAACTCAGCAAAAAATATTGCATTTCTTGGTTTCCAAGTAAAGATTTTTATTAATTATCGAGACTCTTGTCGCTTTCAAAAGGTCGCGAACATTGAGACACAATTAGGCTTTTTTCTAATTCAAATATCATAGAATGTATTTACTGGCTCTCTTTACTCAGTTTAATCTTTAAGTTTATACTTACGTTTTATTTAAACGATATCGCAATTATAACATATCTATGTATCTAAGCCCGCTAAATTTTTGTATCTAAAAATTTTTAGAGAATATATTGTTTAATAAAATATCAGACCATATTACATTATGAAAAAATGCGAATCCTACGTATAAGATTGTGGAAATAAATTCCTAGTATCCTCCCAACTTTTTCAGCGTGCAACAAAATCAATGAGAGCTCAAATATTTGTACTTGATTTGGACTATCCTCGGCGTTTTCAGGAAAATTCAGAAATCGGCAACGCAGACTTCAAACTTAAAATTTGAAAGCTTCCACAACCATTACCTCTACCCCACGCTAAGGGAACACGTTTACATATCTGCATCTCATTACATACCACGTATAATATTAAAAAACTGAATTAGAAAGTTTTTCCTAGATCACAGCTGCTCTAACTTTATATTTTTTGCCTTGCAATATTAAACAAGCTTGGTTGTAAAAGTTGCGACATTTTCAAAACCCTTTCTTTAATCACTTGTCATATTTCTGTCGCATGCCGCCGCAAGATCAACCTTAAAGGTTTCCACTTCTTAACTTGGTAACTGAAAATATTGCCGTGTCTCCATGTTATAAAATTTCAATGATCATCCGCACGCAGGAAACCCGCCAGACGTACGGTTCTAAAAGGATTTCAATCACGTATTTCCATTAAAACCTCCTAGTCAGGATTTTCCAGAAGCAGTAGTTCTCTTTTTCTGAATGAAAAACAAGATAAAGCGGCAGTGTGGGTGCCTGACGTAAGTTTACACCTACAAGTACATTGAGAGAGTGCTTTGTGTCTCCTGCGCATCATCCTCCAGTCCTGGGGTGGTAAGTTCGGAAACTACTCGAAAACGCAGTTGTCAAAATTACCCCACTCTGCCATCAATAAGTTAATTGGCAATCCCCGTCCTTCTTTATGACTCGCCTGTATCGGGCGGGATATCTGAAAGATTCATTTAATTAACCCTATGATCGATTGCACAAATCAGTCGGCGACAAGTTACTTTATCAAACTTTATGAATTGCTTTCCGGGGAGATTCTTCAGCTATGTTGATGATTTAGTTGCCTCTCCGATTACCATTTGCTGGTAGTTTAGCCATATTTAATTACATCTTTTCTGCTTTGAATATCACTGATTAATAAACTTAGAAATAGACGGATATGTACAACCACGGGCAAAAGTCGTATTCCAGTTATTGAGTGAACTGCATTAGGTAGACTATTCATCTTCTTAAATTCTTCAACACTTACTAGAATAAAGAAATAAATTCGTGATGCTTATCGCTGTTATAGCTAATCCGTTTATTAGTTTCAGTTAACAGTTACTGTCATTATTACTTGACTGCAAAAATTAAACGAAGTATGGCATAAGTCTAACTTGCAAATAAACAAGTAATGAATACAAGTGAGATTACAGCTTAAATAAAGAAGAATACATTCGTACTGCTGATGGAATGTCATAAATGGAGTAAATCAATTAACAACTTAACAGTAACCATGATTTTCTACTTCCATTCCATAAAGGGGAATTGAAAATTTACTTTAAGGATTATAGAATGATCACGATTTCCAAAGGTTCTTTTCATATTCATGAAAGCCATATCATTTCTTTTCTCAAGTTTTGTGTTATTTATTGTTAACTCTAATTGTATCTTCTACTTCTTTCAAGTCACTCATTTCAGATATACAGATGTTGACTTAAGATACTTATTGCTATCCCGAAATCTTCACTGACTCGCCATTTTATCTAATAATACCTGATGGTCAACAATGATCTTCACCAATAGGTCTCTATCATCAGCATGTCTTATATTATTGATAAGCGTGCAGTGGACATTTATTTCTACTGTCTCGTCATTCGATGCTTTTCCCATAATTTCTTCACATTTTTCTACATCTCTTTTAGAAAATAGAAGCAATATGTTTTGAAGATCTTTGTGGTAGCAAAGTGAACAGCTCTTTTTTGCCCAAAACCAGTCTCTAAAACCAAACGGCGTTTTACCCACATTTTGCCTAACTTCACGTTTTCTGTTATGACTGTAAATTCAAGGTATTTTTTTGGTAGTAGTGTAAATGGTGGAGCTTCATCATTTTTTCATTGAGACCAACATTTTTTTAATTTTCTCCGTTTCCTTTAATAACAGGATCATCAACTTCGCTTAGCCGTTAAAACTAGTGTCTTTTTATTTTGATAATTTCTCTTCTAATTCATCTACAACATACCTGGTTACCTTGGGTTTGACCATACCGTCTATTTCTTGAAATTTTTTATCAATATCGAACCACTTTTCACCATCTTTTGTAGTTTTATTTTCTTCACACCTTATTATATTTGTGCATGTATTTAGCTCATAAAGCCTTTCCGCCTGGTCCGCTGTCAAGGCTCTGTTACTGGTCTTTTGAAAATTGTCTACCTGTGATTGACGTCATCAGTTTGTACTTAGGCTATGTTCGGTTCGGCGACCTTTTCCAGGTTATTAATAATATCATCATTTCCTTTGTCTTCAATTTCTAATTTTTTAAGCAGGTGCATATTGCCTACACTTTACAGTGTAACAGCAACTATGACTGTCTGTCTAAGCGTAAGGTAAAAGGTAAAAGATTCAGTATCATTTTAAATCCTCCAACTGGGGGCGGGCTGCTATAGGGACCTTGCGTCTCTCTTCAGCCAATAACGGGAATTTAAAGATGGGAGAGAGAAAAGAGAGGTAGAGAATGGAAGAGAGGTCAGGTGGAAAAGCTCTGTTCCGGCATTCGCCTTAGAAAAAGTACTCTGTTGATTCAGGTAAACCACCTAAAAATCTGAATCAGAGCAGACGGCTACGGGAATGGAATTCGCGATCTACCAAATGCTAAGCAGAAGTGGTAACCACTAACCCATAGAGCTCTGTGATGTAAGCGTATAAAATTATTTAATTAATAACCGAAACAACGGTATCATGCTCGTCAAACTGTAGAATAATGTAAATGTTTTCGACTGAATTTAGTACCAAAGCTTCATATTTTTAAGAGCATAGACTGGTTTGCATCAGCAAGAAATGTTTATAAAATGTAAACTCGATAATGTTCCTATATATGGTTTCTACCATGTAGCAGTTACAGACTCCTGTAATTTGAATAAACTACTATAAATACACAATACACGACTGTGTGGAGTGTATGAAATGTTCGCTAAGTGACGTACAGATTGCGGTGCCATCCACTCGTTCGCATGTTTATCATCTATCATAAAATCACAAACAAAAATTCAAAATAATTTAGTAGTTTCGTGTCGAAAACCGTTGGAATGAGTAAATATGTTCCCGTTTTTAAAAAACGCCATACAGTTGTAATTTGTGCCGCGATTATATACCTCGCAAAGAAGAGCGTAACTGTAAGCGCCATAAAAGCTGATATGTACGATGTGTTGATGCAATAATCCCCCCGTCACTGCAAGCAGTGAACAAGTGAGCTTTGATGCTTAAGCGTGGATGGCAGAGCTGTGAGGATGACCCCGCAGTGGACGGCCGGCAACGGCGGTTAACCCAGAATTCGTTGAAAAGGTCCAAGACATTGTTTTGAACAACTGCCGTGTTGAAGTGCGTCAAGTAGTTGAAAATACAGGCATGTCGATGGAACGGACACATTATAATACCGGGTGGCCATAAATATCTGATATCACACTACCTTTGGAATCAACACCGCTTTATTAAAGTGATGAATCCAACTAAACTAAATGTCATTAATGTCATCACAACTAAAATTCCTATCTGTCAAAAATTATTACAGATTGCAATAAGTATTGAAGTTAGAACAGGAGATTTTTATAATCGAGTCGTAGGCTAAACTGCAGAATTTGGGGCACATTCCCCTCCTCTTATTGCATTTTATTACATTATATAGGTACCAATACTTATCGTAATTGAAATATAATGGTAACCAACATTTATAAGTAGCTAATTCCATGGCTACCGGGATCTCAGATATTTATGGCCACCCGGTATAATAAGCAACGCCTTAGATACCAATGTCTCGGATAGTTGAATGCCGGGTTTGTTGTTTCCGAAACAATAGCTTGTCTGTAAAGACATTTAAGTTCAATGTTTTAGCCTGTTTAAGAAGGATCCAAAAATTTCATGCGCAGACTTGGATGTACCACATCTGAAAAGTGATGGTATTTATATTTTGTGATGCCAACGGTATAATCTTTGATAAATATTTGGAAGAGGGTACTACGACAAACGCTCAGTATTATTATACGTTGCTTAAAGAATTGCAGATAAAGCATGCGCTTGTAAATATAGTTTCTTAAACTTTCCATAATGCAATTTTACACAACAATTTGTTGCTTATTTGGATATCAAATTTACAAAAATATAACACAGCGGATATTTACTTTGGATATCAAATTCAACATCTGAAACTAGCTTCAATCAAAACTTTCTGAAACCAAAAGCTGCATTGTATTGTATACACTAAGCCGCTAGATTGTTCAACTAAAATAGAGCCCGGAGTTTGATTCCACCTACGCGACACAAATCAAAATTTATGTTAGGGAAACTAGCAGGCGAAATAAACCGGGATCATTTAGTTAGAATATGCAAAAGCAAATACTACCTAGCTCAGGCGGCCTCTTTAAATTTTCGAACGATTTGTGTGTTGCACAGGATAATTTGTGTTCAGGGCACGGCATTTAAATGATAAATAAATAAACAGGAGGCCCAATTTCCGCTCAGTAGCATTTATTTAAACAACCTATTCCGGTGTTTTTCTTTGCGGAAAACTTTCGGCAAACGTGGTCAAATTGGAATATAAAGCGACGGAAAGATTTGCATCGGCTTTAGCCCTTAGCGATATGTGGAATTTGTTTAAAAAATGCGGGAGGACGTTTGCAAGCTACAAAGGGCTGTGGACATCCTGTACGTGCCCCGTGAACGTTTAACACCTACTCTGGCAAGATATTAAGGGTGTGTAAGGGTAAACCCTCGCTCACGCCGGCGTCCTCCCAAGTAATTAAGAAAAACAAAAGACGCCAGAAAAGATCAAACGAAACAGGGCCAGAACTATAATGAGAGTATACGTGATACATGTAGAAGTTTCTCGTTTATCAGGTATAACAACAAATCTCTATACAAGAACTCTTGATTACGACGAACAGCTTCATTAATTACAGGGTCCTACAAAATTAAACTTTCCGAATGAGGTTGGAATTAAAACGGCTTCCCTAAAAATCTCTAAAGTAAAACTTATTTGTTTTGTCACGTTACCGTTACGACCAGTAAGTTAAATACTTAACATATAACACACAACATATTATAGGCATTCTTAGTTTTATTGAATTTGAGATATATTTCATTTATAGTTTATTACGACCCGAAAATGTTATATCTATTTCCCAGCATTTTGATAGGAGTTGGGAAGATTTAAACTCCGCCGTGTATTTTAGGTTGCTTATATAGTTTCTGGTAATTTTTACATGTGCTAAAGCTTTAATTTCTTTTACACCTTTAGTAAGGTGGTAAGGTTTTTAGTTTTTATTTGTTCTAATGTTCCTTTATGGGTGGCTTTAACACAAAAAGTTGTCAATGCTCTGGTAATTTAAATTTTATTGGTATAGTGAATTGTTGCATCCTTCTGATTAATTCAGGATTTAACAATATTTGGAAGTATAATATTGCTATCACTACTTTTACGTGGTCTAACGCTCAGTCGAATTTATTTTTAGGCCTTTTAATTTTTCGTTCTCTATCTGCCTCAAATTTATAGATCTTGAAGTAGCAGCATGTCGCTGCACTTTTCATCTGGCGCTGAGGAAATTGGAACACCCAGCACCACAAATGCGCTCTGGCAGATTTGGATTTTCTATGCAAGTAGCAGCCTCGCAGGTTTCCTTTTGTTCCAAAATTTTGGGTGCGCTGTGTTCGAGCCAGCACTACTCGCCTCGAGTGGCATACGAAGTCTGTCGAATCACTTCCATGGTGGAAGTTAGTTACAATGGCATCTATCTAACGCCATTTCAATTAGATTTGTTCAGATTTCGCTGAATTGATTTCGAGCGCTTTTATTTAATCGAACCCCTTTTTGTTCTTGCATTATTCACGTATAGTATTTGTAGCTTCAATGTTGTCCAATAGTTCTAGTCTAAATATTTATATTGCAACATATCGTTCACTGTATTAAAACCTTATAAATATATCGTTTGGCACTAGCTGTTGCTGTTTATTCAGTATTTACTACCTCCTTGCAGCCTATCTTACGTCACATCTAGGCTAACCAATATGGTTCGGCCATATCATGCTTTTTATGCTCAAAAACCACTAACTTCGATTGTCGGTGTGCACCTATAAATCTTCATCGCAGTAGTAACAACATAACGTTTCATTTGGTAATTGCCTTTAATAGTAGTGTATTCATCAAATTCTGCATCCAATCAAGGAGAGTTCAAGATCCATTTCTTTTGCCTCAACATTGCTCATACGGTCAGCTACATCAGTATAATGTTGATTGTATCGAACTATCTTTATCTTAAATAAAACACAATTGATAAAACCTTAGACTATTGAAAGCTTTCGACGGTTATCAATCTATGACTATCGTCAGTCAATAGATAAATTGGCAACAGGCAGTGGCCGTCTACACATTTTAAAATTCTATTCGAAGAAGAGGTTTCGATATTGTAGTATTCATGATTGCCACACACCAACTGTTTCATAATGGGGAATTTGAAACGATTTCAAGATCTAATTCCATTTGAGGCTACCGAAATGTTGGCATAGAAATATTATTCTATATGAAAACTCCTCCAAGCTATCTTGCTTAGATACTATGCTGAATATTTCTCTCTTTTTCTAAATAGTTTCCGTCTATTGACTGATTTGTTACAGCAATCCAAGTCTTCTTCCCAGCTCTTCGTAATTATTACAGTTCAGCTCTTCTTGGATGTGGTTAACATACTGAAGCCGGAGTCGTCTTTCATCGTTCTGTTTCCCCTCCAATATCGTTGTGACTACACCGTCATATCTTAGTACATGCCCAACCATCCGAACTCTTTTCTTCCTGATACGGTTCCACAATTGTCTCCTTCTGGTACTTTTTGAGTATTGGCTCCTTCTGTGCATCTCTTTTCACATACTTTTAAGACACTGTAACTCAAATGCTTCAATATGTTTCTTTTCGTGGACACCGATCTTTCATCTTGCACACTCGTAATAATCCACCAAGTGTAATGAAATTAACAAAATCATATTGTTTCTTTTGCTAGTGATCATGTCAGTTAAGTGTGGCCATAGCTTCCGAAAGGCTTTAAAGAAACTTAAAATGTATTTATGTAGGTTGTCAGAATTTTCTCTAAACTGTAAACAGTAGCGCAAAGGTGTAATAACATCTGTGTTATATCAAATGAAAGAAAAAACTGTAATTGTTACATTAATATTCACCAACATTTCATATACATTCAGATTACTGTGAAAAATATTCATTATCTGTAAGGGTGATCAACAGCTGGGTGCAATATTCGTGATTAATCTGTTTTAATGGGTTTAATGCAATTAATACTAGATCAGCTGACAATATATATTCAGATAATCTTTTCATAATGAAATTGGTGAATTAGATAATCAATAGGCGACAGAAAGGTTTATTCACCCTGCGTTCTATGTTTAAATCCTCCACACACACGAGCATGTGAGATTTCAATGAAGGGTCTCCTCAATTCTCTAAACCTTCCCCCATTTTTCTAAACTGACTTTTATGGCATATTTACATGTATTATGTACAGCCACGAAGCCAGAAGTTAGATACACAAAAATAAACCCGAAATCCACCTTAAAGTGCGGAGTTGCAATTTTATAGACGTAGAGGGTACATAAGAGTGGCGTACTTTTAGGATCTACTAAATTATTTAGTCGGCCGCGTTGCTTTATATTCTTATTTGCCCTGTTAATGGCGAAGTTGTTATCATTGCTTAAATTAGGCCGAAATGTATCAGCAGACGAGTCGATTCTGAAAAACATAAAAACAATGAAACGTGTACAGGGAAATGCGGCCTCAAATGGACATTAAAAATTCCTGAGATCCCTTGTGTAACTACTAAATTAAATGAGTTCTGTTTCAGAAAACGTTTTTTGTGGCCAAATAACACGTTATGACGACTTTTCTCGGTCGGCTTGCTGAAGTACCGATACATGAGGAAGATAAAATGATGCGTCTGTGAATTATTAATAAAAGCAGAAAAACTGTAATTTCCGTTTACAAGCGAGTAACTTCAAAAGCCGGTCTCGTGTGCTGGTAATTCTTTTTTATCTCAGCTATATGGTGCTTTATATTCAAATCATACTAATCAAAAGATCCATGTTAACATTGTCTTAGCTTGTCAACAATTTGATACAAGATATTAGGGTTGCCACCTTTCGTATACACCGAAACCGGACATACTTCCTTTTCGTATTAAAATTAATAATAATAATAACAATCTACACATACGAAACAAAAAAAATAACTATGTAATAATGAAACATTATCCTCTTATCCCCTGATAATGATTTTAATTTATGGGGTTATCCAAACTAAGTACCAATATTTAACAATTAACTAACACAGTCAAGACAGTAAAACGTTATCACTACGTTGTCACATAAACGTAATGCATTGCCAATGCAGTAAGCAAATCAGCTGTGCCAATAACATCTAAAGAAAGGCCTCAGCTTTCTGACGTCACGGGTAAAGAAAGCCAGTTATGGCTGCCGACATGAACTATGAGTACAGATCGTAGCATGTTTATTCCAAGTATCAATAACCATTGTTGAGCTTTTTAAAGAGACTAGTCATTGAGTGCCTTTGTTAGTGTTTTGTGGTGTGCCTGTGAGTGATTTACCATCAGTATTGCCTAAATAGACATTTATATAACCGTTACAGCTGGTTGTGAAATAAGTGCATTGTCTCCGCATGAAGATTTGCTAGCAAGGTATGCTAATTACAATAGTATTTTATGGTTTTGAAAGTTCTTACAGAAGAGGTGTTCCGTTTCGGTAATTTGGTTTAAAATAAGACAAAATTATCTTTAAAGCCGAATTACCGGGACGCAGCAGGAGGGTTATTTAGTTAATTTTCTTGCGTGCCATTATCATCACGAGGAAAGATTAGCGGATATTAATTCTAGAACCAATACTTTGATTAAAATTTATTGTGGTCGATTGAGCAAAGGTGATAAGTGTAGAAAACCAAGTATATTAATAAATAAACCAAATTTAGAGTTTTATGTTTTATGGAGTAAAATTCAAATTTCAGGACGAAAACGCAAGCTATTTAATATCATAAAAATAAGTTGTCAGTATCAGTGACAATAGAAGCGTAGGAATAGGATGAAGAAATCATAATTTATTAATTTTATGCAACATATCCACGAACTTCTATAACGAAATGAATGCATAATTGACACTGACAACTTATTATTATGACATTTCACGATGAAATTTGAATTTTGAGATTAACATTGCGCTACCTATATTAAATTTTTGCATTAAAAATTGCGGTTTTTGCTTTGAAACTTTGTTTTCCATTACAAAACGAATAGGGTGCGACTACGGGCTCAGTCACGATTGGTAACCCCATTTCCATAAGACACCCTTATTATTTAAGTAGACACATGTAAACCCTCTGCGCATATACGACTTAACTCTAAATTCTACAGACTGGCGACTTTTCTGTACTGACGTTTTGGCTGTACACGTACTGGATCACTTACACACAATTGTTGTCATTCGCTTCTATTCGTTCTTTCGAGCTGTAACACACTGTTTACAAGTAGAAGTACAAAGTGGTATAACACTAGACGGTATTTTCATTATCATAAATCTGGATGAAATAGATATATTGAGAAAAATTTAGTATGCGCGTTTTTTATGGTATCAATTTGGTACATTTGGTCCAAAAACCGAACAATTTGTGTCCGGTTTGTGATAAGGAACGGACACCGGACAGTGGTTTCAAATACCGAACTGTCCGGATGAAAACTGAATGGGTGGCAACCCTACAAGTTATTCTCAAAAATATTAAATATGTGTTATAGTGTTTGAACATATCCCAAAAAATGATGAAATAAATTAAAATAAGTAGGTCATGTTTTCTTGCCATTCCCATACGAGTATAACCTTGTTAGCTCCTGTCGGTAAAAACTATTAAAAAGTGCAAAATTTATCAAAATATTAGATATTAGTAATCTTATTAAAGATGTATCAGCAATATGGAGACCTCTACGAAACGAGTTTAAAAATTTGGTGTCTCCCGATAGTTCACACTTTCACTATTGACTGGCGATGGACGCATGTTGATAACAGTCAAAGGATTTAAATAAACTTTAATAAGTTCTTGTTTTTAATTGTCGATGAAGAAAGTCGAACACAATAAATATATTTTAATCATGAAGAATGTTTTAAGGCTAGATATAAGGAAGAATATGAGAACACAACTTTCACATTTGACAATAAAGTTTTCAATTAGTGCTATGAGTAGAACGAATCTTGGACTTACTACTAATAAATAAAGGGATACAAGAATAAGTTAGACAATTGGATGGAGAATTCGATAAATTCACGCTACACGAATTAGTATTTTGTTACCATTGTGATAGGTCTTTCACGTGTACTGCAACTGTTGCAAGCCGAAGTTCGATAAGAAATGGTTTTTGGTAAAATTCTGCAACGGAAGTAGAAGCAATATATTTTTTAATATTAACAAAACCCAAAAAAGGAGCAAAACATAATATGGCATTATATAGGGATAAGACGACTTTATTTATAGAAGTACAGTAACAACTACTTTTTCATCTCTTCTAGAACTACCGAGATTTCTTTTAAATATATATATGATGGTAACGCTTCCCAGAAGTATGGCTCAAGTCCATATTTATACCATTACCGAAAATCCCCATCCTAATGAGACACATTCTAAATATTTTCCTAAAGGTAGTGCATATGTGAATATACCATGGTGGGCTAGGAACAAGAGGCGCAGTATACTGCATGAACATACTAGCTCAAAAACTGCTTGATCATCTCAAACTCCTTTTTGTGTATTTTATTGACTCTGAAAAAGCATTTTCCAGAGCTCAGCGCTGCAAATTGGTTGAGCATTTGCAACAGCTAAGAATAAACCACAACAATATAAATGTAATTGCTAAATTATGTTATAACGAAACGGCAAGTATAAAACTAGAAGAAATACAAAAAGAAATTAAAATTGAACGAGGTGCCTTTTCAATATATATTCGGAAATTATATTTGAAGCAGCATTAAATCATATAACGAAAAGAGTGAAGATAAATGGTACCTATATGGCTAAATCACGTTCACTATGCTGATGATACCGAGCTTATAGCAGATAATAAAGAAGACCTTCAACACTTACTGAGACGAGTAAAGGAGGAATGTATCAAAATTGGATTAAGAATGAACGTTTTCAAGATTGAAGTAACGTGTGTTGGAGATAGACCCATGCACAACATGACCTTTTGACCACCACATCATAAATCCAATATAGCAGTTTAAATATCTTGAGAGTTGACTAAACTAAAAATATAATCTCGATCAAATAAATCAAATGCCGTTTCGAACTCGGTAGAAGTACTTTTATGAGAAAGTGTGCTACAATAGAGATATCAACTGTGCAGCTAGATGGATGACAGGAGAGTGTTGACATCTTCTCATTGCTGCTGTATACTGTGAAAGTTCGGAAGCTAAATATAGCAACTATTAACCATCTCGGTCTAGAAGCTTACGAAATGTTGCTACACCAAGGGGTATTTAAAGTGGTATGTCTTGTAGATTAGACAACAATTTATTAAATAAAAACGCGAAAAGCCAAATATTTAAACCAAATCATGCGCACTAAAAATATAGAGTATTACTGCTAATCATGACCGGTAGAATAGAAGGTAAGAAAGAAATGGGGAAAAGAGTTGTGTTATGATTAAGAATTTTGGGAACATAGAGAGGTATCCAAGCTCAATCGTTATTTCGGATGCCAAGAGAAGAAGTTCTCAATTCTTCTTATATTCCGTTTTTCTCATTTGTTTTATTGCTTTTTCTGTCTTGAATTTGAAACTTATTATATATTACCTCTACACATGCATTTATTCATAACATTATTTATTCGTCAGAGTTTAAACTTCGGAAATGTTTACCTTTTTTCTTAGAGTTAAAGGTCATGGTACAAAATCTTTTACCTGGATTTGCCCCAAATACCAAGATTGCCCTTATATCTTTCAAGGATTAAATTTCAAATAAGTGTCTTCATTTTTTCCAAATTTTACCTTTTTTTTAAAGATTTATTAACCCCTTCGGCTTAAATGTTAAACTTATCTAGTGCAACCTGCCAATACACATATTTGTTTTTTTTTTAAATGATGTGGTTTCTAAACTCCTTTGAGTTGCATTTGAAACTCATATGGCTACGCCACAGCTACTTCTTATGATTATCTTTCTAAAAAAGATTTTTTTTTAATTTCAAACATGAATAACACAATGCTCCAATTACGCTTCAAATATTTCTTGTTCTTCTAAGCGCGCCTAGTCTTCATTGGACGTGGACCCATATTTGCATTTATTTACCAAACGATTGATAACTATATCTGTATTTCTGATTATTACCATCACTTTAGTTTTATTGATGTTAAGCCTCATACGGTATGTTTCGCTAACATCGTTTACTTGGTCTATAATTTTCTGCAATCCCTCAGCACTACTAGCACATAATACTGTACTTCCGAGTATATGAGGTTAATAATAACCTCTCCGTTTTTCAATATACCTTCGTCGACCTCATTCAAGGCTTCCCCGAAAAGTTTCTCCAATCAGAAGCTTTTCTGATTTTTTACTTCCTAAGCGGAGAGTTCGGTTTGCTATTATTTTGGTATGCTAGATGACTAAATCCAGCACTTGGTAATTTCTAATAGTTTTCCATGTAGAAAACTATCAAAAGCCTTCCCAAAATCAGTGAAATACGCATATACTTCGCAATTAACATCTCATACTCTTTGCATTCCGTACAAGGGCCTTGTCATTCTTGAGGCCGAATTTCATTTCTGTTAAATTCTCTTCTATTTTTCGATCAATACTAAGATATGGCTCATTCGATTGATGGCCCTGTATTACTCACATTCCTTAGAGTTCTTTTTTATTGGTAAAGATATGAACGTTAATGTGTCTTTTTGGTAGTTGTCCGGTTTTATACATTCTATTAAACATCTCCAATAGTATTGTATGGTCCTGCTGCTATGTTATTCTGGATTCTTCTTTAGTAATTGGTGGGCCCGTAGTTGTACCTGGTACTGTGACTTCTTCTCCATCATTCAAGGTTTGAATTTGTATCAAATAATAACTCACCCTCCTTGTTTCTTATACATCCGAAGTTAACTTTCTTGTAGTTTTGATGGGTGATTTTCTTGTGAAGGTTGAAGCGATCAATCCAGTAATTATTATTCTTTTAATGAATTGTGAATTTGCATATTTCTAGTTTTATATTTGCATATTTAATCCATGAGATCTAATATATCATCGGTCCCTAATGTATTTTGCTCGACTCTTGTATTTGCTCTTAAGTTAAATTCATCTGTTGCGGTTAGATCCTCTTGAACGAATTTTTATAAAATCTTTGTTATCCGTTAATTTTTTAGTTTTTTATGTCGGAGGCTTTCACGGCATTTGTCATTATGTAACAAACGACGTCCAGGATTATACCATGTCATTATTGAGGTCAGAAGAGTTTCGCCTGTGGCGTGGTTTACACATTGACCTACCGTGCTCTTTTGCTTACGAAGGTGGGTAAAACGATGAGTTCGACATCAATATTGACACGGTTCGTATGTCGAGTTTTTGTATATTTTCTTTTCTTATTTTTAAAGTTTAACATTAGTTTGGCTAATATATTTCAAGTATCTAAATGCTTCCTAGAGTTACATTATCTATTTGCTGGGTTTGCTGGACATGTTTTCCGTGTGAACGTTGTCGGTGGTAGTCGTTGCCCTAATATTATTTTTTTTTTCTGAAACGATTCTTTATAGTGAAAAAAATGGATGCTGAAAGGGTTTGATAACAAACTATATCAAATATTGTTTGATAACGTTGTTTCTTTATCTTTTGCTTCATGAAATTCAGTAAATGTTATGAACAGTTGCAGGAAATACTCAACATAAGGTCACAAAGAAGGTATGTAATTGTAGTGTGCACTGAAGCACAGCTCCCGTAAAACCGCTGTAAAAACGCATATTAAATTTTAAAATTCATTTAATAATAATGGAACCATTCCCGATTCTAAATTCTGTCCACAGCTACAGTACAACAGCTTGTTGTGCAGCGGGTTTTATAAAAGCGTTGCGTATTAACGCCTGTTAACGTGGCAATCGTCAATTTGGAAATAAATATTTTACGGATTTAGAGGGGGATTTCACACAGGAATCACCGCTATAAGGTATTGATGTCACTCATACTTCCGGTTTTTATTCACTTCCCATCTATCACGTTCGCATTTACTCTTTAAAGCGCGCCAAATTGAAAAGAACCTGCAATTGTGGCATTTTTAAAATTCAAGTTCAACAGCGGGTAAAACTGCTGAACACAGGCGGCGTGCGACCGAGCTAACGGATTTAATAGTTAAATATTAAAGCTTTTCCGCAGTTTCCGTCAATAATTGCCAATTTTTAAAGTTATCCAGTTTTCTACCTTCTGTATTTGCTTTGCCACAATTTTGCCATATATTTAAACTCAGGCAAGGGCACATTTTCGCGTTCATGGAAATCAGTTGCTTGTTAGAATTATAAGTTTTGAGCATTATTAAAATTCTGTGGTGAAAAGAAAAAAAAGTATAAGTCACAAATGATCATTTTACAGGAACATCAAAAAACTATTTTGCTGGAGATTTGAGAACAACATTTAATTCTTTTCGCTGGTAATCAAAAGAATCAAGTCGATTTATTGACTACAGCTTGCTTTGCTATTGATTCTAGAACTATTTCTACTAGAAAATAAATAAATACGGAACTTATACCTTATCGCATTTCCTTTTATTCATTTTATGAAATAGCAAAAGGGTATAAGTTGACATATAGCTTTTTGCAATTTCCCGGAATATGTATTTTCTGATAAATAATTACTATGACAAAACAGCATATGCAGGTATAAACTGAACAAGAATATGTGGTTTCGAGTTCGAATAATGTGAGGTTATCTTTAAACTTACTGGTTAAGTTCTTGTTACAGCACTTCTGTAAAACTTTATACGCACAAGAGCGTGTGTCCATTTTGGCACTTATTCGTTAAACTACACTATAATAACTAATAATAACACTGGAAAACTGGACCGCTAAAACACGTTATTGCACCTGCATGGAAATGCACTCGTAGTATAAGTGCACATAAGTTATTTGTTTCCAACAAAAACGGAAAATTATTAAATGGCAAAAGGGTATAAGTTCTTCTAGCGTTGCAGATAACTGTACGAAAAGCTGTGACTCGGGGTATTAGTACACATGTATCTCTTTGCCATTGACTAAATTTATTTTTTATCAATTTTTAGTGAACTTTCAGGGAATAAGTCTACATATCCCATTTAGAAAACTTGCTGTAACAATGCGGTTATGGTATGTAGACTTATATCCTCTTATATTTAGATGCCCGATATTGCTCTGGACACGGGGCATCAATAAAATCAAAAATGAGATAAGTCGACTTATACCCTTATTCCTTTTTGCCACAGAATTAAAACAATGTTGGTAGAACAGTTATACAGGGTGTCTCAAAAATGGTAACCATCCTTTATACGTCACATACTACTAACCAATATGACTCTAAATCCACAAACACAATTTTTCTGTGATTTTTGAAGTTATTAGCGTATGAAGTTGCGTATGCAGATTTTTTCTTTATAATGTTTTTCCAAAAATTTCGGTGTCAATCATTTAAAACGATCCAAAGTTAAATAAAAAATTTGTTGAAATCAATTTTAACACAAATTTTAAGAAAATAATTGGTATTTTCAAACTTCGATTAAGGCAGAATCACATCTGGCAACTATGGAAGTACTTACTTACGTAAGTACTTACATTTATATTTTTATAACCCAGGCCATGAGAGTGATTATTCAATGTTTTCATCTTGACAACTAACTTATTTGTTGTATTGCGTACTTCTTACTCCAAAACCATGTATACTAACAGAGAGTACCTCGACGTGATACTTTTGTTGGGTGAGCATGTAGAAAATGCTGAAGCTGCAGCTAGAGAGTACGCTGAACGTTATCCGAACAGAAGACACCCATGTGGAAGAACCATAAGAAGATTGGAAGATAGGTTGTTAACTACGGGTCAGTTCGAACCACTAACACCTGACAGAGGCCGACCAAGAGGTGTAAGAGTGGAAGCTGTAGAAAATGTTTTAGACTTAGGGAATGAAAATCCCAGAATTTCAACGAGAGAAATTAAAGGCATACCTGGCGTTTGCTATTCTTCAGTTAATCGAAGTCTACTCGAAGAGAATTTTCATCCTTTTCATTTTACGAAGACCCAGGCGTTAATAGAAGGAGCTTTTCATGAACGTGTTAATTTTAGTAACTGGATTTTAAACGTTTTAGGAAGGGATCCTACTTTTACAAAAAAGGTTTTATGGCAAGACGAAGCAAACTTTTCGAGGAGCGGCTATTTTTATCAACACAATATGCATGTTTATTCGGTAGAAAACCCACATGTGAATCATGAATCTTCACACCAACATCGCTTTGCGGTCAATGTGTGGGCAGGCATTATAGGAAATCGATTTTTGGGCTTAGTATTTTTATCGAACAGATTAAATGGCGAGACTTTCTTAGATTTCCCTTCAAACATTTTAGAAGACATGCTAATCTCCGTTTGGCTTAAAGAAGGGATATGTGGTTACAGTTAGAACAACGTAGAATTAATAGATTTAGGAAATGTACTACTTAATCTAACTATACTTATCTTATTTATTATGTAAATAAGTTTCATTCATTTTCATTATAAGATTATCAAATAGATTTAGAATAACCTAGTAATAAGAAAACCCAAAACGCACGATGGAATAAAGAAAAAGCAAGTTAGGTAGCAATGGAGAGGGTAGTTTAGGTACTTCTGTAGTAATAAAATGTTTCAATATTACATGAATAAAGCAACCGTCTGTGAGAAATCACAGGCAGTCGGTTTTTTTTTTAGATGGGGCTCCACGCCATTTTCATGCTGGTGTTCGAGAGTGGATAAACGAACACTTTCCAAGTAACTGGATTGGTAGAGGTGGTGTTGTTAATTGTCCAGCCAGGTTGCCTGACATAACCCCCTTGATTTTTTTCCTCTGGGAACATGTAAAATCTATTGTATACAGAACAGCCGTAGAGAACGAAAATGTATTACGAGGGAGAATACGATAGGCATTTAGAGATGTTACTCCATTAATCTTAGAAAATGTACATAACAATATTCGTAGAAGAGCTCAGGCCTGCTTATATGCACAGGGTTGAAATTTTGAACAATTTTTATAAACTAGCTCATAGGTTTGTCGATTCCTGTTTTTATTAATTAATAAAACCATTATTTCTAACATGTGCCTTGTTGTCAAATTTCTTTTATATAAAACTTCAATAACTTTTAAATGAAAGGTGTAGAGTACTTTCTCTGAAAACGATTTCTTACTCTATAGGGGCTAATAATGTAGACTTATAAAGGATGGACACAATTTTTGAGACACCCTGTATAAGAATTTTAATATGCTTATGGGAAACTCACCCATTTGTTGGCGCAAATGGTTCAGTACGAAAGAGTACGAATTATCAGAATTATCAAAAGAGATTGCTCAGAGCAGGCAGTGTACATTTTAGAACGGACCATAAATATGTATGTATTATGATAACCTCATTTTACCTCGCTGTGTAGAGGCTGATTCTTTATGAGCTTGCATCTGGCGCTACAATGCTCAACTTGCCCCGAATTCGGGATTCAAAGTTCGATTCCGCATTTTGTGCTTGCGCAGCAACCATTGTGTGGGCTGTGTGTCTTGGTGATGTGTTGACATTGTTACTCTATATATTAGGTCTGTGGTTCTGAGCAGAGCACAATTAATTTGGTGCCCAACTGTGAATGGTTTCACCGAGCCCAATTCCAATCGCCCAGGCTGCGGAAAAATTCCGGTCTCCGCAGAATTCGAACCGAGGACTTGCTTAATACAAGCCTTGCGCATACCCAACTGCGGTACGCGGCTTCTTCAAGGACCATAAATAGGTATGTTCGTTTGTCCTGCTCTAAACTGCTCTGAACACTTTAGCGTGATGTCACCAGAACAGTTTAGTGCAGGTTCGAGCAAACTAATTGCTCAGAATCGAGCAGAAACAAACGAATGGTTTTAGAGCAGTTTGGAGGAGTTTAGTGTTGTTGAAAAAACAAATAACATAACCTTCAGTATAATAAAGTAAGTTCTGGCGAGGCGCGCTTGTACGGGTTTATATTATTATTATTCTGTGTAGTTATGAATGAAATTGTAAAAATGATGCTAGTGGAGGATGACGTAGACGTATTTGTAAACAATTCTAAACAATGCTAAACACAACCAACAACAACTTCGAACGCTAGAATTAGGAAATGAAATGGCATGACGGAAGACGCGCAAAACAGCTGACTTTCACCTGTTTTACACGACTGCGCAAGTCTGCTACTTTTTACTCCACCTAAAGACCAGGAGTAAGAAAAGCTGTTCCGAGCAGTTCCGAGCAACTTGCACCTTATCAAACAAACGCAGTTCAAGCAGTTCGGAGCAGCTGCTCGATCTTAAACGAACGCAGTTTTCCTGCTCTAAACTGTTCGGAACAGTTTAGAGCAGTCAAATGAACAGACGTAATATAAAGATGCAAAAATCGCAGTTACACCGAGCTCCGTAGCCTAGTGCGTTAGCACGTTTACCTAGCATTCAGGAAGTCGTGGGTTCTACTGCCGGGACCGTCTGCCTTGATTTTTGGTTTTTAGATGGTTTTCCTGAGTCAATGGAGTACCTTCTCTGAGGTGAATGCCGGGGCAGTATTTCTCCACCTTTCCTGACCTTACTTCCATTCTTCACCCCCCCCCCCTTTCTCTCACCCATCCTACAGTTTCCCGTTCTTGGCTGAAGAGGGACAGAAAGTCCCTATAGCAGCCGTCCCCAGCTGGGGGAATTGAAATTACCTTAATCTTTGTCTTTTTTTATCGCAGCTGGCTGCTATCCCGGCGTTGTGTGGACGGTTAAACACGTACGCTACCGGCGCAAGCCAATATCGGACCGCTCATCGCCCGGACACGCAAGTAAAACATGCAGCTGTGATTTTTTTATTTATAGTTACAAATTAGTCGGCAATCCGGGTTGTCTTTTTAGACTCGAGTTTTAATCACTAATAAAATGACCTTTATCTGACTATTGCAGCACATAGGCCTTCCCCCTTTTGAACTCCCATTCATCTGATTCCTGCAACTCTTTTCAAGTCATCCCATTACCGACTGGTGCTTCCTTTCGTTGTCTTATTCGGGTCCTGGAAAATTTACCGAAAACACTTTACCGACGAAAAGTTTACGGACGGAAAGTTGACCGAATGGAAAGTTGACCAAAAGGAATGTTTACCGAAAGGAAAGTTCGCCGAATGGAAATTTTACCGAAAGGAAAGTTTACCGAAACACAATTGACCGAAAGGAAATTTGACCGAAATTATAAAATTTTATATATTGAGACAATATCAAGCATTTTTTCGTAACCTACCCAAACATGTTCCTGCCTGCTTATTTTCTTTTTATAAAATCCTGATGTTCTTATTGACTAGATAGTCTGATTATATAGTATCTGTTATCCCATACTTTATGCCCATATTACATAATGTTTAAAAATAAATCTACATATAAATTCTAATTACACAATCAACTACATTAACAATTCAAATTAAGATTCTTTATAACTAAACACTTTACTGTCCCCTATACTTTATAGTCTTTGATGAAACATGGCATATTTGAGAAAAGTAACAATTAATAAATAATCAACACAACAACCTTTCTTCTAAATTCAAAATTATAGAACAAGTAACACCGGTCTTCAACGGAAGGTAAATAAATCAATAAAGAACTAGATACCGCTAGCTTGATATCGTCTCAAAATATAGGATTTTATCATTTCGGTCAATTGTGTTTCGGAAACCTTTTCCTTCTGTAAAATTTTGATTCGGCGAACTTTCCTTTCGGTAAACATTCCTTTCGGTCAACTTTCCATTCGGTCAACTTTCCGTCGGTAAAGTGTTTTCAGTAAACTTTCCTAGATCCGTCTTATTCGCCACTCTAGACCGGTATTCTTAGATTTTGTTTTTTTTTGTCTTTAAGTGGCAGTCTGGCTGATCCCTGTGATTGTTTAACTAATATCAACAATTAATTAAAAACACCTACACACACACATTTTTATTCGACATTAATAATACCTTTCGATGAGAAGAGTGATGGGCATTCGCCCTTTTAGTTCATATGCATTACGTCACCGCCACTATCATTGAGGTTATGTAGCTGCAGCCGCTTTAATTAAGTTTTTCGCGCCTCCACGTTGTCGGGAATATTTCGATACCCTTCACCCCTAATAAAATCGCTTATGAGGAAACTGATTAAAGTTGGGCAATTTCACCTTTTGTCGCGTGCACCTGGAATCAAGCTTTCCCGCTGGAAATATTCTCATATTCGTTTGCGCTTTGTTTCCTCTCGTTTTTCAGCACCTACCTGAGATAGGGCAACAACCTTAAATTTACGAGACAGCGAATTTCTTACAGCTTTAAACGCAAACAGTGTTATTCCATTGTGGCAAATTGATCCTGATCTTGTCAAACTTTTAACTTGTTATGTTATTATCAATTCAGAATTACAAGTACTCGAAAATACAGTATTTTAGTTTCAATTCGTATTAAGAATGGTAGTTGCTTCAAATCCTACTTCAAACCTATCTAAATAAGATCATAGCTACCGCTCAGAATGATACAAGACAACAAATAAACGAGATGGCAACGTAATGATTTTGTTCCAGAGCTTGAAAGCTATTAAATTTTCCCTATTTTCCATATTTACGAAAGCCTGAATTTTGAATGATATACAATTTTAGACATCTTTCAGTTTCACCCAGTACTTTTTGAGATATTTAGAATCAGAAGTAAACTCTAAAACCGATTAATACATTATATGATTACATCCGAGGTCTTCCATAAGATTCAATAATTACATTCACATCAAAACAAAAGGCACTTTGCAAATGTTAATACTTAGGAAGTTATAAAAAACAATTAACTCTCGTCTTAATTTTTTCACATGTACGAAGTCCATCCTACTGTAAAAAAGTTTTGGTTAAATTTAAAGTTACAAGAATCTATTCATGACAAATATGACTAGAGGTGTTAGGATTTGCCAATATTGCAGCAAAATTTAACAAATAAAAATAATAAAGTGGCGTAAACTGCCTTAAATTTTAAATCCAGCATCACTGTAAATTTATATAAAGCCAAGGTACTTATTTAGTTTACGCCTTAATTTCTGAAATTAAATTCTTCAAAGTTCCTTTAAAGTTAACTTTCTAAATATTCAATTATTTTCTATACTCTTTAAAGATAACAAGATTCACTGCACTAAGTAACTCTGCTAAACATGTTTATATTTTGCTGCGGTCCATCCTCTATTCAAAATTTTCAGCCGTCACTGCGTGCAATTATTGTCATTCGAAACTGGTCAAATTAACCGAACTGTGCAGCAATTTGAAACTATTTCTACTAATTTGAAAGCTGGAAAATTCCGATCATCGACACTATTACAAGGTTTGGATTTCAGTTTTGGGATAGGGTATTAAACTTCCAGTAAGGATTAACTGTATATGTTTCAGTATTGCCTATCTAGTTTACAGCTTCGGAAGCCTGTTCGCTGCTTTGTCGAAACCGAAAGTTTGTTAGGTAGAGTAATGCGTACTAAAATATAGGGAAACCGGAATATTAGAGTTTTTATAAACTCTGCAAACCCCACATATTAATTTCATTTCGCAAAATGACGTTTGTGGTGTTTGAGAAATTTGCCGAGATCTCCTGCAAGTGATGAAAGCAAGACTTGGTGTGTTCCCCAGTTTATGCTAAACAATTACGTAGAAACGTTATTGTAATATGATTTGTACACACGTGGCTGATTCAATATTTTTGTATTTGCTTACTATTTGTTTCTACAAGAATCACAAGTACAAAGTAAAACATGAATAAAACAAAATGAACATGAAATAATAAAGTATAGTAATGTACCAGAATACTAACTACTTTTAGTGTCCACCAGGTATATTTCTACATGTGTCTAGACTCTGGATGGTCGCTTGACGTGAAAATAGTCAAGTCACGCTGGGTCACGGCGGGTACCGTCGTGAACATAAGTAATATTTGAAAATCGGTCCGTGAACGTGAGTGAAAATTTCCAAGGCGTGATTTATATTTCACGTTAATCTTACGTTAAATATTTAGTAACGAAAAAAATACTGCGGGGTGCCCCGTTTCCCCGCTGCCCGCCAATGAGGATTTATACTTCTGCGTGGCAGCCTGCAGCGACGAAGCTTCGCACCTGTGTTGTGTTGTGAATGTGGTGTCTACAGTCAATAGCGTGTCTGCGTCTATAGGCGACCAAGTAGAACTTACATTTTGTTCATCGGATTTAAAAGTACTTTTACATACATATACGTACATATACTTTCCTTTACTCGTATCAGTAAGGAAAACGTAAATTCCAATGACAGATTTTGGCATTAAAAGTAATGTCTTTGAAGACGGTTGCAAGAAATGTTTTTGCGAGAAATCAGTATTTATCCCTGGTTGTTAGGTATTGTAGTCAGTTTTCATTTATTTCTTTTTGTGTCTACTATTCTGATTGCAACATATCACATAAATTATTTCACGTGCAAAATATATTTACATATACGAGGTCTGTAAATTAAGTAATGAGATTAATTTTTTCAATCTTCTTATTCGAATAGAATTACAATTCAATATTGTCTCCCTCAAAATAACTTCCTTGGGAAGCCACACAGCACCGGAGACGATTCTTCCAATCCTCATAGCAGTGCTAGAACTCGGATACTGGAATAGCCTTCAGCTAGTCGGTTACAGCCGTTTCAATGTATAAGTTCAAAATCAGAAAATTGGACGCAACACGAAATTTTCTATTTCATTATATCGTAATAGATACTAAATAAGATAGCTAGATCAGCTTCACTTTCTCATTTTTAATAAAATCAAATAGTAAGGCTCTTCCATACTTAAATCGAGTTACTTCTAACAGCCTGTATATATTGGTCTTTAAAGCGTGTTCACAATTGAATTAGGGATTACAGACAACTATAAAAAATAGAACATTTAATAGGTCGTAGAAAATATAGCAGGTGTAGAGCTAACAGTACAGCAGGTAACAAATAAATACTATTGAATTTAGTATATAGGAGATAATTATAGCTTTAACGCCTATCAACTTTGTTCGACGTCTAGTTTCAACTATTGGATTTCTTCTTTGGGTAGTCTTTCATTCACCATTCGTTGCACATGGCCACACACTATAATTTTTTGTTTTGTAGTTTTCTACAACTGTCTCTCCTACACTAATTGGTAATAACTAATAACATATCGGGCAAGCAAATAAATTTCACCTAGTGTGCTGTGGCTCCATGACGTTTATATGGAGCCACAGAACATTAGAGGTGAAATTTATGTGACCACTCGATATGCACTACTTCATTTCTCATCCTCTCTTAATGCATCCATTTCTCTCGACACTAGTTTCCGCTTGCTCATTTCTGTTCTTCCTAATGTCCCTTCTTCTGCCCCTTGTGGACCTGAGCTTCATCACGCAGAACTTTCTAAGTCCCTCTATATAGCTTCCGTCGCCCCCAAGTGGGGTTACAGCCTGTTCAGAAAGGCAACTCGGGCACTCTGCATAAACATTGGTCTCTTGTTGGTTCGATCTTCATCCTCCATTCTCAGCAAAAATCCGATCCATCTTAGCCACTTGAGTTTTATACTTTTTCTTACGTTTGTCTTTTTATATAAGTAAGTGGTATAGTGGTATAGTATAGCACCTCCTTTACAAAACATTCCCGTGAAGCATCATCTTTTTTGGACAAAGGTCATGTTTCAGATTCATATACTAGCACAGGCTTTATAAGTGTTTCTTGAAGTTTCCATTTAGGCTCCCTGGATATGTTTTGTGGTTACAGTTCTGGAGAATGTCCGTAGTAAAACGTATTAGTCAGAACCACTCTTCGTTTGACTTCCACCATCGAATCGTTAGAGGCGGTAACCATCGAACCGAGGTACACAAAGTCATTAACCTTCCAATTCTATGCGCGTCTGTGCTTAGTGAGTTCGTTTGGTTGTTGTTATTGCGGCCAGCATATATTCAGATGTTGTAGTGTTTAGCTCCAAACACATGCGTTTGGAACTTTTTCAGTTGCTATAAATGCTTGACCTTTGCTTTTGCTCTTCCGATGATATCCAGGTCGTCTGCATATAGCAACAACTGTCTGATTTTGATGAATATAGTGCCTATGATGTTAACTTGGAAGCCACTTATGACTTATTATAGAACAAAGTTAAAGAGAATGGAGCATCGTAATCCTCCATTAGTCTTAAACGGTCGTGGGATATTCCCTGGGCGTACTTTAACTTCTACTCTGTCGAGTGTTAAATTTACTTATTTTACCAAGTGGTTTGGTATGCCAAAGTCGGGCATTTCTATAGAGTAGTTCTATTCACCCAGTCGTACACTGCTTTAAAGTCAATAAATATGTGATGGACATCAGTTCTCTCGATGATTCCTTGAACGTTGATATTTGCTCGATGATGGACGTACCGCTACCAAACCTTCCGATGTTTGGTTCAGCATATGATTTTAACCGTGTGGACAGCAATGAATGCCTTGTATGCAGTATTTGAGAGTGTTATGTCTCTGTGGTTTTTGTGTATAGGACATAATACTCCCCGGTCCCGATCGTCTAGGATTACTACCATATCTTCATAACTACTCATTCTGTTCAGTCCATTGGAAATGTTACCATGTTCAGAGGACTTGTTTTCCAGTATTTTGACATCTTCCTCCAGTTCCAGTATAGTTGGAGGTTCTAATTCCGCCCTGTTCGTTGTCGTAAGTAGTGTGAGCTGATCTGCCAACTTTGAAATCGCGCAATGCTCCAGCATAATTTTCTTTGTCGCTCAGATCTAGCAGAATTTCTCCAAGCAACCGACTTTCTCTCTTTTTGAGTCGAGTCAGAAGCGGTAAAATCAAATCGAAGTTGCAGCAAAATGACTAGTATCACCAGCAACTTATTGGGTACAGAGACCAAACAAGAATAAAAGTGTAGGCACAGAATACTGAAGAAAATAGATATAAATATGCAACAGTCAGACGGATTTCAAAGAAAAAGTTTGGAAAAAAGACAGACCAGTGTCTGGAGGAAGTGTTGGAAGGTATTAAAAAATTACACTATAAAATGCATTAAAGAGTGTTATCAACATGAAATAAAAATAAGGATATAAAAACAAATTAATATACTTCAAAGCTAGAAATGGAGAATTGTGTGGAACACACATGACAAATCTAATAGATGGGAACAGCTTTTTAAGGAAGTACTAACTGAAAGAAGCCCAGAGCAAGAACACAGTTTCAAGTAGGGGAACAAGCCTATCATGTGAATGTTCTGAACTTGGAAAGAAGGCCAGACTGTTGCACAATCTTATACAAAACTGTAGCTGAATGTTATAAACTTGGGTGAACAAGAAATACATAGGAGAGTTCATACTTAAAATATGACATACTGAAAAAATCTATACTTATCAAGAGGTGGCCGTAGTATGTCCAATTCACAAAAAAAGTGGTAACAGTATAAAATGTGTTAATTATAGACACATAGCTCCATAGATGTGGTGCACAAAGTAATAGCAACAATGACAACAATCTAGAAGATTGCCAAGAGGGTCCCAGAAATTCCAAATCTTTGCCATAAGGAAAATACCACCAGAATATAGCAAAAACATCTACCTCTATACCCATTGTTTATATACTACAAGAGAGCGTATGATACTATTAAAGGAAAAACTTATATGTTGCTATGAGACATTTCCAAATTCCAGCAAAACAAAAACTATAAAGTGCAACGTTATGGTGGAATGAATGTTTCCATGAAGTTGAGGCAACTAGAGGAGTAAAACAGGGGTATTGCGTCCGTCATAATTTCATGTTCTGAACTAGATGAGTATCCGCACAGCGAATGCTGACGTACCAACAAATTAGTGCGCACGTATATAAAGATGTGATATTTACAAGACCACAAAGAGAATCATCAGAGTTTAGACCAATCTGCAAAAGAAGTAGGGTTAAGGATTAATTGAAGTAAGAGGAAGATATTGGTCTTAAACGGTGTCAAATAAACAAATAAGAAGCTGGACTCACAAAGTAAAAGTTTGATGTTGTGAATCATTTTGAATATTTGGAAGCGACCTTGACAAGAATAAGGTCAGAATAGGACGAAATGGAAAAATTGTTAAGTAAGGAAAGTAGGGTTGCAGGAATGCTTTGAATGTTCCTAAATACAAAGTTATCCAAAAGTACCAAAGTCAGAGTTTATGATACTGTGATTCTATCGACTTTACTATATGGCAGTTTAAGGTAATAATAGCAAAGATACGAAAAAACGCCCGAGTACAGTCTTCTTCTTCTTCTTTCTTCACTGCCTTACCCATTCCGAATATTAGCTATTAGCAGACTTTATTAAGAGGGATGGGAAAAAGTTCTGCGGAGGTGATGCGGACCTATTTCCTCATTTTTTTTCTACGAAGCCTTCTTCCCTTCACCTTTCCTTGGACAGACAGTTGTAGAACGCGGTGTTTGGTCGCATTACTAGTAGTTGACGTTCTTCTGCTTAATAGTGTTCAGCAACACATTCTTTGAAGGCCTGTCTAGTTAAGGATGTGAGCCAAGAGATTCTAAGTAGACAACGGTGAATCCATCTCTCTGTATCTTCAGACATGGGTCAAACTTCGACGCCGTATAGTAGAATGAAGGAGAGGTTCTAGCTCACAATCCTCTTCTTCAAATCCAGGCTGAGCTCATGAGAGCTTAGGAATGGGTTGGTATGTAGGAAACAATAGTACTTCAGAGCTATGTGGAGCAATGACGAAAGAGGGCGTGTGGAGGCGAAAAAGAAGTAAATGAGATGTTTGAGAAAGATAATGTAGTGACTAGAAAGGTAGTATAATACTCAAGAAATTGAAAGAAAGGCCAATGAAAAAAGTAACTGAAGCTGGTAATGAGAAACCTAAAAGACAGAGGTGTGAAACATTGGGAAGTACAAGCAAGGAATAGAACGTCTTGGACCCCAGAGATGTTAAACTAAATTATATAGTTTCTTCTTCTTATGCTTCATGAAGTGGGCCGTTGAACTGTTCCAGTTCCCTTCCAGCTTTTCTTCATTCTTCCCAACCTTCTTTAAGCATTTGAATAATTAAGTGGTTATTTAAACCCTTTCTCGATACTTACTGAACTGATATAGAGCTGATACGTCACAATAATTCTGTTAGAGATTTATTTAGATTATTTTTGTGTTGCCATTGCAGCGCGCATCTGTCATAATCAAAACAGCAAGAATACTAAAGGTCTACCATGTATAATCTCCGTAATAGTTGAAACACTTCCTATATAAACATATACAGTTATATGCTAACTTTAAATTGTAATATTAAAAAAAATATTCGGAATAAAGTTATAAAGTCTGCTTGGTTACTTTAAAGAAAAAGGAGGCGACATCGTATTAGCCCTTTGAGACGTAGACGAACCCTGAAGAGCGATAAAACACATTTGTATACATCAAGTTCTCATCTTTTAAAATAACTCGTTGGAGTGCAGCCGGTACATTTAAGTAACGGATTATGTCCGAAATAGGGCAATCTTAACTTTCTCCGAAAGAGCAAAAACACGGCCCTTGTATATTGTCGTCCCGATATAAAGGTAAAGTAGCTCTAACAATAAGCTCAGTTTATGTCCCATCAATTTTCTTTTATTCTGAAGTATAAGGAAGACATCTGAAGTGGTCCGGATAATATAGGTAAAGTGTGTATCGTCTATTTACGATTTATTTTCTGGAGCAATCAATATTCCTGGAGTTTTCATATTCGGTTTGTTCTCCTATATAGATTCGAAGCAATATTGTGAACTCAATCTAAATGCTTGTGATTTTGGTGCTGTTCGGTTTTAGCAAAATTTCCGGTAACACGGTCTTTAAAAAAAAAGATTATTTAATTCCTTTTTATTATAGAAAAATTATTTAATAAAGACACCAACTGACTATTTAGTCCCGTTTGCAAGTGTATAAACGCACTTTTAGGTGTTTTAATTAAATTCCTGACCTAAGGGCCGACTATTCTCGATATACGACTTGGTGTATTCCGACCGAGCTGCTATTTATTGACACTTACATGACGCGAAGGGTCCGGCTTTGTCCTTAGGGGCAGCCTCCTCCAGATATGATGAAATTTGCATATTCAATATTCAATACTCATGTTCAGCAAAACAGTTCACGTAAATCTTTATATTTTGTTTTAAAACTCTGACAACAAAACACAAGTCAATTCAGAGAAGATTTTTACGCATCCATGTTTCCCCAAAATCATTAAAACCTGTAAGTTGAGATTTTAAATATGTCTTTTGTGTTAAAAATGTTTGTTCTATAGTAACTGTAGCTTTCGTTCTGCAGTAACTGTTATACATTCAGACGAAGCAGATTTGTACTTAAGTTAGCGTTAACGTGTTTTGAGAACTATTTGCAGCAGGTACAAAAATATGAGGTCATCTTGTAGAAGACCATGGAACATATTTTGTACCATAAGTACCCACCCTATAGATGATGTAATGTAAGAATAGCGAACTAGTGCTGTGATCGCCGGCACGCTAAAACGTTATGGCTCGCAAAATTGTACGAAAGAAATGTCACTTGCAATAGGTGGTTGCAATTATGAATTTGTTTATTTACGACTGCTCATTAATTAATTTTTACTTTTGTTATAAATGTGGACAAATAACCTAACCTAAAATCTAATTCTACTTTACTCACTACACTGCACAAGTTCACACATCACTCGAAACGTGTTGGTAGGTGAGAGAATTTAAATCTTTTGAGCCGTGGTTCTTCAACGTCCTCGTCCACAAGAGTGTATGGGTGGACACTGAGCCTGTCTTTATAGCGAACACTATATTTTTGAACTTCTTCATTGACAGATGGAATGTCAAGGTCTCGCCGTATTACTTCATTTGGAACATACCAACGTCTTAGGATGTCGATGTTAGAGTTGCTAGCAGTACCCTATAATTGTAAACCATATGTCCAAATAGGTTTGATTATGGTCTTGTATAGTAGTAATTTATTACTAAAGGATAATTGAGACTTGCGACCTAAAAGACAGTACCTAGTTTTCGTCCAGATGTGTTTCCTCCAAGTCAGTGGTCTGTCTAGGTGTATGCCTAGATATTTAACGCTCTCTACTTGGGATATCTGTCGATTGTTTAACTGAACCGGTGGGCAAATGTCCCTTTTAGTGGTGAAGGTTACATGTGTAGACTTTGCTTCGTCTACTTCGATGCCCCATTTCTTACACCAGGTTTCTAACTGGTACAGATGATTTTGCAGATACTCGGATGCTGTGTTAGGGTCAGGATGTGATGATAATAGAACTGTGTCATCTGCAAAAGTAGCGACGGACGTTGTTTGTGATGTAGGAAGATCTGATGTATAGAGCAGATACAGAATTGGACCCAGAACACTGCCTTGCGGGACTCCTGCATTGATAGGGTGTAAGGATCTTTGAGATTCACCATATTTGACAAGGAAGTTTCTATTAGAGAGGTATGGTTTAATTATTTGGTAGTAGTCTGGTGGTACGGTACTTTTAAGTTTGTAGAGCAAGCGATCGTGCCAAACATTATCAAAAGCTTGCTGGACATCAACAAAAACTGCCGAGCAATAGCGTTTGCTTTCAAAACCAACCTGGTGGTCGGTATTATGTTATTATCTATGAGTATTGGTGTAATTTTCGAAGACTTTTGACAAGACTGGCAACAAGCTAATTGGTCTACAGGACGACACCTGTCCATTAGGCTTTCCAGGTTTGGGTATTAATATTATTGGGGAATATTATTCAAGGAAATATCTTAGTCGAAGGACTAAAACCCTTTTTTGGTAGCTCTTTAAGTACTTTACCCGTTATTAGATCGTAACCTGGTGCTTTGTGAGGGTTCAAACCCTTTAGTAGAGCAGTCTTAATGTCACTTATTTTAAAAGGTTGAATAGATGGCGATATTTGGAATGGTACCTGAAAGTACTCCAAAACTTCATTTTCTTCTTCTTTAGTAATTTTGGCAGCAAATGGCTTAAATACTTCGGATAAATGTCTAGAAAATGCTGAAGGTTTTTCTTGGTCACTTCTGGCCCATGTGTTATTCTCCAATCGAAGAGGTGTGATATGCTGCTGCGGTTGTTTGAGCTTCTTGGTGGCTTTCCAGAGCAAGTAATCAGAAGACTCCGTAGGTGTCAAATGTAGCAAATAATCTTGCACTGCTTGATTTTTTATGGAGCTAAGTAGATTTTTAAGTTTTAGCGTGTCGATGGTCACTAATTGTTTTTCTATTCTATTGTCCGTCCTATGATGCGTACTCCTGTGGATACAACGCATGTTCTAAAGCGAAGCTTTAAAAAACAACGACAAACAATCCAATTCAAAATTATTATTTCTGCAAACACCGTTGGCTGACCCTATATTTTCGAAAATGCCATTTTGGACACATAGATAACAGACAAAAACTAAATGAAGTCGTGTTGGGCACTCAGTGCATAAAAACACAACGTAACGTAATGTAGTTACTACTAGGATGACTTCACAAATAATTTTAAAGCGCATCTTACCTCACATCGTGTAGAAGCAATTTTTCCTGTATCATGTTTTGAATGTTAATATAAATACAATTGTATAGACACCATGTAACAGTCTTGAACTATTTTTCCTTATCATTTGCTTTTATAATAAATTCGGCAACTTTTCTTGTCGTTGTATAAATTAGACTGTCTACATAGTGTATGTTAATTCTTGAATTCGTAATTGGCATTCCTTTCATGAAAATTTCAGGATGAAGCTATGTTTCCGGTCCATTTTTTATAAATTTTTTAATCTTCGTTTTACTTTCGATACCTTAAGACGCATTTTGAGGTTTCCTTTAACGACTATTCAGAAAAACGACAGCAATCAGGTAGAGATGTGGTGTTGTGGTTTGGTGAATTGCTGCACCCGTCTGATCGAATCAGGATTTTATGGGATTTTTGAAGTAAAACCACCTGTTGGCAGCCCAAATCCACAGATATAAGACTGTTGCCTTCGCGTAGTATAACTTTTTATCGGATCTACTTTAGGCATTTTTCAAGTAACCCTTATACCTTATCTTTGAATGAATCTTAATAATATTTGAATATTGAACGAGCCGTACATTGGTGTCTACCGTCTCAAGAAATCCTACCTGCCCGATTATATTTTGTCCTGTTTTTCGACGCACGTGGTCCACGAGCGAAGGTCAGGGGCATTTCTTTCTTTGGATTGGAACTGCACAGTTTATCGAATCGCGTTTGTTATAGAGGTTGCTTATTGTAGATTTTAATTGGTTTTAAGTTGTAACTAGTTTACTTGTTTACCAATTTCACTTACTTGGCGTATTTTGGAAATGTATACTGTTTTACTATTTGTAAAAATAGTAAACGAGTTAAATTCCACCCAATGAAATTCGCACATGATTTTCTGTAACAGTGACTAGACTAGACTACGTGATACTTTTTCTACTTCTCCGAATCGATTCTGAGTGCTCTTAGTTAATTAAAACCTTTTTATTTGCATGAAGATCCCGTGTTCTATTAATTTAATACGAACCTAAATTATTGACCTGAATTCTGAGTTCGGTTTGAATAGAACGAACTTGGTGTTATTTGTGTAATAATAAAACCTTTAATTTGGTTTTAATTCCCGAGTTCATTTTGATTATAATTAAGTTGATATTATTTACCTTGTAGGTATTAAATTGTAGTTAATATGTTTTTGGGTTCCTACACTAATATTATCTAAAATTTATATGAGTATCCTTGCAAATTTCTAATCGCGTTTAGCTATTTATCTTTATGAAAACATTCGTACTTGAATTTATTTATAGTTTGTTTTTCTTCGACCTATGGGAACCGTTGTATCCATTGCACACAAAAATATTAGAATTCAGGTATTAAATTGAAATTGGTTGAACCAAGGTACACACATGCACTCTTACCGATATTAATGCAACAAGTCAATTTACATTTGTATTTCGAAACCAATCAGCAGCATCAGCAGGGACTATAAAGAGTATATTTAGCTTCAGCAAATATAAATTAAATCCTGGAATCACATTCCTGCGGTTACTGCTCATTTATTAATTTCATTTCATACCGCATTTGTAATTTTCCTATGCGAAATTGACACCGGTTATGAAAGTAAGCATTAACGAATATATTTCACATTCATTTGTATTTGAATGGCAAATCTAATTGTGTAATAGAATAGCAATCGCTGCTCTGCAGGGTAACTAACACAATAGCTACGTTAATTCCATGTTATAAAAATAAGGTTAAAGCTGTCAAAATTATTTCAATGCCCAAAATTTGAATTTAGAACTCAATAAAAACTATTAAATCTATAAATATATATTTAAAGTGGCTGTTATTGCATAACAGCGCACCTCCACATGGGATATGATACACATATATGATGATGGATAAAATACCAAGCTCTATTTGTGTTTCTGTTCTAGCTGTTCAAGTTCAAGTTTTATATTGCAGCCTTCAGTAAAGTTATAGATGAGCCAAGAACGAATTGAATACTTGTTCTATTTTGCATCTGCGTTTGGCAACAAAGAAATTATACTAGGGGGTAGGTCTTATTTTCTTATTCATATCGTAAGTAAGCACTGTGTATACTTGAGGATGCTACACAAATATCGAGTCCCCATTATTCGATCTCATCAAAATTTCAACGCCGGTGTTTACTATTTATCTCAGGGACATCCACTCTTCAATTCCCAATCTAAAATTAACCGATGAGTTAATCGGCAAACCTTGTAGGAAGTTTTCGGCTTAACGGCCAATTTAACTACTCCATCGAAATTTAACTTTGTTTCAGGCAACTCTGTTTTTATGGCGATGAAGCGATGTTCCTTCGATACAATAGACACCCAATCTAAATAGGCACTTTTACAAGCCCTACATCGCCCGATTTTGATTTTTATGGGTACGCTAATATATTGGCTCAACATATATCAGCCCTCGAGTGGAAATGTTAGCTTTAAAAACCATCCAATGCTTTTGTATTTTCTCTTTTATGTTTCTATCTAAATATTCTTTTAATTACAAATTCTCGAATGATAACAATATATGTGATGATTAACTACACGTAGGATTCACAATATTTAGTGCTTCGGGTTGTATAAAATGGATAGTCTACACAATACTCAGCGGTCGGTCTTTTTGTGTTGCGGAGCTTTTAAAAAGTTTGATTTTTCTAAAAATGCCGCAACCAGTGTCCTACCATGGTTACGAAAATGCAAGTCATGTCCGCTTAATGATTTATGAAAATAACAGAATCACTTATAGAACTATTCAAACAACTCTTAGTATTGGTTTGAGGCAAGTCCAAACTGCCCTTTACGAACATTTGCATGTCCAAAACATTGGCGCTTGATGTTCCGTCAAATTGCGAATGAACAAATAAGAGCGGTGAAGATATGTTGCACATTAAAACCCGTTTGCTACCTGCAACAGGCCTAAAAGGTAACTAATGGGGTGGTTACGGAGTTCGTTTGTGAAAGCCAAGTCAGTTGGTACGGAGAAAAAGTCGGTTGTTATCATTTAGAGAGCCACTTAGTGCTGAAACAAAATGATGTAGTGCAAATGTTACAAAGAAAACTTTCTGGTGATTGCAAATGTGTAGGCTGCTCAACTCCGGGATTTAGGCCTTACCTCATTTCTGAAAATAACACAGCAAGCTTCAAAAGACTCTTAAGATAACATTTATAATATTACATTCAAGTGGGCCAGCTTTGTACCTGTTCCTTCAACAAGGCTTCCAAACAATTTCAAAGAATTTACTTTCGCGTTATCAGCAAGGCTAGCCCACGGAACCAGCGAAACAATTCACCAAAGTAAAATAATGCTGATACTGCTGTAGAGCGCTAAAGGCATTACTGCACTGCTAACGCGGATACGTTCCAACACTTATTTCGCAAAGGCAACTACGTATAAATACGTGTCAAAATTGCCAATAATTTATTCTAGGTACATCTTAAATAAATTAGCTGGGTGCAGCGAATTAAATTATGAGGAAAAGCAGTTCAATTAGCAGCAAATTACGAAAACCGAGAGCGTCGTATTGATCATATTAATCACTCTCCGCCAAGTTAAGCAATGAAGGTGGGCTTGTCGAAGCAGCAAGCTCCTGGCCGGAATGTTTCTCTATTCGCTTGAAGAATGGACAAGGATAAATTTGTTAAAACGGCACGGTAAGACTTCATCGAATAGCTGCTGGGGAACGGTACGCTAATACCACACACACAACAAGTTTTAGTTTGACTCTCCCTGTTCATCTAAAAATTAGCTGTTCCGTCGCGGGACGAGCGTGACGATTGCTGGTCAACTACTGAAACTCAACTGTCTTATCTTGCCCTGCGCTTATTTTAGCGTAACGGGCTCGACTAACCAAAAATACTAACCCCTACTTTTCTTTGCTCGCCAAATAAAATGCGACCTTCAATTCTTAAACGATTGGAGCAGATGAACGAAACAGATCCGGTACATCGTTGTAGATGCTTTGAGAATTATCTCATTGTCACCACTGCGTTGCATTTGAACTATTTGTTTAATGGCAGCTATCGCTGGAATATGAAGAACACGCCTGGAAAGTCAAATCGTCTACCATTAGAGCAACGGATGTCTCATTGTGCTAGATAGTAATTTTTGACGACAGGGTGAAAATTGGTACTGCAGAAGCCAAAAGTACAGTGTGTTTCAGTGCAAGATAATTGATGATTGTTCATTTATTGATCCTTTTTACTTCCCCCGTCTGAAAGACGAAGTAAGTATTGTAATCACGAAAAAATTACCTTCCGAGGTTTCTTCAGATCTTCACGTTTCCAGGTCCTTAGATGACGAAAAAGAGGTTTTCTTAATTGCGTCCGTCTGTCTGTCCTCGCATGAAACCGGTACAATTTCATACAACTATATACAGAGTGAGCCCCTTAAAAAAATAAATTTTGTTTATTTTTGGGTTAATTTTTAAATAGAAGGAAGTATTCACTTTCACATAGCTCACGCTTTACATTTGCCGAAAATAAGACTCAACCGATGCAGGATAATGTCACAAAAGAGTAAAATCGTTTCAACAATAACACCTTTCTGTTCAAGAGAGCGCGGGCCGGACTTATTTCGAAGAGGCTCCGTGACCTAGTTGGATTTATCGATGCAGATACGATCTCTACGCAGGGGTGCGGTTACGATCGCTCTGCAGATGCAGCAGGTACAAACCCCAGCGGGATAATTTTATTTGAAAATGTATTTAATTTATTAGAAACGTGAATATATTTTTACTCCTAACTTAAGTTGATTTTTAAAATTATTTAGTGTCACAATGGCGACGAGGAATGTTCTGGGTAAAGCATTTTATTCGGAACCATATATGTAATAAGATCATTACTGACTTTTAAAAGTTGGAAAATGAGCTATTCCCAACTTGTAACTTTCCAACCGGTCGGAAAAGTGATTGCCGGTTGGAAATGAATCCATTCCCGACCGCTGAGTAGTAGGGACACTGGTAATCTCGTTGATCCATTCATGTGCGTCACAACCTGTCGTATCATAATATAATAATTTTTCTAATTATTGTTTAGAATAAAGTGGTTGCGAATAAAATAGTACCTATACATACCACGGTGAAAAGTTTCATTCCTGTCTCGAGATAAAGTTCACTTCGACGCTACGCGTCTCGGTTAACTACTTAATCTCTCGACAGGAATGAAGCACTTTCCACTTCGGTATGTAATATACTATTACAGATTTTTTTAATTACTAGTTGTTAGATAGATGTTAAATAGAAACAGTTATCACATATGACGAAAATACTAATAATATCAATTGACTGCACTCCTTTTTCGGTTTAAATTTTTTTGTCTTTGTTGCGGTAGATCAAAGTCACTGATTATCTCTTCCTAAACTCTATTTTCCAACCTCTAATACTTCTGTTAATCGACGTACTGAGCGATATGGCTAACATCCCACTCTCAATGACTTTATATAGCTTCCTCACTACTCAATTATTAAAATCTAGAGAGTATGCAACCCGCCTAACGCGAGTCTCGGATTTGAACTCGAGACTTTCAGTAGGCACTGCAACTACATAAATACCATAGTACTCTTTTATATTTAATTTTACTGCCAAAAATTGTAATTCCTTCGTGTTGTACCCGCATTTTGAAAATTGCAGTACCAGCAAAGGCTAACCATATTACTTTTGGCATTTAATATCCATGGTAAAAGCTGAGAATCGAGAATCTATATGCGACCTACAAAGAGAGAGGTTCTTGTTTATTTCGCACAATTAAAATGCAATTTTTTTCTGGAATAATGTATGAATAACTTTGCATTTTATATGAGATCACCCTTTAGCGAAATTTATATTTTTGAGAGTTATACGCCTGTTAAGTATATTAAGTCTCCACTTCTAGCGAAATTATCTCCAAAAATCGTAATCTGCGTAATTCGCCAAACTTATTTACATACTTTGCACAGCCGTTCCATGTTGGGAGATTGTATTAAGGAAAAAGTAAATTGAACTGGCCAAACCGCGAATCCACTTTGGCTATAAATCACACTAAAAGCAGCAAACTGCTTGCTTGCAAGAAATAAGTTATTAGTTTGAAGAGAATTGTAAATGTCATAAGTCAAGTGACTCTGAAATGTTTTCAATTACGCTCACCGTACATTTTGGCTCGGTATCATACCCGCATTATACGTCTTAGCATAAACCTGTTAAATCAAGTCCTGTAAAATGCTGCATCCATTTTTTCTATTTCATTATGGGCGAGGCCGTGCTCAGCCACAGCTACAATTCAATTTAGGGTTTAACAGTCGCCTTTAATATATGTTGAAATAAGACTACCAACGAGGCTTTGTTGTTTTGTATATTAAAGTGTGGCTGCATTATGATGTATTGGTGGGATTTTTGTATTTTACCTATTCGTGCCGTTGTATAGTCGTAAAACGTATTACTAGTAATGAATAAATATAAAAGTTTAAATAAATAAATCAATCCAGTGATTGCGACAGCAATAAGTGTGAAGTCTTGTCCCATTCGAAATATTGTCAAAGTGGTATAGAGCCAACGAACTTTAGGAAAATCAATAAAAAGATATAAAATAACGAAATAATAATTTGCAATATCGTGACACATCAAAAATCCAAAATGTATACGAAGAAGTAGTCAGTTTTACCTGAATATGAAATAGATCAAACTGACTTACGCATAGGATAACGTTGTTGGCTTAAATATACTCAACTAATTTTAATTGCTCCTTTTCAGTATAATTACAATATCAGTATAACCTTAATTCTCAAAAATTGTCTGCAATCATGACGCTTTAATTGCTATATTCGTTTTCCCCGCGTACAATTTCGAGAGTACGCCGCTGATATTAGACCGTTGGAAAGGAAAATGTGCGCTGACCGGGAGGCAGGCGTGAAGGCAGAAAGTTGGGAGATGTGTGGCCGGGGTTGTTTACGTGTTTTCGATATCGTGATGACATAACAAGCAAAAGTAACATTAAAGATGATTCCATTGATCCGTACAATGAAAACTACACCCGACTAAAAACTCCCTGAAACAGAAACAGTGAATCGGCAAGCGAAATAGAGCTGATTATAAAGAAACAGCCAGGTTTGAAACGAAAACATAGAACTAATTCAAGAGTCAGACAATCAGGAGCTAAAAGCCCCAAGAAGTTAATGTATATAATCAGAATTTTCAGCTCACACCTACTAAGGTGGGCCAATGCCAAACTATTCCCATATATAGATAATGCCAAAAATAGGTCTACTGTAACAGACGATAGTTTGTGTACAGAATTTTCACATAAGGAAATATCCTCTTGGGTACTTCAGCATCATTGTGGACCATTTTCAAATACCAAAAAGTAACCTGTGTATTCTCCCTCAAAAGACCGGATTTATTGCTTTGTTTGTAAACTCATTCTAAACTTTATCTTCTGTTTTAGCTTCTGAAGGGTTTGATTATTGGAAAAACTACTATATTATCAAATCTCTTCAAAACGGGAATACCATGTTGATCTACCTAACCAGGAAGCGAGGGGCAGTAGATTCCACCTCTAATATTTCACATACTAATCAGTGAACTTTAACCATTAGATATGTATCACCTGAAGATGTTTGATCTAGTGAATAATTTTTAACGTTTTTTAAACAAAGTGAGCACCAAGGAGAGATCATCTCTAATTTAGTGTTTCACTATTTTACTACTGATCTTCAAATTGGCTTAAAAAAAACGAAGCAACCACGATATTGCTGCCAACATAGTTCGTAGGTACAACAGTATACATTCTGCGTTCCTATACAAGATGCACTTGACGACAATTTAAGGAAAGGAGCTGCGGTGTACAGTGACCTAGCACAAATGCTCAAATCTGACACGTCTAAGCAAAAAATTCAACAAGGCGTTATGTGTTGATGGAAACATGCCCAAAAGATGTTGATCAGAAACTTTCCGATAAATTGTTTCACTTTCTGAGTTTTGTTTCGAAAACTACACCAAGTATCTTTGAGAGTCCCGCCACGTGCGGATCTCGTTCGATGGAATCGTTGCCACAGAGGCAGTTTTTGTCCTGTGTGCGATTGTCACAGCCGCCTGATTTCTTCCGAAAATATAGTTTCCTACTGCGAATCAAAATAACCACTGGCTACTCAAAATCCGAGGTACAACCCATTCGTGATTAGTTGAGCACTGGTTAATGCCTAGTCAAATTTGTTCTCAGACCTTTCTTTGCTCCCTGTGCCCTTCGCTGTCAATTTTCGTTGCTGTGTGTGCGGTAGACACGTCGACAAGCAAACGATCGACAAGATCTCCACGGCTGTCGAAATAGGATTTCTTCATTATCCAAATCGCCGAATGATCGCCATCAACTACCCCCCGTATTCGGCAATTACAGCAAAGTTCTGTATAGAAACTGACCGAAAAGATGACTAAATGTTTATATCAAAACGTTGCGTTCGAGAAGACCCTTTTGACAACCGTACCCGCGAGCCGAATTAATTTCTCGTTTTACTTGGGTTTTACTTCGCTTGATGCGATCGCCCAAATCAGACCTTCGCTCGCATGGTCCCGTATACTGTTCGTGCATGAAACTTATTACGCTATCGCGACTTAATTAGTACTACCAAATTGGATATTTGTAAATTCAGTATTGCGCTCGACCCTCTTAAGGGTCCGTTTGATATGTTGTTCATATCGGCTGAACTTTGTTAGAAAACAACTTTGCATTTAACAGTAGCCGCAGTGGTTTTTTCATGTATATCTATTTCAACATGGTTACGCCTATGAAACACTAATGCTCTTATTCCGATCTTCAAGGTCGCTTTAAAACTATACAATAAAATTTCGAATAAAACGAAATGATTTTCAAGACAGTCCCAAGACCACCATAGAGCAGCTTCTAGTCAAAAAGGGCCCATCCTAAAAGGGCCTTCAAGACTAAATTTTAAAACTGTATTAAAACCATTTAGTTTTAATTTTATATTCTTAAAGAGTTCTTCAAGGCAACTTTAAATTTATGTATTAAAACTTATTAACTGACGTTTTGCATTTAAAATATACTTGCCCCAGACTAAATTACATTGAGAATCATAATTAATCCTAAAAGAGTTTTATTAAGTGGGACAACTTTTGTAAGTCTCTATAATGGCAGAGTGGTAATATTTTAAACGTAACACATACGTATACAAGCAGATCATAAAGTAATGTTCAAATGCAAACTATTTTGGTAAAGAATTTACCAACGGATGGCACTTTTCTGACAAAATATAATAAAATACTTCTACATAACTCGAGCGCCATCAATTTAATGTGTTTTTATGATATTTAAAAAAATATCGTCATATTTTATTTTGCATCTAAACATCTAAATGCTTTTTTTATTAAATTGCATGTTTGGACACACCGTTCTTTAGTTATTTAAAAGGATCTAAGGAGTATATATTTCAATATTTTTTTTTTTGGTTATTGAAAATGTCCATCATGGCGGAGTCTATATTTCATATAAAACATGGCGTGATCTAGATTTAAACTGATTGCAAATTTATAGAACATTGTAAATCTCACAAGACTTAAAACAGCGTTTTATTTACCACTTCAAGTACTGTTACTCTCGCAGACGTCTGTTTACATTTCATTTTAAAGACGGTATAAACAAAATTTTCATAGCCCGCTTCGTTTCTGAGATACAGGGCGAAATTAAAAATATTGCATTTTGGGACCCCCCTCGTATCTCCGTTATCCTGTAGCATATCTCAAAGCTAAAAATCGGCTCTTATACAGTTTTTTACGTAGCATCCAGTGACATAGTCAGATTTTTGCTGTGAGTTGTCAATTTTTAGCTATAAATCAAACCTATGTTTTTTAACGGTATACCCTGTATAATTTTCTTTCGTTTGATTTGAAATTTTATAAACTTTACAAAAATATATACAGAGTGTCCCGTTAAAAAAACAGAAGTTTGATTTATAGCTAAAAATTGACAGCTCACAGCAAAAATCTGACTACGCCACTGAATTCTACGTAAAAAATCTGTATAAGAGCCAGTTTTTAGCTTTGCGATATGTTAAAGGATAACGGAGATACGAGGGGGTCCCAAAATGCAATATTTTCAATTTCGCCCTGTATCACAGAAACGAAGCGGGCTATGAAAATTTTGTTTATATCATCTTTTTTTTCCCCAAAAAGAATTGCGAAAACCGCAACTCTCTATCTTTACTCGTAAGTGATATACCCCGTAATATCATCGAAAATTGTACTCTTTGAGAGGTAAAAATTATGTTTTTGGATTTAATGTAGAATTTTATTGAGTATATAGGCTTAAGATAAAATAGTTTTCTTAATGAGTTTTAATGAATACATCAAGGGTACTCCATAAAACAAAATTAAAACTATCTGTTCCAAAATGGATTGTTTTAAAACCAACTTGCTATTTAATCCTTTAAAATAGCAAATTAGTTTTAAAATAGCCAACGTCAAGAGTACTATAAAACCAGTATAAGAGCAATAGGACATTAAGAGCAAATAGTTTTTTATTTTAATATAAAGAGTGCATTAAATCCTTTGCATAAGAATAAGTGGTCTTTTAAAACCAATATCGTTTTATTAAACATATTAAAACACTTTTAAAACCTAAATAAATGCAAAGTGTCTTAAAATTGTTACTTGGGCGTTATAGCTCATTCACTCCGTGTGGTTCAACGGAGTCTGACTTGGAAAGTTACTGAATCTGGCACCTTTTCTGGCTTGTACTAATCGACGAATTAGTTATGTCCCTCTAGATGCCCATGGTTCCTCTTTGGCATTCAGTTTCAATTAGGTTTTTTAAAGATCAATCTGATTACTGATTACAAACAAAGCAAAATTACAGGACAGTTTCTTTATCTAGCTCTGAATAAAATGTTGATCAGTATTTGAATTTTGGATCTGAAACAATCACAGAAGTTTTTTATTTTCAGAAACCCACAACTGATTACGTCGTTCCAAAAATAATATGGCAAGTTCTGACCTTAATATTATAGGAAAACGTTGGATAGCGGCTATTTAGGGTATGCTCGTGCTATAAGGGGAAATAATATAAATTATTAAGCTGATGAGGTCCGAATTCTTGCAACGGATGCTCATGTTTGTTCTCCTGCTTTTGGCTATTGAGGTTCTATGGAGAAACAGTAATTTTGACTTGCTAAGTCAGGGTTAATATTTTGAATTTATTAATTAAAAAATGTGCAACCTTTAGGAATTATTGCATGTTTAGAACTCTATTTAAACCAAGTTACTCTTTTCATTATTATAGTTTTTAAACACTTCCTTTAAACCAGTCGAAAGTAACATTCCCAAACTACACCATTGGTTCATGCGATTATTTAAATTTATTTTAATGGTAAGTGCTGACGGATATATTTTGCCGCAAATACTGCTAGAGATCCTTCTAAAACAGATCAGGCCGCTTTGAAATTGATTTGGGGTATTTGTTTAAACAACTTAAAGCTGGTTTTACAAATAATGGGAAACAAAGCGACCCAATCAATAAATAAGGTTTTGGGCAACGATTGGGAACCGCTGGAGCGTTATATAGGACAGTGTACTAAAGGGAAGTAAATACTTATGCAGTAATCTATTCTATGTATTTATTACTCGCTGAAATACTCTGAACCCATGTCAAACTACTAAAGCACCCATGCAGACTGGTATGAAAACGGGCAGCCCTAAATTCAAGCTAAGCTACCTGCTATCTTTAATCTTGTCCTTAAACTGGACACTCTGAACACCGAGAAAAAGATTAGCGAACTTTACATCGAACTGGCTTTTGAAAGGTTGCGTTTTCCTGACAATGGCCATGTCAGCACGGTGAAGTCGCCAGGAGTTTTTAAGAAGTGCTTCATCAACGCGTTAAGGAAAAACTGAAAACACTCTTAAATTATTAATTAGCCCAAGGTGCTAAATTAATCAAGATTATGAGAGAGCCGAGGCACATTTCTCAATCCCCGCACCGAAATTTGCGGCAGCCGCGAAAACTGTTGTAAAATTACATACTGGCATAATGCTCGAAGCTCCACGGGCGCACTCGGCTGGAGTTTACAAGTGTCTGTTGGCATGTAAGTAAAAGGTTTGAGGATTTATTGCTCGGGAAAGGAAACTATGTATACGTCGATAAAAGTTAATGAAAACGGTCGATGCACAAACCGCTTCTCAGCGGAATAATACAAATAGCTTCTGGAACGCATCTCCAGAACTTCTGGGAATAGGTACTTTTGAGCTGATGCTGTATAAAATTCTTAATCGTTTTGGTACAGGCCAAATCTTAATTTTCATAAAAGTAACTGGAACTAACCCGTTTCTGCCCTTTATATAAACCCCTCGAATTTATGCTTTAAGAAGCTCCAACACAGGATATTTACTGGTTTAATAATAACAACTTAGGAAAGCGGAAGTCGTATGCAGGGACTATGGGCTTGGGGTCACTTTACAGACTAATAAGAGAGGGACGGAGTCTGCACTTCAGCTGAATAGCATTATTAAGTCTAGTTGTAATACCATGAAAATCGACTTTTTGTTCGATTGCTTTCCTTGGAAATTTTCCATATTTCCATCATGTAGATCTATAAGTCTGTTTTCTGTAATGTGTACGCTTATGGCAAAGCTATTGCTATGGAGAATTGATGATGATAACATCTGTCTTCTGAAATTTCAGTTCCGCTTCAGAAATCAGTATAGTGCAATAGAACAGTGTCATTGCATAGTAAATGTTATTTACCGAGCGTATGAATATAAATTCTGCTCGACTGTCTTTCCAGACGTACAGCAATTTGACAAGGTGTGACAAAGGTTTCCTTTATGAAACTTAAAAATCCTTTCCCACCATCGTGAAAACCTCTCTGTCACATCGATATTTTAGAGAATTATCAGGACTTTATTTAATATCAGCTAAAATTGTAGACTAATGGCATTAGCTATTTACTGATGATACAGCATCTGACCACGATTCAACTAAAATTTCCATTTTACAGAAGAAATTGCAGAGAGATGCCGCCTCTCAGCTCAATAATGAAACTGTTAGTATCATCATTACTATAATCAACAGGCAAATAGAAGTGGGTGAAGAAATGCAATATGTACAGTAAGACAAATAAGTGAACAGTCAACGTTAACTTGTTTTCAAAACCTTATGATGAACTTCATAACACCCTCACTGCTCAACAACCTCATCACAGAAGAAATGCTCATCTCTACGGGACTAAGGCAGGGTGACTCGTTAAGCCCCGTCTTCTTTAATACCATTATGGATGGTATAATAAATATTGTCAGACACACAGGTCACGGATACGAAGTGGATTAAGGCAAAATAAAAATGAGATGTTATTCTGATGATGCGCTTTTAATATCGCAAGACGAAGATAATCTACATAGACTTCGGCATACATTCCACGTAACTGCTCAACGACACAACATGAAAATATCGGTCAAAAGTACAAAATGCTGGTCATTGCAAAATAACCTAGTCGATGCAAGGCTGTAATTAACAACAAAGCTCTGAAAAATTTACAAAGCAGAAAGGGTTTCAGCATTTCTGGCCTAAATAACATAGTGTGGAACAAACACTTGAAGTAGGAGGAAGGCAATGATATATAAACATTAGGGTGGTTCTAATTTTGCAACCTCGGAATTTTGTTAGTCGCACCCCCTACATTCATTCCAATGCCAAAAAAACTAACTCATAAAATTTTTTAGCGTAATCGAACAATATTAACACGTGCCACCGAGCGTTGGAAGTTTCCGAATTGCAGATTTTAATTGAATTCACTTGTTATCAATTAATATCTTACGAACCGGAAGTGCTATCGAAATTTTGATAATAACATAAATAAAAGGAAATTTTACTTTCTACAATTGTAGTTAAATGCAATTTGTCCGCAAACCTACCAAATGTTAAAAAAATGCGTCAAGTGTTAGAAAAACGTAATAATTCGATTTTTTTCTTTCTATTTTTTTATTTGAAAACGTAGAAGTATTACAATTTTGAAGTAAATTGCAATCCATTATTCAATTTTAGGCGATTTTTGATAATACAAGTAAATAGATCTTATGATATATAAATGTTTGAAATTCAATAATAATTTTTTTTACCTATTTTAAGTATATTGAAATATTTTTAGAATCAATTATTTAAAAAAAAACGAGTCAAACTGTCGAACGCAGTTTCTTTGTTTGTCAATACCTACCAGATGTTTAGAGGGAGGATATACCATTTTAAAATTTTAAAGCATAAAATGGCCTCAACGTCAAAGGTTCTTCGTGAAAAAGACTAAGCACTTTTAATAGGAAATAATGCACATTAAATTATTGGTAGTAAAGTGCTCTCAAACGAACAAGTTTTACAAGTACTTTTTTAATATGCGAATAGTTAAATTGAATTTACATAAAAGTGCAAAATTAATTATTCAAGGAATAGTGTTTTGGTAAAAAGCACGGATTCCAGCTAAGGAAAAACATCATTATGTACAAAAGCTGGAACTATTATACTCTGAATGAAAGAGTCTGCTAAAACAAGGAAATAAAAGAACGGATTCATAAAAGGAAGGAATAACAATTTTATGAAAAATTTGACGACCTGTTCGATATCGCACATGCGAACGCTCTAGAATTAATAGATGTAGAAGATAAACAGTTTTTGCCTCTTCAAAGGCAAAAAGGGTAGTGTGTTTGGTATTGATATCAGGTTACATCAACAAGAGAAGAGAACTGAATAACGACTGGAAAGAGAAGATGCAAGAAGAAAATGAACTTACGAAGAAATGGAAAATTTAAGTAAGTATATGTAATTGTTTACTTCACGTCACAAATGATATTGCGGAAAGAAGTATTAAACTGGTCGAAAAATATAATAGCTTAATTACCAAGAAAGAGGACCAAAAACAGTACTTGCTACAAGTTGTTAGTGATTATCGGCGTCAATATCCGGATTCCAGTAAAGTTTCCTTAGAAAAAAAAAGTAATTATTGTGATATGCATTTAATTATTTTACATATAGGTAACTTGGTATATCTGTTTTATTCTTAAGTTTGTAAATATAATTCTTTCAATTTATGTAACTTCAGTAATTATTTAATATTGTTCGTTTTATTTAATTTGTAAATAAATATATTTGCTTAATTATATTATATTTTTAGTTATTAATATAAAAAAGCAATTTTTCAAGAATTTTTACCTTTTTTTAATACTTAACGCATATTTTTTAAATTCCAACAAGTTTACAAAAAAATTGCATATAACTAAATTAGTAGCAAATTAAATTTACTTTTATTTATGTCATTATCAAAATTTCGATACGACTTAATGTTCGGGAGATATTAATTGATAATAAGTGAATTAAGTTAAAATCTGCAATTTGGAAACTTCCGGGGCTCGGTGGCACGTGTTAATATTATTCGATTGGGTTCAAATTTTGTATACGTTTATTTTTTCGGCATTAGAACGACTTTAGGGGGTGCGACCAAAAAAATTCGAAAAAGTTTTTTCCACTAAGTATAACGTAGAACCACCCTAATAAACATAGATCCGATCGTTAAGTCTTACTCAGTCAAAGCCAGGGCACCATACAGAAAAAACCTTTCGAAAAATAGGATTCCATACCATAAGAAAGCACATTAGAAGACCACCAGGCCAACCAAAAGATGGGAAACATCATGGACTTCAACGTCCTAACACTATTAAATTAGTGGCCTATGTTAAGAGGGGGAAGAAGGCTACACGGCTACACAGAGAGGAAGAAGGAAACGAATGCTAATAACTACCCTTGAAGACTACTAAATGTATGGTCAGAAATTATTTTCATTTAGTATGGCTATGGAACTTTTCCTAATTTATGAATGCACCTACATTTGTACTTAAATGTCAAACTTGACATTTGATTCTTAAGTGACTGATAGTTGCATTCATAAATTAGAAACTGTTCCATAGCCATACTAGATGAAAATAATTTTTGATCATACTATAGATACTACCAATGGATGTAATGTTCTCATGGTAATTAAGCCATCAAATTAGATCATAGTACATGTTTAATTGTTCTGATTGCTGATATAAATTTAGTTAAATGAAAAAAGATAAGTTTCTCTTGCAGATATTTAACAATTCAGCTTACATTAACCTCACATTTTATGAGATCCAATATCTTTCAAACTTATTGCAGAATATCTAAGTAAACATTTCTTTCATATTTTTGTATACAGATTATTTCGAAATATAAATAATTCATTTGGCTTTCACCAACAGCCCATATATTTGATCATTCCAAGCAATTTGGTTACAGCTAAAATTCTGCCCCGTATATATAGTGTGACTAGATCACTGTTTCTATACATACAAAACAAGTTTACATACGAAGAAGTTACACATACAAGCTAGGTAATCTTCGCAGATTTGAAAAAAAAATCGATGATGTAATTACATTTATGAATCGTTTGGCATTTTATCTGAATTCAGGACAGATTCCTTATCTTACTTACTTCCCATTTACAGAAGAAGAGCATGAGTCACCGTATATAAAAATATTTAACTGCAGAACTATATGCGATTGTATTGAATAAACAAATGGATGTACCACTAGTAATACACCACTTTAAATAAAAATGTCATACTTATACCGGATGTTCCACACTAGACTATGTTAGTAAAACTCGAAAACTCGGACTCAACGCAACGTTGACGGGCCGGCAACAATAAGAAAAAGATTAAAGATAAAAAGAGAATGGTCAAGAACACACTTTCAATTGCCACGTGGAACATAAGAGGAGTCAATAAAATGCCAGAGCTAATTAACAAAGACAAAAAAAATTGCAAAATGTTAGTGATATGGAAGCAGAGCTCGGCAAATTACTTTAAAAAAGTAGTTAATTACTAATTACCAATTACCGACCAATGATGTAATTGCATTACCAGAGATTTCAATTACTCACATGAAATAGTAATTCTTACCAATTAGTTAGTAATTGTAATTGTACAAAATCAATTACTTTTTCAATTACTTTTAATAGAAATTATTATCATATCAGTAGAACTTTCTTGCAAGTTGCAACTATCGTCAGTGTCATGTCGATTTAAAATCGTAATCTAAAAATGCTTAATTTATATGTTTTGTTAACTATATTCGTAGTAACCTACATACTTGATCACTTTTGAAGGTTTTTTGATAACTAAATCTTGTAGCTACATGCACCGTTCACCAAAACCAAAAGTTTTAAGTTTGTTTTGATGTAAGATGTAAGTACATAAATAAAGTTAACGATAACATTTATACAGAGTGTCCCAAAAAGAATGGGACACCGATTGGTCATAGATCCCTTAGGTTATAATAAACTGAATAAACCTAATATACCTTAGTACAAAGTCCCTTCAGTAAGAAGGTATAGAGACTTGGAAGTTGAATTGAATCTTTTTCATTTTTATATTAATTTCCACATAAGTTATCATTATCACTAAAGATGAGTTTTTTATCACAATTGTAGGCTTAGTTGCCGAGGCCCATAGGGCCAAAGCAAATAAACCACATAAGGGATAAAAAGAAACTTCCAGTGCCTAGGGGTACATTATTTTTTTAAATCGAGAAATCGAGAAATTACATCATTTTAACCAACTTTTATAGGTTATGTTGACGTCGGTTGACGTTTACCTATCGCCCAGCTGCCTACAAAAAGTCGTAAAGCAATGGATCACTTCACTGCCGATTTCTCGTATTTTAATGACGATGTCGACGTTCTTCACTGCCGATTTAAAAAAATATGAAAAAATGTCGAATTTCATTTTGGCTAGATTTTGTAATGGTATTAGAAAAAATAGCACGCTGAATATGTTATAAAAGTTATTTTTCCATCTTCGTGTAAAATTAATCCACTAGCTTTGCATCGTTCGCTAGTAAATTAAATGTTGAAAAATCTCACTTTTCTTAACTTATAGAACAATCTATTATTAAGTACGCCTAACATGAGGTTGAATGATGAAAATATGAAACTTACCTAAATATACAGGGTACAGCATTTTGGATTTCTTAATTTTTTGGCAGCAAAATTCTATTTAGATTTTTAAAGAACACTACATGGTGATCCAATTGGCGTAACTTGAGGATTTTTTCTTGGATCAGTTCGAAAATACTTTTTTACCCCTTTACAAGAAAGTGAAATTTTCTGTCGCCTGTTAGGGGTTTCCCGAAAATATACGTTTGGTTCCCTGGTCGGTTTCCAATGGCAGTGGGAAGAAATATAATACATTGACTCCCGTTGCCATTAGAGACGGGAGGCAATGTGATTAATAATGTATCAACTAGCCTCCTGATTTTCATATTTAAATATTGTTTAATGCAGCTGAATACAACAGGTAGTCTCATCATAAAATGTAAAAGTGTCATATGTATAATTCTGGACTAAAATGTCATTTCCTCCCTTGCATGATTACAATTGACATTACACAAAAGTAATTGAGTAATTGAATGTAGTAATTGATTTTCATATTTAAATATTGTTTAATGCAGCTGAATACAACAGGTAGTCTTATCATAAAATGTAAAAGTGTCATATGTATAATTCTGGACTAAAATGTCATTTCCTTGCATGATTACAATTGACATTACACAAAAGTAATTGAGTAATTGAATGTAGTAATTGATTACCTTCAAAAAGTAATTGTCAAGTACTTTTGAACAAAAATGGCAATTCCCAATTATAATTACCGCATTTTGAAAAGTAATTCAATTCCAAGGCAAATAACCAATAAGGAATTTAATTAGTAATTTAATTACAAAGTAATTAATTACTGCCCAGCTCTGTATGGAAGACTAGTAATAGTTACATTAAAACACAAAAGAGGTAATTTAATTTGACGTGACTAACCCCAGAGGAGAAGAAGAAAGAAGATACTAAAGAATTGTACAAGACCGTAGAGAGTGTGCTTAGTGAAACAAACAAAAACCAGAACATTATGGCCATCGCTATTTAGACTATTATCCACTTCTTGTAAAAATCACGCTACCTTGTTTATAGAAACAAAAATATATAATCAAAATGAAAACAACAGGCTCGATTCAAAATTCATCTACTTCAACAAGAAAATATATTTTTAAATGTACCAACAAAACCTCAATCAATACCAACATCAGACAATATAGAAGAAGAAACCAGAAACACAATCACAAAAGTAGAAGACACTAGGAAGTAGAAACAGTAACTATAAGAGTAAAAGACTAAAAGTACATGAAACAAAAGCATTGCAGAAATAATAAAAGCAAAGAAAGAGGCATACAACAGATTTCTAAACAGCTGAAAGATAGAAAACGAAATTGAATATGAACTAACAAGCCCAATAGCAAGCGTAAAGAGCGAAAATTGCAGTGAGAAAGCTGGGAAGGATACGTTAATAATATAGAAAAAGATATACATGGACAAAAAACCATAAAGCACTTTAATAAAACAGAAAAAGTTACAACTAACTTAAATATTAGTCATGGAGAAACTTGGTTAGAATATTACAGACATATCACGATTTTTTATTAAAATTCCATTATATTCTGTGCGGAATTCTTTATTCTTCTGGCAAGATCAGTGTACCACAAATTTTTCGATAAACTCTCCCTCAGTTAGGCTCGTCAGAACTTATAACTCTGTGGGACAGGAGGGTATTGACATGTTTGCTGAATCTATTGAAGATCAATCGCCTCTTATTTTCTAAATACTTACAATCAACACATAACATTGCTGTAATCTTTGCATCTTCATCCATCTTTCTTTTCTTTTTTTTTGCAATTTTGTAATTTTTGCTTTTTTGTAATTTGTATCTTTGTTTTCTGGTATTCTTTCTTGTCTTAAGTTTTAAGTAATAATTTATTTATTTTTAATTTTTTTAGTTAAAAAAGTGTACACCATGAGTTGCTATAGTTTATATTTAGGTCACAATTTTTAATTTTGTATTTAATCTCTCCTCTGTTTTTTTTTTATTTTGGTGATTTATAGTTTAATCTTTATATGTATTATCCATGCCGGTCTATAATTGGATGGCTACTTTTGTGCAGACCATCTGTTGACTCGGCCAAAACTGTAAATAAATAAATAAAAAAACTATGGTTTGATCCAAAGCTATAAGCAGGAACAAAATATAAAAAGATAATAAAGACGCAGACCTTATGGACATAAAAGAACTACAACAGGTGTATAATGGATCTCTAATGAGATGACAAATTTAGTCGGAACAGGCCGAAGGGCTGATGATAAAGGATTTCCCATCGATTTCAAGATTTTTAGACACAAACTAACAAGGTTGTTCTACTGCAATTAAACTATATTTCCTAAACATGTCTTGTCGTATAAATGAAGTTGCAATGATTTTAGCACACTCAATAGTGCTTTTTATAACGACTTGTCTTAACTTTATGTTTGCAATAGAACAACATACCTTTCCATTTCATGGCCAATCAGTCACAATTTTAAAACTTACACTAAATTGTTTTTGAATAGATTATTTAAAAAATAGTGGTCTAGAAGCTGAACCCAAAGGTATTGGGGTCGATTCTGCTAGCTGCCATGTCAGTGTGGCATTTTCGGCCTCACGGGGCACTCAGCTCTTCAAATTGAATATACCGATGCATTTCCTGTGGTAATAATAGGCGGCTGAAGTGTAATGCTTGCCACATTACCTTCAGTCAATGCCGAACGGCTTTAGACTGGCGATCGAGGCTATGCGAATCCCTAAAGCGCATTAACGCTAGTAAAGGGGCTTATTATTATAAATAATTGATTTACCTGTAGCCAATCGCCCTCATATTTGGCCACTGTGGGTGGCTTTCAGCACTTGCTAAAACCCACCCTACAGTGTGTCAAAAACCGATTTGGTGTATAGACTGTGAAATAAACAATCAAATCCACAGCAATGATTAATTATAAGTATCAAGCTCTACTTAAAAATATACGCTAATCAAATTTGATAGTAAACAAGCAAAATCTATATAAAGAATAGTAGAGAACTTAAAATCAAGAAAAGGAACTATAACTTATACGGAATCAAAACCGATGTTGCACCGTGGTAAAACTGTAGAAAATAAACTCCGAGATACAAAGCACGTTAAAAATGAAAAATAGCTCGTGAAGAATGTATATTATTACCTTGTTACACACGATTGGTGCAATCTCTGAAGTCGTAGAGCCAACAAGAAATTTTGTAAATGCATAGGGACAAGATCCCCGAATATGTCAGAAACAGTGGAGAATGAAAAATCGCAAAATCTAAAAATAAAAGATTGTACACGCCTACGTCAGCATATTAAATCTCCGCAGCAAACGATTGAAGCAGGACACAGCTTAGAGGGCGGAAACAGTGAAAATTCTCCTAAAACCGGGAAGCGTTCCAGACAGCCAAAAAATCTCAAATAATGCCAGGTAGACTTTATAACGTTATAAACTGGCAAATAATGTGGACTTTGAAGTATGCTATTGATGAGATCATATTGAAGAACTGAGCGTATTAGGCGATATTGGTAGTTATGAAATTCCTTCCGGCGAATCAAGAATCCTCCCCGGAGTCAAGCAATTAGAATTGGATGTTACTTTCTTATTATCAAATTTATCACTCTAAGACTTTAAATTAGTTCTCATTAAACTTTTTTAAATTCTCAGATAATTTCTTCCAGTACAAAGAGAATAGCACGAATTCCAGACGGATAGTTTCTGCTAACAACAGAAAAGTCAGGGGCGTTACAAAAAGTTGTAAAAGATGAAAAAAATGGAACGTTAAAAGTTGGGGCAACGTCGAGAGTTACAAGGAAATGGCCCGAGATCAGCAATGGCCAAAAAAGTTCGAGAATAGTAGTAAAGTGTAACATAAACACTTTATGTTACATCTGTAAGGATAACATAAGGTGACATCTCCAAAACGTGATCCTTTCACATCAGCTCTAGGAGCAACTACTAACTTGCGTCTGTTTAATTCTTAAAGGAGGCATTCTCAGGCAATGCCGGATCGATGCAGCGTTTTACTGCCCAAAAATAGTTTAACGGGCTTTGTAAACCATACACGACTGATGAGGCAAATTGAACAGGACAATAACCTGCCTCCTGTGACATTTATAGCATTTTAACTCGAATTCAAGCGAGTTATCCGTTTGTTTCTCTTGCATAAACTTTGAAATACTCGCCAAAGCTTGTGCTCGTATTGTAATGGTTTGGCATCAAGCTAAATCATTCAAAGGCGTTTGGTCAGACACCAGCAACAAGTTATCCGAGCGTTGCTATTTATGTTCCATTCGAGATGCAACTTTAAAAGATTATATCGAAGATGACATTGGAATTAATAAATTAAATAACTTCGGCACATGTGAGTGACATTTGGTTTTACACTGAAGGATAGAACACGTATTTATAACCCAAACAGACAAGCCTTGATTTCGGAACTTTTTATACTGCTTGGTGCTTTCGTAGCCTAGAGCATTGTTTAGCGTGCATTTATGTCAGGTGATCTGAGATTTCCCTAGTTTCCACATATCGGATACTAAGTTATACATGATATGGCTGAAACTGGCGAGTTGTGCTCGTAATCGTGCTGGTTTGATTTAGAGGACTGTTATGAGATTTATATTACGTATAAAACAAGTGCCCACGTTCTCATCACAAATACGAGTCATGTTTCCAACAAAGTTTTAAAATTGTGTCAGAATGGAATCAATATAAATCACTAGTATACTGAGATGAAAATGTCCTTATATATGGGATTAAGAAGCACTCTTATTAGGGATGAGTGAGTGAGTGAGTGTGAGTGAGTATTCACTCACGTCACGCACGTTTCACGCTTACTTTAAGCACTCACGTTCACGGCGTGACCCACCACTCACGATGTGACCCGCAACATTATTTTCAAGCCACATTACTTTTAATACCAAAAGCTGTCATTGTAATTGACATTTTCCTTACTGACACGAGTACAAGAAGGTATATGTTGCTATGCAACAGTTTTAATTCCTAGGTTTAATCGTACTTTTATGTTCGAGGAACTAAAAGTAAGTTCTACTTGGTCGTCTATAGATGCAGACACGCGACTGACTATAGACACAACATTCACAACACAACACAAGTGCGAAGCTCCGTCGCTGCAGGCTGCCACACAGAAATACAATGATCTCCCGCTCCACCTCTAGATCTTCCACATGGTTCAGCAGCGGGGAAGCAGGGCACCTTCCAGTCTTTTATTGGGTACTAAATACTTAATGTGAAATTAACGTGAAACGCGAATCACGCCTTGGAATTTTTAGCTCGCGTTTACTCACTCGCCGTGACCCAACGTAACCCGACTGCTTTCACGTCACCCGCCCATCCCTAACTCTTATACATATAGTAACCGATGATTAAGGACATTCTGGTTTAGAGTATGCTACTCGATATTCCAAATCTGATATTCTGTCTAACTTTTAAAGTTTCAGATAGGAAGACCACTATATATCGTTTGTAGTGATTAGTCACAATTCGTTTAATTGGTGCAAGCTAATATAATTACTACTTTTGAAGATTTGATTACAGTCTAAACGGTATACTTCAATTAACATAGTCTAGTTCTATGGCTGTAACATACATACAGGTCCTTTATTTCCATGTGGGACATAGAGAGTTAACGAAAGTTGATTATTCTGTTAAAGATAATCTTATAAAATAGTTTGTTTCTTACAATCAATAAACTAACCCATCTCCAGCTTGAATCAGTTTTTCGATTTCCTTGTTTGGGATTTTAACTATAATTCGTTCTTTCCAGTAGCTAGGGCAGTTTTCCTCACTCCATACTTTCACAAGTAATGGATGGAGTACATCGAAGGCTATTGGAATATATAATTTTAACAGGTGATTTGGTCAATTCCAGGAGCTTTTCCTTTCCTCAGCTGTCTAATAACTGTCTTGTTTCTTCTCTTGTAAGCGAGTCCAAATTTGTTTCCGATTCTTCATTTGTGTTTCCACTGGTTGCTGACTTTTGTTTTAAATATATATTATTTCTTAAAACCAGAACAAAACAATACCACAAAATTTAAGAAGTAAAGTATTCGACATGTGTATTTTGCCAGTGCTAGCCTACGGTTTCCAAACATGGACGTTATAAAGAATAATGTAGAAAATCTAGCGAAAGCACAGAGATCCATGGAAAGAGCGATGCTCGGAATAACCCTAACAGATCGAAAGACGAACGAGCATATAAGAGCAAAAACAAAAGTGATTGACGTCACAGAAGGAATGGCGCGCCTGAAGTGGAAATGGGCGGGTCACAACAAACGCATTCAAGATGGTAGACATACATCGATGGCGACCTTGGTATGGAAGACGAAAGAGAGGAAGACCTCAGATGCGTTGGGTGGGTGACATCAAAAGAATCGGTGGCTTGGTATGGATGCGAACAGCAAGAAACAGAGAAACAATGAAAATATTTGGAGGAGGCATATTTATTTTATTTTACTTTATTTTATTTTAGAGAGTTTATACTGCGTCCAACAGTTAAAACTAATTAAGGACACAGTTACATACATTTAAATAAATATATCATTCACAACGAAAATAATAGAATATTAAAAAAAACCGTAGTACCACAAAACAAATCCACACAATCAACTAAGTAATTTAAAAGTAATTATTCTAAAACAACAAAAATATTTATCATATATCAACCAAAATGGGTTTTCTAAAATTAAAGCACAGAAAAAAAATAATATCAATTAATTAGTAATGAATAGTAAAGAAAGGATACAATCGTTGATTTCAAAATAATGTTAAACATATTCGCTTAAACTTTGCGACAGAAGGCATGTAAAAATCCAGTCTTCCGGCGAATCTGTTGCTCAGGTTGCACATTCGGTATATCGGTGAGTTTAGAAGCATATTTGTCTTAGGACGGGATAAATAAAATACTAATTCGTTCCGCGATGATACCCTTGGAACTAAAAAATTCAGCTGCCTTAATATTTTAGAATCCACATCTACGTGAGAATTGACTATTTTATGCATAAATAACAAATTTGATATAATTCTCCGATGTTCCAAGGACATCATGTCGAAATTCTGCAACATACTAATGTAGGATGAGAATTGAGGATATTCTCCGGATTCCTTATAATACAAACGTTTTAAAAACCGCTTTTGTACACGTTCAATTGTCGATATATGGATATTATAATAAGGACCCCAAATTATTGATGAAAATTCCAACCTGCTTCGAACGTATGCGTTATAAATTCGTAATACAGATTTTGAATTTAAAAATCCGCTTGTAGTCCTCATTATAAACCCAACCATTTTTAAGGAATTAGCAACCATTTTAGTAATGTGAGGTATAAACGTTAATTTTGAATCAAATACAACCCCTAAGTCGGTTATTTCTGAATTTTGAACTAAAGGCAAACCATTTATTTTATACTGAAACTTTATGGGATTTTTACCACGCGTATATGACATACTACTGCATTTCTTTACGTTCAGAGGTAAAAGGTTAGCTTCACTCCATTTAAAAATAGCATCAATATCTTGTTGCAGCAAAGCAGAGTCTTGTTTATCTTGAACAATTTTCCAAATTTTTAGATCATCAGCAAATAAAACATGTTCGGAGTTTTGCAAAACGTCAGATATGTCGTTTATAAACATTAAAAAAAGAAGGGGACCTAGGTTTGAACCTTGCGGTACACCCGACAGAGCCTTATATTTATCAGATTTAGAGCCAAGAAAAACAACATACTGCCATCTGTCGGAAAGATAAGACACAAAAAAGATTGTGAAAATTCAAAATTACCTAGCTTCCCTATTAATAAATTGTGATTCACCCGGTCAAACGCCTTCGCAAAATCTGTGTAGACAACATCTACTTGTAAATTGTTATCTACAGCAGTAACTACATCTTGTGTAAATAATAATAAATTAGTGATAGTTGAACGATTTGGCATATAACCTTGCTGAAAATTTGAAATTTTATTTTTAACAAATGGAAATAATTTGTTATGCAAGACGAATTCAAAAATTTTTGAAACAGCAGGTAGTATGGCTACGGGTCGATAATTAGCAACGTCATTTTTATCGCCACTTTTATAAATAGGACAAATTTTTGCTATTTTCCACTTATCCGGGAAAACGGCCGTTTCTAAAATTAAATTGAATAATATCTGTAATGGGTACGATGTTCAATATTGAACTAGAGGGGCTAAATACAGACATCTTTAAACTAATCACGCCATTTCTTTAACTCAGCTGTTGTCAAAATTAGCCCATTTCCATCTTTGATTAGCATATCTGCAATTTTTTGCCTGCTAATTTGTTTATAATGTTGCATAAAGATTTACTGTCTCAAATTGTTTGCTTCGCTTTGTGCTTCTTCTACCATATACTATTTGATTCTCTTAATTTTTTTATTTTTTTAATTTTGTATTTGTAATCTCCTTTCTTTAAGCTTCTGCCTTTCAGCAATCTTTATACTTAGAATTTTTGCATGTGATTGCGTATGTCTTCTTATAGCCTGACCATCGCTCTTCAACAGGCTTTGTCATAATCCATTTTTTTGTGCTTTTCTTAATCTCTTCTATGAGTTGTTGTCTTGCTTTCCTGTCTGACTGTACCATTTCTATGTTGCATTTTCGGTTTCTATAACCAATATCTCTGTTTTCTTTTACGAATTCTAACTGAACTTTTACAACTAACAGAAGATGGTCCCGATTCGTGATCAGCGATATTTCTTCCATTTACTACTGATATGAATATAATCTATTTGGCTTTGTGTTTTCTTGTCTACTGGAATCCAAGTTATGTTGTGACTTGAAGAAAGTACATTTTCTTCTATTTAACAAAAGTCCTCCATTTTCATTTCTCTCCCCAGCCCTTGTTTTCCTATTATGAGTTCGACGTCTTCATTTGCTTTACCGATCTTCGCATTAAAGTCGTTCATTAACATAAGTACGTTTTATTTTATCTATTTTTGTTTCCGCTATTGAGACAATTATAAAGCTCTTCTTATAAAATTCTACTTTCCGGATATTTCATTCGCGCCTTCTGTTCCTAATAAAGCTTTTACAATGTAGTTTCTATCAAAACTAGTTTTTTATTTTTTAAAGCAAAACAAGTATATTATTGTACACATCCATAGCACAAGGACCGCTTCAGTGCAAAAATAGATTGGCTGTAAACATGTTTTCAACTGACATGATGTCAGAAACGTAGAAGCATTATTAATTCATCTCAAAGAAATGCTTAGCTAATATTCTTAACTTTTGCATGAACATCCATAAATTTGGGTAAGCTTATTTTGGTAAAGGGTCAAAATTAGATTTTGCCACCTGAATTTACAAACTCCTTTTAACTATTTATTAGCCCCAGCCAAATTTATCCAGTTCCTGCGTGTGGAATCGGATTAGTGGCGTACGAGCTATACCCAATCTTGGCCCAAAATTTGCTTTAATTTGGCGTAAAATCGCAACATTTAAAACGCATAAATAAAACTTTACGACTTCGTAACGAGGCACGTGAAATTAACGGCCTACTCGATGCTAACTGTACCTAACAGTTGGATTGCGTTTTTTAAAGTTTTTAATGAAGTTTTTGGAGCAATAAACCGGCTTTGTAATTTTGCTAGGGGCAATTGCTTTTCTTGATAAAATTTAAAACTTCTTTCATGTGAAAATATCATTTCAGCTTATACTGATCCAATTTATAAAGTTTATCTTAAAAGAAATTCTCAGATTTCAGACGATTCCATGCCATAGTCCTGAATGGTAGTAGAAGCTCAAAATTAAGGACATTAAAACGTATAATTGGTTCAGCTCGCTAGCATATTTTGAAGTGACTGAATTATAAATTCGAATATGGTGGTTGAAAAACATTAATCGCGATAAGCTCCTTTAAACGCGGTTTCAGATAAGCGGCTAAAAAAGTCGCGTTTACCGACAAATACCGACAAAAAACAGAGATAGGGGTATAAATAGGTACTCGCACTGACCTTGTTTTACTTGAGTTATTATATCATAAATGCTAAGAATAATCTTGACTGAAAACATGCCCAAATGAATATTTATTTGGAGCTTTATCACATACGTTAGCGTAGCTTTAGATCGACATTGATCACTTCTTTTATCAAATTAATTATTCTAATACATAGCGACCACTTAGGACACGCAAGCTTTCCGCAGCCACGAGCTTTCGCGGCAAGGCTACAGTTGTTCGAAGTGAATCAAGCTCATGTAGTATATTTCCGTGAAATTTTATTTTAGAGAAATGGTCGAAATCGGAAAATTATTAGACTAAGAATAAGGGTAATATTCAAGATAAATTAAGCATTGATAATGGTAAACTTTAAATAAACTCATCACCCTCAGCAAAATCAATTTAAACTTCCTTGGATCAGTTCATATTAACCATATCACTACGGTTACCCTATAGTGAGTTTCCGGTGAGAATTCAGTGCAGCGTCCCATAGAAGGCGCTGTTGCGAAATTTCTTCGTAACCTGCTCGGATTCCAAGCACAACAGGTGATGTTCATACTTCACCATTGATTTTTTAGGTTAAAAATGTCGGTTGCCTTACGTATCATACGCAACAACCCGTGTGGTTCGGCAGAGGAATCAAACCAATATAATCACAATATCGGTCACATTGCTTGTATAGCTAATACTGTTGTTAGTGGTGTACTGGCTTTTAATAAGCCTAAGAAATAACATTTGGTTATTACTCGTATCTTCCTTGAGTAGTGTTATAACATTTTGAAGTGGGAGTTAACGTTACATTTGTTTTCGGGCTTGATGAAATAGGTGATGGCACTATCCCCTGGTAAATTATGATGACGATTTCGATAACTCCAAGATGAACCACTAAGAGACGATAATGGTAACAAAAAAATTAGGGACAATAACGATTGCCAGTCCCTCTTAGTTGTGAATTTTCACAATACAAGTACAAATACAAATCGTGCAAACATATCAGAACCAATACCGTACCTACGTCTGCATATACCTTGATGATTTTTTTAACCTGCCACTTTGCACGAACACTAGATAAGTTAAGTTTCTGAAAGATCTCTCGAAACCAATTCTTCGGAAATTAAAAAAATGTACCCCATTTGCGAATATATCGAGATTTAGAGACAGGACTGCCAATTGTTTCTAATAATCTTTCAAGGAGCAGATTATTTGAACTACAAAATAATCTTTTCTTGATGTTGCAGTCTCGAATGGAAGAAAGCAATTGGATAAATTTTCTAAAATAAATGAATCCCACTGACATGTCCTTGAAATGAAAGAACAGAAAAGGTCTCCATCGACGAACAAATTATTCCCTTTCACCGCAATGTTCAAATAAGGTAATATGTCAAGAGCCTCTGTGCGATGACAACACCAACAGAAATACCTCTAGAATTTATCATGTGTGAAAGTAAAGGAACATTTGTGAAATCGGCCTTGTAGATAATTCCAGAAAACCTTAATGTTGGAGGAAGATTTGTGCTCATACTTGTTACTACCAAGAGTGGACGATTTTACTGACATATATTTCACTACAGTTACACTAATAGATATTATGTTAGCACGATCTGTTACACCGATAGGTATAATAATTATGGCCAGTGGAGTTCTCAAACTAACTTCAGAAAAAGGTAACAGAGCTTCGCTTGATCTTGTGGTGAGAGAAGATATAGCTATAGCACTTACCAAATGATATATTCAAAATTTGGGTTATTACCCTTGCGATAGTGTAAAAAATAATCCCAAACCGACAACAAACACATTCATATTCAGCACTCGTTAGTGGGCGGTTGACGCAGAGTTGACCTACTTGATCGGATAATTGGAAAATATTCTGTGCTTTGTCACAATAATACTATTCGATGTATTTTTTACTTTATTGATTTTTCTGCTTGGTTACAATATAAAAATAAGCTAGTACGCTGATTACAGCAAAAATATGTGGTAGATTGCATGTATTTTAAATTAAGCGTCGTCAGAACTCTACTGTATCAAGCAGTGGCAGGACTTCATTGGCAGAGGCCCAGGTTTCAGGGATATTTGTGGACCCCAAACACTAATAAGCGTGAAATGCAATTCTCCCTCCCCTCTCTCTCAGCTGAGAGCAACCGAACCCCCTTTAATCCACCTCACCACTGGTATCAAGGTTCCTGATCAGAAAACATTGACCTAACATCGATGAATATGACCAAATTCAACCTGAATGTCACAGACATCAAAGATGTATCAGATTGAACGAAGATTAGGAAGAGAAGGTGTCATGCATTTGAAGACTGTAAAATGTATTTTCACCAGAGGTGTTGCATGTAGTATTTTTCTTTGCTGTCGTTTGTCAAGAATGATTTTGCGGTTCCACAATTGAAAAAGGATATGCTTTGTTCCTGTTATTGCTATTTTTAGCCTCTCAAACCCCAAGTATCATTAGTGATCCATAAAGTAATTAGACCCATAATATCTTTAAAAAAATGAATTGGTGTTATGTACATACAAAATATATATTAAGTGTAATATTTAACATAAATTATATTTTAGCACGTTCTTTGGTCCGAGGAAGGTAAAATTGTTTTGTAGCAAATGTGCACCTCTCAATCATAGTAGTACGAACTACCTATTGTTGTTTACAGTGATACTGAAACATTAGAATATAGTTTTCTTCGTTCAAATGTTCCATACTTACAGTCACCGTTGAGGATTTGTAGCTATGCTTTAAGCAAACTTATGCTATTGTACAGTCGCTTAGATTTGACGTAGAAGAGAAAATTATTTGCTGCTTTGCCCTATCTTTTCTATACCGAATTCTCACAGTGGCCACTATACTCCGATATCATTTTAATAAAGCAACTAAACATTTTATCCGTTCCGGACATTTAAAGACACTTGCAAACAAACTTTAGCCACACTAACTATGGCGGACATCATCATATTCCCGTTAGATAGTACAAAATTTCGTTCTAAGGCACGTGGAGTCATGAAGATGTAACATCTTCAAAATTAGAGAAATGTATGAAAAAGCTGTATCTGACGCTTAGAGCTTTTGGTTGCATTGACAAGCAATTTGTAAAACATTTGCCACTCTTTTATCATATCTTAAATCTTAACTTTCCCCGGCATCAAGAAGGCCCTTCAATATCACAAGAATAATTTTAAAGCCGGTAAATTCCACTGAAACAAGGTAGGCTATTATAGGGAATCTATAATTAACGCAACAAAGGCGACTGAAGCATTTCAGACAGCACGTTTTTTGTTAAAAATTCTGTAAAATAAGCTTCTTATTAAGCGGGGCTTGCATGACGAAGAAAATTAATTCAAAAGGTATTGCAAGGAAAATTACTGATCATTAAAGATTGCCCTTTTGTTCTTGTTGAATTCTGCCTTGAAAGGCTTTCCTGAAAATTACCAATACCGATAATGTTTATCGAACTCGAATGAGGATGCTTGTTAATGAACAGGTATCCGCGTAAACCGAGTAGTATTACGACGCCATTGTCATGTGGTATGTTCGAATTTAAATTCGCTCGTAGTGACATTTCAACCAAATCTGCAGGTAATAGCTGATATTTTGTTCGCCTCGCATTTAAACGGGGCTGCGGATTCACCAGAAAGACTGCAATCATGTCCTCGTTTGCATAGCAGCGAATGCAATCGCACATTAATAAACATTTACCAACAAAGCTGAATGGTCGAAAACAGGCAGGTTTGAGTTTTACGTTTATGCGAAAACCAGTACCGAGTGCTGATATGTTATTTTGCTGCAACTAATTAAAGGATTTTGCATTCAGCGCAGAAAGTGTTATCAACGAACGTTGAGTGTGTACATTTCTGGACGAAATTTAGAAGGACTTACATCTACAAGTTGAGGATAAAGCGAACTTTTTCTTCATGTTTCACAATATCCTTTAAACATACAAAAAATTTAAACATACAAACCTACGTATATACAAAAACAAAAATAACATTTAAATATGAACAACTTTCGGTTTGAGAGAAACGTATATCTGCATATTCAGGAAAGCAAACAACTAGAAACATAATCGAAAAACCGCCGCTCCATAAAAAATATAGCTCTTCAAAGGAAACGGAATATTTAAAAGAGGAATCGATAAAAATCCCTGTATAAATAGCTAAACCAGAATCTGTAGATAGCCTTTGGAGATCAAAAAACAATAAGAACTACTGGTCGATGAAATGGTTGTTAGGTCCGTTTGACCATTCCCGCCTCCATAACATTGTCGCGCACAAAGGTGAAGAGTGGATGGGTGATAAGTCGAACTTCTTCTCACGCCAAGTATAAGCGCCAAGAGGTTGCGAGTGGTGTGTTTCGTGAATGTAGCCGTTTAGGAAGCTCCTTGTCGTTACGATAATTGTCGGACATACCTAACTTTCCAAAGCCCTGGCTACTAATATAAAGTTTCGTGTCCTTCTCGTTTTTGGGTTTCTTGAAATTTCATATCTCCCTATGGTCGGATACATTCAAAGGGTCCCCTATCGTCCCATTACGCCCTGTATACTAGCCGCACCATTGACGCTCTGAACAATCATCTACCATTTCGCCACTAACCTGCAATGCAACACTCGTCGCCGACAAAGCCCTGAAGAAAATCTTTAGACTGTTGCTGTCCATTCTTTATCGTCACGCCGACGCAGCCTTCCCGGAAAATTGTGTGTAGAACTGACCAAGGTTTTGCAACACCAGGGGTATGTGACTTCGCATCGTCTCGTCCAGTGAATTACTGCACAAGCTAAGTTGAACATATTGTAGTGCATGTGTCAATTTAAAATATGTCATATGTACGAATGCAAACGTAAATTATCACCAATTTTTATGTGTTTATAAGAAATCAGTTTTATGGTGTATCCCCGTTGGTAGTACAATAATGCCTTCACCGCTCTGCATAATTTTGCTTCAGGCGAACACATGTGACTCCTTTACCTATCGCACAACATTACGGTACGAGAATCAAATACAACTCCTACAAATTGTTTGGTTACCCTCCGTTGTTGCGGTCACAGCTACATGGCTGACCCGTTTAAACGGTTTTTATTAATTCTATCTTAGAGTTCTTAAATTTACTGTATGGTTTTATATTGTAAAGCGCAGTGCAGTTCCGCGTCATTTCAAGACAAAGAAGCTATTTCAGAAATCAAGGTAAGTTCCAAGCCTTGAAGCTCAGCAACGCCTACATTTCCCATCGCCGATGAGGTGCAATAGTGACATCCAAAGCACCATGGTGGTGTCCTAAAATAACACGAATTTATCCCCGCATTTCTCAAGGTACAATTACTTTGATTACAGCGAGCGAGCCCATCACGTTGAGTTAACGAGCAACTTCTAAACTTGTCACATGTCCTAAACGGTAACATGACCTACATAATTTGTTAACACAACCACACACAAACCTTCGGAAATTAATAAACAAAGAACCTGACAGAGCAAGTCATATGTAACTAAATAGATTATTATTTCGACAACTTAAATTTAGATAAGTAAAAATTGAAACCATGCAGAACCCAGATAATAAAACAAAAAAATCAGAAGAACTACTATAATAAGCTTATAGAAATTCCTGTTCTTTTTTTACTTTTTACGGTTTAGATCCTCCCCACGTCGGGGTCACCATTTGTAAGAATAGAGCCTTTGGGGCGTTATATCTTACATGAATATGCTCATATATAGAGGTTGAAATAAAACGCGTGTTTGCTTTATGAACCAATATAATGAACTCAATAAAATTTGTTTCCGATCGTCACCTTAACAACCTAAAACAAGTGACAATCGTAACAGTACCGACTTTATGATGTGTTTGATTCCATCGTAAGTCTACCAGGAAGCATTTTTCTCCAGAAATGGTAAATAGAAGTTACCTCGGCATGCAATGGTTCGACATCCTGTATATAGAGAATTCCCAGCGTTTTCATATTAATGAAGAATATTATTACGAAATTAAAGAGAATTGTGTATTATGGAAGCCAGAAGATCCTCTTGAAGCCATGGAACAACCAAATTTAAGTGCAATGGCCATGTATGAATAAAGACAGTACTAGACAAAAATAATCGCGACACTGTTATTACATAGTTTAAGTGATACTTCTACCATTCAGTCATATTCGAGGTTAGCAGATTAGGTTTTGCGTCAGTCTATGTCAAATAACAAACAAAACCTAACCTGCTAACTTCGAATTTGACTGCAGAATTAAACAACTTAAATTGAACCAAGATCGCCCCTAGAGTTGGAAAGAATTTATTGACCACGACTATATTTAAACATGTATAAATGTTCATAGCACAAAAAAAAGACTAAATTAAGAAGTAAGAGTGGGACTAAGTCATCAACATGGTAAAAGAGTGGAGGAATATGTTGAAGAAGATAAAACGACTGTTAGATCGGTACGAACAGACCTACAACCTAGCAGTTATTAGAAAAAGAAACAAAATAAAAAGACCGTCCATTTTTGAATGTAGGTCCCTTCCATTTTTTCCATGTCGCTTTTGTTGATGCTGTCCATAGCCAATTGTTTCCAGCAGTCCTCTGCATGTCATCGATCCACCTCCGTTGCGGTCCCCCTACGTTCCACTTTAGTGTCCAGGGTCTCCACTGGGAAATCTCCTTTGACCACCCAGCGCCACGGGTGCATCTTCTGAGCTCTTCATTACGCACTATGTACCTGAGGCTAGTCCCCATCGTTGGCCTACCCATGGTTCTTGGGTCTATCCTCAGTCGGTTGCCACTGTTTTGCATGATTACGGTAGTTTCTAAACCGTACGGTAGTACGCAGAATTACTACATCTCCCTCTTCAGATTCATCGTTGCTGCCGAGGCCTTAAGGAAAAGGTCGAACTTTGCAAATACCGCCCACGTCAGTGCAACGCTACTGGTAATTTCGTGGATGTGATCTGAATCTTTGTTTTTTTTTAAAGTTCATCTTCAAGTCTACCTTTGTTAATGCTTCGTTCAGCTGTTCAAGCATGTCCTTCAGCTCTTCATGATCACCATGATGTCGTTAACGAACCTCAGGTCATGTCGATGGTGGTGCCCTTCTCTCCTCAAGACAGATGCTTACAGATACCTTCCAGAGCCTGTGTGAAAATATTGGGGCACGTCGAAGAAAAAGTGTATGGGACTCACTGGTACAAGAGAAAGAGCCTAGATATAAAAAGAAATCAAGCTATCAGAAACAGTATGAGCAACAACTATAGTAATTGGCACGCATAGAACGGTGGTAGCTATTTGAATAGCAACTAACTACCCTAAAGCTCAATGAACAGAGTATCTTATTTCACGACGAACATTTTCCATTACTATATCCAAAGTGCGGAACAGAAAAATGAGCAGATGTTTCCAATTTAAATTAAATTTAAATCACCAACATCTGATATCAACCGATGCAAATTTTATGTCTTTAAAAGAAGACGAAAAGGACTACATGTAAATAATAGGGGGAATATAACAATGACAGTAAATGATAGCCAGCGTGAAGTTAAGGAGACGTTGTTCCTAAACCTCATGTGTTTTAACCATACACCAAGTGTACTTCAACCTCAAGATGAACGCGGTTTCACCTTTATGACTATAAGTAACCATTTCGCAAAAGTTTGGTGACGAAAGTTTACTTTGCAAATCTCAATTATATGTGGCCTTTTTTTAGCAGGCAGGATAAATAGGCAGCGACATTAAGGCGAGGCATATATTTAATTTATGAGAATAAATTCTGCATCGGGGATTCGCTTTAGAAACGAGAAGAAACGGATAACTTGCGAGGCTAAATAATCCAGAACGATTTCGACGATGAAAGCCGAAACCGTTGCAGTAAGTAGGCGCTACATAATTTAATATAAACTAGCCAATAGCGTTAAAGTAAATTTCTGCCTTACGCCCGCTATCCCGTATGGTCCGTTAAGTCAATTATCCTGCTCTTATCCGATGTGTGTATTGAGTTTCTACGACTATTAATTAACTCGCTTATGCCAGTAAGCAGGTTTGAAAAGCGCGAAATCGAGTTCGGAAAGGCGACATCCTTTATCTATTAATTTGATGCGGGATAATGGATGACGGAAAATTAACTAGATAAAAAGACGGAAAGTTTCCAATTACAAAGATGAGATAAAAAATAATGAAAACTCGTTTAAATGAATTATCTATCCAGTTACGTTCGTCCAAACAGTCGCAGCAGTACAAGCCGTGTTTTACAATAATTACGGCATTTCTTTTCTTGACACGAACATAATTAACTAATTTTCGCATTGTGCGCCGCTTATGCAAACAAAGTGGAACCCGAAAACCCTCGTGCTCGGATCTTTGGGCTTGCGATGATATGTGGACCAAAGCTTGGATATGTAGATGCACCGAGACAACCCATTTGTTAGGATGAAATATATCCCCCCGTACATTAGATTCATTATTCGAGCTCGCTTGTCGAAACGCATGTATCGAGATATTTTTTCTGCCGTTCGGAATCATTTGCTTGAGTATCGCACAGCGATATGAGCAAATACGGTTTCATATTGTGTTAAAAAGTAATCAGGCTCATTTAGTTGTTCAGTGTGGAATGTAATAAGAATAGACAGCTGCAAGTTAATGAAAAAGGGTTGCGTTTTGATAACTGCCATATCAATTCACTAGTTACTACTGATTTTACATATTTTGGTTTGCTTTTTTGTCGCTCCTTCTAGGACATTCATTGTTGTGTCAGAGAAGGGAAATTGTGACAAGCTCCGACATCCCTAAATTAAGGCAACTGTGCTTGAGAATGTAAGACATTGAAAAAGTATGGCATTCAATTTCCACAGCCTGTTTTTAAATTGCACTCTAATGCTCAACACGATCCTATCTTTGATCTATTTATTAAGAATTGTTAATTAGGAATATATAACAACCTAAATGCTCAGACATTTGCAGTAACGTAAGGCATGCTAATCAGATTGTGTTAGTAAAAAGGGTGGCGAAGCGTCACAGAGAAAAAGTGCAATTAGTTTGTATTCACAGCTACATGCTAGGCTGGTGGTCAATGAAGTTACGGGTAATTATGCATTGAATAAATTATGTAACATACCTAAGCGCATAAAGCAACTTGCAACGTCAGCAATTTAAGAGTGACAGTGCATAATAAAACCAGAAAAGTGAAAATTATGTGAAATAAAACAAATGTGAGGTTAACGCAACAATATTTGGCAATTCGACAAAACGAATATTTAATTTAGAAGATCAAGTATATGTACTCACAAATAATAGAATGTAGTAGGTTACTAAGCAACGCTTGTAAATAAGAAAAAAAAGGCTCGCCCAAGCGTAGCCAACCAAGAAGGTTGTGTGCTGGCTTTCCAATAAAATTGTTCTAAATCTTCGTGTAATTAAAATTCGTTTGAGTTCCAACTAGTTATATTATTATTATCCAGACGGGGGCTAGTTTGTGTATGTGCAGTGTTTCCGGTAATAAGTTAATAATCAAGATTGGAGCAGCAAAACTCCGGACTTCGACGCACAGCCGCGATTTGGAGAAGCGCAGCGACGATTTGGACCAGCAAACGAATCCTGAGAGCAGGTACGACGACTAGCAGCGACATCGGGAACAACAGCGAGGCAATTCAAGCAGCAAGGCAAACCGCCCCAAGAATCGCAGTCGAGGTTGCTACAGGAATTTTGGAGCAGGCGACGGCGCAGATGGAAAGATGACGCATTTTGGGCAGTTTCCAGCATTTGGCTGCCCAAAAAGGCCCTAGAGCAGGTTGGGGTCCTTTTGAAATTCGGATCGAGACAGCGCTAGATCAAACGGCGTTCCTGGTTACCGATTTGCATTTATTTTCATTGTTATTTACCTGTGACGTAATTATTAAAAGATTGTTTGGATTAAAAATAAAATTGAACACAAAATTCTATGCCGATTCGCTACCATTATTTGAAATTAAAATTTTATTAAAAAGCATTCGCCATACTCGTGCAATTATCATACAATTATCATACAAATGTTCAAGTGTACCAACTATATAGAAATTTAACTCTGTGATTAGAGTAATGGCTAGTCGGAGCAAAAGGATTAAGCAGTGTGCTTGATAATTATTAAAGGGTAGCATAACTGATACATTTTTATATTCATTTTGAAAGAATGTTCTTATTTAGCCATACAGCTCTATCAATTATGTTACCAGTTCAATATCTATGATAGGCGAACTCATCATCGGCATCAGGAAACGACCGGTGAACTCATCACCAGAAACAGGCCAACTGATAACAATCGATAATTTGCTAACCTAACTAATAGCAAAACATTACAAAATTAATATGTAAGGATGCTTACAACACACATTATCAAAATCTGCAACTAACCTAAACAAGCCAAAACGACACATAATCTGGTGATGACAGTTATTATTTAAAATAACCTTCAACTTTAACAACATAACATATTGCCTGCAACTGTGTAGTCATTATGTAAAATGCCTAGACATTCTATATAATGACTACAATTTCACCGGTATGATGTTTAATATCCACAAACATTAAACAAACGGACTGGCATTTTAAGCAATTTGTGAAATTACATAAAATGCCTAGCCATTATATAAAATGACTGATTTATACAAGTTTCCTGTAACATATACATCTGTAGAAGTTTCAATATGTATTGGCTGATCATAGTTATTTATATATTAAGGGCATAAAAAATTGCTTATAACAATAGAGATCTTTAAATTTCCCGAGGACTATAATCTTGTTTATGCACGTGGGGAATACAACGTTTTGTTTCATTTTGGTTCTAGAAATCTAGAAAATTCAAGGATTCTGTAGTTTGGGCGCATATTATTACGTCAGCTTTGTGTTGGCGCCGTAATTTTTTTTGTGCGCTATGATTTCTATTGTTGGTGTCTGTTACATTGCTTAGTAACTTTATAAGCCCTCGGGCCATAAAAGTCATATTACGCCCGTTATCAAGGGCCAATAAAAATCTTACAGTTCCAAAATAAAGTAAAATAAATGTCATATCAAATTGAATGATTATGTTTATATGGAACAACAGCAAACTAGATCTGAAATTTATATGATCGCTCGAATATTAGTTCATCAAAATAGCTTCTGTTTTAGAATTACAGGTGTTGCAAATTGTAGCATTTAACAATTCATATAAGGCTTTGCATGCAAAATTCGGTAACAGTCTAATATCAACTCTAGTACTCACGTGGTTCTCTATAAACTTCACTCAAATATTTTGTCAAATTGAAACTGCCCTCGATGGTTGTACAGAAGAAAAACACGTGGAAAATCTTCTTCCTCTTATTATCGGTCAGTGACCTGTTTCAACCACGAAGTGGTTCTATGAGCCCTCTTTGCCCTTAAGTCAGGTAGGTGGCTAGCCTTGCCCGTCGAAAGTTAGAAAGAGTTCCCTTGTTAGTGGTTAACGACTACCACAGCCATCCGCTCACATTGGAAAGTGTTTGAGGATATTGTTTTAAATCGCTGTAAAATCAATTTTAACTTTAATTTATGAGACTTTGCAAATTGTCATGCTACTTAAACATTTCTGGCATTAGTAAATTACACATTTTTATATTCAGTTGCTAGCAAAACAATTAAAACAGTTGTGTGTGATATTATTCCGTATCCCGATCAATGGCCATACTCGTAATTAAAATCTAGCACCTTAGCATAGTCGAGTGGCATTTTGTATCAGAAAAGCGAAAAAAGGGTTTAGACAGCTTTAAGAAAGATGTCATGGCTAGACTGGCAAAATTGGAGAGCAGCAAGATGATAACGCGGAACGCTAATGGACTTCTGCAACATCGCAAAGAAATACCGTTGTTCTTGAAAACCCACAAAATAGATAGATGGTTAATCTCCGAAACGCATATCATTAATGAGAGTTATATTAATTTTAAGGAAGAATGTGTATAAAACACATATCACCCATCGGATACTTCTAGAGGAGGTGAAGTAATTTTAAAATGAAAATACATTACGAAGATGGCATGCACAAAACTGAACAAATACAAGCTTTTTAAAGAGCCTTGGAGAAAAAATTATACTTGGAGGTGATTTTAACGCAAAAATAACTTACTGGGGGGGGGGGGGTCAAAGTTGAAAATAACTAAAGGTAAAGAATTATATATTGCTGCTAAATAATACGACTGTGACTTCCATTCAACGAGTAAATCTACGACAGACGAAAATAAAATCCCAGATTTTATAGATTCTTTAACAACCAGGAAGATACCACAAGATTGGAATTGGCTGATGACTATTCTCCGATAGTAATGGCATTACATAGAGTAATCTTCAAAGAAAACCAGCCAATAGCCAATCACACAACTGATTGAGAGGGTTTTCGAACTGATTTGAATAATAAAATTAAACTTAAAGTTAAATTAAACACAGTTGAAGAGTTAGATACAACTCAAATATTTGTTAACGATATCCAACAAGCGATATGGGCAAACACAAGAAAAATTAAAAGAAGGACTGCTGGAATTAACTATACAACAGAAATTGTAGAACTGATTGCTCAAAAGAGAAGGCAAAGAAAACGATTTCAACAGACCAGATTACTTGAAAATAAAACTATAGTGAACCGATTAACCCAACAACTAAGAAGAAAAATTCAAAAAATTTAAAGTGAAACGCTCGGTACCTATTTAAGTACGTTTACATATGAAAAGGATACAAACTACTCTTTATAAAAAGCAACTAAAATAATAAAAAGGTCGAAGATGTAAATACCTCCTATTAAAAGACTGTGGATCGTAGCCAGAAGCAGACAAGGTAAAGCCGACCATTTTGAGAAAAACGTCCAACCACATGATACACTCACTGAAGTGGAAATCACTTTGCATATACATAACGAAACAGTGAATATAGAACTAGTAACTCCAAAAGAAGTTATGTTAGAAATCAAAAATAATCCAAAAAACTCGAGGCTGCGACCTCATAACTGTTAAACAGTCTTACTTGATTAATGCATCCTCCCTACAAATACGTGCCTATGTGTTGAAAAGTTGCAGAAGTTATATTAATTCCAAAACCTGGTAAGCCAATGCCAAAACATCAATTTGGTTTTAGAAATTAGCATGCTACAGTAGATCAAGTCTACATAAGCGCTGATCTAGTCGAAAAGGCTCTGGAAGAGAGAAAAATCTGCTCTGCTTTGTTCTTAGATTTAGCCCAGGCCTTTGGTAAGATATGGCATCCTGGACTAAAATATAACCTAGACGAACTGCTGCCTAGACGGTATAATTTGCTACTAAAATCATATATTAGTGAAAAATTCTTCAGGTTCAAACAAGAAGTCACTAACTCGGATCTGAAAGAAATGGTGTACCACAAGGCAGTGTTCTTGATTCAGTGCTGTACTTGCTGTATACTTGTGTTATACCAAAGAGAACTGGACAAATGCCAGTGACCAGCAACGGTCACGCTATCCCATACGTAAATATAGAAGAGTATGTGGGGATAAGTCTAGACTCTACACTCAAATAGAGAAAACATATTAAAAAGAAACGTGAAGATTTGGGCCTCCAGTACAAGAAAATATATTAGCTGATGGGCAAAAACTCCAAACTGTCACTACAGAACAAACTTATAATACTGTACAAACTGGTACGTAAACCAGTTTGGACGTACGGATCACAACTATGGGAATGTAACTACCAAAAACGTAACATTCAGAAAATACAACGGTTCCAAAACAAAGTACTTAGGAATATCGCCAACGCTTCTTGGTACATACGAAATAGTGATCTCCAGAGAGACCTTGGTGTAGATCAAATTCAAAGATTTTCCCAGAAGCATGAAGATAGGCTTCACGACCACGTCAACATTGAGGCAATCTATTTGCTCGATCAGTGTGGGATAGTGAGAAGGTTTTAAAGGACCAAAATTTTTGAGTTAATGAGATAGATTTTGTGTGTTTTGTGTCTATTAGAAGAAACTGAGAAAACGCCATTGGGTAAAGTTCAGGAACATAATTAGGATGTAATATTTTCTAGGATCAAATTACTCGTTAAACTATGTTCAAGACTAGTAGTAATTGTTAAAACGCCATCGGCGTTTCAAACGTTAAAAAATTGTGTCAAGTGTAAATATTCGGTTTCGAGTTGTGCCTGTAGAAATGTCCAACTTACTAGCAGATATGTATAATGAAGCGCTTTTTGTGATTGATTTAAATTGGTTGTTTGGTTATCAATATCTCGATTTTATAAAATGACGCGTCTCAAATAATGGCATTATGATCCCTTGCAAAACCGCTATATTAAAATTTCATTCCCCGCCATTGACAATAATTAGTTAAATTAATTTTTTATACACAAACAAGAATATAATTTATTAATATCATTCCACGATATTTATCTAAACTTTTTCCTCTTTTTCTGCGTCTTAGGATGAGTTTAAGGCTTGTTTTACTATACAATGTGTAGTTACATCACTCAATGAGCACTCGCTGAGAATGCACCCAGCAGGTGGCGAGCGCAATCAGTTGAAGTTTTAAAAAATAATTAAGTCACGACCACCAAAAATGGTACTGTAAAACTGTAGATACGACATTGAAGCTGTTTAAATGTTAAGATTTTGCTTTTACTGACTAATAAGTGTCACTGTAAAGAAGTACCGCTACAGAACATTCGATTAAAGCAGATGTATACTACTATTTACGGCAACAAGCTACTATCGCATTTCTAAAATTTGTTCAAATCATATCTCCTATTCCAAAATAGATATTTTGTATTATTAAATATATTTGAATTTAAAATTTAGTTAGTGCTAAATCATATCTTGGGAATCTTCTTGAATGCACTCCATACTGTTAAACAAATACATTTAAAAACATATAAATAAATATATTAAACACTAATTGTTGTTAAAATTATATTTGTTTATAACGGCTGTATTTTAGGTATATTCAATATAGTTTAGGAAAAGTAGTCAGCTAATTATCTTCTTATAACAATATATTTGACGTTTCGTCAGCTCAGCTGACTTCCTCAGAAAATACACATTACGTTGAAATACAATAGACTAAAAGGAAAATGAGATTAAGGTTAGATCACTTAAACAATATCTATTTACTCTTACCTTATGTAATGTCGATTGAAATTTTAGATTGTGAAGCTGTAAAATGTTCTAAAGTTAATAATAATTCTTACAATATAACTTGAAAAAAATATTTAAAACGATTTTGTAGATATAAAATGTCAGATGTCAAAATTTATTTAGAGAAGATTATAGTAAATGGAATGAAGATTTTGTAATTAATAGAATTTGTATTTTTTTTTATTTCAATTATTTCATATATAAGGCGTTTTTGTAAAAATTTTTTTTTGTAATATTTTAGGTGAGTTAAAATTAAAATTATGATAATTATCAACTGCATGATCAGACAGGGCAATATTTGGTTGATTTGGGAATTTGTTTTTATAGAATTTTTATGTTGAGTTAATCTTTTTTTTAGATTTTGTTTTGTTTGTCCTATGTATTTAGCATTGCAATTATTAGAATTAATTTGGTAAACAATATTTGATTCAGATAAAATTTTTGTTTTATCTTTAGATTGTTAAAAAATGATTACCTATTGTATTGTAATTTTTAAAAGAAATATTAAAATTATCTTTGTTAATATTTTACTTAAACGTTGTGATAGTTTTGGTATGTATGGATGGAAATGTAAAATGGATTTTTAATGTTTTGATTGTTATTATTTTAATTTATTTGTTCTTCTCTTATTGTTGGTGTTAATGAAGTCAATAGGATTATTATTTTTTAATAATATTTTCTTATTTTTATGATATTGTAATATGAAATTTATTTGAAGATAATAAAATTGCACGGTCAATTAAGCTATTAATTACACTTATTTTATATTTTATAGATGTTTGAGAATTATAGTTTAAGTATCTATGAGTTTTAATTTCTTTTCTATACCAATTTGCTTCAATATTATTATTTTCTGTTCTTATTAAAGTTAGATCAAGAAAATTTATAGATTTATTTACATTTTCATTTTCAATTGTGAATTTTAATCTTGGGTGGTAGTTATTAAATGTTTTGAAATTTTGTTTATTTGGTTTTTTATTAGTACAAATAATTATTTCATCTACAAATGGATAATTTATATAATGGGCTCATATATGAAGCTACTATTGGTCGTAAAAGGTAGTTGTTTTTATGTAATTTAGGTAAACCATAAACTTTTGGTAGTTGTCCATTATGAGATATTAATTTTTTATAAGTGTTATTATCTATATAATTATTGTCATTCAAATATTTTAAAGTTTTGTTATTAAAATTTTGAAGTTTGTTTGTAGGATCTTTGTTTTCTTTACTATAAGTCATTTAAAAGATCCATCATTTTATTGATATAATCCGTTTTGTTAATTAAAACTGTAGTTTCTGATTTATCAGCTTTTTGTTATTAGTTATTATTATTATTTTTCAAAAATGCTTTAGTGTTATTTATTTTATGTAAAAACTTATTATTTTGTATAATTTTCATATGAATTTAATAAGGTATTTTATGTTGGTGGTTAGTTAAAATATTGCAAATTGATGTTCTTATTTTGTTTGATTTTCTAAGTCCAAAACACTAATTGCATTTTCAATATTTACAATAAATTTCTCATTTGAATTTTATTTTTAGAATTATATGTATTAAAATTTGGTCCTAGCTTCAATATATCTTCTACATCTTGTGGTAGTTGTATATTTGTCAAGTATTTCATCCAATTATCATTCTTTCAATTTTGTTTTCATTTTCAAATTTATTAAGTTTTGATTTTACATTTTGCTGAAGTTTTAAATTATATTTTCTTTTAAAATGCCTTATTTTTATAGTGTTTGTAACATTTTTTATTTGTCGAGATTTTTGAAATATAAAATACCTTATTTATTTTGTGGGATTTTAGTTTCTGGAAATGTTTTACAATTAAGAACTTTTTGTTTAAAATAATTAAGATTACTGTAAGAATAGTTTTGAATGAAACGGACGTGAACTAGAATTAGTTATTTCATTATCTTCATCATGGTTTAAAACATACTTGTTAGTTTTAGTTTTATAGTTAATCTGTAGTGTCACACATCTTTTAAACTAGGTATTATCTGTATCTATCATATGGCCACTTCATTACGTAAGCATCCCAGTTTTTCTTTTCCCTAATGTTATTTCGCAAGAAAATTACAACGTCCATACTTGCCTTTCTGATAATAGACACGACCGATTTCTGCTGGCATGTGAACGAGTAAATGTCATAAAAAAGTTAGTTTCCTGATAAGCGAATCCGCACAATCTGTAGAATATAAAATAGTTTTCTTATATAACAAAATAATGTACTGCGAAACACTGACTCGATATCTGCGGCCAATACATTGCTGTATTAGTATTCTACTCGTATTTGCAAATAAATTTCATCGAGCAATTCATAATCTCGTCTTTATGTCTGTAAACAATTGAACGCCGAATTCAAATTACCCGATATTAAATTTGTTTTCTAACGGAGTGGTATATTGAATCAGGTATTTGAAGCCGCGCAAAAATAGACGAAACAAAAGGGAGTATTTAATGCATAAACTGATAGTGCTCTTTTTGTTTTTTTTTTAATGTTTCGACAGTTAGCTAGATCAGCTTATTAAGTTACTGGAGAGGATTAGTAAAGCAATATAATAGAAATGGAATTTTACCATAATGTTATATATTTTTTCTCAAAATCTAGCCACATGGTCTTTTAAGCGGTTTTAAAATTCAATGTCTTCAATTTATTAACAATGAAAGAAGGAAGTTAGTAGTTTAAACTATCATAGCATTTCCAATGATCAAGGCTCAAGTCCACTTCCTTTTACGCATTACATCACAAGGACTCTTCCAGTAATGTCGCATGATATGTTGTATGCACATGTTCTTTCACGAATAGGAAGAAGCATAGAACAGCTACAAGAAAAAATAATATATGAAACCTAGGGGAGACGGGTAGAAGAAATCACGCATATTACCAAGAGAGACAACAAAAAAGAAACACGTGTACAAGTCAACGAAACAACTCTTAAAAACATATATGAATACCTAGGAGCACTGATTAGTAGTAATAACCAATAGACCATGATTTGAGAAATATAATTAGTAAATCATATTGATTATAACATGAGATCAAAAATATCAACAAAGCAATTATTTAAAACGTTATATTGTATATAATGGACCTTGATAACGCTACACAAGTATAAATCAAAGCTAACAACTTCTTAAATAAAATATCAAAAAAGCACAGAGACAGAAAAAGCAAGGAGAGATAGGGTAGGCAACACTGTGTAGGAAACGAGTTAAATTAAGATGGGAAGAGATTAAAATACATAGAGAGCAAACAGCTGCAGTACTACCGAAAGACATTTGACTAAAATTAACGATATATTTGGAACAAACGTTTTTGAAATGAAAGAAGAACAGAAAACAGTTAAAACCAGACCTTAGATAGGGTGAGAGAATAATTAGAAAAATATCCAAGAAAAGAGGTGAAACCATCGAACGAGCATAGAGATCTCAATACTCTCAATGCTCCACCATCGCAATGTACAAGTAAAAAGACAAAGTAAAGATTTTTATTTAAATTGTTTTAGAAACACTCGTCTTAGCAAATGTTGCTTATGACAAATATGGAAATTCTATACCTAGATGATTCGTCGATTTATTGCTTCTGGTGGAAACCGTCAGAAAAAACAGTAAATTTTTAGTAATCCCTTTATTATATTATTCTTCCATGCGTCAGATATAGGACTGTCTTCCAAACAGCGGTTGAATAATCGTATAATATATTGAAACAGAGTTTTTCTACACTTTTGTATTAGCTTAAAGATGCTCAGATCCTGCCGCCTTGTTGTTTTTATTTGTTTAATGGTTGCTTTAACCTTCTACTTACTGATTGGAAACATATCCCCATAGTAGTTTTTTGAAAAACTATCAACCTATAGCATTACTCTCACACATACATAAACTCTTAACTAATAAGAGGCAATATCTGGCGTTTCTAAACTTCTAAAAGGTCTTCAGTACTATAGAAGAAATGATTTGAGAGAGGCCAAATTGACATTAGATATGTAAACCTCATTAAGACCGTGAATAAAATAGCTACAATAATTGTTCAAGCATTTAAACAAACAGAACCAATAGAGAGATATATGAAGGAGGAATACCATTTCTCCCAAAATATTTACCAATTTACTAGATGGTATATTATTCAAGACTCTGTAATTGGCAAGTACAGTAATCAACATAAATGAAGAATAATTATTAAGTAACCTGTGATTTGGTGACGACAAGTTTACTATCGAACAACGTGGAGGATACGTATGATGATATTAAGGTTACAAAAAATAAATAAATCTAAAACCAATGTTGCCGATTCACTGAGATGGTATGTACTTTTGGTACAAAAATATTACTAATAAAATACTATCAAACAGTAAAAGTGAATATAAAGTTCCAAAACATATTAACATCAGGTTTTGTCAACATATGAAAACATAAATCTTTAACCAAAGAAAATGGTAAGATCGATGCTCGATTAAAGACAGAAAGTCAAACGATTGTATTAGGAATAAAACAAAGGTAACAACATGCATCAAAGAGTCATCTGATAATAGATGGCCCAAAGAATTAGCTGAGTGGAAGCCGACATAAAACACGATGGAAAGGCCACATTCAGGAAGAGACAGAAATTCAATGAACGGGGAGACAGCAAACCCCAAAGGATGGAGACAGCTTCGAGAGGTGTATGTCAAGAGAAAGTATACCGAAACTCTGGTTATAATGATGCTGATGATATTAAACGGAGCCAGTTATGAAATACAACAAAGAGTCATCTATCCGATCATCGATTATTCAACATTTCTCGTTATTGGATATGAGGAGGAGGCAATAACTTCATATCAACACTCGATACAGTTCAGTTATCAATAGTTGCCTTACAAGCATAATCATCAATGCCTGTTCCAGTTGGCACCACTGCTCAGGTGTAACATGGAAAGTTTCTTCCTCTTTTTCTTATTCGTATAACTCTCTAGTGGGGAGCGTGACAGCACTATTAGTACTTTGTCTAGTTTTCTACTTGTCTTCTCCATTCTTCCATACTTTTCACAGTTTTGATGCAGGTGTTTGATCGATCGATCTTGTGCCATCAACTTTTCCTTGCACCAGAGGCAAATGATCTTTTAGCATTATATAACCGCAATACCTTAACATTGTGTTATTTATCGGTTAGAATATGACGAGTGAGGAATATAGTTACTGACACAAAAAAAAACCAATTTAAATAAAGCTAGTTATATTGAATATTGTAATAATGCAACTAATTTCCCTCTCTTCTTTTATCATATATTTTTAGCTATAACATGCAGCAGTATTATTTTTAATAGCTAGAACATATATAGCTTTAATGATTAAACACAGTTATATGCTACTCAATGTGGACAGTTGTTTTGCCAAATGGGGAGTTTCGAAAAATACGACATTGCAAAATATATGAACCTGCCAGTTTTGGTTATTAAAACTTGATGTGCAAGTCCGAATCGGGTTTTATCATTTAGCTCCAGGATTTAATTTCGCTTGTAGATGGAAAACAATTTTCAGTAGTCAGTAGATTCATTGAGTCCAGAGCAATCAACCGTATGCAGCTAGATTAAACTGACCATATATCACACATTCACAGTCGTCAATAATACCGCGTTGCTTTATTAAAAAGAGTGCTCCATTATTAGCTCTAAGTGTAAAATTGCCATTACCTGCATGCGATAAATATTTCAATGGTGGATCTGCAAACTGGAATTACGTCGTAACTCCGAGTCTTTCAATGCTTAATAATGCAGAGACGTGCAATGGTTATGTAATAAAAGTTTAATCTGAATGAAGTAATCGGCAATATATTTTAGATCGAACTCGTTGGAAAGTTGCTTTGTGCTGTGCATGTACAATCTCTTTATAGAGCAATGTCTCAGGTACTACTGACACACAGCTCAATCGCAAGCTATTTTCAAGTAAAGCAAACCTCCCCTTTTAGGAGATACAAAAGAGTGGTACTATTACGCGTGTAGGGCACACTTACGCAACCCAATTAACTACATATTGGCACTAACTGGTATCGTTTTAATAGTTCGGCAAAATCCATATGCCATAAGGATAAGCCATTTGTTATTAAGTTTCCTTGCTTAAAGCTACATCATGTTTTACCTTTTAAAATCTAATTTAATGATTTTTAAACATAACTTAAAGTTATACATTCTTCTTGTAGTTCGCTAAATATCTACGATTCACGATTGTTATCCAAGACATTAAGGGGAGGCCGTTGATATGTATGCCGGGTTGCATATTAATTACTGTTGAGGCGCAAGGCCTGACTAACTTATTTCGAGTTAATTAGCGGTCTACTTTCCTTCAATGCATATAAACCTAATGTAGTAGCCATCTTCTGATTCGCAATAAGAGAATTCCCCGGGAAATTCTCGTTTTTATCGAATATTTTTGTAATTAAACGCAATTTTATTAAGAAATACAGTTATGGGCATAGTCCGGAAATTTTAATTAAAGGTGGAAAACAACTGTTGTGTACGACGCACGTGAACTGGGTAGAAACAAGTGGGAAGAATTAGGTCTTATTTATAAATCGCTGTCGGCTGTTTCTTTTCCTTATTTTTCTGATCGATCTCTTTTTCATTAGCCAACTAAAATTGCAATGTTTCGGAGAAGTCGCCGGGGCGCCTCCTCTCTTTCTGGAATTAAAAATTCACAAGTTCGCTGAACATGCCACACACGACCCAGTTCAGCAAACTAGAAGTGAATTTTTAATCCGCAGACCCAGTTTGGAGCAGATTGTCCCGCATCGCCTTAATTGCAATATTTTGTTTGAAACGGCCCAGACGTCGGCTTCGGATCGATCCTTGAGTGTATGCTGATATTCCTTGCATGGTCCAGGGTTGTCTCTGGCGGACGATTAAGGCTGATTTTCTTTTCCAGTGCTCAGCTGTTTTCGGGAAAATCTATCACGAGTTGACAGAGTCACAGGGCAGCAAAGTTTAGCAAATATATACTTCAATTACTGCGGGAAAGCTAGGCTCAGTCAATTTTCTACCTGATAAAGTTGCTTTGAACGATTTAGGCCATAAAAATGAGTTTGGCTCTTCTTTATTTTTTATCCAAATTACTACTATGTTATCTTTCAAAAAACATCTTTCAGCTTCTCCGCACTTCAGAAACACACGGGTAAAGCGTATCGTGGAAAGAAGTTATAAGTAAGGTTTAACGTGATGCTATTATTAAACTTTTAACATCTAGCGAAGTGGAGGAATGCCGAAATTGCTAAAAATAAAAGAAGATCGTAATTGCTACATTCTGTACTAAACGAAAACGTTAAAATATTTTAATAACGTTTCAGAGTAAGATACGAATTTGTTTGAAATACTAAAAACGAATTTAATAATTTTTTGGATTCAGCGAGATAAAACCAGTCAAATGAAGCACGAAATTTCTTTATATATGACTTTATATATAACAGGCTTGAGCAGTATATATCAAGAAAAGGACTATATCTTTATAAGAAATCATCGGATGGTAACAAAAATGTAAGTCTTCAATCACAGTAATGCCTTTGCTGGTTGTGACCCCTGTGAAATGGTATTCTTTCTGGTAATTCAGACTGTTAAGTGTAAGTGGCTAGCACTTACCCGGGCCGTAACCAAAGATGGCTTATAAAATAGCACTTAGTGCGTAAGTAAAAGGATCAAAACTTACGTTAAGAGAAAGAACAAGAAGAAGTATCTCTTTGTTTTATAAGTGATAAAACGTCACAGTGTGTTTGGGCTGGTTGTTGATTTTTGAAATGTTTGGAAATATGGAGCAGTATATTTTATGTTTTAAATGGAAAAAAAAACTCGTCTTGTTTTCTAAAAGTACTAGGTACTACATACCTTCTAAATGTAATGCTGGTTGAGAGCAAAACTTTGAGGGGGTCACACTGATGTGGTACACTCTCAGACATTTAACCGATTCAAAAACTACCCAGGCTCGACGAAGGGCAATGAACGATGACCATTAAAGGTCCGCGGAAATGAAAATCCGAAACAATACATATTTAACCATTAACAAGCCATGCAACACGTTTTCATTAAGGATAATCAGCAAGAAGGTCTGAGTGACTCGAACATTTTTTTTCTAATGCACTTTATTAGCAATCAGAATAATTACAATAATTCTATGAGCTAATTTTATGTATAATTAATTAAAGTCGTGTGAGGAAGACACCCACCGGCGTCACCCCTAATTTAGTCTGTTAAATTCATTGGCCACTTTCTTTTTAATCTTCTAGTTTCAGGTTCTTCGACTAGTGGGTTAACTGTTACATTTGGATGATTTTCTAGAGACTCGTGATGTTTTACCGCTTTTGTTTTGATTATGTCTGCCACATATGGAATGTTGAAATCGTTGTGGAGGGTTAGATTTGACACAAACCATGGGGTGTTGGATAATATTCTAAGTGTTATTGATTGAAAACGTTGGATTATATTTATATTTGATTTGCTAGCGCATCCCCAAAGTTCGCAGCCGTAGGACCAAATAGGACGGATTATGCCCTTGTATATCAATAATTTGTTATCTAATGTAAGTGATGAGTTTTTCCCAATAAGCCAATACAATTTAGGTCCATTTCTTTGCGCTTTTTGCTCACATGTGTCTTCCACGTCAGACGTTTATCGAGATGTAAGCCCAGGTATCTGACTTTATTTGCCTGAGGTATGCGTATGTCATTGAGAGTAACTGGAGGACACGTTGAATGCTTCGTCGTAAACGTAACATGCACCGATTTATCTTCATTTACTCTTACTTTCCATTTAGTTCACCAAATTTCCAAAATATTTAGATGTTCTTGGGGTAGTGCTGATGCTGTAGCCGGATTTTCACTACATGAAAGGATTGATGTGTCGTCGGCGAACGTCCCTATACTTGTTTGTGCTGAGGTTAGTAGGTCATACGTGTATAGCAAGTACATTAGCGGTCCAAGTACGTTCCCTTGTGGAACACCGGCATTAATTCGTCTTATCTGGGAGGTTACATTACCAAACTTGGTTTGAAAGAAACGATCCTCCAGGTAGGAGCGTAAAAGTAAGTAGTAGTGATATGGTAATAGACCTTATCGAAAGCATTGCTCACATCCAGGCGGTGACATTGTTGTATTGTTGAGTGTTCGGATTGAAAACCAAATTGATGATCTGGTAGCCATGTATCTTGAAGTGCACTTTGATTTATACGTTTTAGTATTAATTTTTCCAGCAACTTAGAGATTGTCGGAAGTAAACTGATTTGAGTAGTAGATTTTCTGGGTTTAAGTATCAAAATAATTTGATCGAATTTGAGTGATAATGGCCAGTGTACGAGACGCAGTATTCCATTGAACAGAATTTGTAGATATCGAACTCCTTTCTCAGGTAGGTGCTTTAAAACAGTTCCTGTTATAAGGTCGTGCCCTGGTGATTTTTTATTATGCAGAAGTTTTATTTGGGTTTCAATTTCATGGAGAGTAAAATTTTGTATTGGAAGCGATAGCTGTAATGGAGTTTCTAAATAGTGTTCAACCTCTTGATCAGGTTCGTTGGAGTTTGGTTGAAAGATGTTTTGTAAATGCTGTGCAAATGCCTCAGCTTTTTCCTTATCGGACCTTTCCCGCGTTCCTGTCTCATCTCGTAGAGGCGGTACATGTTGCTTAGGACGTTTAATTCCTCTGGTCGCTTTCCAGATTGAGTAAATCGAACATGAAAGCAATCTTTCTAGAAGAAGTGCAATCACGTCAAGTTCATTGAAAGATAAAAGGTTTGGTAACAGAGTGCTTAGCAAACGCAAACGATTTTTTCAAAAAGTGTCAGAAGGCAGTCAGGTGCAAAATTTGGATAATTCACCATGACAGCGCTGCTGCTTGTGCACCCCAATGAAATAGCCAGGTACAGCAACGACCTATCCATTCATATTGCACTTAGTGATTTTTATCCCATCATGAGTTTGGAAACATCGAATCAATTAATCACAGTTTCTAAAAAACAGCTGTTAGGTATTGAAGTAAAGAAATTGAAACGGAGGCAGTTGTAAAAAGCCAAAAAATCCTCTTTGGAAGAGATTGTGTTAATTTGGGGATCAAAGTAAAACGAGTTTTGATACGTATTTATTAAACCTCGAATTCTAGTTCTACTTAGATTATCCTTTATTGTCACTTAACCTAATTGAATAATCGATCGTATCCGGCATGTTAATCAGTTTATCCTTGATACTATCTATTGAAACGGATTCGATCAGCACCTAGCTTCTATCCACAAAGACTAAATCTAGTTACAAACTGAACTAAGCGCACCTTGAACAGTTTCTCACAAAATATATCACGACGTTAAACAAATATTTACGCTGGTTAATGTTTAAATATTATTTCTAAATTAACCAAATACCACACGATATGAGCAACAACCAAGCAAAATTATAGCCGAGAATTTATTTTTTATATATCGATAAGCGTGAATATTAATAGGGCGACATCAGTCACTCGCTGTAATACACATTTACTATAGATTGGCGAATAATTCAGAAACAATAGACACTGTGTAGATAAATTTCCATGATATAATATCATGTTGCATGATGGCACTTTCATTAATAAACAACTAAAAAAGAACCTAATGCAGAAACCTCAAATATGGTAAATTCCGGCGTTGTTCAACTCTGTCAATTTGCAATGAGAACAGTCGGCTGCGGCTGTGCCTCCTTTTATTACCAGCCCACACACATTTTCGAAATGGTTCTGTTGGATACGAAGCTGCCACTTGTCAATTTACTGTACTCCTAAAATAGCTCAGATACCGCCGAGGCTTGGCAAGCAAAAATTTGGAAATTAGGATATTTTAAGCGGTTTGCATTTTTAAGAAGCTTATTAAAGATTTTCAGTTGTTTGAAACATAATTTTTGCTATAAAAGGTTGTTTGGAAATTACACTTGCAATAGAAATTAAAGCAATCGAATCGAAAAAATGCTAATCATTGCGAATTATGGAAACAAATGAATTAAAAATTTTTCCAGCAGTAAAAGCTTTGTTTAGAAAAATCAATTACGGTAAATTATAACTGCAACCTTATTTAAAATCAAAAAGTCAAATGCTTAATCGATTCTATGCATATAACTTCATAAAATTCCAACTAAAAATGCAATTGCGAAAAGGCTAAAGTGACTGTTAGTTGCTATACTTCAGCATTTATGTATATAGAGATATTTCGAAAGCTGGTAATAAGGATTAGCGAAATGAAAAAAATCATAAATCTGTAGTAATCCTTTAAATCCAGTTTTGATTTAGATTGAAATGCAGTCTAAGGCGGCATTATCTCTCAGGTTCAAAGGTTTAATATTAAATGTTTAAAAAACCGATGATCCAAAGCTAGGATTATTCTCTTATTTTTGATGAATGCTCCGAAATTTGGGGTTATACGTATGATTGGAACTATTATGTGTTACATGAATACATTTTTCAATTTTTACATGTGATTGACTAAATTGCTGCCAATGCTTTTCAAGCAAAAATAAGAAAGACATAATAAAGATAATATTTGTTTTACTACATTACTTCTACGTTTAGTGAGACTTTTTCAATCTTTATTAAAAATATCTATATACGATATAGTATAATTTCAGAAATTTACTAGTAAATAAAATATTAAAACTTCTACTTATTTCTAAGATATATAATTTTGAAAATGGGAATTTCATACTATTGGATACATCTTTATGCAGTCCTACATTTTTGAAAACTGCATTTAATAGTGTTGCCACTAGAGACAATTTTACTCGAACTTAAAAAGCTTGAAAATTATCGAACATCGATTCTCAACCTCAAATATAAAAAAGTCGATTATTATCGAATGTTTTACAAGATGATTGAGGAGAAAAGTACAATATTTGAATAATATGTTCACAGGATCAAAATAAACAAAAACATCGTATAACAAGATTCAATTTTCAACCCGTTCGAAGATATTGGAAGGGGTTTAAAGATATTTTAATCATTTTACAGAAAACTGGGAAACGATATTAGAATTAAAATTAGCTGAGTTTTTCTACCAATATAAGACCTTGAAGTTAGCAACCCCTGTAAATGTTTTTATTGGAACTTTTAACAGACACGGATTTGGTTATACAAAATATGTACTGGATAGCCCGATTTATTTAAACAAAATTTTTTAGCTCCTACTTTTTTCATAAAACCGCTAAGCGTTTTTTTTTTGTAAAGAAACAAAATGCATTATGGATTTCCACTTTCCACTAAAGTAACAAAAAATCGCTCTAATATATCTGAGAGTGTATAGGATTTTTCTGTTTGATCTCCTGGACACATATATTGGGGTTACCTTCCAATCACCCGCTATATATACCTAACGAACTGAGGATGTTGCGACTGCGTAGCGCCCTAAATAACTACATGTTCCAGGGATTCCCCTGGTGCCCTTTCTAGCACTATACTAGGACACAGTAGTGGAACTAGTTCAGAGGTAGCTCCTTTGATCCATTACCAGAATTCGGTTTTGGCAACCATGTTGTCTTAATATCTAACAAGCTGCTTAATTTTTATGCTGGTTTAAAAAATAATGTTAAAAAACTGATTGAAAAGTCAAAATTCTTGAAAAAGGAATTTCGAGGATTTGATTAGTTCCGTCTAGAATATTGGAAATTAAAAAAATGTCAATCCAGACGAGATGACGTCGAGAAATAACTCTTTTCGGTGGAATTACTAGTGTTTAGTAACTACAGAATAACACATATTCTGTAAGTTTCGTTGTTGATTAAACTGAAAATTGAATGAATTTGTATTAATTTCCGTATTACTAAAACAAAATTGTTAGAATACCGGAAAATCTTTACTCTATGTGTATTATTCTCTGCAAAATGTAAGAAGCAATTATTAGAAGGAAGGGAACTTAATTTAATCAATTTTTTTAAATAAAAAATTTACTAAAATTTACGTTACATATAGCAAAAATTATTTATTAGGACTTTTTTCAAAATTGTATTTTAATAGTTTTATATAGCTACGAGCAGATTGTTTACTGTTCGTACTGTTTTGCACGTATCAGAAATTACCAAAAAAGATAATAAAGGATATATTAGCAGCTGAAAACTGGAACAAGGCAGTAGAGGTAATCAAAAAGTGTTTTTAAAGTATTAAAAACAACGAGGAACGGTAAAACAAAAACATATGTAGCCATGAAAGTCTCAGAAGAGCGAATACAAACATATCAAACAGACGTTATGAATAGACGAAAACCATATTTTCAGAACTTACTGTGTACAGAAAATGGAAATAGGAAAAAAAAGAAGCTTTAATCGAGAAATTGACAGAAGCAATGAAAAAGTTAAAGAACTGAAAATCTCCCGGACATGATAGAATTACAGCAAAAATTTTAAATAACATAGGACAGAAAACCAAAGAACTTCTATTAGTTATATGCAATAGTGCATGAGAAAGGAAAATAATACCACATGAATGGGAAATTGGAGCAATAGTATCTATATCTATAAAAATCAACAATAATTATAAAAGGTGTAGAAATTATAAAGGACTAACAATACTCAACACATTTATGAAAATATACGAGAAACTTAAGAAAATTACAGAACATGCAATGTACATTTTCCAAGAATGGTATGATCAAAAATCATTTTCATTTAGTATGGTTACGAAATAGTTCCCAATTTATGAATGCAACTATAAATCACTTGTGTAGGACCAGAACTAGGTAGTAAAAGCCAACACCTACAGGTACATGACTAAGTATCTGATTAGATTACAAACTGTATACTATTCTCCTAGGTATTTTTTTGCTGTCGTAACAATATAATAAACTTGAACTGCTATTAATTCTTCAGTTTTTACTTCCCTCGTCTGAAAACGAAGGGATTATTGTAATTGCGAAAAAATCAGCTCCTGATATTTCTTCAGATCTTTACAGATTTTCGCAATTCCGTCTGTCTGTCTGTCTGTTGGCGGTGTGTCTCAAAAACTATTTGTTGGAGGAAGACGATATTTTGCATGCAGATTATATATCTAGCTGGCATGAATCACAGCGAAATTCGAACCAATATATACAGGGTGGGCATCTTTAAAAAATAGTTTTGTTAATTTCTGCGTTAACTGAGAAATAGCTAAAGGTAATAATTTGCAAATAGATCAGGCTTTACACTTGACAAAAGTGAGAACCAACAGATGCAGGATAATTGTTGTAAATCACAAAAAAGGGTAAGGATAAGCTGTTGAATGTAATTCAGTTGCTACGCGACTATATCAAGCAAGATGCGGTCCGCTACCTGCTACATTCCCGTTTAAATGAGTTACGTAAGCGCGGAGTTCTAATCCCGTCTGCCGTTTTTATTTGCAAATTGATATAATTTGCATTAACATGCGTTTTCTTTTATTGTTTCGGTAGTATTAGGAACGTTACGATATTTTTTCCAGTAGTTGCCCTTGATTTTTCAAAATATTATTTAGTGTCACAATTTCCCTTTAAAGATTTGTTTGCAATATATTAAGTAATTATGATTTAGTCATATATTATATGGTCATCATTACCAACTATTTTCAAAATTTAAATAGTTGTGAATCCAATTTTCATAAATATTGACCTGTTACCTAAAAACAAATTCTACTTGCCATCAAATAATGCAGTCGAACCTACGGCTAAGGAAAACGTCAACACCAAAGAGGAACAAACCAACAGCAAGCCAAAACTGCATTTATATGCACAATGCGATTAATCTTTATGATCATAAAGCCTTAATAGAGGACATTAAAACAGTAACAACAGGCCCATTTACAAAAATGTTCAGTACTAATTCGCTACGCATTAACCTAACAGTGGAAGACGATTATCGTAAACTTACCAAATATTACACCGATAACAAAATTCAATATCACACATTTCAAAACCCCAAGAATAAGCCCTTATCTGTTGTTATCAAAAATGTACCGCTGTCATTAACCACTAAGGAAATCGAAGAAGCATTAGATAAATTGCCTATTATTCATATTACCCGATTACTAACCCGAGATAAAAAGCCTCTTCCCGTATGCGCAGTATTGTTGACCAATAACGACGCAGCCAAACAAATTTACCAACTAAAACCACTGTACCACTCAATAGTAACTGTTGAAAGGAGAAACAAAAACAACAAACTTACCCCAGTGTCATCGATGCCAACGTTACGGGCTCACCAAAAATTATTGCACCCCCGAGATGTGTGAAATGCGCTGGCAATCATAACCATGCAGACCGCAAAAATTAAACAAAGAGAATCCAAAATGTGTAAACTGTGGAGGCGACCATGGAGCGAGCTACAGGGGATGCAATCATCACATAGAGCTTCAACAAAAACGTATAAGAAATAGACCCCTTCTAATCAACCCACTTGTTAATTCTGCAGAAACCTACGCCAACAGAACCAAAAACGTCCTAAACACTAATGCTACTCCAAACCTTCCAACCCTTCCCTCCGAGCATTCTCAATCAGCAAATATTATCAAATCTCTCCTAGAATTAATAACATCTATCTTCGTCTAATCAAAGATTTCATTATCAATTCAATGTTACCATTACTGCTTAATCGACCATAACCATCTAAACTTATTGATAAATTAACAATACTTAATTGGAATTCCAATGGTATCTCTAGCCAACGTTCACTTTTCATAGCATTCCTAGCCAGATACAACATCGACGTGGCATGTATTACCGACACTCGTTTAACTGAAAATGACACATTCAAAATACCTGGATATTGTACATACCGAAAAGACAGACACTCAAGGATTGCATCGGGGGGTGTTACAGTCATTTTCAAAAGAAAACTCCAACACTCAAAACTTCTTGATCTACATACTATCAGCCTAGAAGTTACTGGAGTTAAAATTAAACTTAGTAATCAAAGCCAACTCGCAATCTTAAGTTCCTACAGACAACCAAACAAAAAACGTGGAAGACGATCTAAAACAATTGTTCGCTACAACCGAACAAACATTAATCGTAGGTGACCTTAATTCAAAGCATACACTATGGGGTTGCCGTGCAACCAACCCCGAAGGCATCAAACTAGATCAGCATACACTTTTCAAATAATGACTTCAGACGTGTACACATATTACCCGTATCGTGTTGATCATCAACCAGATATTCTGGACATCGTGTTACAAAGGGTAATACCGGCACTAAATTCCGACCACTTACCAGTCTTAGTGTTTTTTCTAACCATACCCCAAGTAAGGCAACCTCCCATTAGACTTAATCAACGGACCAATAAACTGGGACTCACTTCCAATGCGATTAGATACAAATCTTAAAAAGCCTATTAACCTAAACACTACAGAGGATCTAGAAGCAACGGTAACAGACATGACACACTCAATAACTGAAGCAGTCATCTCTTCAGTTACAACCACAACTAAACGCCCATGCTATAACTACAATCATCCCCTAAACAATATAATCAATCTAATTAAAGGGAAGAGCCACGCAAGAAGGCAGTGGCAACAAACACGAAACTCTGTAATCAAACAATTACTAAACAATCTTACACATCGAATCAAAAGGGAGCTGAACGAGTACAAAATTGAGTCATACAAAAAATACATCTCTGATATCGTCCCGGGTCACCCGGGGATGTGGAAAACCACCAAACGAATTCTAAATCAACATGACGAACTATCTACCTTTACTTTTGGAAGAGACACATTTACCACATACGCATGTTTACCAAGCCGGGAGAAAACAAAAATGATATTAACAGTTACAGACCTATAAGTATTTTAACCACGCTGTCCAAGGTTCTCGAACGAAACATCTACACCAGACTACCGAAATACATCGAAACAGTTCATACCCTGCAACCCTAGCAAATTTGGCTTTAGGAAAGGACACTCTATATGCTACGGGTCAGTGAAATCATCGCAACTGGCTTTGGAAACAAAAATTACACCACAATGATCCTGCTCGATGTAGCAAGGCATTCGAAGGCCTAAAGAAAAACATTATGGACCTGAACATACCCAGTTACCTGCAAACAATCATCTTCTCCTTCCTTGAGCACAGAACATTCGCAGTCGAAGTAAACTCGTATATATCACAAACCAAAGAAATCCGCGCAGGTGTTCCTCAAGGAAGCATTCTGGGGCCACTCCTCTTTAACATTTATACCTCGGGTATACCAACAGTAACAGCATCCTTAGTCATATTCGCCGGCGACACGGCCATAATCACACAGAGCCTTAACTTGGCTGAAACAGTCTACGAATTACAAAATGCCGTTAACAATATTATTAAATGGTACAACAACTGGAACATCCTAATCAACCCTGCAAAATGCTAAGCCAAGATATTCGCGCTGAAGCCTATTGATAACCCACCTGACATCGAAATAAGCAGAGTTATCTTACCATGGAACCCAAAGGACAGTGCCATCAAATACCTCGTTTAAACTGAAGTTACCACATTAACCAAAAGCTCTCGCAAGGTAATAATAGACTAAGACAACTTTATCCTCTGAACTGCTGTAAACGCCCCTTGGTACATCCGTAACGATCAACTCCACTTTGAATTGGGTATATCGACAATCCAAGACCATGTTAAAAAGTGCTAAAAAATTCTTTATAAATGCAAGTGCGTGCGATGGTGTACTGTTTTTCAACTTCTGCTATAAAAACGTACATACCCGATTAAAACGAAAAATGCCGCAAGAGCTTATAGCTGTTGAAGACGATAGTGACTAAGCTAATCCTTAACAATATATATTTTTTAAATTATAAATCCAATTGATCCGTCTAAGACGTTAGTATAGTCTTGTAATTATTTATTCTTGTCATTTACTAGCTAGATCCTCAATGTCAAATATATAACACCTGTATGTTGACTTGACAATACAAAATATTGAATATTGAAAAAAATTAATATTTTTAGTTGTGACTGTAAATTATTAGCCCAATACGATCACAAAATGGAACAGGAATACGCGAAAATTGTTTCATGGAAGAATGTATTAACAAAAGTTGTTGAGAATTATATTTATTCATTCAGTTCTTTAGTTGTCACTATGATGTGGAGATAGGGTGCTCACATGGTAAATTGTTTGTTTAAAAATGGTTGAACCTTGAAACACGTTTAGAAATTGTTCAAAAAGTGAAAATAGTCTCCATCTAAATAAATCTGCTTTCTTATTGTTTGTTTAATTCTAAGCACTTGTTATTTTTTTATATTTACTTAGCTGGCCCGGCAAACGTTGTTCTGCCCAAAAATAATTTGTCTCTGAAACCCCGTTTACCCACTATAGAGTTTTAATTTTATATCATGTCCATCGTCTTGGACTTAAAAATGTATGCCATTTTCTAGCTGTAACCCGCGACTTCGTACCCCCGAGGTTCGTTATTTGTGTATTAAATAATGACTAATTATTTTCTGTCATCCCATCCCATTGGAAAAGAAATACAGCTGTAACCAAAAATTTACACAAAGATCCCATCCCATCTTATCCCATCCCATCCCCGTCCCAGTCCCCGTCCCCGTCCCCGTCCCCGTCCCCGTCCCCGTACCCGTCCCCGTCCCCGTCCCCGTCCCCGTCCCGTCCCGTCCCGTACCGTCCCGTCCCGTCCCTTCTCGTCTCCTTCACTACCATCCTATCCCATCCCTTCCCGTCCCGTCCGATCTCTTCCCGTCCCTTCCCATCTCGTCCAGTCCCGTCCCGTTCCTTCCCGTCCCGTTCCTTCCCGTCCCGCCCCGTCTATAAAGTTTTAATTTTATGTCATGTCCATCGTCTTGGACTTAAAAATAAATGCCGTTTTCGCAATCAACGTCCCAAAAAACCTCAATAACGACACCCATATCGATTTTTAGGCTTATTTGCCCCATTTCACCCTCTAAGGGGTAGCAAACTCGACAGACGTTGTCCTGCCCGAACATTGATTTGCCTGCTATTAGCGGGTTCACCAAACGTTTTTCCAATATTCGAATTTTCGATTTCTTTCATTTTAAAAACATTCTAATAGCTACAACTATTTTCATTATCCATAGCGCGCTGGTCATCACTGCGGTTCGCACGTAAAGTAGATACTCGCGCAGTTGACTGTTTTCGACGACCTATGTTAACTCGTCGTGCCTTTGGCATTGTAACGGACAATATAAAACGACACGGAATTGTTTTCACCATCACTTGTGTACAAACCAGATTTGAATGTCTGACTGACTGACTGCGACGACTTATGTAAAGCATTTGGAATTACATAAATTGCTATTATGTCTTATCTCTTCCGCCTTCGGTTACCTGATGCGGATTATAACATTATGGGGAAAACCCTTCAAACCATTAAGCACAGGTGTGACTAGAAATAGACACCACACTTTAGATATTTTCTAATTTTCCGGCTTTCCCTTTGAATTTTATTAATTTTTCTTTCTGTAAGAACCTTCTACACAGTATTAGAAAACTTAAAAAAAAAGATGAATAAAATCGGTAAAGTCGTTCTCAAGTTATGGCGTGACCAAGGGAAATAGGAATTCATTTATATATATATATATATATATATATATATATATATATAGATTTTCCATCCCACAGGATGATGGCTAACGAAAAGGAATGTTAAAAGAAAGGATTGTTTATGCGAAGGGCATGTAGCTGCGCAAATTTGGGATAAATCCGATAATAAACAAACAAGTTCTTAGAATGTGTAGATATGGAATGAAAATCCAAAAATGACTTTTTAGAAAATTCTTAACATTTGTAATTGGGGTGTTTATGTAATTGTTTGGCAAAAGACAGGGTATTTCAAACTTTTTGTAATAAACCAAGCCTGAAATAATATTAACTTGAAAGAGACAACCGCGTAGAATTCTAGTTCAGTTCAATAATAGGCAAAGAATGTCAATTAGTAATCACAATATTGAATATGATGTCTGCTGAAAAACAATTGTGTGAATTAGACCTCACCCTGAAAAGTTTGAAACAATGCTTATGTGTGGCGAAGCGTTTAATTCCAGAAAGTTTTTTAAAATTCAGTATAATAATAAAGTTCCACAGTAAAAATGGAGTTTTTTTCTTTGTTTTTCGCCATAACTCACAAACAAGAGACGCTAGGTTAAATTTGTTTTTTAGTTATAAATGAGCAGTGCATAACACAACTTTGTTCTAATTTGATTAAATTCGTAGCTCCTACTGTTAGTGAGATCCGCGCAACGAGGAGCGAATTTGTAACGGCCTGTATATATAGCAACCCCGCCGTAACCGCCCCTTAGGTGCGTCAATAATCCATAATAGAAGTATTCGAATTCAGAGCACAATTTTAAATTCGGATACCCTTTTCATTAATAAGTTTGTGTTTGACAAAGTGCATCGATAAGGACGATTCCTAAATTTAAAACTAGTAAATCAATTTCGCTCAAATAAAAACGGGGAGAGGTTGAACTCCGGCACGAAGGAGATCGCGTAATAAAACGTAATAAAGAAAATTGCCGCGAATACTGATGTAAAACTATTCTCAAAATTCTTTAAGAGAAATGAAATTTCTTCAACAATCCCCCAAGCGCTGCTTACCCACGTACTTACGTGGATTTGCTTTTTAAATGCATTCAGCGTCGTCTTCGTTGTAACTACTTTAACACACAGGGTGGAAAACCAACCTGATTAAGTTCGAGCGTCTGTGAGTTGCGCCGTTTGTTCTGCCATTACGTAATTAACAGCCAAAAACTGCCCGGATAATTTGCATTTCGAAATTACGATAAATTCGTGTGTTGTCTTTCTGCAATTTGCTCGCTCGGCGCCGGGGTTATCGGCAAGGTTGAATCGAGCGGTTAAATTAGAATTCTATTACGGCGGGTAGAACCTATACTACTTACAAATGCACATGTAATTTAGATCAACAGAATCAAATGTAAACATGTATGTGGAAATTATTAAGATCGATCAAACTAATGCGAGCATGCTACGATGCTTATCGGCATAATATTGTAAAAGCACCCTTGCATGCCGCCTCATAATTTACAGGTGTAGAAGAATGTCTAACGTAGATGTAATATTTATAGAACACGAATACTATTTAAAGGTAAACTGTTGTTTGGAAGCGAGGAATTGTTTACTTCCGATATGTGTAGTTTGAGCAACAAATAATACTGGGCGCAGCCGCTCAGATTTCCACTTTCAGCTTGCTTCTGTTTCCTCCCAGGGACATACCACGACTCGGATTTCTTAAAACAACCCATTTTAACAGAAAACACACTCCTTGGCATTTTTAGATTGCACCATTAGCGTAGAAGTTTTAGCAATAATTACCTTTAAATATAAGGTAATTAAAGTAAGTACAGAAAAACCCATTGTGACAATTCAATACCAATTTTCATTATATGGTTATAAAAATATGTACTTCAAAACATACTATACTAACAGACTGTACTTCTGACATATGTGTGAGCCAAATATTCGTTAAATCGTGATAGAGAGACGAAGGAGCTAACCAAAATTACAAATTTTATAAAATACTTAATTTTGTAAGCAGTTTTTAATGTACAAGATGATGTAACAATATGTTTCAAAATAAAGTTATTTTCCTGACTCCTTTATATCATTTGTTTTCTATCTCTTAATAAATAGTGCAGTTCTGGACTTCACTGTAATTCCCCTATCCGGCTTACCACCCATGGAGTTCTAATGACTAAACTTCAAAAGGGTGAGACCGAAACCGCTGCAGCGAGGATGCAATACCAATGCTGGTATTCAATCATGCCCAACTCTTTACAATTACAATCTAAAACACTATCAAATAGAATCGTCAATCACATTTTACAACTTTACCACATAAAAAGTTTTTTTTAATTTCCTCATTCTAGCCGTTACTCTGTAGATATAAAAAGGTGGTAACAGGTAACAGCTGAAAAAACTATAAGATTTTATTACAACGTTTCTCAGTGTTCATAAGTTATATGTGTATACTCATATTTAAAAAATGATTTCCAGTTTTTGACACATTCCTTAAATTATGTAATTATTTAATTTAGCTGCGACTTCAACATTTTGCTATTATCTAAAATTTTGAGGTATAGCATACATGTTTTCTTCCATTTTATTTTAAATGTTTCAATGCTTCGAAAAGCACGTTAAGCCATCGGTACAGGTTATCAAAACAAGATCTATGACCGTTGTTAACCCTGGTTTTCTCTTCATACGGGGTTAAACTAGCCTTGTTCCCAATTTCACCCAAAATAGACACATCTAACTCATATATTTGAGTATAAACAGGCCAGTGACTTCATGTAATAGAAGAAGAAATGTAACTGTTAGTGCACAGATGTGTTTTATGCAGAGCTTTAACGTTAGAAATTGCCGGAAAACTATCAATACGTGGAGTAAAAAACAAAAAATAAGGGAGTCCGTTCTAAATAGATGATCACTTGGTAGTTGATATGTTGATATTGCACCAGAAGAGAAGTAAACATGAATCCAATGATTATGAAGAATTAAGAATGTTGCACCATATTAAATGTCATCGATATAATTATAAAATTGCAATTGTGTAAACAGTAAAAGCAAATGGCACAATCCAACGGTTGGAATTTTGCAGCATTTTTTTCCAAACCACAAGCCAGAAATGGAAGATCAGTTTATGAGCGATTTAAATCTCAACGGTTACCAAAAACTCTTAACTTTAGAAAAATGCTTTGATGGCAGAATTTTCCGCCTCGCTTCCGTGGCGGAAAAGTGGAAACGGAGTGCTCAAGTATTGCTATGGTATCATTTCAGCATAAACAAAAACTACACATTAATTCAAAAATATCTGTGAACACGTAATGGTTTGATTAAAAAACTGAATATATTTTTGTACGTATTTAATATTGAACTGTTAGTGGCTGTTTATGTATTTTTGTAAATGTAAACCTAATAATTGATGTAGAGACCAAACCTATGAGTTAAGAGAACCTTACGTTCTTGGAAGAAAAATCCTGAAATCGATCATTTTTAACTCGCTGAGCTGTGCTAAGTAGGGTTGTGGAATGTGTTTATAAAAAACCATAACAGTATATTTGAGAAAAACAAGGTTCTTGCTAAAGTGACCATTTCAACACATCTTTGAGCCTCGGTCTTATCAAGAGTCCACTCCAATTGCTTTACACATCATGCATTTCGGTTTCAAGCTAAATAGACGGTGCAATTTGGATTGCAAATATAAAATGCAAGGTTTAACCATGAAACTGGTATGTTTAAAGGTGTCCTTATGTAAGATGCCAGATCCTGGACGCTGTTTCAGTCGAATTCTGCAAGTGACTTGAAGATACCGAATATTACCCAATTTTCGAAGATTCTCATGTTAAACATATGTTGTATAAAAGGATATTCAAACGCAGAATTCGTAAACTTGAAAGCCTCTTTAGTGCAGTTCTTCATGAAGTAACTGATACTGGATATTACCAACTTTTTCCAGGTTCTAAAAGATTTGTTTAGTACAATTCTTCAAGTAACTCAAAAAGACAGAATACTACCAACTTCACGACCTTCCAAAATTCGTTTGTTAAAAATATATTGTATTCAAGGCAGTAGCGGCTGCTTTTTAGGGGCTCAGAGGCTCTAGGGTCCCAGCCGTCAACAGTCTATATGTGATTTGAAAAGGGTAACTATTCTATAATTGAAAATATATTGTATCATTTATCCTACACCACACAAATATTTAACAACTGCTAAATACGTAGTTCAACAGCCAAGCTGTCATCATCAGTAGCTACGAAAAACTTACACAGCAAAATGGCAAGGATATGTTCTTGACCAAATCACAAACGGAAGTGGGCGATCCCGAGCATTTTACAACTATTTATACTGTCTGGCCCGGAGGGAGTGGCCGAGGGCCAATTAACATGGCCGACGGTCAATATAACTTGAATAAATCATACAAGATGGAGAACGGCATAGGTTCACCATCTTTGGTCAAAAATGTATTATCTCGGTTCTTAAAAATGGCCAAGCCTTCAAAAGAATTTAGTTGCTCTGTTGAAGTTAACGCCTTTACAATTTTTAGGTCATAATTTTTTATACTATGACCCGTTTCGTAAATATGTTGGGCACTACTCGATTTTTCGAATCTGTTGAATCTAAAATGAGCTAAATGCTCTCTAAACCTAATACCAAAATTACGACGTGTTTGCTCAATATATTTATAATCACAATGGGAACAGTTAATTTCGTAAATTCCAGATCTCTCTAGGCGGAATATTACCAACATCTAAACTTTCGACAATTCTGTTCAAGGTTGCCGAGACGCAGGATTTTTGAAGCTTCTGAAAGATCTTTCAGTACAGTTTTTGAAGTAACTCAAAGCGACTCAATATTACCAACTTCTCTTCGAGCATTCTCGTACGTTAAAAATCTATTCTACTCAAATTTACCCACGAGCAATATTTCAGGTTCTGGAAGCTTTTCAGTAAGTCAAAGCGACTGCAAATTACCAATTTCTAAACATTCTATAATTCTCTTATATTAAAAGTCTAGTCTGTTCCATCAAGATTTTAGGTCCTAAAAGCGTTTCCAGCAGTTCTTCAAGCAACCCAAAGAGACTAAATATTAATAACTTCTTGACCTTCGAGAATTCGCTTATGTTAACAATCTATTGTATTGAAAGTTACCCAAACTCAAAATTTCTGGTCCTGAAAGATTTTTCAGTACAGTTGACCCTTGAAAATTTTCATAGGTTAAAATTATATTCTATTCGGGGTTACCCAAACCCTGGCCTCCACGACCTTAACTCATATATTACCAAATTCTCTACCAGAAATTCTCTTACGTTAAAAAATTATTCCATTCAGGGCTACCCAAAAGCAGAATTCCAGGTCCTGAAAGCTTTTCCAATACAGTTCTTCAAATAATTCAAACAGATTGAATATTGCCAACTTCATAGCCGTTAAGATTTCTCTTATGTTATTCTATTTGCGGTACTCAGATACAGATCCTAAAAGCTTCTTCAGTACAGTTCTTCAAGTAACTCGAAGAGACTGAATATTACCAACTCCTCGACTCTTGAGAATTTTCTTCTGTTAAAAATCTTATCTATTCAGGGTTACTCAAGAGTAGGATTCGAGATTCTAAAAAGCCTTTTCTATACTTCTTCATAAACTCAAAGGAAATTGAATATTGCTAATTCTGGAACTTCGAGAATTCTCTTATGTTAAAAATTCTATTCTCTTCAAGGTTACACAATCGCAAGATCTCAGATTGTCAAACCTTCTCAGCACAGTTCTTCAAGTACACAACAGTGAATATTGCTAACTCTGAACTTCAAGGATTCTCTCATGTTAAAAATCTAATGTACTGAAAGCTTTTTCAGTAGAGTTCCTCAAGTAACTCAAAGTGATTGAATATTCTCAACTCCTCTATCTTTAAGAATTCTTGTACCTGGAAAGTCTATTCTATTCAAGGTTACCCAGACGGAGAATTAGAGATCCTGACAGCTTTTTCTGTACAATTATTCAAGTAACTTAAAGTGACTATATATTATCAACTTCTCGAACTTCGAGAATTCTCTTATGTTAACACCCTATTCTATTTAAGGTAGCCCAAACGTAAAACCTCAGGTTCTGAAAGCTTTTTCAGTGCAGTTCAAATAACTCAAACAGACTGAATATTACCAACTTCTCGACAGTTAAGAATTCTCTTATGTTAAAAGTCTAGTCTACTGAAGACACCTAGGTGCAGAATTGAATGTCCTGAACGCTTTTCCAATACAGTTCTTCAATTGACTCAAAGAGATTGAATATTACCAACTTCTCGACCTTCGAGAATCGTTTTATGTTAAAAATATCTTCTATTCGGGTTACATAAATGCAAGATTCAAGATCCTGAAAGATTTTTCTGTACAATTCTTCAAGTAAATCCAGCTTTGGCAATTCTATTGTGTTCAAGGTCTAGTCTTCTCAAGTAACTCACACGCAAGATCAGAGGCCCTGAACGCCTTTTCAGTATAATTCTTCAAGTAACTCGATTAGATAGATTATTGTCAACTTCTAGACCTTTGAGAATTCTATTATGTTAAAAGCATATTCTATTCAAGGTTAGCCAGATGCAAGATTAAAGATCCTGAAAGCTTTTTCTGTGCAATTATTAAAGTAGCGCATTAAATATTACCAACTTGAACTTCGAGAATTCTCTTTGTTAAAACGCAATTCTATTCAAGATTGCCCAAACGCAAGACCTCAGATTGTGAAAGGTTTTTCGGCACGGTTCCTCAAGTAACTTAAAGGGATTGAATATTACCAACTTCTCGACCGTTGAGAATTTTGTTATGTTAAAAGACTATTCTATTCAAGGTTACCCAGATGCAGGATTCAATATTCTGAAAGTTTTTTTCTGTGAAATTTTTCAAGTACCTCAAATACACTGAATATTACCAACTGCTCCACCTATGAGAATTCTCTTATGTTAAAAGCATATTCTATTCAAGGTTAGCCAGATGAAGGATTAGATATCCTGAAAGCTTTTTCTGTGCAATTCTTCAAGTAACGCAGTGACAGTAAATATTACCAACTTTTTGAACTTCGACAATACTTATTGTTAAAAATCTATTCTATTCAAGGTTGCCCAAACGCAAGACCTCAGATTACGAAAGCTTTTTCGGTACGGTTCTTAAAGTAATTCCACGGGTTCAAATATTACCCACTTCCTGACCGTTGAAAATTCTGTTATGTTAAAAGTCTCTTCTATTCAAGGTTAGCCATATGCATGATTAGAGATGCTAAAACTCTTTCTGTGCAACTCCTCAATTAACGCCAAGACACTAAATATTATCAACTTCCTGAGCTTCGAGATTCCTCTTTCTTAAAATTATATTCTATTCAAAGTTGCCCAAACGCAAACCTCAGATTGTAAAAGCTTTTTTGGTACGGTTTCTCTAGTAACTCAAAGGGATTGAATATTAGCAACTTCTCCGCCATTGAGAATTCTGTTATATTAAAGGTCTATTCTATTTAAGGTTAGCCAGATGCAGGATTAAAGGTCCTAAAGCTCTTTCTGTGCAATTCTTCAAGTAACGCAAAGATACTAACTGAAAGTTTTTTCTATAAAATTACCTGGAAGACATTGAATATTACCAACTTCTCGACCTTTGAGAATTCTCTAATGTTCATGGCATATTCTATTCAACCATATGCAGGATTCGAGATCCTGAAAGCTTTTTGTGTATATATCTTCAAGTAACGCAATGACGCTAAATATTACCAACTCCTTAAACTTTGAGAATAATCTTATGTTAACACTTTATTGTATTCAAGGCTACCCAAACGCAACACCTCATATTGTGAACACTTGTTTGCTACTGTTCCTAAAGTAACGCAAAGGGATTGAATATTACCAACTTCTCGACGGTTGAGAATTCTTTTATGTTAAAAGCTTAGTCTATTCAAGGTTACTTTCTTCAAGTAATTCGAAGACATTGACCATTACCAACGTCTGGAACTTCGATAAACTTCTTATGTTAAAACTCTATTCTTTTCAAGGTTACTCAAGACCTCAGATGGTGAAAGCTTTTCAGTACAGTTCGTCGAGTAACTCAAAGAGATTGAATATTCTAACTTCTCCGTTGAGAATACCCGTATGGTACAATTCTAGTCTATTCAAGGTTACCCAGATGCAGGATTCCAAATCCTGAGTTTTTTCCCAGTGCAATTCTTCAAGTACACCAAAGAGAGTAAATGGTGCTAATTCCTCGATGGTTCAGAATTCTCTTATGTTAAAACTCGATTCTATTCAGGTTAACACAAACGCAAGATCTCAGATCCTGGAAGCTTTTTCAGTACAGTTTCTCAAGTAACTTAAATGGATTGAACGTTACCAACATTTCGACCATTAAGAATTCTCTTATGTTTTAAGTCTAGTTTACCCAAGCTACCCAGACGTTAATAGTAATAATGTATGACCAACTTAGCCAAATTTGAAGGAAACCAACGTACAGAATGAGAAAGATCCGGAACACAGCATGAAATTGGGGATGTTCCGGAACATCGAGTGGTCTAGCCTTAGTCTTTTAATTACATATTAAGTATTTGTCTTCTTTTTTAGCGTTAGTGGTATAGTATCCATTAAAAATTCTCTTTAAGATCCATTCGCTAACCCCAGAATGTCTTACATAATTTCTAGAGATATTTAAGAGTGAGCGGAAATGACAAGTAAATTGGTCCTAAAAACATGCAGAGCTGGAAATAAGCGACTAAAAAAGTTACGAGCTGTCTGTAAACGTATCAGCGGTATATTTTACCCTATTAATATTTTAAGCAGAGGCGTTGCAGTATGGGAATACATTGTCACTTATATATGTTGCAGTCACTTCCGCTCGTTTTTAATAACTTGCGCCAAAGCTTTAGAAAATTCCGCTCGCACGAAGCGCTAATCGGCGCTTTCGAAAAATTGTTAATTTATGCGGCAACCGCGTTATAAATTTTAATTAAAGGTAAATTTTTGTTCCCCTCTTTATTGTTCCAGATTTGTGTTTACTGATGTGCACCGGATAATATAACCAATAATAGAAACTGCCGCGGGACATGCTCCTGTGTTCGCAGCTTTAATCGCTGTTAACATTTGCGAAATCGTTACATTAGCGCTGGAATTATGCCGCAAAAATTTACACCAACGTTAAATAATCGAAACGTATTTCCGTCATTAAGCCGCCGACATACTAATTACGTAGTGCGAACAAAAATTATCGAACCGCGTACTTAAACTACTCTCCCTTTTGTGCGGCAAACTCATTAATTAATCTATGTGAGAACAATTTTATCCTCTCCTGTTTTAAAAAACCCACGATAATCACGTCGGAGCTTTACTTGTCAAATCTGTTGTGCTTTGAAATATTCAAAAGGGCTTTTTAGTAAAGCCTATCGATTTTATTTTCCGTAAACAGGGCATAGTGCGTTTAATATTCCCAGGTTTCGCCCAGCCGGGATCTTAGTATTTAAAACAGAGGAACTAATAACCTTAATGTCAAAACGTCAGCGCCGCTTTGCTCTGTTAAGCCGCCCCGAAACCCGAGAGGAATTTTGTTTTCGACAGCTGCATACTCGACCTTATATTTCGTTTAAACAAACCAATTGATTTGATTCGATTTATTTTATTTTATTAGATACCTTCTTCGACGAATTTACACTTTTATACCTTTGAACAAAAGAAAACATACGCGATTTGAATAAGTATTAAGCTCATCGCTTTGTTTACATTTCTATCCAGCGCGCGCTTTTAACTCATGGCACTGAGATGTTACGAAAATATACATTGAATGTTTGATGCTTCGTCAATTTATGCTATGCAAAAGGTGTTATAAAAATTGTACCAGAATTAATTCCACGAAATTTAAGAGTAACATTTGAAGGACAGTACAGTAGTAGTGTAGCTCACTGGTAGCGGTTCTGGTTCGATCACCACTGTTTATACACCAAATGAAATACAAACTTAATGATTACGTTATCAAATTTTTATCCGACGTTTCGTCTTCGAGAAACGATCATCAACTTCATTTTATTAAATACGCTTCTGATTTTCTGATACCAAATTTTTGAAGCCCTGTTTATTGCCAATTCAACAATGTTCAATTACGTTTTGAGTCCTTTTTGACCATCATCAGACAATTTTTGGATACGGACCTGTGTCCTAGAGCATTTCATACGTTGTTTCAGGGTTTGTAATTTAAAAAAAGAGGTAATGAGCCTCACTGAATGTTTTTTATTTCTAATTTAAATTATTGTTTATAAGTAGGGAAAATAGTGAATAAATTAATTACTAACTATTGACAATTATTTATATTCCAAAATAAAAACATTTAGTGCGGCTCATTACTTCTTTTTTAAATTACAAAAGCTAAAACAACGTATGAACTGCTTTAGAAGACAGGTCCGTAATCAAAATTTTCCTGATGGTGCTCTGCAAAGACTCGAAACGTAATTAAACCATAATGTGTGGTACATTATTGAATTGAAAATAATAAGGCCTTCACAAATTTGGCATCAGAAAATTAGAACCGTATTTAAAAAAATTAAGTTGATGGCGGTTAGTCGAAGACGAAACGTCGGATAAAAAATTGGTAACGTAATATTTGAGTCCATTAAAAGTTTTTGTCAGTTTCGCTCTAACGTTAATATTAACGTCAGAAAAAAATAGCATAGAAAATCCACAAATTCGGTTTTTTTTTAGATAATTCAAAAAGGACAAATCATATCAATGGTTTCTAGGCGTCACTTTATTTGTCTTTTAATTGCCCAACTTTCTTCTAATTTAACCAAATTTGTATCTCTTACAATTACCGAAATCCTCATACTTTCCCTCCTTATGTAACACACTGTAAACAGTTGTTCTCTGAATGTCATTTTTTGGCAGTGGTCTATTATGATATGTGTTTCGGACTTTTTCCACTGTCTAGGGTGTAAATCACACAACGTTTCGGGAGTTTTGATCTACTGCCGCCTTCAGGTGTTCCTGGTTAGTCCTGAGAAGGACTGATATTATTTGTTTTTCTATGTAAATTTGTGCCTCCCCCGGGGTTTGAACCCGGGACCGCTGTAAACAGTGTCCGCCAAAAAGTCGGCATAATATGGAAATTTTTTTGATTTTTACTTATTTAGAAAATGGAGTTTTTCATAATTGTCAAAATCCAAAAAGTGCTATTTTTCGAAAACTAAGTAATATTTTAATGAGATTTTTTTAGAGTGTGTTATTTTTAGGTAACTGAACAATCCCAAAGCTAGAAAACCCTTACTTTTTTTAACTTTAGCTAAAAATAAAATTTTCAATTTTCTAAATATTTTTCAAAATTTTATAATCCAAGACTTAATATTAAAGTTCCGATTTTTTTATGTGAACACCTTAAAGATTTATAATTCGGAAAAATAATATAAAATTTTAATTACTTTTTTAGATTTTTTATTATTTCCCGAAAAGTAGTACGTTTGCATAAGTTTTACGTTTTTTATGCAAGGCGCTTTTTATGAGAAATATTTTTCAATTCTAATTAACATGTATTTAAAGGGCTTCCAGAAACTGTAATCTAGCCCTGTTAATGAATTACTGTAACAAAAATTCTGTAAATGTTCTTTTACAGTTGTCTAAATGAGGAAATTTTTCTTTATCTAATTTACATATTCTAAAAAATCTCTTGTTCTTAAACCAAGATTTTGAGAAAATCAATGGAATTAATTAATATACACCGTATATTTAGAATTGAGTTTTAAAAAATTCTCAAGAGTAAACTACCATTATTAGAAGAGATAACAAAAAAGGTATTAAAGAAAGTTGTTTAGAATTAAGAGTAATGTCAGACTTTCAATTTTCAGAGAAATCGGCGTACTTCGATTATTAATATTTTTTTTAGATTTTTTTATACCAACATACTTTGTATCGTGGCTGTAGGAGACACTGTTACTGGTTCACAAACTAAGATGTTAAAAAAAAACAATATAGTGCCTCCTACGGCCACGATAAAAGGTATGTTGGTATAAAAATCCAAAAATAAAAAAAAAAATAAAGTGGGCTGATTTGTCTGAAAATTGAGCGTCTGACATTACTCTCAATTCTAAACAACTGTCTTTAATACTTTTTTTGTTATCTCTTCTAATAATGGTAGTTTACTCTTGACAATTTGTTAAATCTCAATTCTAAAAACACCCTGTATATTAATTAATTTGATTGATTTTCTCAAAATCTTAGTTTGAGAACAAGCAGGAGCGATTTCGAGAATATTTGCATCTAACTAAAAAAAAATTGTCATTTATACCTTATGTGAACTCAATCCGCGGAAATACTGTATATCGAGGTGTATACAGTTTCTAATTCTTGGGGAGGTCATGGGTTCGATTCCCGCGACCGTCTGCTCTGATTCAAGTTTTAGTGGCTTTTCCTGAGTCAACAGAGTACTTTCTCTGAGGCAAATGCTGGGGCAGTATTTTTCCACCTTTCCTGGCCTATCTCCACCCTTCCTTTCTCTCACCCATCGTATAACTCTTGTTCTTGGCTGAAGAGAGACGCAAGATCCCTTTAGCAGCCCACCCCCAGTTGGGGGAATTGAAATTACCTTGAACCCTTTTTTTTCTCCTTTCCGTTGCTCGCATTTTACTTTCGAGTCTGGATTGGATAATCTTCGCTGGTTCATGGCATCTTCTATTTCTGTCTGCCTGCCTCTCCTCCTCCTTCTTCGATTAGGTGCCTATGTCCAAGCTTTCTTGGGTAATCTCTCCTATTCTATACGCCGTAGGTGTCCATACCAAAATAGTTTTATTTTGGTTATAATGTCTAGGATCTATGCAGCTATTTAATTTCTTTATCTAATTACCTCATTCGTAATGTGTTCCAGTAGCGAAACCCCTCAACTTCTTCGCGAGAAATCCATTTCCATATAATAATTCACATCCGTACGTAGTAATACTTTCCACCACAGATGTATCTTCTTTTTGGTGTTTTTCCTGATGTGTTTGTTCCATAGTACACTATGTAATCATCTTACAGCGATTTTTCCCATTCCTATTTTCTTTCTTATTTCTATTTCTATTTATCCTCTTGATGATATTGTCACTCCAAAATATTTATATATTTTACATATTTTTATGATTCCTGACTCTATTTTTAGGTCTTTTCCTTCATTTCCTATGACCATGTACATCGTTTTTCCGTATTCACCTTTATACCCCACAATTCGTAATGTTCTTCTAGTTTTCTCAGCATGTATTTTATATCATATCTGTCTTTTCTTACTACTATAGGGTTATCTCCAAAATGTAGAGTATGTAAGAGTATATAAAGTGGCAGTATCCAGCGGAATGTCCATGTCTTCACATTTTTTCCTCCATCCTTTCCATTCTTCAAACCAATAGATTTTAAACTTTTTTGATATCCTATTCCCTATTCGATAGCTTTTTATGAGGTACCATGTCATTCGCTTTTCGTAGATCTATTAAAGCTGTATAGGCAGTTCGTCTCCGTATTCTTTACTCTTTTCCATAAGCTGTAGTAAACAAAATAAATTATCCACAAAGAACCTTCCCTCCCAGAATCTACTTTATTTCTCCATCTCGCCTATCTCTCGTTCGTTCTATTCTATTTTTTTATTTTTCTATAAAGCTTGCCTATCGAACTGGTGACAGTAATTCCCCTATAATTACCACATACTCGCATATCGCCTTTCTTAAATATAGACGATATTTCGGCAACGTAACCCAAGTTCAGTTGCATAATTAATGAAGAACTTAAGTGATCGTTCTTCTTCTTCTTCTTTCTTAGCGTTTCATTGTCCATTTTTGAACATACGCCTCTTCCATGGATTTCCATGTCTCTGTTTTGGGCACGTTGGTTCCAGTTAAGTCCAGCTATTATTTTCAGGTCGTCGGCCCATCTCATCGGTAGTCTTCCTACGGGACATTTGTACATATAAGACCTCCAGTGAAGTATGAGTTGGTTCCAGCGGTTAATATTTCTTTTGCCAGATGTCCCACGTGTTTCCATTTTAGGTTTGCAGCTTTTTGAGCGATATCTACTATTTTAGTTTCTTTTTTTACCCATTCGTTGGTGTTTCTATTTCGCAATGAAAGTCCCAACATAGCTCTTTCCATTGTCACTCTAAGTTTTTCCATATTGGCGGGTATCATCGTCCAATTTTCGGCGCCATAATTCAAAACAGGGATTATACAGGTATTAAATACTTTACTTCTTAATCTTAATGCTATTTTCTTGTTTGTGAGGATGTATTTTATTTTTCCAAATGCTGCCCACGATTGTTTTATTATTCTTTTTACCTCGACCTATTGATTTTCCCTTCCAAGTATAAAAGATTGTCCTAAGTATATATGTTCACCCACTTTTTCTATTTCCATATTGTTTATTTTAATTTTCCGCTCTTCTGAGTACATTACTTTTGTTTTATTTTTTATTTATATATTATAGTTACTTTATTTGAAAAAAAAACTTTATTTTATGTTCAATCTTATAAACACTTCTGCAAATCGATAGCTAAAGGATGACTGTGAGTTATTTGTAACCATTTAGCAACTAAACAGGACGCTACGATATGCGTAATTATTAAAAAAAACAGATTTTTATGATTCTTTCAAAATTAAAAATACAAGATTTTGGTATGTAACAAATTAATAAGCATCCAATGGTTTTCTATTGTACAATTAAAATTTGAGAGAATGAGAGAAGTCTCATTTACTAACAAATTTAAGAAGTAATATAATATCCAAATATTAGAAATCTTAAGGAGTGTAAAAGCCAACAGCCTGGATTATTAGTTGTTTTAAACCGTTGGTGTGGAGGGGTTGGAGGTAGACAGTTGGATGTAGCAGAGATATACAGGAAAGTAAAGTGTTGGGCCCTTTACTGGGGATGAATGAAGGTTCATCAGTTGAAGTTAGCAGGGATCTGCAGGTGTAATATGAGTTGTAACCAAAGGGCTACGTCATAAATAATCCTCCGAAATAGAGTAGGAATACTCATGGAGTTTTCTGAGGTAGAATATTTGATGAACCGTCGAAGTGTAGTTAAGTTAAAATAAAGATATGTAAGTACTGCATTTAAAGTTTGAACATTAAAGGATTTTAAATTGATCAATTAAAATGCACCTAGCAACTTGATAGAATATGTAGTAATTATACCGGGTATAGAATACATAAACTACAGTACATAACCAAACGTGAGTTAAGTCAAACTGACTTGTAAAGGAATAAAGTTTATGCAATCTTATTTGCCAGTAAGTTTGAGAACAAATAACAGTACTTCAATTCCGATATACGGTCTATATACCAGCTGTTGACAAAAGTGTAGTCTGTAGCTTTTTTAATTTTTCAAATTTGGATTTTGATGGAGTATATAGGTACTTGTCGCGCTAATCATAAGCAACTTAATAATTTTTAACATATTTGTTTTAAATTTCATATTGTACAACTAAATACCTTTTTTGATGAAATTGCGAACAAAACAATTTGAAGTCGGCTTTATATATATCTGATATTAGTAACTAATATTAAAAGATCAATCCATTAGAATATATTTGCTTGTTGCTTCACTCACCCATAAATGAACAAAATAAATTAAAAAATATTTATATTTCGAAAGTATAGAGATTCCGAATTGGCAAAACAACAACAATAAACGCTCACGCGACTGCCGATCAAGTGAGAGGCGGTCCAACGTTGCTAACCCTGTTATACGGTGTTGCCCCTTGTCTAGTTCCTTCGGAATTTGGTAAGCTTTTCCCTGCTGGGTTTCCCAAACAATCAGTAGGGACGTGAAAGTGCTTCGAAGTATTATGATATACGTGAGCTGCTGCAAAGCTGTTGCTATAATATTAGTAGAATAACATCTTTGAACGTGAAAAATAAATCAAGAAGAAAAGTATTACATTAGTTTTCTGAAAAAAATAAGCGCCACTCATCCCTTAATAGTAATTCATTCAAAATATTCTCAAATGTAATAAAAGCTTGATTATACTGTATTTACCTTTAGATCAATTAATATATGTATTATATTTAATTATTAAATTTCAATATTATTTTAAAAACGTTGTCTTTTGCATTGCGAAGTTTACTTAATGCCTTTTTAGAATCACCGCCCTTTTGCATTAAAAAGGTAATACTAATGAGTTTTCTAAATCGTAATTTCAATAATACGAATATTATACAGTCTAAAACCTCTTTCGTCTTCACGTAAATATAAACCGAAGAATTTGTCATTTTAATACTAAACCTAAATAATATTTTATGGTTGATTTAGCTATTGGTGGTAATGACAACAGTACAACTACACAAGTATTGGGTCAACTTATTTTCTGTAACGGCAAATGAACTTAAAATAGCGTGTGTAAGTTAAATTTGCGCAATTAAATTTCAAATAAAATTTTTGTGGGAATAATTTAGTACAATTAAAATTTCTAAACAAAGTTTCGTAGGTGTATTTTTAACGCAGATATTCTAAAGGGAAGTTTTTTAGGGTATTTTTTTCAATACTGTTAATTGGAGTCGATTAAAGGCGTAAAGTAAAAGAAGAAATGCTAAAGGTAATAAAAGAAAATAAAGCAAGAGGCAATAAAGAAAGCTCTTAATATTGAAACAGTTGAGGATGGTCCCTTCTCCTCCTCCCGTTTTATCACGGCCCTATTAAGCTAGCCATATACGATACATATATATATATATAAAAGTTAGTAAAGCTACGTCAGCCACTTTGCATTGTCGCCGATTGGACTTGCTTCCTCTCCGATTGATTCCGCACTATCTACCGGTAATTTCACAAACTTTACTGCTGCAGCATGCTATCTATGACTTTTTTGTCTTCATGTGTTTAATGTAAAACCTGAAATTGTGAACGACTATTTATCCATTTTAATACTGGAACTGATCAAAATAATTAATAAAAACAGACTGAAGAATGTGTCTATGGTAAGTGTTGCAGGTGGGAGGGTGGAAAAGGACACTAAAAGTAGGGGCACCACTCAACCTTGAAGAAAGGCTTAAATTGGTGGAAGAAGAGAAACTAAAGATGGTAAAAGAAGAAACCCCTTGGGCTTGAAACAGTTGAAAATGGTACCTTCTCCCTCCGTCTTACGACTGTTTTATGGTGGCAAACGTGATACTTTCTTGTCCGAAAAGAATTTATCTTGACATTTCAGAAACATTTTAGGCACATCAATATCTCCAATACAGGGTGATTCTTAACTTATGCGCATAATTGCGAGGACTGATAGTTCGTGATGTGTAGTTATGGGTAATTAAAAAAAAGTGTAGTAAAAGTTCTTTATTAACGGAGATAACGAATTAATTATGTAGAGAGGTGTGAACTAGTAAAACATAAAATTATCGCATTTACCTTGAATTGTATCTGTCATCTTCCGTCACTAGCTGTCAAATTCGAGCTTCTTTTACTCGTAAAAGAAAACTATGGCACCTAACTTCACCAACGCAAAACTCCTGGGCATGGTATTAACTTACGGGGAAGTACACCAAAATTCAGTAGCTGCAGCTCGGCTTTATGCACAAAGGTTTATCATCCTGGACGAGAAACTTTTCTACGTGTTGTCCAGTACGTACGTGTGGTGCAGCATGGATTCGACGCGCTCAGATGTTAATCGAAAACGAAGAAAATCACTTCGAACAAATGTTGTGATATTCCAGTTTAAGTTACGTAATTAATTCGTTATCTCCGTTAAGAAAATACTTTTACTACACTTTTTTTTAATTACTCATCACTACATATCACGACCTATCATTCCTCGCCGTTATGCGTATAAGTCAAAAATCACCCAGTATATTTTCAATGTTAAACATAAGAACATTTTAATATTAGGGTAAAGTAGTAAGTGCATATGCTTGGACCATATCAGCGAGTAAGCTGTAAAAGGCAAATGATTGTAATCCTTCCCATCAATTATTCCCAAATTATCCGTAGCTATCTATAAAAACGCCTTCTTATTTTAACAAACTTAGAATTTCAAGTAAATATAAAAATAGGAAGTATAGGATCAAACTTTTATCTACTTTTAACATTAATTTTCAAAATTTTGTTATAATGGCTCTATTATGAACGGAAGACTTTTCCACGTCAACCAAATTATACTCGGCAAAAATGCAACAATCAAATTGCCTTCTGATATTGCCGCATACATAGTTGGGTTACCAGCAAAAATAATCAAACAGCTCTTGTGTACAAACCCAATCTACCAATGTATATTTGCTTTTGCTATCACAGAAATCTCCAAAGTACCACTTATTTATTTTGAAAAAAAAATCCGTATTGCTTGCATATTTGCATTGAAACTGTCGAAGACGGTCGAAATGTATTCCACCTTCATAACAAATGAGAATATGAAATTTCAAAAATTGTATTTGCCATGCAATCCAAATTTAGAGTATACATCAAAACTACACTCTGAGAAAAATGTTTTACTGTAATAACTCAGTCCACAATGCTTGTTGTTATGGCTCAGATCAGGAAGAATTAAAATTTCTATATCAAGTGGTGACTTAAATCTTGAATCTTAAATTATTGGCTCCCATAATTATTGCAGAGCTAAAGTGTAACTAACCTTTTGTAAAAAAATACTGCATCGATACATACTATTGTTCAAAATTTTCCGGAAGTAGAAAATAAAAAAATTAAATTATTAAAAAAAAGAATAAACGTTTAATTTTGTTGTTGCTGTTTAACGTTTCCAACCAATGCTAAATTCTGTTCTCGTTAAAACTAAACTTAAAGTACCTCCGGCGTGTTACTGAAAGATCACATGTATGTTATTCAGTTGAACTATAAAGCTGTCTTTTAAAGTTTCTAAAATATTGTCGAGGAACCCGAAGCGCTGTATATTTCTTTCCCAGTGAATAATAGAATAGTGTCCTTATACTCCATACTTACAACAGGCAGTGATAGTTAATCTCACTTAAGTTAAAGTATTTGAACGAAAATATAGATCGACTGCTTCTAACATCAACCGTTAAACTACTATGCGGGGTCTTGTTGAGACCCCAAAGACAGTTTTTACGTTTCATTCGTTTAATATTTTTTTCTGAATTATTTCCGTCTATGTAAATTTTCTTTACTTGCCTATTAACAAAATTTTGACCTCACTCAGCAATTCTACTTTTTTTTAGGAAAGTACAAAATTAGTAGCTGGAGTCTTACTCAAACTCCACGTGGTCGTTTAGGAAACCATACCCATTAGCGACGATAGCTGATTTAACGGCCGTTAAATTAGTTGATTAACAGTTTAGCCGCCGGTATACAATGTGTTCTGTGAATATTAGCAAACCCGGTGCACTATTGTTGAGAAAAGTTAAAAACTTACTTTCGGTAGGTACACCAATTTGTTTCTTTTTAGATAGGTAAATATTTTGACACTTCTTTTTATATTTAGATATTAGAAAAATGTCCACTTATGAGAGGAATCGCTCTCTTGCACATGTAGAATAACAAAAATTCATCTACTAAATATATACGGTTTCATAAAAGTAAGCCGATATTTCTGAAATTTTGCATGGTTCCATAATTGTACATTTTTTTAAATAATATTTTGACATACACTGAAAGAAAAAAAGTGGGACAACTAACTTTTTAAATTATCTTAAAAAATAAATGGATAATGTGCCTTGGAATGCTTATTTGATACTCTAATTTAACAAAATACACTAGTTCTAGTCTTCATTTTGATATTTAATATAAAATCCCTTAAAATTTTAACAAAAATGAGAACATCATCTAGCCGGCGTATGTGCATATTTTTTAAGTTATTGTTTTCGTTGTTTTTTCGTGTTGTATATATCAGTTTATGTCAAATGCATGAATATTAATCTTCTATGTTATGTCTAATTTGGTTAATATTACTTTTTGAGTATTTGTTGAATTGAACACGTTTAGTTATTGACATTTGCTGTTAATATTGATTAAAATCTTGAATTTGTTGTTTTTACTTCCCTCGTCTAAAAGACGAAGGAACAATACTTAGTTCGTTTTTTAGACAACATCACCTTACGAAGTTCCTTCAGATCTTCATGTTTCAGGGTCTTTAGATGACGAAAAACAAGTTCCCTCAATTCGGTCTGTCTGTCTCTCTGCCTATTGGCGATATAACTCAAAAACTGTTTGTTGCAAGATGACAATATTTTGTATGCAGATTATATGTCTACCTGGCATAAAACCAAGAAAATGTCGGTCAAATATATACACGGTCAGCACCTTAAAAAAATTTACTTTTGTTTACTTTTGCGTTAACTGAAAAATAGATAAAAGTAATAATTTGCATATAGGTTACGCTTTACACGTGGCGAAAATAGGACCATACAGATGCAGAATAATGTCGCAAAAGAGTTACGCTTTAACAATAAAGCCGCGTTTCGCACACGTACAAGTGAGGCTGCATACCCAGTGTAACATCGACGCGGTTATAATCGCATCCGTATGTGATGTAGATCGAATCCCACCATCGGTAGTTTTTTCAAATTGATAATTGATGTAATTGGCGTTTTATTGTATCAATATTATTGGGCTTGTTACGATATCTTAGCCCTATTTACCTTAAATTTTGCAATCACTTGCGTGGGACATAGATGAATGACATGAAGTATTTACTTTTAATGGTTTTGTTTTTGTTCGCAAGTAAATTAATCTTTAAATTTGTTTTTAGTGATTACAAATGACAATATTCACGTATAACCAATCAGCCTAATATAATATTATGAAAAGTAAAGCTCATACAAATGATTTGCAAGCACAGTATATACTGTGTATACGAATATTCGTATCGCGGTGTAAATCAGTGATCGGAAAATCTCGCGGAAAACAAAAGAGCAATGTGCAAAAAAAATCGTATTTTATATAACAATAAAGCAATAGAGATTATTCTTTCACTCAAAATGTTTTCATTCTTTTCTATACATTTCTTACGCTAAAAGTATGCCTTCATAAGCAATAGTTTTCAAAATACCTCGATGCTAAAATTTATACCGCGCATTCCCGGTACGCTTTGCTTAAACAACTGCTGTAGAATATGTTAAACATAATTTCGAGTTTAATTTGAATATACAAAGAATAAGCTTTTCACTAGCCAAAAAATCAGTGAGAAAAATGAAAAAAATAAGCTTACAAATGTGACGTGCACATACAATACATCAATTTTTACTAATAAAAAAAATCTGAAAATATTTTTTCTGCTTTTTTGCAATTGCAAAAAGGATGGAGCCCTCCACATTTAGATTCGCAAGGTCATTCCAGATAGTGTACATATTTTTTTGAAAACCATATCTTCGAGTGCACACCCTATGATCGAATTTATGGTTTCAGATTCCTGACTAAAACTCGGTAAACAGCATTCGTGCGGTTTAGTTGAACTTCAATAAATAGCGTTTATATTCGAAGAAATGTCCTTTCCATGCCGATTCTTCTGCCCGCTTTGCAATTTGTTGTATTTTCTAATTGATTTAATTTGAATTACCGAGTGGTTCCTTTATTGTTTCAGGATTATTAGGAACGTTAAGATATTTTTACCCCTAGTTGCCTTAGATTTTTCAAATTATTTTGTGTCACAACTTCCACTTCTTTTATTTGCAAAAGATAAAAGTAATAATTTGCACAAGGTTCAGGCTTTATCTTTGGCGAAAATGAGACCTAACAGATAAAGGGTGAACATCAGAAATGGGACAGAATAATATTGTATCTTTATAACGCAGCAGAAACTCGTCGAATTCGAGCACGCCTGTGGCTTAATTATTCTAGCGGTGGACCAGAAACTCCCGTCGAAATATTCGTCTGGGAGCGCGGAGTTCAAATCCCAGCGGACTACATTTTTTACTTCCCTCGTCTGAAAGACGAAGGAAGTATTGTAATCACGAAAAAATTACCTTCCCAGATTTTTCAGATCTTTACGTTTCAAGGTCCCTAGATGACAAAAAACAAATTTTCTCAATTCCGACTGTCTCTCTGTCTGTCTGTCGGTCTGTCTGTCTGTCCGTCTGTCTGTCTGCCTGTTGGAGGTGTAACTCAAAAAATATCTCTTAGGGGAAGATGATATTTTGCATACCTATTATGTATCTACCTGGCATGGAACCGAGACAATTTCAGACAAATATATACAGGGTGAGCACCTTAAAATATTAAAATTTTGTTAATTTGTGTTTGAACTGAGAAATACATATAAGTAATAATTTGTACATAGCGTAGGCTTTATCCTTGACAAAAATGGGACCCAACAGATAAAGGATAAATGTTCTACAAGTCAAAAAGGTGCAAAGAATAAGTGCGCGAGCCGCATAAATGCAGATAAATCGCCAAACCTTCAATACACGGGAAACTCATATTTGCGCGAGGCCATAAATTCAAACATAGGATGTGAATTCGAAGATATAGTTAAAAATATGTACACTATCTGGAATTACCTTGTGGATATAAATTTTTTTAGATTGCAAAAACCCAGAAAAGGTATTTTCCGAATATTTTTATTACTAAAAATTGATGGATTTTATGCATATATCGCATTTACAGGCTTAGTTTTGAATATTTGTCAATTATTTTTAAACTAGTGAAAAGCGTATTATTTCTAGATTTAGATGATATCAAATTAATCTCAAAATGATTTTTAACAAATGCTACAGAAATTGTTTAAACAAAGCGTACGGGGAATGTCTTGCGTAAATTTCAGCATGGACGTATCGTAAAACTTGCACATAAATATATACATTCTACGTATGAAATGATGAAAAAAAAATGAAGAAATTTTTAGTGAAATAATTATCTGAATTGATTCATTGATGTAAAAGATATAATTAATTTTCAATTGCCTGATTTGGTTGAAACGCACCTCGCTTAGGCACGAAACTTAATACATGCCCGACATGAAGGTTAAGCCAGTTGCAACGCAACCATATGAAAAGGGCTCCGTAGGCTAGCAAGAAAGTTCAAATCCCGTCGGCAACTACTGTTTTTATTTGAAAATGAATGTAATTCGCATTCAAGGGCATTCTTTTATTGTTTCCGTATTATTTAGAACTTGAAAACATATTTATACCTAGTTATTTAGTGTCACAATGTCCACTTGAGAGGGAAGTTCTTTTACAGATTTTTTTATTTGCAAATTGATCTAATTCGCGCGACGGAAGTTTCGTGTGAACCCCTTTATAGCTTCTTTATGTTTTACTGTTACTGCAATACTGTATAAAATTAATAATCTACTACTAGTGTCTCAGACTGTTTAAAGAAATGAACTATTAAGTGTCCCATTTTTGTGTCTTTCAGTGTATTTATTTAGAACAGAAAATGTGCTTTACTCAAAGAAAACATGTTTTCTATCTACCCGGAAGGTCTGATAAAGACCAACCAACAATTGTGTATTAATATTTTCTATCTGTTTCAAAACTCTCCAAAGAATAACGCGACGTAATGCTTTAGCACTAATTTATACACGCCCTATATAATTCCTATATGGTGTAAAATCAAACCTTAGTCAAAAATTAGCAAAATCTATTCAAAATCTTATTGAGGTCCTACAAGGTCCCCACGCGGTGCTTTATGGAAATTTTCAGGCGTGGTAGTTTAGAGGTTGAAGATCTTGTACAAGCAACGTGGTTTGTCATTTCAGTTCTTTGCTAAAAGCAAACTAGCTTTTGTTCCGAAGGAAGAAGAAGAAATTGACATTTCACCTAACCGCAATTAAGTTCAAACCTTAAATATACTATGTATTCTAAAGACACGTTAAATAGAAAATAGCGGCGTTATTATATAAGTAAAATACTTTTTTGACACTGGTAAAGGTAAATGCATAAACCCCAATTTGACGTTTTTCCACCCATGAAATTACAATCGCATTTAAATAAAAGCAAACACGTCGGGCAAAGTGAATACATTTCACTGGAAATGAACCCTGTTCCAAAACTGTGTTTACTGCCGGTCGTGCAATATTTAACTAAGCAAATATTGAGTCCAGAATTAATACCAGTTTAAATATGAATAAAAATATATCAGGACTCGGATCAGCAAGTACCTCCCATCCGTTATTCAGAGCGAAGGAGTCAGATACGCTATGCCTCTTCAAACGTGTTTATTTATGTATTTCTGCGTAATTTGGCGACAACATTGATGTTAACTAAAGCTCGTCTTGACAGAATCGGCGATTATAAATTCATAGTGTTATTTCGTACAATCTTACACAACGTTCTACAAAGCAACCGTTTGCAAAGCTCAAATAAATGTAATGTGAGCACACTCATTTGCCGTACATACAAAATTCCAGGCTCATAAGGGCATTTTGTGTTTTGATATGGTATTGGCATAGTCTACAGGCTTCTTAAACTACAACACTGAAGTTTTAAAATATTAAAATAATAGATAGTCGCTGCACCGACTCAAGCGAGAGATATTCAGATAGGGCGTTGAGTCGTGCACGGAACCCTTTCATGAATGCTCCAGCACTATTCAACATTAGTTGAGCTTGTGACAGAAATAAAATGTTTTCCCAAACAGTGAAAAACTATTAGCACCGCGAGCTCAGCTTAAGAATTTACGGTGCATTTACCAGCAATTTTTCAAGAAATATTTGAGCAATATTGTTTGGCGAGTAGATGGGGGTGGTGTGTCTGTTTGCCACACGAAGGGTTTGCGGTTCAAATCCCCCAATTCGACTACTCCTATTCAAATATAGCGTAACTATCCCGCACCGAAAGGTACCGTTCTCAAATGTAAATGCTGGCTAGCACCCTGCAGCTCCTTCTGTCAGTTATTTCATACCCTTCCAAATCGCCGCCCTTCCTTAAATCGCGGCTTGGCTGACGATGGGTCCTGACAACTTGATACAGCAGATTAAATAATTTTGATTTGGTATGTAGATGCAAAGAGCAGCGATGCTTGACTACAGGTTTGAAAATTGAATTAAAAAGCTTATCGATTCCTTGTTAATGATGTCATCAATTTTCGGATTCTATTAATTTAAGGAAGCTAGTCGGCGTTGTAGGAGTCCTTTAGTTAGAGTCAATACAAAACACTTTATAAAAACAATACTAAACTACATTACACAGTTTTTAGAGTAACCGGTATTTCTTAAAAGCCCCTGCTGATTGCATTATTCCGTATCGGAAATAATCGGACTGTGTCGAGTCGGATCGGCTTAGATCGCAGAAGACTGGAATGAGTCGAGTAGGATCGGGATAGAAACGAATTTCTCGCATTGAATATTAAGACTTTGAAATTATTTTAAGAACGAACTACATCTAGTCGTCTCAAAACCGCCGAGCTATTTCGTTTTATGAAGGTATTTTAATCGCCTGTTAGAATACCCAATACGTTAATTATTAGCGACCAGGAACATCTAAATGAGCATGGCATTCAGTTAAATTTAAAAATATAAAATGTTCAACTGTATTTTAATAAAAATAAAAGCGCCTGCGACAAGTTGCCACTCTTTGTGCTGGAATTTATTTTCCGTGTTGAAATTGCTCCTGCACGCCACAATTAAGATATGAAATCAATTTCCCCGCAGTTATCACGAATAAACACTGTTGCGGCTCCATTTTAACAATCGGCGCAAAGGAAAGCTTGCTTTTTGCGGTATGCAAATTCTAAGCTGGGGTACAGCTGCAGCCCCACCATGAACCACATTATATTGCAACTACAATTATTCACAGCTTTTAGTAAATTCGGGTTAGTACATTATTCATTTTTGTGTTCGGATGTGCTCGCTGTGGGATAGTTCATGTGCTACACGTAGTTTTCGTTTTTAGACTAACCGTGCATTTATCGGGACAGCGAATTCCTTTTATGAGAGGTGTAAAATTTAAATTTCAAAACCACCCCATTCTACTAATTTTACTAGGTAGCAAGAAAAGCTTTTATATGATCACAAACGGAACGTTGGTGCTAAATTGAGAACATTCAAATTAATCACTAGATTTTCGTTAATTTCCTGTTGAGGAGATGCTTTTTTGTCTCTTGCTGAACACACGTGAACCTCACATAAAGCTGCTCTGTTAGATTTATTGCTATCTCGAATGAACGCCTATGGATTAGAAAAGTTTCATAATAGTTACATATATACAGGATGTACAACGATTAAGGCTATGATCAGTTTTAATATACATCTGCTTGATAAATAATTTAACAATTAAAGAAATGTCCTGTACAGGACATATTAGGGGTAAAAAACGAACAGTTATACTAAAGTACAGTTTTTTAAATAAACCTAAATTATTTGTATTGCAAGATGCAACCTCATGGATACATTTTTGTAGAAACATCATATAAAGTAAAGTTCAGTGCACTTCATTCCACACGTAGGAATATGGCCTGAGACGTGGCGGGTCAGGGCCGCCGAAATATCCCTTTCCGAAGCCCAGTCAATCTGCCACACCGTTAACGGTGTATTGGGTGATGTGGTTAGCATCACGCCTTCGACGACTGCCTTACTTTCCTTACTTCCACAACTGTGATTTCGGTACGCAATTTTTAAAGCGACTGGATGGGCTGCCCGCCAGTTGCCAGATGTGGGGATTGAACCCCCTACCGTGGCGCCGCAGCCTGAGCTCAATAACCGCTGGGCCACGCTGGCGATGTTATTACTTATTATTTAAACTATGGCGCATACATTGAAATAAAAATGTATAAAAATATCTATTAAAAGCATTTTGAATTTTGGTTTTGCAGCAAGTAAATAGTTACAGAACTATTATTTAACAATGAAGAAGACTATAATTTTTAACGTCTTCCAAATATTTTAGTAAATTAAGGATTTGGTCCAAATTAGAACATAACGTAATAATCTGCTTTAAATTGTACCCAATTTTGTTGATTTAACAGGGCCTGCAAAACCACACACCCAAAATTTAATATAAAATGGTCATCATAGGTACAAAACATTTCTATAATTTGCATATTACTTCTTTCTGTGCTTCGCCCAATGTTCAAGTTTAAAAGTGCATTTTTATTTTAACTGCGACGGAATTTATATTTTCATGCGAATCGCAGTGCCTATTGCGGTTTTCCATAAAAATATTTGCGCAGGCTAAACCTTCACGTTCGGACCTCCTCCTGGGATACTCGGAAAATATTATGGGATACCTTACGTGCCCGCTTTGACCCGATTACGCACTTTCCAAACTACCGCCAGAATTTTTGTTTTGAAATGTTTACACAATTAATTAGAACTGTTGCTGAAACAATTACACACCACAATAACTGGCGCTTGAATATTTAGTGTAATGATGAAATCCAATTATGATAAAGGAAAATAAATAGGGCTGCTTTATAAAATAATGCGGAAGAATTTATATAAATCGGGGGTTAGCACAAAAATACAACTCTCACGGTTCAGCTAACTTGGAAATTCATAAAACTGCTCACTGAAAAACGTTGCACAAATTCAACGATTAGGACATTATTACGATGGTTTGAATCCGCTTTGATCGAGTCGTTTATCTGGAAGGGATTGTTTTTGTGGGTATCACAAATAATATTACCTGTTGAAGAAATTGCATACATTTTTTTATAAGTTATAAAAGCATGATTTCGGAGGTGTTTCACCTCCGCAATGCTTAGCCTTACAGGACGTGAGAGTACATTAGTATCGCTACGTGAAGGAAAGAAGAAATGACATTCCGACACAACAAATCTACCACCGACATCATATCATTGTCGTCACAAACTTGAAAAGACCATAGAATTTACTGCTCCACCTTTTATGTGTTTTTGTTCTTTTTGTTTATATTTATTGTTCAATGGAAAACTCCATTATATTAAAGCCGTTACACTCCATATGCTGCTATTAAACGCTACAGTTTCAGCTGATGTGACTTAAGACCTTAAGTCTGCTACTCACTAAAGTTACTTAACGATTACCTGGCCGCTTTCATCTTTGATAAGGTAATTCAAAGGAAGCTCCGACAATCTTACAAGGGTTTTCAACTAAATCAGCGTAGATAACATAATAATAGCCATATTAGATCAAAAATATATCCCACAAACTTGACTGGTTTTCATCACTTGCTCCAAAAGCAACACGGTACAACAAACACATGTAAATCCGCTTTGTTGACATAACAAAGGCTGTTGACCATGTTAGATTGAAAGATGTATTCAACCTGCTACTAGAAGCAACTGTCACGCAGAAAAGTAAAAGTCATAAAACATAACCAAGTTCAGACTCAACAAATCTGCTGCAGAATACGTACTAGTACGAAGTGGAGTAAGGCAGGCCCGCTGCTTTTCAACTTTACTATGGAGAAGATAATAGACAATGGATGCCGCCTCATGTCATAACCTGAAAATGGACTACAATATGTATATTGTACAAGTACAAGAAAATATAATCCGTTGGTATCCACTAGCAAAAACCAACGTCTGACCGTGTCTAAAGTGCATAGAAGATGTAATACCTAACTAAAAAAACAGCATTTATTTAGTGGGAAGAAACAACCACACGAATATCAACAATAAAAATAATGATACAAACCGAGATCATGAAAACTCTGAAGGAAAAAAAAATGTGCAATCGGATACTTTATTAGATTGTGTAACGGGCTTATTTGTGACACATCCGCAGTTAATAATCACCTTACTATGTAACCATTATTTTGCTAGGAATAAAACTAAACTGTATCTCTTACATTGTAGTCATTAGATTGTAACGCATTGTGTATTTAAAACTTGCAACGAATATTCCGAGCGCTCGAATAGTAAAACGTAACGATTTGGTGCAAATTGTGGGTGAGCGCAAGCGCTGGGAGAGTCGCTTGCCAACAAGCGAGCTGTGCGTGTCGCCCGAAACCAAAGGGACGCTACGCAAAGTATTTAAGTGCCAGCTTGGTTGGAGCATCTCCGAGATTCAGCTACAGATCATAGGCATAAGCTGCTATTTAGGCTGACGTTCTAGCTTCAAGGAAGCTAGTCGACTTTGCAAACACGCTGAGCTAATCTCTTGTTCATCTTGTTAGGAAATAAAGGAAAGTTTAGTTACTGTAATTACATTTTACGAGTGAATCTACAGCCCAGAAAGATTGGGACAACCCAAAGCCGTAATAAAAAATTAACTGCTGTTGCAACGCATTGTGCAATAACGGCAAGGAGCCAGGACGCGGCCAAGGATACGTTCGCGTACTTGCTGAATTAATAGAGCCAGACCTAAGCGCTGCATCATTTTGTTGACACACTGCTTCAGCTGATTTCGAGCTAATGCAGTCAGGACGGCATTAAACGAACTTGTACGCGGTATTTAAACATTGCACATAGATTAAGCATGAAGCTCGTAGACTGTTCCATGTTAATATTAATAGCACACATAACATTTATAGATTAACATTGCATATTCTTTTATGTATTTCCATGCATGTTTGTTTCTTTTACAGATTATATATCTTTTATGTAAACTGTTTGGTTTTCATTTCTGGCAGGGTTTGCATGTATGATTACAGCATTATAGGTGAACACGAGCAGACCGGCAAGAGTATGCAGATTGTGCAACGATCGGTCTCAAAATTGTTTTATTCTCATTTCGCCATATTGTTTCAATTCCAATTCCAATTTTACCTTTGCACATGCCATTTTGATGATCCCAAAGCTCATCTTAAAATATATATCGCCTGTACTATCTTGTGATTGCCTCGCTGGGGCTAGTTCTAGTGTGCGGCAATTGGTGGCTTGTGATGGTTTAGGCATTTGAGCACAGCGTGGTTTTCTTCGCATTTCGAGTTTGCAGTACCATTAACCTTAAGCCACTTTGAGTGTTATTGCCTATACCGATTTTTGATACTCTGCGAAATTTTAGTGTTGACATTTTTTACTTCAGTGGAGAAGAAGACGCATTTTAGGGCTTTCATTAGCTTTCAAAAGCTTCAGCAATCCAGCGTAGTTTTCTAGTTTTGGAAAGCAGAGTAACCATGTCACTGCGCCTGATTGTGTAATACGGGATTTCGATGCTACTTTATTTGAAGTAACCTTAAGGTAGGCGCTGGATTCTAATTTGCGCATGGTCTGACGTGGTTGCATTTCTTGGCCAGTTTCTGATTCCGTTTCGTTTCGAGTAACTCTATTGTTTTCTCAATGGTCAACGAGTTTACACAATTGGGACCGCTGTCCGTTGCCTTTAGTCACCGCTGAAAGGCCTAACATCTGATAAACGGTAGTTCTCTAGCTTGGTTTCGAAGCATGTGTTCAACGAACGCAGGTCAGATTTGGTATGTGTATCTTACCCTTGTATTACGATGTGGACCCGTCTAACTAACAAGACATATATTACAAAAGCTACTTATGGCAGTGATTGTTTCAATTCAAAGCTACCATAAGCTTTGTGAGTTTTTTATTGGAATGTATTCAAACTACTCAAATTTTATAACTTGTGACCAACCTTCTGTGTTTACAAATTTTGCCTGCTTGATAATATATGTCTAATCAAACAACCTACGATTTTAATTACTTGGAATTACTTCGGAATTATTTTTGCATTGCTTATTTATGTTCAAAATAGTAAATGCGTTGTTTTTAAGCTATAATTTTGTTTAAGTTTAAATGCCCTTCATCTCTGAATGTCTCTTCGATGAACGATGCGTTGCTTTGCATAAAGTACGTCAGTATATAACTTGTTTTTTAATCTGATGAGGCAGGCCACGAATGAGGATTTACTTCGCTGTTCGGTTCCAACCGCTATATTTAATCGATTCTTTGTTTGCCTGAATGAACCATCTACTATTTGTACAGTGAATCTTTTGTATCAACTTATATAATAGTACTTCCAATTCTGGGCTTACTTTGAATATAACGTACTTGGCGTTATTTGTGTACTTTTAATTTTTATGTAAACCTTTTCAGGCCTTGTGTCTATCCAAGAAACTGTAAAGGATGGGACCCATAGAACGAGTATACAACATCAACAGAAGATCACATGCTAGCAAAAGTGGCAAGAAATTGAACATATAATAATAAAATGAGGTCCCTACGGAGACCACTGAAACGATAGTGCAGCAATGGGCAGTCACCTAATCAAGAAAATACGTATCAGCAAAGATATAGGTGTCGGACCTAAGTCAAAGGAAAGGAGAAGATCGGTGATATCTATAAAAAATCAGAACACATGTAAAATCTCATGTAAACCTGCACGATGCAACAGGCAGACTCAGAAAGTCGTTCTCTGTTATTCGATTGGATTATATACGAGACTTGGATATAAGATGGGAACCAAACAAACTGAAACCTCCTTTTTGCAGATGATGTTCGTTTGGTCGTTAATAATATGAAGGGCTTGCAAAGAATGTTGAATCAGTTAGGAGCAGCCTAGAAAACTCAAACTCTAACGTGTTCGGTGATTTCAAAGGAACTACTAAGATGTAATGTAATATAATTAAGATGAAACCGAAATGAGAATAATAAGGACTACACACAGCCAAACGCTGCAACATAAGAATACCAAATTAGGAAGTACGAAGTACTATCCAGAATTTTTGAGAACTTGCTCATAAAAACAACTTTAAGTTCTAATTTCTACCTTCACCTTCAAAGTAGTCACCTTGGGCTTATATACAACGATTCCAGAGAGTTTCACAATTTTTGAAGCACCCATTAAAATCTACCGGCTTTAGCCTGTTCAGTACCTGCTGCGATTTCGCTTAAGTCTCTTTAGTTGAGTTAAAAAGCCACCCTTTCAAGTGGGGTTTTATTTTAGGAAAGATATAGAAACTTCAGGAGGCTGAGTCAGCGAGTATACCGGATGAAGGACAGTGGTTATGTGTTTTTTTTTGTCAGGAAGTCCCTTATACAAAGCGAAATGTGTGCAGGTACATTGTCATACTGTAACAACCAATCTCAGTTGTTCTACATTTTCAGATCTATTTTTAAACCTTAACGACCATCTTTCTTCTTTTTTTTTGCCTTATTGAGTCTATTTTTGAATATAGGTCTCTTTGATGGTATTCCATCTATTTGGATCCTGGGCGGCTCTTATCCAATGTAGGCCAGCCGTCTTCTTAACATCGTAACATCTTGCTTGTGGTCTTCCCCCCTCGGTGTCGAAGGTATGGTCTCCATTGTAGTATGATGTTGTTCCATCTTTTACCTTTCCTATATGCCACATGTCCAGCATAACTCCATTTTAGCTCGGATATTTCCTGTGCTATATCTTTCACTTTCGTAATTGTTCTTATCCACTTACTCGTTTTTCAATCTTTTAAAGATATGTTAAGTATTTGCCTTTCCATAGCTCTTTGTGTGACAAGCAACTTTTCTATGCTTAACGAGTAACTTTCCAACTTAGTGAGTATAGGTTAAAATAAACGGCTACGCCGCCTACCTGTTGTATGATAATAATAATAATAATACATGCTGATCGCTTATGCAGAGTAGAAACGAACAATCAAAACTGGACGACCTTTCAAAATATGGAAACTAGGTTGGTTGCTTGTCATCTAGTTGCCCTTCAGAAAAGTTTGAGATATTATTAGAGACGAAAAATGTGAAAGAAGAAGAAGATATAGCATAAGCTCAGTAATTTCGTAAATAATCTCAATGTAATGTCGGAAAAGTTAAAGAAAGTAGGCGTAGCTTTATTTTTTAAAGGGTTCGTCAATTTGTACAAGCGGAAAATTTTAATGCAGTTTAATATAGTTCCTGTATATTTAAGTATCTAATATAGAGGCCTGCAAGGCAATAAAGCAAAAAGATATAGTGCGGGTTCAAACCTTTATAGCGTGGCCAGCGGAGTGCTGTGCATAATAATAAGCTATAAAATTTTAACGTATCACGGAGAGTTTGATGTTACAATTAATTAATATTATAAAACGCCTGCCGAGACTACTAAAATTTAATTCTGAAAAAGTATAACTATTTTAGAATAGAATTCGCACAGTGCAGTAGTTGAGAAGCACACATTTCTCAACAAAAGTGCATTTCAAAAATAAGTTCATTTTAATGTCATTGTCTGACAGAGTCCAGTGGGCTCACCGACATGCCTGTACTTTTAATTACGAAGTATGAAGTAAATTCTATACTACGTTGGAAATAATATTTTCCGGCTGTGCTTCAGTTAGCTCTTTCAATGCATATAAATATAAATAGATGCGAGCAGTGGCCAGAATACATTAAAAAAACCCGCAGCTGGAATTTGTCCTAATTTGGTACCATGTGAAAATTTAGCTCGTAATTATACAAAATTAAAAGCGCCTTAGCATTGACAAATTTAAATTTATCTATAAAATTTACTGCAGTGAAATAACGCCTCGGAAATTTTAATTCGACCGAGGCAATTCGGGGCACCAAACCCTTCAAAAGTAACCCCAAACCCCATTCTAGATTTTCCATTTGCAATGTTCCTGCAAATTCCTGATTCGGCGGAGTTCGATTTTTATCTTCCAGGCGAACCGAAAACGTCCCGAATCGTCAATGTCTGTATTGTAAAGATCTGTATTGTATTGAAGTACGAGTCTTCAGTTCGTTGACGTTGCCGTCTGGTAATTAATCCATCTATTTGTCGGCTTCCCCTGCTGGAAAAACTGTGCAGGCCATAAATTTTACGAATCTATAAAATGCTGAACGTAAAGGTGTTCGGCGCACTTAAACGTAAATTTCCTTTCTTAAATAAATACTGACTAAAGTTTGAGGAACTGCACGTCTAGCTACACGCCGGGGCTTTGTTTTGTTTCAAATTGCCTTTTGGGAAAAAGCTAGTTCACTTGGCTAAATTTTAAATGTTAAATCCCTCAGCGTCGAAGGCTTTGAATATTACTTCACGTCATAAATTCCAAAGTCTTAAATTTTACGAGACGAATAAAATATGTTATGCTTGTTCTCCGTAGGTGCTAACCTTACACTTGCAATGTTTAGGGGTGACTTTTAAAAGTGCCAAAGCTTTCAAGCGTTTTGTGAGTTGCAAACCATTATTATTATTTGTTTAAACTCTCAACACTGCAACAAGAACACGGAAATCATACAAGAATTGACAACTATGAATCATTGGAAAACTCATCGCTTGAATGGCAGTCTTCACGCTAAAGCTCAAACTGACATTCCCTGTATACGAAAATACTATAATTCATATCTGGCATTTTAGATGATTAGTTCAGTCCTTCCCCATTTCCTGCTTATTGGCAATGCAGCGTACAAAAGTACAGTGCCTGCATCGAGCGTTTAACTAATCTAGAAAAGTGTCGCCTCTATACATCATATCGACGCCCCTTTAACCACTGCCTGCCACGATTTATTGAAAATCTTCTAAATCTACTTATTAGAGCTGCGAGTCACGAACCTTTATATAAGATTGTCAACTCCTACTATTAAAGCACAGTAAGCCGGCGTTGCTTGGCCGCTATTTTAAAGCTCATAAAAGGCGAGCACTGGGATCAGCCCTATCGAAAAATTGTAAAATATGCCAAAATTGCAAAACACTGGTTAAAATATGGTAGTTTACCAATGCCTAGATTTTAATTTTTCATACCAGTTACTTCAAATTATTAAAAATTCAATAATTTAGAAGTATAGTACATGGTTTACACATAGGCTACAGTGAAATGGCAACCTTCAAAAGTCTCAGCAGTTTCGTAAAATGAAAGGCTACAGAAGGCGATCCGTCCAGAAAAAGAATAATCGGAAAGCCGACAAGCCTTTTATCTAACTCAACGTAGCCGTGCTACAAATTGGAGGGAAAAATCTAAGCGTCGAAAATATCGACACTTCTGTAATAAATTTATTTTATGTGTTTTTTAACTGACATTTCATCTATATGTTGCGTTTCTTCTCCTTTTATTCCCTTAAATAATCTCTGAGTAGGTTACCTTTTAATCCTTTCTCCTCTCACCTTTCGTTTTGTTAGATTGATGAGTTTGCAGTTTGTCCAGGCAACAAGAGAAAAATTCTTTTCCCTATTGCAGTACAGTATAAATATCCACTTTATCGAAGAATAATTCAAATAAAACTTGTTTAGTTATTTTTAACAAAAGGGCAACGCTCTACAGAAGCAAACTTCTTATTACAAGAATTGGTCTACTTTCACCATATTTTATTTGCTCGATACCTGAAGAGGACTAAGATATCTCGTATCACATTTAATTAGTTTCTTGGGAGATGCTCGGAGCAGAGGTAAACATGTCAGATAAACATATCTCTCCATTTCGCCCTTATCGCCATATGCAATTACGAAATCGCCTGTCATGTAACTGCACATGTCAAGTTCCGAACATTTATTTTAGCACTTATGACAAACGTTTCGCCTGACAGGTCTGATGGACAGGCAGGCAGATGGATACTGACTGGCCCACGGAAGTTTTATTTGTAACCGATTTATCTGCCGCACAGGGAGAGTTTTTACTTCATTTAACCAATAGATAGATTTCAGAACGAATAAGGAATCTAAGATTGTTTAAATGGAGGATTGCTTTGTTGGAGAACTAGTCAAGCTGCACTTATAATTTTGAAGTTATATAATAATTTTAATTCTGTGAATATATTAAAACGGCAGATAATGCGAGGATGGTTAAAAAAATATTTAACGCTTATAAAATGTAGATTAACAGACTATTTAAAAAAAAATCTATACCTATTGGCGTTAAGACACAACTTCCATTGCTTCGGTAAGTTGTAGAGCCCTTTCAATGTCGGGTGCTGTCTAAAGTTTCAATGCCAATATTCATGAAGCTCGCAATATTTCTTAATTGAATACGCCACACACTTAACAATGCTTACAGTTTTCACAACATGCGCTTGTTTAGAATCTGGCATGTCTCTTGTGCATTCATTACCTTCCAAGAGTATCTTTTGCCATTTCACAACTGGCGTTTTTTCTATAGCAACCTTTTCCATAGACACCAAGCGTTCTTCTATGCGGTTCCAGAGGAGAAACCCCACCTGTAGTTCAAAATTGGATTACAGCGCGTTGATCTTGTTTGGATGGGCTTGTTATTGTACAAAAAGAGTTTTTACAAAATTAATAAAATTCTACATGGCTGCAATGCACTTGTGAAGGTGTACGTATAAAAGCAGACCGCGTAACTAAGAGACTAGAATTCGTTTGTCTTGTAACAGAGGCTACCAATCATGGCCTGGACGTTAGAAATGTGTTTAGTTATACCAGGTTCGTATATTATAACTTTTTGCTAACTTGTAGAACGAATTAAGGTATAAATGTGACTAAATGACAAAACAGAATCAAAAACAAAAAAGCTTATTAAAACTGTAACTATAGATACACTTCAAGTGCGCCGGAAAAGATGTTTCTGTTTATAGCTGTAGATTGTCATAAGAAAAGAATTTAACCCTCCGATTATCAAATGGATTAAATCCATGCTCGAAAGTCGGAAAATTACCTCAAGGTTGGGAGGAGAGACATCTACCATAACGGCCACTAGAGGCTGCCCCCAAGGAGGAGTATTATCGTCTCTACTGTGGTCATTGGTGGTGGACAATCTCCCCAACCTGCTCACACAACACGGCTTCGTAATACAAGGGTATGCAAATGACCTAGTAGTAGTAGTAGTAGTACGTGGTAAATTTGACACAGTGGTGTCACACCGTATGCAGATGGCTCTTGATATCATCCAGAGTTAGTGTCAAGAACAAAGCCTAAGCATAAATCCAAACAAAACTGTCATTGTCCCCTTTACTAGATGAAGGAAGCTAAATTTAAAAGCCCCACGCTAGAAGGATCGACCATTAACTTCAACAATGAAGTTAAATACCTAGGAGTTACACTAGACCAGAAGCTAACGTGGAACTCACATATTGCAAAACTGCAAAAGAGAATAGTATTAGCAACTCTGACATGCCGTAGCGTAGGATTGTTGGAAGGACCTGGGGTCTAAAATCACAATTGATCCACTGGTCATATGTGGCTATAATAAGACCCAGAATCACCTATGCATCGGTGGTCTGGTGGCCAAAAACCAGACAAATCACTACTCGGCAACAACTGGAAAAGATACAACGTCTTGCCTGTCTGAGTATAACAGGTGCTAAGAGCACCTGACCAACTGCAGCTATGGAAGCTATGTTAGGACTAATGCCCCTACACCTTCAGGTACAAAAGGAGGCAATGTCCCATGCGCTCATTCTTGCAAGGATAAATAAATTTAAGTCAAGTAACCTGACAGGTCACTTAGAAATTCTTCCTCAAGTAGAACGAACGGCCTACACCGTTTCGGATTTTATGTCAATAAAATACAACTTCGACCAACCATTTAAAGTGATCATCCCGGAACGGGAAGCATAGTCCTCAGGAGGGCTCTCCTTTAAAAGAGCATCTCTCCAATAGTACACAGATGGTTCAAAGATGAAAGGAGGGAGACCGGTGCAGGTATCTGTGGATCCGGGTGCCGAATCTCCGAACCCCTAGGAGTTAGAACCACCATCTTCCAAGCTGAGGTTTATGCTATAAGCCTCTGCATCAAAATAAACCTTCGAAAGGGGTACTATGGTGCAACAATTGATATTCTCATAGATATCCAGGCAGCACTAAAGGCCCTAGCAACCTACACGTGCGAGTACAAGCTTTTCTGGGAGTACTTGGATAATCTCAAGCAACGGGCAAACAAAAACCACGTCTCGTTATGGTGGGTGCCAGGGCTTGAGGGTATACCAGGCAACGAAAAGGCTGATGAACTCGCTAGACGAGGTGCAATGACGCCATTCACCGGACCTGAACCCTGTTGTGGAATACAGAAAAGCCACATAAAACAGGAGGTCAGGCTATGGGAGGAGCACTGGGAGAACACACCAGGACCACGCCAAGCAAAGCAGTTGATGACTGTTTCGCAAAATAAAGCAAAAATTGTTTTGGCTCTCAGTAAGGTTGAATTAAAAATCATCACTGGCCTTCTAACAGGCCACACATCATTAAAATACCATCTTTTCAAGATTGGTAAGGCTGATGACCAAACTTGCCGCTTATGCAATGATGCAGCGGAAACGGCAGACAATATTCTATGTGGATGTAATGCTGCCTGTTGACGTAGGAACGGAAAGGCAACCATGACGCTCAACGAAATAAGGGACTCAACACCCAGAGATATCTTGAGGTTTATTAATAGCCTACAACTTCTCTAAATAAAAGTAAGGGCTGGGAAGTTACAAAAGAACCGATAAAAGGCCAAAGCCGTCTACCACTATTATTATTATTATTATTAGCTATAGATTGGAATAAGATCATCCCATACGGTGTTAGTCGATATAGATCCACTTAAAACCCCAATCTTGTAAAACAGCATTAAGATAAGAAAATATTACCAATAATAATCTACTTTTAGCGCTTTATTGGAACCCATTACATACCAGAAGTGTATGAAATGCTAAACGACATAAAAAAAAATTAGAATGGAATCAATTATTTTGTTTTTCATCATACTCTCCTGCGAGCTGAATACATTTATACCAGTGGTACTTAAGAGCGTTCAAACCATTTTTAGAGACCGATTCGTTGAGACCTCCAAGTAACGGTTGACCTCGTTGGTCACTTCCTTATTTCACTTTGAATTTCCCATGTTTGGGAACACAAAGTGAATATAGTGAATAAGGGGTGAATTGCAAATGCAATTTAATGCAGTTCTTCGACAGTAACTTTGGCGGTATCATTTTATACACCAGCTTATCCAACCGGCTGTCAACACTAAACTACTTGACAAATTGAACTAATTTTTTTCTTGTATTCTTATGACAGATGAATATCTTCGTAAAATTATAAAAAATAACATTTGAGTAGTACAGGACGTCACAGTGATAAACAAAGTGAATGTAGGCAATAAACTTCGAATGGTCAAAGCAAAGATAATGCTGACGATGTACAACAAGAGACTGGCCCAACATAAACAGAAGAATTAATTATCGATGATAGAAAAGAACAATATAAACTAAAATTGGCGAAAAACTGAAGAAGGACATCCCAAGCCTCGATGATACCGATATAGACACATACACCAAAAACTACAAAACTCAAAAAAGATAAGCAGTGAAACAAGCAAGTTATTTGAAAAAAGGGGAGAGATTAAACCAAATAAGAACAAAGACCTTGTAGAATCTGATTTGAAGAGAGGTACGGAAAGACATTAGGAGTAACAACACCAAAATTATTACAGAAACTACAGAAAATAACACAGGACCTAAAATCTTCACAGAACAAATTAGTATCAGAAAAAGAAATAGTGTGTCGCTGAGAGATGGTGATTGGAATAAAATCAGAAATAGATAAGACAGGCCCAAATAAGTAAAAAAATACTATAGAGATCTATATACGAGCAGAATACAACATAACAAACAGCAAGAGGAGGAAATAAAGAAGAAAATACAAAAATATCAAAAATAATAAAGCTGCTGGATCAGATGGAATACTCCCAGAAATTCTCAAAGAAGGAGGATCGAAATTAAAACTGAATTAAAACACCTTTTCAATAAATGCCTAGAACAAAGTCAACTACAAAAATTGTGGTTAGAAGCAGAAGTCATCCTAATCCACAAAAAAGGTGATATTAAAAACCTTGATAGACCCACTACACAGATATATAAACTGTTCACAAAAGTACACCTCAGAAGATTAACTATGAAAATAGACCTCCAATAACCACGCGAACAAGCTAACTTCGGAGCAGGTTATAGCACATAGGACCATTTGCACACAGTCAGGAGTCCTATTACGAAGTGCAACGAATACAATATAGAATTGCACTTGGCCTTAATCGACTATCAAAAATCATTCGAAAGAATAGAAATTTGGGCTGTACGCTCTGAACGCAAGCAGAGTGTAGAGCATTTTTAAATATTGATTCAGCAGAAATAATGCACGTAAGTTTTTGGGAAAAAACCAATGATATCTATCATTTCTAGATACATTCCAAAATAGTTTTTCCTAAGGTTTAACGAAAAATAATAGCAAACTCACAATTTTGTTACTTAGACTGCAGCTACACGAGCAAATTTCCTGTAAAGCCCAGTAAAATGGAAAAAATAAAACCATCTGCCCTGTTTATATTATTTTGATGTTTTTCTATTTCTATGGTTTCACGTATCACTCGTGGGAAGTAGTGAAATATTTTGGCAAGTACTCTGGCGTGCTCAAATTCTAAGGTTTGTAAATGTATGCTTAGCTACGACTGATTTTGTGATGCGTTTATGTTTGAAATTACCATTATGTCCTTAAAGTGTTAGATTGATGGAACGAACAGTCTGTCCAATGTAATTCGAGCTGCAAGAACAAGGAATCTGATATACGCCAGCGGTTTTTAAACTAAGACAAAATTCCAAGTTTAAATACCACTTAGTAAAACGTGGGCTCCTGTGATACACGCATTACAACCACTGTGTGTCATACGGCCACGCCCCACGGATTGCACTACACTTGAACGAGCAATCAGCGTTACGTCGCATCGAGCGGCTGGCACAGAGGACTATAATTAGCTCCACACAGACCTTCAGTTCTTAGTCAAAATCTGCCTCGTACTCAAGGTGCTCAAACAACACGAACCACCAAAGAGCATGGCCATCACATGGATCCTTGCTCGAGTTCACAAAATGTAAGGCACATTGAGCCAAAGAATGCTGGGTGTTTATCCACAAAGACTATTCGGTCTAAGCCGAAATTCTATTATTTAACACTATTTTGCAAAAGCAACACCTTCGCACCTTTAGATTTTTCCAAAAATTTCGTGAATTTTTGAAGGACAAGTGTGGCACTCACTTTATTATCACGTCAAGCTATTTTACAAAATTCGCCACCCAAAATCATGGGCACATCCATAAAATCACTTTCGTTATTACTCATGTTCTTTGCGAAATGTTTGTGTTTGTCAACGTTTCCACAGAAGTAGAGCACTTGAGTTAAAATGAAAAATTTAGAGAAGGTCCTATACCTGTCAAGGTAAGTACCTAAAATTGTTGCTGTCATATGTCAAGCACAAGTCGGATCAAGTCATAGATAAATCAATAATTAAAGATTTACTCAGGCATTACATTGATATACTATATAATATAATTCTAGGTACTTGTAACCCATGTTAATAACTTTACAGCTCTCCGTGGTATAACTATAAACTAAGCAAGCACTTGCAATGTCTATATTTTATTCAAGGAGATGGTGATGATAGGTATTTAGTATTTTAAAGCTAAATATAATATATGAATTGCATCATTGGATCTTTTGTTATTATATGTACAAGATACGCCGAAAAAGTATCTAGATGCATATATTAGATTCCTTGCAACAAATGTATCTAAATGCAGATAAAAAAATACCTTTAGATGAAAGCTGTAGCAAACTAAGCGCTGCAGTCTTCAGTGAGTATCATCAAATGTGGCTTGTTTTTTTTCAGTTGTATTGAACAGACAAAATATGTGTCGAATCCAATTCCCCTTGTGCAACCTATAATTCATTATACTCCCTAAGAAGAAAATTATCTGCCAAACATTACATTCATAGCGTAAGCACTTAAAAAAATTATTTCACCGCTCCTCGCCGTTTGGAAGATCGAATCTTGTGAGATTAATCTAGTGCCCCTGAATTTCTTAGTTAATTTGCTGACATATTTCTTAACAAACAAATGTTAAAATCATAGCACTTAAAAACTATTTTCCCACCCCAATTCCTAAGCTTTTGCACATGTATAGTTAAATTTGCTTATTTTAATCTGCAGTATATATGGTAAATTTATTCCACACATTTCGCGTATGTCGCGTATAAAAAGAGGTCGTGGAGGATAAAATTAATACATAAGGGTGCAGCGCTAAAACAAAAAGCGGGTGGCATAATTAACATCCACTAAATGTATGCATCATTAGTTCAGATAAATAAGTAATTAGCGGACTATTTGCATCAACCGTTTGAAGCAATCGTTTCAAAGTTAAAGTTTTTTGAAGAGGATCTGGACGGATTTCTAAACCCCAGATTTAATATTAAATACATCTTAGTAGTCCTTATCACTCTTAATAGCTTTTCATTCTCCATCCTGCAGTAATTAAGATAGGAAGCTACGTCAAAATTCGGTATCCTGTACATTAACCGGCATCTCAAGCGATATTGCTAATTACAGTTTTTTGTTGCGTTTTGCTCATATTATGCAGAGCCGCAAAGTGAAGTGAATAGAGCATAATTCCAGGAAGATTTCTTTAGTGGACGAAACCCCGAATTTCTATTTAATATTGGTAAACGTAATCTGTTCGCCCGTGGCGTTTCAAAGTTGAGCGCTGCGTTATCAATTATGCTTTGTGGAAGCGCCGAAAATATGTTTATCAAGTTTTAATTAATACTAGGGCGTTGATAGCCGAACAAAACTGGAAATGTCGGGACAATTTCGACGAGATTGAAGTGTACCATTCCGCTCAAGAGCGCTATTGACCCGAGCATTCACGCACGCTTTCGGAAAAACCAAGAAAAATCTGAGGAAGGGAAAAACAGGCGCAAGCATAATTGTTCTGACCACTTTCCCGGGGAAAGCGCACAAGAGGTACCTTTATTGGTGTGCCACGAGGAAGCTTCGCAAACAGGAACGCCTTACATAAACACCAACTGCGTTTTTGTTTAGACGGGGCTTACTTTATCTTAGTTTTTCTTTGGAATTAGGATAGCCGCACGGAAAACAGCGCCAGCTTCGATTGCACAACTTATCGGAGAGCGATTGAATAAAGGAGCAGGGGAAACCGCTTTCCGACAAGGCTCCGCGTATGCTTATAATAAAACGAGCGTTTCGCGAAAAAGTTCGCCAATTTCGGGGCGTCAAATCGCAAAATTTCAGGTGAGCTGCATCCGCCTCGATAATGAAAACACCGCGTTACGTTTATGAAACATGGCCCGGAAAGTAGAAGAAAGCCCGTTTTATTTAGGGCTCGCGGTAGACGAGGATTACTTTTCGACAGTGGCGTAGTTACAGCTTTATGAGCCCGCATTTGAGGACCTTCTTTCTGCATCCCTTGTTAATTTTTTCTCTGCGAATTAATGTTCATTCAATGAACGTCCTGTATATTGTCAATGAGCGAACAGCCTCGATAAGAAATAGTACCCTTATTATCTTTACAAAAAGGTCAACGAAACCTAGTACACCCCTTGATCATTCATAACGGTCACTTTTAATTTCGGCCCTACCTGCACCCCGGAAGTTAATTAAACTAAGAGTTTGTAGCATCCGCTTTATATGCGTCCATTTCGAGAAGCTTCGTATACAAAATGTTCCCTGTATAGAAGTATTGGGGTAAACCCCGATCATTATATGGCAACGTTCTCCATTTTAAGCACTTTATCTACTACTGGATGTCATTCTAACAGTCTGCTTTTTGGGATTACACATCTCTACTATTTTATTATAATTGCACATTTATAAACTTTAATAAGCACACGGAAGAAATCTAGAAGTTACCAATTTCAGTAGCAAATTCTTTATTTAACTCATCTTCGATATATTAATTTGGTTTTACCCTGAAATACCCACAACACTAAATTCCAATTTATTATCCAGGTATTGCAATATACAGTGTGTCCCAGATTGAGTGGGATTGCATGGGTAACTTTCTTATCATTGAAGATGGAGATTTGGTTAAATAGGCAATGGTATCAGAAGTTATTTAAAAAATCCATGTAACCCTACTCGATTAAAATGTAAAAACAATTAATTTTACTGGAATTTTTTATTCAAACATACGTTATCTTACATCGTTGAAAATAGAATACAAAATTCTATTCAGTAACCTAAAAATTCAATATGGCGCCCATTTAACTTGAAGTTGATTCGAGTACCTCAAAATCAGCCATCTTGAATTTTTGCTCGATACCAATTTTAAATTGGTCTCATCGAAAACAGTGACTTTCATATGAAACTTTTTTTCGTATCTCATATACTTGCGAAGATAGTTGACATACAAGAAAATTACAGTTTTTAGATTTTTTTTAATAACCTCTGACTGGATCGACATTTTAAACTTTTTCAGACATATTTTAAATCAGCATATAAAACTGCAAAACATTACCCATTTAACCAAATCTCCATCATCAATGATAAGAATTACCCTTGCAATCCCACTCGATCTGGAACCCCCTGTACAGGGCGGGCCACGAAACTTGTAGCCCCTGACGAATTTTGACTACAACCCAAATAACAAATGGCTATATTTCTTATAAAGCAAAAACAGATCAGCGAAGGTAATATCAAACAAATTACAAATTGTAGTGTATGTCATTTTGACAAGTTAGTGTTTTCAAAATTAGTTATCGCAAACGTAAAATCATATTTACAAGTATGGAAAAAACAAATATGATAATATTTGCCAAAGCCCACAAAAATGCAGGTGCTGCTCGTACTTCATACATTCAGCGTTATCCTAATCGCATATTCAGCATCGTCTGAAAATACGTTTAGACGTTTGGAATTTTCGTTGAACGAATGTGGGAGTTTCAGTAAACCTACTAGGCCAAGAGCAAGATCTGTTACTAACAAAGTTAACGAAATTGGAATCTACAAGAGGTAGCCAAAAATTATCATGTTAGTCAGCAAACTTGGAGATTAGCAGAACTTCTTTAAGAAAAATATTGAATGCAAATTCATTCCATTCCTATCAACTGACTTTGGTTCAAACCCTACATGACAATAATTTTCTACAAAGGATACAGTTTTGTGAGTTTCTTCAAAACCAAATTAACATTATAAATTGTTATGTTCAGTGACGAAACAAAATTTTCAAACAGCGACGGTGTAAACAGACACAATTGTGCAAGAAAATCCTCACTGGATACGTGTAACACATTTTCAGAGACTGTTTTCTCTGAATGAAACTTTAACAGGGAAACGATATTTACGGTTTTGGCACGATGTACTCCCTGGATTACTAGAAGACGTTCCACTAAACGTTAAACGACAAATGTGGTTCCAAAATGAGGGAATGTGAGGAATTACTTAATGACATTTATGAAGAAAATTGGATTGAAAAAGGAGCCGTGCATTCTTCGCCTCCACAAAGTCCCGATCTTACCGCATTAGATTTTTTCTGTGGGGTACTGTTAAGGAAAGGCATACCAAACGCCATTTGAAAGCGAGGAAGAATTAAGAAACCGAATAGTAGTGTGCATCCATTACATCAGCAGAACATGTTTACAAATTAATCTAGATAATCTAGGATATTTGTTATAAGAGTTAATACATTTACAATTTATATTTTTTATATTTGGTTCGGTTTGTTTCGTTTATATGTATTAAAATAAAAATATGACATTATCGAATTAATTCTGTGACAGTTGTCATGTGTCAGCGTTCATGATATTACTGTGATCTCTTTTTGCATTATAATAAAAGAGAAGTCTAGGTCGCAAAGATATCTGTAATTTGGGTTTCATTCAAAATTCATGAGGGGCTACAAGTTTTGTGGCCCGCCCTGTATATATTCAGAGCTGGGCAAATTACTTTAAAAAGTTAATTAATTACCTATTACCAATTATCGCTTCATAAAGTAATTGAATTGCCAAAAATTTCAATTGCTCGAATGAAATAGTAATTCAATTATCAATTACTTGGTGACTGCAATTTCACAACATAAATTACTTTTTCAATTACTTTCACTAGAGATTGTTGTATATTTGTATTTAGTAATATTTAGATAGCCCTGCGCTAGTACATCGTCTTAAACAAGCAAATTTAAATTAATAAATAAGTGTTATAAATCAATAACAAATTATATTTTTACCGTACTTTACTCTGTAATCCATACTTACCGCAGACATATTTTCGCTTCTTGCACAATCGTTATTAGCAAGCTACAGTGCTGCATTCTACACAGCCTACAGTACACAAGACACAACACATGCCCATTCAATCTACAAACATACGCGCCTGCATCAAATATCTCTTTGCTCGTGTACAAACCTAACTGTTATCTGAATATGCACAGTAAATCATAAATTATACTTATATTGCTGCAAGAATGCTCTATTGCGAGTTGCTTAACATGTAACGTAAGAAGGCGGTATAGAGATTTAATACTCAATCGAGATCAGTAATTTAGTAATTGAATTTCCAAAAAGTAATTAAATTGCTGGGAGTAATTTTAATTACCACAAGTAATTGAAATGAGTGTAAAGTAATTTAGTACTTTTTAACAAAAATAACAATTACGAATTACAATTACCATACAGTGTGATGATAAAGTTTGAAACATAATTCATAATTGCGTTATTTAATGTTAAAAAAAAACACTCGACCAGGTCAATTTTATTTTTTAAATAGCCAACTTATGACGCAAAAATGTCACTTATGACGTCACCTATTTCTGAACCATGACGTCATCATAAGTTTTTAAAAATGACAACCCCATTTTTTTTTGTTTTTCCATGGATCTTCTTACTGCTTAAAGGAAGATGGAAAAAAATTGGTACCTTACATTACATTTTTTTTGAAAAAATAGCATATTTACTTTAAAAAATGGAAACACAACTTTAATGGCAAAACATCTATTGAACACAAAAACATAAACAAAATTTAGCGCAAATATTCAATTTGTTCTCCACCAACCATGTGGCATTGACCTATACGAGTGTAAGCACTTCGTACAAAAAAAAATCAAGTGATAACTTTAGAAAAGTGAAGTAAAACCTCATTATTCTAAAGAAAACTCGTCCTAAATAAAAACGGCAAAAATTATTTCTTATGTTTAATTAAAGTTGCGTTTCCATTTTTTAAAGGAGATATGCTATTTTTTTAAAAAGGTACCAATTTTTTTTCATCATCATTCAAGTAGTAAGAAGGTCCATGGAAAAAAAATAGGGTTGTCATTTTTAAAAACTTTTGATGACGTCACCGTTCAGAAATAGGTGACGTCATAAGTGACAGTTTTACGTCATAAGTTGGATATTTAAAAACAGAATTGACCTGGTCGCGCGTTTTTTTTAAACGTTCAATAACGCAATTATGAATTAGGTTCCAAACTTTATTATCACACTGTATTTTGAAAAGTGATTAAATTCCAAGATAAATCAGCAACATGGAATTTAATTAGTAATTAGTTACAAAGTAATTAATTAATGCCCAGCTCGGTGTATATTTATTAGGGTAAACTCTAAAACTACCACGCGTGAGACAAACACTCGTTATCGTTATAAAATTCAAACATATGGAGTTTTGAATATGCTGTAGTTGGATATAAGACGATTCGATGTACTGTAAATAGCAAATAGAAGAACTACCACTTCAACCAAGAGTGTTATAAAATTTTCAACAGCACTGCTTTTCTTTACTCTAACGGTCAGAAATATATATAATATATGAAACAAAGCAACCATGGGTCCCTTCAACCAAATTTTAAATATTGTAATTACTCTCTATTTTCATTAAATTTTATGAACAGTCTGTGGAATCTGTTGTATTTATGTTCTCATTTCAAAAAAAATATTGTGCAGACTCGTACCTGTTAAAAAATTAATAATTAATAGTTTCGCTTATATGACGTTCAGTAAGATGGTTTGGTCTTACATTCGTCTTATATAACGTCTTCCTTAATTATACCATGCTAACAAATATTATCACTATGTATTGAAACTGTCATAGTTTCTTGGTAGTACTAACTACCCTAATCAAAAATGACAACACAACATTAACCACCACAGGTATTCAAGTTTCCTTCAAAATCACTTATAAACTTGCCTTTTCAAAAATTCTTGTCGGTCATGCATTTTTTGTAATCACCGATTCACTCTTTAATTCGGTACCGATAAAATACTGTCCTACTCATAGCTTTAAATTTTCATATCTAGTGGAATTAGATTTTTGCTGTTACATCACTGCTGAATTTGACGATAAATTAAACAACTTTATTTATTTCCGTCTGTATGCATGGTACTTCAAAACAGATACAAGGTTTACCAATCTTTTTTTTGCTTTCATTCCCCATAAACGTGTGCAAAACGAAAAGTCCGTTTATCCAGTAATATTATTTAAAGTAACGCAACTTAGTAATTTAAGCTGCATACTTAATGTTCCTTTTAAAAATATTTAAGTTTTTACAACTCCCATGAATCATCTTATAAAAATCACTTGTTGTAAGTTCAATCTCGACCACAAAGAAAAACGTTTGTTTAGTCGCACAATGGCGAAACAGACAATTCATCATATATAAAATCCAGTGACGCTGCGTGTGTTTGTTTGTCACCCTTCATCGTCACCAATCGGACTTGCTTCGTGCATAGTCACCCTCACCTTCATAATGCAACAATAAGCCTATGTCTAACCTAATTTTTCTAGGCAAACGATTTAGGCGATTTATTAGAAGTCTCATTCCGTCTGGGAGCGTGAGCTTTATCGACTGAATTGACAGTTGCAGTCTTATTAGAAACATGAAAATATTTTTACCTATTCTCTACAGGGCACACGCTTTGCTGCTGTACTGCTACAAGATCTGTACCATTGGTGAACAACTACTTGTTCATTTTAATGCAGGAATTAATCGAAATAATCGCTAAGGATGGATTGAAGGATTTGTGTAAAATGGGTGGTGCAAAGAGGAGACTGGAATAGGACTCGAAAAGCATGTACCCCACCAATGGTAGAAAAAAGACTTAAAGCAGTAGAAAAGAAAGACTGAAGTTGTCTATAGATAAGCGAGGGGGGTTAAATTAGTAACAAATAAAAAAGATTTGTTGAAAATATCAACGATCAGATATAGTTGCTACGCATCGTTAGCATCGCCTGCGTTATAACATAGTCAGAGCTAAACAAAATATTTTAGAAATGTTTTTGTCGAAAAAAAATACTTTGGTGTTGATCCTTCATCATAGCTAGCAAAGTTTCACCGTAAATCAATCCCCAGGAGCATAAAATTGTCGTTCTCTCGCATTGACAAATAGTTATCCAATCACGCTTAATCAATATGCTTTTATTCGCCACAAGAACCAAACATTTACATACTGTGCATTTAGCAAGTGGAAGAAGATTACGTGATACCACATCTTATCTTTAGCCAGTGGTATTCTATGGACTCTTCTACAACTTCTGGCTATGTTATACCTTGTATTGAGTAATAGCTATAATTTTTTCCTTTATATAATTTTCAGAGGGTTTTACTAATGACAGCTATCTTCTTCTTCTTCTTCTTAGTTTAGCCGCATTCTAGCGTCTGGATATAAGCCTACCTCAAGTTGTTCCAATTTTTTTTAATTTTGTGAGACTTCGTACCAGTTGAACCTTCCTGTTCTTTAAATATCGTCGTTGCATCTCATCTGGGATCTTCCTACTTTCCGTTTTTCTGCCTATGGCCTCCATCTCCTCTGACCATGTTTCTTACCCATTCTTATTTCAATGAAGCTACACTTCAATGACATTCTCTACTTTTGTTTTTTCTTATTCATGTGTTTGCCTTATGGCTATGTGATTCCCATTTTCTTTCTTTTCCTAGTTAATTTTTAGTTTGTTAATTATTTCTTTTGTGAGGAAGTCTACTAGTACGAATCGTAGCGACAAAGTTCTTGGTTTTTAGAAAAACTTGAAGATTCAACAACGATGCTCTAAGTTGCTCATTTAGATGTCGCCTTTTATATAGTTTATCATAACCAAGTTGTCATTCTGGAATAAAGGTAGTATTACCATTACAGTACTATTGCCTTTTCTTTTCCCTCCTATAAACGGACATCACACTTCTAAGTTTAGCGAATTATTGGTGAACCAAGATTGTTCATTCTTTATTGCTCAAATCACAGATCGTCATATCTGTAGCCATATGAGATTCCAATTTATTTCCTATTTTTTGTAACTGGTTTCAGCATGTATTATCTGAACAAACAAATTACGTAATTTCGGTTTTATGGAAACCATATCGAAGCAAATCATAGCGCATTGCTATTCTTTACCGTTTGATATAAGGTAAGTAAAACTAACGTGTTTCGCCGTCTTGACAGTTAAAATATTGTTCTTTTCCATTATCCAGACGCCGTGTAATATTTGAAAAGGATTATGAACTAGAACATTAAATTTTTGAAAACAATTCAGGTTATAAACATGTTACAATGTTACCTTATAATGGCCGTAATGTTGTGGAAGAACTTTAAAGCATTTGGGTTGTCAAATATGGAAGAACCATAATCCTTTGATCATTTCATGAAATCTGCATTACAAAATGCTGCGATGCTACGAGCATTAGGACACATTTATGGTAACAATGGAAATCTAATTGCATCACAATGGGGTTGAATGGGTCAAATACTTGAGTTGATAATAAATCAACAGTCAGTAGAATCTTGATCAAGATTTAGGGGTGGTTTTACTAAGATGCAGAAATCTCTCTGTAACCCATAATTCAACCTCAACTTAAGGCTTAGAATCATTAGAGTATCTTGACGTGAGATCATCTCCAGCACAAAAATATTGAGAACAATAAATAAAGATATTGAATTGTCGAGAACAATAAAAAACGCAATATAGTCAACTTAAGTCACATTATAAGAAATGAAAAGTGTCACGTATAACTAGTGATGAAAGAGAGAGAAAGTCGTTACTAAAAAACATAAGGGAATGGTTGGGAATAACAAACGCAGGCACTTTCTTTAGAGCCGTATAAGATAGGGAGAAATGTGCCGTAATGATCGCCAACCTCCAATTCGGCAAGGCGCTACAAGAACACCTGGTATATCTGTGCATAGTAAATTTGACTTTAAAATGTCTGAATAACCATACCAACATAATTTCTAGCAAAATATTTCTTGTTAATGCCTAGCCTCGTTTGCACTGACATGTGGCTTCGGCGTCCCTGCTTTTCGGGCAATTTTGGTTTGGCAACAACGCGAAGCCGAACTGAAGTCCTACGTTTGCGTTTGGCGTACGTGAATTACTGGGAACGACGGTATTTATATGAGGAAAGTATGTGGGGTTTCCCGTGATGTATAGCAGGGGTGGTGCGCCCGAAATGTCGCCGATCACGATCGGTAAGTTATAAACATTTTGGGAGGCGGGTAGGGCGTCTGGAGGCAAAGAGCGTTGCGGCGCGGCCCGAATTCGGCGCCGTAGCTGAAAATGAAATCTCCGAAACGTGCGGCGGGATTCAATTGCGATATCGCAATTAATATCGCAAACGCAGGCAAACGATCGGCATCGTCATCGGCCGGATATCATAAACACATTCGCGCCGAGATGAAAACCAATCACTTCATGTGTGCTCGATGGCGCTTCCCTGTTGATTTACAGTGCGCGCCCAGTTTAATCACAATAACCGAAACACTGTCGGGTGTTATGATTGCAGTAGCCGCGTGTTCTCCCTAAATAAATGTAAGATACATAGGCGCCGACCCCTCAAAATGCCTCAGGGCCTGCTAAATATTGGGCTAATATCGGCTACTAAATCCTATAAAAATATTGGACTATGATTTTAGGCAGAACAGAATTGACAGATCAAAGATCTATTACTCTAATCTTCATAATGAGGCAAATTCGGAAAATTTGATAATTACCTATATATTTTCGTACCGACTAAACAAGCAGAAGCCTGCCCACCATCTATACCAACCGAATTAAACCATATTATTCTTAGAATATTTATTAAAATTTTTCATTCACTTTGCTTATGTATACACCCAGCAGGCACACGTACATTTAAAATACGTCCAAAAGACGTTGACATAGTTGAAAAGACGTTATTAATTGAAAGTTAAACGTTGAATTTTAGTTAATTCTTTTTACTATTTACGCAGTTATGTCGTTTATTAAACGTTTTCGCTATGATGTTTATTGAACGTGTTTATCTAACGCCGATATATCGTTAATTTTACAAGCTTTTTACAACGCCAGATAATGTAAAACCTTATAAAAACAAAAAATTTCAAATTTTCCATATTAAATAAAGTTAATATAAACGCTTTTTAGATTAGCAGTCTACTCTTAACGTATATATAACGTTGTTACAACAACGTGATGATAACGTTTTTGCATTACGTTTTTACGTCGTTGATCAACGTTAATATAACGCTTGGTCAAAGGTTATTTTTCAATGTGTCTGTGCTAACTGGGCAGGATGTGCCTAAAATATGTGGACATGGACATCCAAGTGTCTTTCGTCTAACCTGTATTCTGCTTCAAAGTTGTTTTAAGAAAATAATTTTGATTATAGCAGTATAACGCTGGGATCGATGTATAATATTCAGTATGACACTATACCAGTATAAGTCGTTTATTGACATCGTTTTTTTATTTTTATGTTGGTACTCAGCCAACAGCCATTAGGCCAATTATAGGCGTTGCTGTACATTTTATGGGGATTTCCAACCCCACCAACGACTGTCATGATGTTATTATGACATCCGAGACCAACTATTACCGTGACAGCCGTATCACGAGGCGCCGAGAGAAGCAGCCATGAAACTCCCATCCAAGTTCTGACCAGAAAGAGCGTTGCTTAACTCTGCTGATCGAACGTGGACGCTTGTTCAAGCTACACCACCCGGGACCCTTCCCCCTCTTCTTCCTTTTTTTGCTATAGGACAATGCCCTGTATCTTTTCAAATTCTGCCTCTGTCTTCTAGCCATCTTGGGACGCTCATGTCCATGATTCATGCCATCTCTTAGGGCAGTGCTCTCCAAAGTGGGGTTCGCGTACCTCAGGGGGTACGAGAGTCGATACGCCAAATGACAGAATCAAATAAGAAAATCAGTTCAGGATGACCAAATATTAACTTGCATTTTTACTTTTCTCGCCTAAAAGACGAAGTACGTAATATTGTATTGTAATCGTGAAAAAATCACCTTCCGAGATTTCTTCAGGTCTTCACGTTTCAGGGTCCCTAGATGACGAAAAACATGTTTTCTTAATTTCGTCTGTCCGTCCGTCTGTCGGCGGTATAGCTCAGAAACTATTTGTTGGAGGAAGAAGATATTTTGCATGCCGATCATATGTCTATCTGGATCAAAACCGAATGCACTTTTGGTCAAATATATAATACAGAGTGAGCATCTCCAAAAATAGAATGTTTATTTTTGCTCAGGAATAGACAAACGTAATAAGTTTAGTTTTTTCAACTTTCTTAATTTTTTACTGCAGGTGATCGTAGGCCGCCCTTCATCTCAGATACCTAGGCTTTTATCCCTTTTAGTTTGGTGTTGCTAATTAAGCGATTAGCGTTATAAACCCGTTAGAAAACGCTATGAACCGCTAAACCGTTTCGAGGATTTTGTTTGGCACCGACGTGCAGATCCTTTGCCAATTACACCAATCCTGTTTGTGATCACTGGAAAATTCTGAGGTCCTGCAAGTTTTGTCCCGTCACTCGTTGCATTCTCGTGAGGCGATGATGTCGCTGCTTCCGGAAAACCAAATGACCGCAGCTGCGTTAGGGCATTAGCCATATTTACAACTTTTTATTCCATTAAGAGTTGTGGGTAAGATAGTACCAAGGGAAGTTTCCTTTTAGCACCTAAGGCAGCCAGCGAAAGATATATTTCAATATTATTCTAATGGTGCATTCTGTGTTTTATACTTATAAGTTTTTCGAAGGCGTGCCCACAGGTTTGCATTATATTTCTCAAGTTAGAGATTTATTTTTTACTAATGCCTAATAGGTTGCACGTCAGATAGGATGAACTTTTACTGCCACCTACGCAGTTATAATAACTATATTACGATTATAAACATTGAGGCTATTAAATGCGCAATTCAAAATTTCAATAAACTCTTCACTATTTAATTTTTATGCCTAACGTTGCTTACGCTTATTGTATTAACATATAACCCCTAGGCTGTTTTACATTTAGTGACCCAGTTTAACATTTATGTGCTCACTTTGAACTAATTGTGACATTTAACCTGAGGTTATTTTGAATTGATGAATCTGGTCTGGAACGTTATTTGTTTATCATAAAATAATTGACTGTATCTACTCAGTAGTTTTAGTGTGTAGTAATATTTGATACTCCACTTAACTGTCACTTACGTCTAATTTATTCGTTCTTAGTTGTTGTATAATTAAGGCTTAGGTGCTTGACCTTTATTTGTTGGTTTTTTCTACATGAGCTACCGCAACCTTTTTGTAGGTTCTTCTCAGCTACAGGCTGTACACGGTGAGTTGTAATTAGACTGGAATTCGACTGGATTTTTTGCTGTCATGGTTGATGACTGGCACCCTTTTGTACTTTGCTTTATTTTGTTTCACTGAATAACCTTAAGAATCATTGCCTGATCCTTATCCATGACAACAGTTGCCGAGACTTTGAGCTAGCCCAGGTTGATATCGCCTTTTACTGAATGGCAGCAATGTAGACCGTGATCCATTAACACTCGTAAATTCTCAAATTATTTAGACAGTCATGTATTATTGGTTATTAATACAACATGTCGCATTAAAGTAATATCTAATTGAAACATCAAACTTGTAAATATTACAAGTACCAAATCAGCAAAAATTATATAAAAGCACTCGTTACATCATAGGCAACTACACTTTTCATTAAAACAGAATGTGCCTAAAATTCAGGAAAAACTACACAAAAAAAACTTAAAACTCAATAATCAACAAACATTTGCAGCTTCCATAAACATATTTTTAAAATGTTCTTTAATTACCAACTATTGGTCTAACTCAATGGCCTTTCATCTGCTATAATACGACAGATGCTGATAATGATTGTTTGGCCACCACTGTATAATGTTATTAGCGATCAGCTTATCAAAACCTTTTCGGATTTTAAATTCAATTTAAATACATCCCAGATCCCACCACCAAAGCAAACACTATAAGTAGCGACCTTGCAGTATTTAATAAAAATAATTATGAAAATTAAGAGGGTCGTGCCCGTCGAGGAGAAATTCATAAAATTAACGATAATGAGTTTGAAATGAACAGTAAATCACGTGAGAACAGGTGAGAGCTTGTTGAAGGGTTGACATCGGCTTAAGATAAGCTGACCTTTATTGCTTAATTAAAAATCTGAAGGTATTTTATACAAAACGGTGCTGCACGTCATTGACGCTCAAATTTAAGGACTGGGCAACGTTGTAAACGCATACGGAGAAGAGAATGTGCTCACATATGAAGAAACAAATGATACGGCAAGTGCAAGGTGTCAAAGACTAAGAGATTGGATGCACTTTTCAAATGAAGAAAAGTACGTAAGAAAGCGTCTTGATCCTGATGCGTATGTATTATTAAAGCGGTAAAAGTACAGGGCGATAGTTGACTGTAAACCAGCGTGTAGCTGCTGAAATATTCAGGAAAAGTTTATTTAATTGAAGTTTGCACATTTTGTATGTATTTTGACCATATCTTTTCAATCAAATGTTCTGTATATTTACTTATTACGCCATAGCCTGATAGATTTTAAGTAATACAATTGGAACGGTTGACCAAGACAGGTTTTTGTTTTGTATGAAATTAACATTTTTGGTGGAAATATTGGCTCTTACAGTCCACTACCTTACAAGTAGCACAGATGTTATTTAAGTTTCCACTACTCAAAATTATATGGAAGATCTTTATTTTTCAAATACTTATAGTACGATGAGAATATGAAGTTTCTCTTAGCGACGTATGGATGACACTGCTATCGAACATTCGTATATTTTTTATTCATCTATCATAAGAACACAAACCAAAATTCAGGGTAATCTGTGAAGTAGTTCAGTGTTGAATGGGTGAAGATGCTTTTAACAATCGATAAAGTTAAAGTACCTGTCATAATTAACCAACAGTAAGCGCCATAAAAACTGATGTAGACGTTGTGTTGGGGTAAGTGATGTGTAAGCGTGGACGTTAGAACTGTGAAGATCACCCCCGCAGTGGACGCTCGTCAACGGCGGTTGTTCCAGAAATCGTTCAAAAAATCCAATATTTTGTTTTAGACGACCGCTATGTTAAAGTGCGTCAAGTAGCAAGAATTATGCAGAAGATCAATGGCGCGTTAGCTGTCTTCGAAGCAAAATCGTGTCCGTAGGAACATTTTATTTCGATGTCTTCGCCTTTTTAAAAAGGATTCCAAGAATTCTATGGGCTCCTTTGTACATGCATGGGACTACATACCCAAAATTAAATAACAGTCGATGTAGTAGAAAAATCCTGTTTCACAGACACCAAAGAAGGCTAACAGCATTCCAGCTGCCGGATAAGGGACCTCTATATTTCGAGATGCGAAGGGTATAATTTTAATTGACTATTTGAAAAAAGGTACTACTATTAATGCGCAATTAATACATTGATGGAAAAATTGAAGACACAGAAAAAGACCCAATTTCAATAAGGAAATAACAGGAAAAATAAAGTGTGAGACAGAAAAGTGAATCAATAAATGACAATGAGGTGGTCTCAAAAAAGAGAGAAAAAGAACAACCGTACGTACACAAATGGAAATGGATTAAAATGTATGAGTTAAGAAGACCATTGAGACAGGACGAATAGGGAAAATGAGAAGAGTAAAACCAAGGACGAACTACTAGAAAGAACGAATGACTTTGCCAGGGAGAGAGCAAATCTATAGAAAAAAGGGAGCGGAAATCATAAAAGAATTTAATTAATCAAATTTAATGATAACTCATACGACACTCTATAGGGCGCAAAAGGGCAGAAGAAGAAGAAGAGTATCTAATAATGAATATTATATGCCTCCGGTTTTTTGCTGCTGTCTTGCCAGCTGTAGTGTGGAATTCCTCGGTTCTTCATGGTTTCTGATACTTTCTTTAGCCAAGATTTTCTGGGCCGGTTTCTTTTTCTACGTTTTGGAGGAATCCACTGTAGGAGTCTCTTTTGTACTCTCTCCTGGGCCATCCTCTTAACATGACCGTACCAGATCACTTTTTTGTTGTCAATCGCATCCGTAATGGATTGCTGGACTCGCATTATATCTTTTATGGTCTCATTTTAATGTGCTGCAACCTAGATATTGCACAACTTCTCAGCCAAAAGTCCATTTCAAGGGTGTGTAAATTTTTCTTTTGACGCTGATCTATGCAAACAATAAAGAGTGATGCTTTTTATAATGGAGTTATAGATTTTTTATTTTTTGTGCCTTTCATGATCTGTTTACGACACACTACCGACTTTAATTGTTGTGTTGCTGTTCTTCCTCGTCCAATCTTTGTTTTAATATCACCATACATAGTTGCTTCTGAAGTGATTGATTGATACTCCCAAATATGTGAAACTACGACATAGATTAATGACTTCATTTCCCACTATTAAATTCGACCCTGGTCCTCCTATTGTCATACATTTTGTTTTTGTAGTATTTATTTCTAGCTCCCACTTTGTGTCTTCTTCTATTAGTTTCCTCATTATATATGAGGCATCATCCTCGTCTGCTGCAAACACTACCTAGTAGTCGGTGAAATGAAGAGAATACAGTATTTCATTGTCTATTTGTAGGTCCATATTATAAAATTAAATTTTCCATACTTTAAGTGCACGCATCAAGTAAATTTTAAATAAATTCAGTGGCATGCACCATACCTGCCGCAGTCCCTTTGTCACCTCAAATGGCTGGGAAAGTTGGTTTCGCATCTTCATTTGACTGATATTACCTTGGTAAATATTTTTAGCCGCATTTATTTAATTTCCATCTCTTCCATAACTTGCTACATTTTATTAATAGGAACGAAATCGTATACTTTATGTAAATCTATAAATATCGTGTGTCTCTTCATTAAACGCTATCGTTTTTCCAGTAATTGTGTCGTGCAACATACATTAGCAACACACGATCTACCAGCTCTAAATCCACTCTGAGTTTTGCGAATCTTTAGTTCTTTTTCGATATGATCTTTTAGTACTCATTGTACTCATCACTCTTATACCACAATAGTTATTATAGTCTCCTCTTTTTCCTTTTTTATATGTTGGTGATACATATACCATTTTCCATTCCCTTGGTGAAATTTCTCCATTTAAGCTGAACGTTTCTGCAAAATATTCAAAAGTAACTTGGAAACTGTGCTCTGCCAGAATACTTCTCTGAGAATTCTTCGTTCTTTAACCCCTTCAGTGCTTCTATAACTTCTACAGTTATACCGTTCACGTTATTATATTCTCTAATGTTATAATCAGTTTATTATATGTTGTTCTGTTTTCTGTTAGCAGTTCTCTATGTTTTGTCCATTCTTCTATTCCTAATATGTTTAGAGGTATGTTCTTCCTGCAATTCGTTCGTAAACTTTTCAGTATCTTCCAAGACTGCGTAGACAGTGATCTTCTCTAATAGCTATCTATCTCTTCACATTTCTTCCCACATTAATATTTTTGCTTTCTCCACACTTTTCCGTACTTCTCTTTTACATCGCATGTGTGGTTTCCGATCTTCTTCGTCTTTCGTATTTAACCATTTTCCATAGTGCACAAAGAAGATATAGAAACGGCAAGTGAGTTGGTACCGACACGTAATAACGATAGATCAAAATATTTTAGTTAAGAGAGCAATTGAGTCAGGAAGAATAAGAAAAAGGAGAAGAAGAAGAGACCTAATAGAAAGAGCAAAACAGAGCAACACAGTAGATGAAAAGGGGCCCGAGGAATTAGACACATAAAATGATATCACAGGCGACTTTCTATAGGGCTCAGGGATCCCAGTGAAGAAGAAGATTATCTAATATTTGGTAAAACTTTATATATTGACTGTTATATAGATATAGAAACGGCAAGTGAGTTGGTATAGACACATAATAAAGGTTGATTGAACGTTTTTGCAATATATTCAAAAGTACCTTGGAGACTGTGCTCTGTCAGAATATGTCGCTGAGGATCATTTGTTCTTTAAACTTTCACTGCTTCTATAACCTCTACTACAGTTATAACGTTATCATATTTTTTAATGTTATAGTTCAGTTTATTATATATTGGTCTGTTTTCTGTTAGCAGTTCTGTATAATGTTTTGTCCATTCTTCTATTCCTAATATGTTTAGAGCTATGTTCTCCCTGCAATTCGTTCGTAAACTTTTCAGTATCTTTCACGACTGCGTATACTGTGATCTTCTCAAATAGCTATCTATGTCTTCACACTTTTTCCCACATTAATTTTTTTGCTTTCGCCACACTTTTCCGTACTTCTCTTTTACATCGCATGTGTGGTTTCCGATCTTCTTCGTCTTTCATATTTAACCATTTTCCATAGTGCACTATAGATTTTGACCATTGTATTCGGTAAAAATCCCGAATAAATAAGACAGTAAGGCAGTCACAAAGAAGATATAGAAACGGCAAGTCAGTTGGTACCGACACATAATAACGATAGATCAAAATGTATCAGTTAAGAGAGAAATTGAGTCAGGAAAAATAAAGAAAAGGAGAAGAGGAAGACCAAGGAAGAACTGGTTAGAAATAGCAAACGACTTTGATAGAAACAGAGCAACACAGTAGATGAAAGGGACCGGAGAATTTAATTAGACAAATAAAATGATATCACAAGCAACTTTCTATGGGGCGCAGGGATCCAAGTGAAGAAGAAGAGTATCTAATCATTCGTAACACATTATATATTGACTGTTATATAGATATAGAAACGGCAAGTGAGTTGGTATGGGCAGATAATAAAGATAGATTGAACGTTTTTGCAATATATTCAAAACTACATTGGAGACTGCTATGCCAGAATATTTCCCTGAGAATCTTTTGTTCTTTAAACTTTTACTGCTTCTATAACTTATTTTACAGTTATACCGTCCACGTTATCTTATTCTTTAATGTTATAGTTCAGTTTATTATATATTGATTTGTTTTCTGTTAGCAGTTCTGTATAATGTTTTGTCCATTCTTCTATTCCTAATATGTTTAGAGCTATTTTCTTCCTGCAATTCGTTCGTTTCAGTATCTTCCACGACTGCGTAGACTGTGCTCTCCCCACGTTACATTTTTTGCTTTCACCACACTTTTCGGCACTTCTTGTTTACATCACATGTGTGGTTACTGATTTTCTTCATCTCTCGTATTTAACCATTTTCCATAGTGCACTTTAGATTTTAACTATTATACTCGGCAAAAATCTTGAAGAAATAAGACAGTAAGGTAGTCACAAAGAAGATATAGAAACGGCAAGTGAGTTGGTACCTACTCATAATAACGATAGATCAAAATGTATTAATTAAAGCAATAGAGTCAGGAAGAATAGGGAATAGGAGAAGAAGAAGACCAAGGAAGAACTGATTAGAAAAAGTGGACGACTTTGGTAGGAAGAGAGCAACACAGTAGAAGAAAGGGGTCGAAAAGCATAAAATAATTTAATTAGACAGCTTAAACGATATCACAGGCGACTTTTTATAGGGCGCAGGGGTCCTGGTGAAGAAGAAGAGTATCTAATAATTGGTAGCACTTTAGATTTTGACTGTTATATAGATATAGAAACGGCAAGTAAGTTGGTATGGGCACATAATACGGATATATCAAAATGTATTAGTTAAGAAAGCAACTGAGTCAGAAAGAATAGGGAAAAGGAGAAAAGGAAGACCAACGAAGAACTGACTAGAAAAAGTAAAAGACATTGATAGAAAGAGAGCAAAAAATAGAAGAAGGTGGCCCACATACGACGCTCTATAGGGCGTAAGGGTCCGGAAGAAAAAGAGTATCTACTAATTGGTAGCACTTTCGATTGTGGCTATTATACTCGGAAAAAATCATAATTTATCCACATTTTCAAATATTTTTCCATATGAGGTCTAGAAAATGTCACTGGACTCCGAACCGAAAACGTTGAAGGTTTACTAACTGGATAATAAAAGTACCTTGCGAAGCAGCCTTTGTCTGTCACATCAAAATATTCCTATTTGAGCAAGATTTCAGTTTTTCAGCATTCGAGAAGTATAGTTTAAGACCTTTTCCTTTGTTTGCCATAAGTCAGTTTTAATAATCTCCCGATGCCGTGGGCAAATGACATATTCGTCCCCGCAGTGAAAAGCCCAAGGGGTAACTGCCCTCACGAACGCGGCGCCTCTGTAAGACATAAAAGCTTTTTCGACAATGAAATACGTTCCCCCAATTTGAGCTAGCGGCCGGATATCGTACTTGCCTCACTCCGAAAGTTACAAATGAATCGCGAGGTTTATTTGGATTAATTAAATTTACATTTTATCTACACCCGAAAATCTACGGTACACACACTTTCAAATTCAAATTGGTCGAATTCTGCTTAAATTTCGAAAAATACGCGTTAAACGCTTTTTTACTTTACTAATTAATGTTTGTTCTCGCGAGTCGGCCTTAAACAGCGGGTCTTGTTTGTATTCTCGTTTTATAATAACTCGCCGAATTCGGGAGATTTATCGCGACGTCGAGCACGTTAAATTCTTTCCGTTCTACGTTCCTATTAGCCGAGACGTTCTTATTAATATATGGATTGATATATAAGAGATATTTTTTATTCTCATAATCTGTCTCGATAGCAGTCTATATATTTGTGTTCGCCTTTACGGAATCTAGGGGTTATTATTAATGTTCCGTTGCTTAGGGGAAATGCCCCCGGGAATCACAATGCGTCATATAAACGTTAAAACTTGTACAAGTTTGATTCGTCAGTTCCGACTTTTATTTTTCAGCGAAAGAATTCCGCCAAGTTAGGAAGCAGGAATCGAATTATTTAAAGTTGCCGGCGCTTTTATGGCCGAATTATCGCGCGTTACGTGGATGCGCAAAAACGTAAGTGAAATCGAATCAAAGCGATTCCTTTATGCCCATAACGATACAGCCATTTAAAAGAAGAAATATAATTCGCCCTGAACGGGACCGGAAAAGCCGCGAGTGCGTTTCCGATAAATGATACACGTAACTTTATTGACACGACGGTGTGGCGGTAATTGATTTTAATCTAGCTCCCTTCTCGCGTTTGCACCTACGTGTATGATTATATTTGTGGCGGTGCAGGGGCGCAAGGTCTTTGTATCATTACGGCCCGTTTAATCGCGAATTTGGCAGCATTTCCCTTTTCCAAACGGGAAACCGCTCGGTTATAACGTGTAACAAAAGTTTTCGGAAAAACTCGTTGGATGTGGATTGATATGTTACATAAATTTGCAGTAAACGCACTTTTGTGATATATCAACGCATTTTCCAAAGGTTGTTCGGTAAAAGGATTAGGTAAGGTTTATTGCCAGAGATAATTAACATTTAAGATGTTTAAACTGTTGAGTTCCCCGCGATAATCATATCATTACATTGCATACAGAATGCAAATTTATACATCTAAAATATTTTCCCATTAAATGCACTTTTTGTAGTCTATCAAGGCATCTATTTTCAGCCGTTATTTACTGGAAACACAGTTCAGAAGGTTTTTTGCCAGCGTAAATGCACATTGCGAAGTAATAATTAAAGCTGATAATTATATGCACTCAAATGTACAAAAATATGCGCATATAAATGCATAAATTTTGTTAACTATATGCACCCAAAGTTACAATATATGCACATACTATGCTTTAATTTTTTTGAAAATAAGTAGAAGTATTTTAAATAATGTAAACATTTTAGGTAATTATTTTGTATGAGTATATTTATGCGTTTGACTATATAAACATAGACTGCAACGCCAACTTCACGTTGTAAGCCAACATAAAAATGAGGTTTCTTCTAACCCCGCCAGACTATTATTTAGGTTTCTTCTAACCCGCCAGACTATTATTTAGCCAACACTCGAAGTTCGATTCTTGAAATGGATTCTATGTTGGCTGATTCCTTATACATTGCTTCTTTTGGAAAATTGGGAGTTGCTGGCACCCTATGTTTATATAGTCAAAGATTTTAACAGGGACTTCCCCTTTCCTCTACTTATTTCGATACTCGCACTGCACTCCAGCGACAGAAAGTAAAAGTATATATTTCAGTTGCACACAGTAATTTTATTAATAAATTTCATGAAAAGGTAAATTTTACAAAAAAAATGTCAAAAAGTTCATACATTACAAATTATTGCTAAATATAACCAAATATGCAAAATCCAAAAAGTATGCTCAAAAAGCATAAATATGCAAAACGATTTGTTTTCACATAATTAGTATACATATGCAAAAAGTTTCGCCGGCATATCAATTATACAAAATATGCATTTGCCATATAATATCAGCTTTAGTAATAGTTACTCATATCTATTGCATACTGAATACAGGCTGATTCTTGACTTATACGCATAATTGCGAGGAATGATAGTTCGTGATGTGTAGTGATGGGTAATTAAAAAAAGTGTAGTAAAAGTTTTTTATTAACGGAAATAACGAATTAATTATGTTGAGAGTGGTGAACTAGTAAAATATAAAATTATCGCATTTACCTTGAATTGTATCTGTCACTCTCCGTCACTAGTTGTCAAATTGGAGCTTCTTTTATTATTTCACCAACGCAGAACTCATAGACGTGGTATTAGCGTATGTAACATAAATTTTGAGAAAAATATTAACAGCTATATTTTCTATTACTGTAATTTTATATTAATTGAACTACAAGTAATTATTTCTACAGCTATATTTAATAGAATTATATGCTTCAACTACGCATAATGGTCTAGTTCTTCAACACCAACCAGATTAAAAGCATTTTTCCTATAATAAGCTACAACGCAATTTTTTCTCAAAACTTATGTGATATACGTTAATACCATATCCATGAGTTCTGCGTTGGTTAAGTTAGGTGCCATATTTTTTTACGAATAAGAGAAACTCCAATTTGACAACTTCTTACAGAAAGTGGCAGATACAATTCAACGTAAATGCGAGTTCACCACTCTCGTTATTTCCGGTAATATACAACTTTTACTACACTTTTTTTTTAATTACCCATCACTATAGGGCATTCAGTAAACACAAAAACATTTAAATTTTTTTGAAGTTGGCATATGCATACATTCTTTGTACTAGGGATTCTGTATTTTGTTTTGCGATGGTTTTCACACCTGCATAAAAGCAAGTTTGAATTCAAAAATGACAATCAATGACAATTAATATTTCTCATTATTTCAGTAAAGTAGATATTTTTCTGGACATTCTCCCCTCAATTTTTATAAAATGTAATAAAAACACCTATGAATAAACGCTACGTCATTAGTATTTCCATAATATCCTTAGAAGTAATTATTTACGACACTTGTGACAGTTGCTAGATAAATGTCACACCCTTAACCTATTTGTTTCAGTAACTTTTTGTAAGTACATTCCTAGACAAAGATGAATTTTGGAAGTATACTCATGAAATTTTGGAAATCAAAAGCCACTTTGTGTTTTTATGTTTACTGAATAAACTATACACATCACGAACTATCATTCCTCGCAGTTATGCCTATAAGTCAAGAATCACCCTGTATATATTATGAATGAGTAGTAAAAATAAATACTTATTAAACTACACGATTACATAAATATATAATTCTAATTGCAGAAAACATAAAAGCAGCTCGAAACTAAGTTTTAGTAGAGAAATAAGAAAGAAAATTAGCTATTCAACACTTCAATTTCTGCAATAGATAAAGTATATTATTTACAGCGTTGCCGTGGCTATGTTAGCCGATGTTGTAGATTTCCTGAAAATTCACTAAAATGTAATTGTGTTCGATCAAAATTATTTGCATTAATATTTTAAAAAATATCCGAAAGGTTTGTTGCCAAGCTAACTCCTCATTGGGAAGTAATTATTCGAGTAACCACATTGTTTAGTGATTACACGATACGTTGTATATTATCTTGGTATAGTTTGTCCTCGAGTTGAGTTTACAGTAGGGAATCCTTTTTTATGTTCCATTTTTTATTGAAAAATATTTTTTTATAAAAGTTCTTAATTCTTATAAAAACCACAGTGCTTTCGAGAAATTTAAAATTTGATATATGGGGTGTTTAGAAATGAATAAAATATGGAAATAGCCAAAGTCCAAATTAAAATTTCAGCTTCAGACTAGCAACTTTCTAATTTTTTTAGTGTTAAGCAATGCAAAAATCATAATACGGTCAGATGTTAGCCAACAATCAAATCTGTTTAGATATGGGTAAATTTTGTTGTTTTAATGTTAGAATTATTCGTTTTAAATTAAGAAAAAACAGTTGTTCCTTTGACATTATTAAACATTTCTCTTTTAAATTCAATCCAAAAACTAGAATTAAGTGATTATTCAAGTGACATCCCACAGACATTTACCCACATCCCCACAGATTTGATTATTTTGATAATATCTGATCGGATTACAATTTTTACATTGCGTATAACAAAAAAATACAATTTGCTAGTATGAAGCTCAAGTATTGTTTAGACTTATTCTTTCATAATAAACAACTGTTTCTATTTCCTCCTCATCTATCCGACTGCGGCCAACTAAATAATTTTTTTATTAATAGCATACCTAAGGTAAACATTGATGGTCAGGTAATAGATTTTTATTTAAATAAAACAAAAGCACATATCTCAGATGTCTTCAACTTTATGACTACGGACGAAATTGAGGTGTTGAAAATAATTTCATCAATCAAGACTAAAGCTATTGGAGTGGAAGGTTTGAGTATTTCCATTATTAAATTTTGTATTCCGTTTTTGCTTCCAATAATTACCCATTTAATGAATTATTGTCTAACTAATTCCGTATTTCCCAAGTGTTGGAAACAAGCTCTTGTCAAACCTTTACCCAAAGTCACATCACCAACTGAATTTAAAGAATTAAGGCCAATAAGTATTCTTCCCGTTTTGTCAAAAGTTGTAGAAAAAATAATGGAGCGACAACTACGACAACATATTGAGCGGTTTAAGGTATTGCCTGATGTACAGTCAGGTTTTCGGAAAGGATACAGTTGCAGTACGGCATTACTAAAAATTACTAACGATATAATTCTAGCTACTGATGAAGGTAAGCTAACAGTGCTTGTTCTGCTTGATTATTCTAAGGCTTTTGACACTATCAACCATGATGTATTACTTTCAATTTATCATTATATTGGCTTAAGTAAACAGGCTATTACTTTGTTAGCAGCTTATCTCTCAGACCGCTGTCAGGCTGTTAGTCTTAATGATAAGCAATCCAAATTTTGTAAAATTTCTTCTGGAGTACCGCAGGGGTCTATTCTGGGACCACTTTTTTTCACAATTTATACTTTGTTATTCCCATCAGTTTTGCAATCGAGTACATCCCACTTTTATGCAGACGACTCGCAAATTTATAAATCTTTCAAACCCGACGAAATTGTAGAGTCGTGTGAAGCTATAAATTTAGATCTTGAGAACCTGGAAAACATTTCTGAGCAACATTCCTTACAATTAAATCCAAATAAATCAGCTGTTTTAATATTTGGCAAAAAAAATGACAGACAAAAACTTTCAAATTCAGTAAATATTAGGATACAAAATAAAACTCTCCCATTAGTTGATTCTGCAAAAAATCTGGGTTTAACACTTGACAGCGGCCTGCGTTTTAAACAGCATGTGTCTAGGTGCTTGCAGAGTGCATACTGTAACCTTCGGTTTATTTTTCAAAACCGACATGTTCTAAATAAACAAATTAAAGTTATGCTGTGCAATACTCTAGTTTTGTCTAAATTCGATTTCTGTGATACAGTTTATGGTCCTTGTTTAGATTATCAAGATAAATCCAAAATTCAAAAGCTGCAAAATTCTTGTTTACGGCTAATATTTGGGATAAGAAAGTACGAAAGAATATCACATAAACTAAAGGAAGTGAGTTGGCTTGATATGAGTAGCAGGCGTTTTTTGCACTCCGCTTGTCTCTGTCACAAAATTATAATCTCAGAATGTCCACCTTATCTCTACAATACAATTACATATCGTACTGATGTACATAACTTAAATTTAAGGTTCAGGGGTAGATTGACTATACCATTGTTGTCCAGTGAGCAAGCTAAACGGTGCTTCTCTTATTCGATTGCAAAAATTTACAATGCTTTGCCCCTGGATATTAAAACTTTAACACCAGCCAGGTTTCGGTGCCAGCTTAAGAAATTACTTTTAAATTGTACGTTGCGTGCTATCTCGTAGTATCTAATGTTGTATGTATATTTTTTCCCTCAACTTAGAATGTTTTATTTTAATTGGAATCTACGTTTTTTTTTACATATGGTCTCATGTGCGGTACATAGGGCTTAAGTTTAAGTTTTTTTTTTTTCTTCTGCGGGGTTAGGTGGAAGAACGGCCCAGCTATATTTGGTAGCTGTGCTGAATCTCGCCTAGCGCAAACAAAATAATATGTGTTGTTTTTATCATTATCAATAAAGGCGATTTATTATTATTATTATTATTATTAAAGTTTTCCTCTAAAGTCAAAATTAATGGTACTTCTCTCTTTAGCTATTTTTATATTTTCTTAATTTCAAATTTCACCATGGCACTGCAATTTTTATAGGAAGCAAAAAATGTATAAAGAATGACTTCCATGAAAAATAAAAAATAAAAAGCTTTTCCTCTTGTAAACTTAACACGGGGACACACTGTATATGCCTTATATATAGATTATTTATTACGAAAAACTATTTTACAAGTTTTATCCAGTGTGAAGTCCCATTGATGAGTAATCTTCTAATTCCTGCAATTCTTTCAATATTTTCACACTAATATGCATGATAGCTTACTTGTTCGCTAGCAATAGTCGTAACGATATTATACCCTAAAAATAGAAATTATCATATCCATCGTGACACTCGTGGAAAGAAGTGTAAAATTAACTCGAAAACTGTCTCGCAGATTTCCTACATGACTGTAAAACTATCAATATGATGACGTACGTATATTAAGAATCTATCATTTTACAGACAATAATGAAAGATCTTTTCAAGTTCTGGGATTAGAGGGAATGATGGATTTCACACAGATGATATAGAAAAATTGCCCAAATAACATGGAAGAAATATGAAAAAAATCATGTTTTGTCTAGTGTACCACATCGGAAGCAGGAATTTCGTAAGGCTGTGTATGCAGTGATCGATGTCGATTCAAAGGCGTCTTCTGAAATTGTTCGGTTTTATCATAGTCACTGAGTAGCCATTTTAGGACCACTTGTAGACATATGTCTCACTCAATCTTTTTTGTGCTTTTCGGATTTATGCCAGATCTTTTGAAGTCATCCGTCCATCGCGTTGGAGACAGTCCTACAGATCCTTTTTCTAAATAAGAAGATGATATTGATACATCTTTCATCATTTTACCTAGCCACATGTCCTATACAATTCTGTGTTATTGTCATTTTGTAAGACTCCACTCTGTATGTTAAAACGAATAATACCTTGATCGAATACCCAACAAAGCAAACATTCTTGTTTTCAAGCATCTTAACTGGATTTCTAACAGCAGCCCAAGCTAGTCTTCTCCTTCAGTACACTTTTATAGTCTGATTTTTGTATCTTAAAGCTAAATAAACAGAACTACCCTTTTCTTTTAATATATCATCTATAATATTTATTTTCAAATTTGGGTTGCTGCTACACCTTTCTATTTCTACTCAAGCCGATTTCAGAAGATGCTTTGTCCAGTTCCAGTCAAAAGTTCCTCTAGATTTTCCTCAACCAGAACGGTATCATCTGTATTTGCATCTTCCAAAGCAAGTTGCTTGAAAACAGGTTTTAGAGAAGATTACCTCCGTAATCAACACCACAAAGCTCGCGTACTTCGGGCATGTGATGTAACGCCGAGAGAAGTATGATCTACTACACCTCACCCTGGGAGGGAAGGTCTGCGGCAGGCGTGGCCCCAGCAGAAGAAGAATTTCCCGGCCTGCTTCAGCTGTTCGATCTTTCACCCAGCGATCTTTTCAGGGCAGCCGTTGATATAGTGATAGTGGCCAATAAATATGATAGCCAACGTCCGGTAACAGACATGGCGCAGAAAGAAGAAGAGAAGCTGTTGATATTTTTGCTGAGAATCTATCGCTTGGTGTTGTCACGTTTTATTTTACCTGAGTGCATATCCATGATTTTGTCTGGAATTTCTTAATAAGTCAATCAAACGCTTTCTGATTTTGGTAGTCGACCAAAACTACTCGTAGATTCAGTTCAAACTTGTACTTAACCTCTACAGTCAGCCTGCTCAATGGGTCGATAATCGTGAAGCTTTTAAGGTTTGTAATAGTTTTAGTGAACAATTTATACTTGACATAGAAGCTTTGTTGGTTCATGATTTTCATTATTTGCTTGATGCTTTCTTATACAGGGTGTTTAAATAATACGTTGGAATATTTCGCCCACTATAAGCAGCGACCTCAACAATACAAACGCTTCTTTTCCTATCTACGGGATGCTAAAGTTTTCAAAAATGATCCGTTTTTTATTGTTATATGCTTTGGGCGATTTTAATGAATATTTATAGGTTGTTTATAACTTTACGAGGTAGTTTTTGAACCTATTATAGTTGATGCAGTAATTCCAGGTGCCTGTCCACGGGGGATGTCACACAAAAATAACGCCCAGCATATTTATTCAAGTTTCTGAACCTGTTAAAAACTAAAATGCTTCAATATCTCAAAAACCCCTTAGCCGATTTTAGTGAAATGTGAAGGTTTATTGATGCCATTAAGGATCATGTTTTGGCACACTTGATTTAAATGATTTATTCCAGGGGTGTCCGGGCGAGTAATTTGAAGACTTTAACACCCTGTATCTCGGAAATGAAGCGTTTCCGAACCCATGCTTATTAGAACTTTTTTGTTTGTATTGATGAGATCTACAAGTGGGTTAAATATTCGAACGTATTTTTAAACACCCTTGCATGATTCCATTTCCTTCTTCTAGGTATTTGTTAAAAAGGTCCCACAAATATCCTCTTTGCCCTCTTTTATGATTTGAAGCAGTGTTTAGTTTTCTCCTGATCCTGATACTTGATCAATACACATCTCCTAAATGATTAAATTATATTTTCAGCTGATTTAGCCTCTTATCATTGTCCTAGAAAACCAAGGATTGGTTCACAAAATCCCTTTTAACCGTCCAAATGCCCAACAGACACGCTGAATTAAAAATTTTAGGCCTATATTCAATCTAAAGCTGGAAAGCCATAAATGAAGTGCGTACAATTACTACGAAAAATAGTTGGGAAAATACGCAATCTCATCGTTCAGACCACGATGCCATAATCAGGGGTCGGAAAACTTTTTTTGGAAAGGGCCAGAACGTAAAATTTGTAGGCTGGGCGGGCCAGATAGCAAACTCGAAGACATTCTACTCATAGAGCAACAAAAAAACAGGTTAATTTTTTATATTAGGAAGTGATACATAATATTTATATATACTATACATGCTAACACAAAAAAACGAATAAAATATTTCCATCTATTAATACACGTATTATAGAAGTGGTTACATTTTGTACTAATGCGATGAATGTAATTGATTTTTCTGAGATAATATTTCATTATACTGGAGCTCGAAATTAGTACATCCTTACATTAAAGTTGTTTGCAAATGGTCATCTGTTAATAATGATCTGTATTACGATTTTACATACTTCATTTTCGAAAATGTCCTTTCACATTGATAAGTACCCCCAAATACAGATATAAATCTCCGAGCATATGATTTTAATTGGCCGTATTTATCTTCCGAAAGATATTTATAGATCCATTGCTTTAAATATCATTTTTAGCATATCATCATTTTGCAGTTCAATCACTTTCAATTGAAGGTCTGACTAAAGCTTCTCAATTGTACAGCCAAATGAATTTTGAAATATGGAAATGTCTTTTGCACTTGCATCAAGATCCGAAAAACGCTGTTGTAACAGTAGCTTAAGTTCAGGAAATATATCCGTCTCGAATTTTTTTGGGAATGAGGATTTCGCTAATATTAGAAAATTTTTACAGCATGGAAAGTGGTCAAACTTGGTTAATGTGATTTGTGTTTCAAACAATGATAGGATGCAGTTCACATATGAGCACTGTTTTTCCCTGTAATTTTAAGTTAAATTTGTTAAGATATCCCATAATGTCTGCAGCAAATGCTAATTTCCATAGCCATTCATTGTTAGATAATAGTGGCTGTGGGCAGTCTTTCACATTTAGAAAATTTTCTATTACTTCAGTCAGTCCATTTATATATGTCAGTGGTTACAGCTTGTAATTTGATTTATTTTTAATTTTTTCTTGTAAAAACAGTACCTATTAACCCGCGGGCCGGATTAAAAACAGACGGCGGGCCGGATATGGCCCGCGGGCCGTAGTTTTCCGACCGCTGCCGGATAGATTAAACGGAAGTGCCTTGCCAGCAAAAACAATGGTCCTTTAAGTATTCGTCGTCGTCTGCCATGTGGTTATATCCCCACTGCAGCAGCATCGGCTACTCCAATTTAAACAGTTTAGTGATTAAAACCCTCTGGTTGCCAAAGCCGGATTGTTGTAACCATTGGAATCAGTGGGAATGAAACCCACACTGCGCCACCTCCATTGCTCCTTTAAATGTAAGTAGTTTTTTTCTTAATTACATACAAAGCAAAAATCTTCAACATGTATGCTTTGAATATATTGTAGTAATTTTTAATACTGCACTTTAAAAAATCCGTAAGTTTTTGTTACATACATTGTTAGATAGTTAAAAAAGAGTCAGCTCAGAACGCGTTTGAAGACAAAATCGATTTCAGTTATAAGTTCGAGGTTCTTTCTGCTAAAGGTACTCAGTTTTATTGCGCCCATGCTTCTTTTTAGAACGCAATAAAGTTAAACGAAATTGAAACATGTTTCGCAGTATGCAAACTGCAAAGCGTAAAAACAAGATTCGAATAGGTATATGCGTTGATTGTCGTGATTGAAGCGTTCAGTTGTGTGAAGTTTTATCGACAATTCCCCCGGGCCCAAATGTGTCGTTACGCAACTTCTAGTGAGTTCGGCACGTTAGTGCCCAGAATAAGCTAGTGGCTAGTGTTATCGTCTTCCTGGATCCTGCATTCAAATGCCTGGACCGGAGCCTTGCACTCCTTTTAATCCTTATTAATTGCGCGCCGCGCTTGTCGGCGTGTCTCGAGCTCTAAGTGCATTACCTTTTCTGTTTACGGGACGACTTTTCCGCCATTTATCAGCCGAGAACGAGACACGATAAGTTTCTTCCACCTGGTGTACGTCGGTCCCGAACTTTTGAATCTCGACCGATTCGAAGGTTCTTTTTGATTAAATACTTTTGTTCGCTCTCCGCCGTTGTGCTTTGCTAAGCCCAGTCGTTTAACTTAACGTTTGACGTCTATAATCTGACGGGTTTTCGTAAGAACTCTCGACCTACTACAGCTTACCACTTTGCCATATCTTTGATCAAACAATAGGTCGAGAATTTTCCGCTTTCGGTGCGCGCCGAGGGTCCTTCGAGTCCCATCGCCGAAACAGACTCGGACGTTTTTAATAATCTCGCAAATCACGAAATATCTTTTGGTATCAGAAATAAATATCAGAGGGAAACGAGTAAACAAAAAAATAGCTCCCGTTCCGGTCGGGACTCGAATCCCAAAAGGAAATGCCCGACTTTGGTATTATATATTGGAACGAAAATATAGAAGTCCTCAAATAGGCAGGAAAGAGCGACGGAAATAAATTTAAATTGCCGTAGGATTAAAATTTTAAGTCCCGGATTAACGTTAGCAGTCTCTACAGGGTGTTTTAAATCGCTTAACAGGCTATATCTTCGTTATTAATAAAGATATCGAAAAGATATTTCCTAACGTCAGTGTTCACGCTACAAAACACGCTTCAATAATAAATTGTAAACACCGCCTACTAGTTTTGTGCACAAGCGTATAAACACATCAACATTTTAACACAAATACGTTTTTAAATATAAAAAATCTCACGGAACTTCCCTCGTAAGAGCGCACCACACAGAGGCAAACTAGGTTAACGTTCGTAATAATGCTGAAACAATGAAAGGAAACACTTGGTAATGCGAAATACATCAATTTGCAAATAAAAAGATGCAGCCGATGGTATTCTAATAATGCGCGCAATTTCAAGGCCTGCGAGCACCCTGGGCGAATTCGATGGCTAGTCCCGCTCGGGCATCACGGCAAGCCTTATTTCCGCTTGCGGCTGCTTTATATAGGACGTGCTGACGACTTTTACCCTGCATCTGTTGGGTTCCCTTTTCATCGAGTGTGAAAAGCTGACCTATTTGCAAAATATTATTTTTATCTATTTTTGAGCTAAAGCACAGTGACCGCCAAAAAGTCGGAATCAAGTGGAAACATTTTTATTTTCGATTTTTCAGAAAAACTTTTTGCGGCAATAATTTGTGCTTGTCTGAAAACCAATTTATCCCCTATCAGATATAACGAGTGATTTTTAATTGATGATAAAATGGTGTTTCTTAGATCCAAAAACCATCATTTTTCGGAAATTAAGTAAGATTTCATTCAGCTTCCTTGGTCTTTTAGACAAGGGAAGTAAAAAACAATAGAAAATGTTAATTATGCCTTTAGATTTTTTATTATTTACCGAAAAGTAATATGTTAGCATACTTTTTACGTTTTTGATGCAGAGTGCTTTTCAGGAGAAATAACTTTCCATGATAAATAATTGTACTTAAATGGCTTTTAAAAACTCTAATGTACCCCTGTTAATGAATTACTTTGAGAAAAATTCTGTAAATATAATTTTACAGTTGTCTAAATGAGGAAATTTTTCTCTATTCAGTTTACAGATTCTAATAATTAAAGTTTTTTTTCAAAATTTTTAACAAAAATTTTATATTTAGATAGAAAATCACATTTAAGACAACTTTTTTGATACATTTCTTCTATGTATTGGCTAGTAAATAAATTGTTCGGAATTATTTTCAAAAATATAAAATTTTACAGATAACGGATGTCATATGACAACTTGTATTTGACTCAATTGGAATATTTTCGAGCCAGGGTTTCAATTTTTCAAAATTAAAAAAAATATATTTTATGCCAACTTTTTGGCGATTACTGTGTATAACTCCCCCCCCCTCCCCCCTAGGACGTTTGACGTTATTAGCATTTTTATAACATACGGATATTTGGAAAAATTTTAGGATGAACATTTTTTTAAAAGCAAAATTGGCTTATTAGAGATTCACAATCACTCAAGAACCTAACAAACTCTCTGAAAAACAAAAGAATTCAAGAAAATGTTTTGAATGAATTTTCATAATTTTATATTTTGGTCATATTGCGAATATCATTACTTCAAAAATATTTCATAAGTTTAGGAAAATTTGCATGTTTATTGGATTATAGTAGGCGTGTATGCAAAGGTCAAAATAATAATAATAAGTAGCTTAAGCCCCCTTAGTAGTCTGTACGATACACCACAATTGCAGATCATTATGCTTAAAAAGCGGGTGTCCCATAATGTTTTGCTGTTTTTAAACTTAAATAAAAAAAAATATTTGTGAATAAAAAATTATTTATTCAGTGCCAAAACTTTAGCAGTAAATGAGGATTTTTATTTCTTAAAAATAATATTAGCAAGATGTCTTCCGTCACGTGCCATCCATTCTCGAAGTCTGGACCTTAAATTTGCAAAAACAGGTGCTAGCATTTCCTCTGGAATAGCGTTTATTTAGGCCTGAATTCGCACTTTTAAAGTTCTCAAAGTGCGTGCTGCTGTACCATACACCTTGTACTTTAAATAACCCCACAAAAAGAAATCGGGAGGAGTCAGGTCAGGGCTCCATGAGGGTCACTGTAGGTCCCCCAGCTTTGAAATGACTTTTCCCAGAAAATATTCTTGTACCGTCGCCAATTATCTTCTAGCTGTGTGGGCTGTGGCCTCATCTTGTTAAAACTAAATATTGGCATCAAATCCCTCAAATTCTTGAAAGCTTTGTCGGAAAAAATCGTTTAATGATGATTTGGAGAGACCCAGGGCCTGTGCATGTTTCCTTACCGACCTGCTTGGATATATACAGGGTGAGCACCTTCAAAAAATAAAATATTTTCTAGTTTTGCTTTAACTAAGAAACAGATAAAAGCAATAATTTGCACATAGCTCAGGCTTTACGCCTGACGAAAATGAGACCTAACAGATATAAGGTAGATATCGCAATAGTGCTGGTAAAAAAACTTGTTTGACTGATAACCGAGAAACTAGTTTTAGGTTAACCGCGGTTTTTCCATAAACCGGTTAACTAGTTCGTAAACCAGTATACATCGGTTTAAAAACCCGTTTATAAATCGGTTTAAAAACCATTTTACTAACAGGTTTAAAAACCGGTTCGTAAAATCGATTTGAGTGATTTAAAAGTTTCGTCTTAGTAAAAACGCAATTGTATATTTTCCACATTTTGTAAGTAGATAAGTTTCTGTCTTTAACAAATTAGACTATCTTCAGGTACTAACTTTTCTATACAGGGTGAGGCAACGTTAGCTATATTTGCATATATTTTTGATACCATTAGCTATAGCAAAAAAAGGTTTATTACAAAACTTTAATTGGATCTGTAGCTCTACAGTTCCGTGCAGTCAATTGTTTCTTTCACGGCACACTGTTTTGTCAGTGCGCTGATTCCGTGTTTAATTCTCTTTACGACTGGATTAAAAAAGCATAGCCTTGATTGCAATGTTTTCTATATTTGTTTTTGTAATAAATAGGCATTAATAACAAAATTCATAATTTACTGTCGTGACAATTGTATGATAGTTAAAACTGTCAAAGGATTTTAATTGGGTTTTTTTCTTGTTTCCAAACAGTCAACAGCCTACTTGGTGCATTTCTATATAAATACCTAATTAGCAAAGAATTCCTGCATTTACGGTTTTTGCATTTTACTGAGAAAATTTCTACTTCACGACTATGATCTTTTGGTAAATTCGTAAAGAGAATTAAACAAGAAATCAGAATTGATGGAAAAGGTAGCCGTTCCATTTAAAAAATCCAAGATTGCAGCGCTGACAAAACAGTGAGCCGTGAAAAAAGAATTGACAACACAGAATTATAGAGCAGTAGGTCCCATTAAAGTTTTGCAATGAACTTTCTTCGCTGTAGCTAAGGTACCAAACCTATATGCAAATATGGCTAGTGTTGCCTTACTCTGCCTGCATACTAGATTAATTAATAAATATTTTTCTAGAATAGTCGAATAAAGTACTATAGTTTCATGCATCGTTTTAAGTGCAAAAAGTGAGACTTTCATGCACAGTGCAAAGTGGTACCTGTTGCTCTCAAAACGATGTATGAAACTGTACTCTATTGCACTATTGTAGAAAAAAACCTGATATGCCTGTCTTATTTAACTAACATTGATAAGCGATTTATACGGTAAACTCAGACATTTATGTCAACTGACCAGGTGTATGTACTTCAATTTAAGAAATGAAATCAAATTCAAATATGTACACATTAATGTGTCAAAAGAAAAATATAACTTAGATATTATTTTTTATAGGGTATGCCTCTACATCGTACTTCTATAAACATATTAAAATGCCTTTCTAGTAATTTTTTGAGATTTACACTATTTTTGGCAAAATCAATAAATATGGTTTTTTAAATGGTTAATATACGACTATCGTGTTGTTTAGTCTGTGAATTTGTTAGGAATATGAGAACCGTTTATAAACCGGTTTTGAAACTGTTAAAAACCGGTTTATGAAGTGGTTTTTAAACCGAACTGGTTAACAGGTTTATTTAAAAACCGGTTCACCGATTTGCAATCTTTTAAATTTTTAACAGCAATAATAGCAAATAAGATAGAATTGTATGTCTCGTTCCGACATGCGTCTGGGAGCCGCATTTTTTCAAATTTGCAAATTGATGTAATGGGCATTGCTAAGTGTTTCCTTTCCCTATTTCGCTATTATTACCAATGTTACCAATTTGTACCTATTTTGTACATGTTTGTAAATATTCTTGTATTTATTTGATATTTGCGCAATTTGTATTTTTAAAACTTCCACTTACGAGGGAAGTTCCGAGTAAAGCTTTTTGCCAATTTTTTAAGGTAGTATTAATACTTCAGTTCTTTCTCGCACCTTCTTTCCTTGATTGATTGACCAATTTTTTGTAAATTAAAAGTTTTTAAGATTTTGTAATAAGCTTCTGTTCCGTAGTAGTACTTGGCGCCACCTCAGTCTTCTAATATTAGTCGAAGTTTGTGGAAGCTTGATATACCCCTAAATCAACAAATTTAAAAATGGGAACGGAGAATACTCTTTTGTAAGTGGCGATGTAATCACAATCAGCATTCTTATTTTCATCAGTTGCGGAGTATTCGCAATGGGTTTGGTAGAATATTAATATTATTATTAGGACGAACCGTGATCACGCGATGGATAGACACTGCTTCGAACGCGAAATTTATTTATAGAGTAATAAAACATGAACACGGGAATGCGTTATTACTCAGAACACGGAATCGTAATCCAAATACGTTTGTGGTGCAGCAGGCGGAAGTATACAACAGCAGGGGAGGTTGGTACTTACCGAGTGTGGATGATGTAGTGGGTGATGGGACTGTAATGCGTGTCCTGCGAGGGCGCCCACGAAAGGTTGACGGAGCGGGACGTGAAGCTCATGATAAGCGGTCGTCCAGGGGGGTCCGGCACATCTGGAACACAAAGCCGTGAGCGTTCAGCCAGCCGCAGATAGGCCCGCAACCGGGGGCGGCGGCGGCGGTTTCGCTAAATCCGTTCGTTCTATGGGAAACAATTTGCATTTTTCCATTTAGTTAAACAATGTAATTATCCAGGAGGCCACGCGCTACTGATCCCTTGGCTCGAAGGACCTCGCCAAGTGTCGATAATCGATTCGGCATGCAGGACACGCAGGCACCCGGACCTGCAAGTGCAACCGGAAGGATGTCAAACGCGCCCACCGGACAGCCTGCAAAAGGAGACTCCGTGCGGAACAACCGTATGTAAACTTAAATCCGCGAGCTTAACACCTAACGCCTCGTTTCCGGTTATCGTGTATTTGACGAAAGATCGCACCGGCTAAATAGCAACTAACATACATTTTCCGCCCCTTATCATCCGGATATCGGTAGAATGTCTATATGCTCCGTAGCCGGTAATCCGATTGCAGGATTAAAAGTAAACACAAAAGAGGGTTATGGGATAAAGTGCGCGACTCCGGAATTTGAAACGGGTTTTTAATGATACATGCAGGTATTCGACGAACGGATGCGGTCGGTTAAACCCACCATTCGGTCCAACTTACTATCTCATTTGGAACAAAGGAACAAAGCCTCCCGAATGTTTTGAGTTTCAGTGCGAACGTTTCACTTTACGGCTCGGAGTTTTTCTGCTAAACGGTTAACCCGCTCGCCGGTTAACCCGCTCGCCGGTTAACCCGCTCGCCGGTTTCGCTAGTAAGTAACAACAATTTTTAATCACCTTGCACGATAAGACGCACCAGAGCGTCGGGCTTGGGTCTGCTATTAACCAAACATATGTAATCGCCGCTGTCTTCGGCCATCGCTGGATGGAAGCTGAGGCCAAAGGTGTCTTGCAACAAAGATATGCGGTGCTGGTTCATCCAAACTGTGGTGCTGTCGCTCATGTATTCAACCAGTTTTAAATGATGGCTCAAAGATAGCCACTCCAGCTCTTGTACCAGAGAATGTTCGCTCACGCCCGGGCATGAGAGCGACTTATTTTCACCTGCTTTGATAATAACGCTTTCTACGGGGAGGTTCGTCACATCTGCAATAGAAGTAATACTGGTATCATTTGGTGTACTGTGCTGCGAAGTTCTACATTGCAAAGGGGATTAGGGACGAAGCCGCCAGCCAAGTAAACAATAGCAATTCCCCAGTAAATATGAGTGCGCGATGAATTATTTTCGGGAATTACTTTTCAGAAAGAACATACAAACTGCTACGGCGGCGACATAGATCACGGAGACAAATGGTCCAGAGACTAAGTGAAACAGTGGCTGAAATAGGTGAGAGCCGAGAAATGTGGGGTATTAGCCCACTTTATGCCCCGAATACAGCCAATGAAAAGCGGATCCGCGCCAAAAACCTACAACAGTCGCAGTCATGCCGAATAAATATTTCTCATGCTTGGTTTGCGCTTTTTCTTATCCCACTGTGCACAGGAATTCTTGATCTTTTCATCCTCTCGCTAATTCAAAGAGATAATAATTGGTACGAAATATATTTAGCCGCTTTCCAGGCCGGCGTGTTTATATTACGAAAAGCGCCAGAAACGGTGTCAAGTTTCCCAGCCAGGTCGAAAAATTCAATTTTCCGTAAGTGAATAAGGGAAGAAGAGTAATTTTTTACTTCTGGTTAATTTGTTGAAAATAATATGACCATAAAGAAGGAATTCAAAGCTCGAAAGCGCTTGTTCAATAGCATTCTAAATGAAGATGGCTGTATTTTGCTTTATGTTTCAAACGTGAGGGGGAGAATTTATAGCCCTATACTCAATTTCTAAAATTGTACCCGCTAATAATGCAAATCTGCTTGGTACCTTTACTAATACTTTACTCATCTATCTCTTACCACATTAACTATTCCCTAACGCTATTTCTAGGACCAATAAATAGGTAATCCTGTGCGATTATAAATTAACAACCCTTTGTCGACACTCTTTCGTCGAGGCTCTTCAAAATTCCAGCGTTCTGACAAGACCATATTCACTATCTTGTCAAACATAATTATATCATCCGTGTATACAGAGCACCACTACATTACGTTAGTTGGAGGTGGCTAAACCACTAGCGGGGGCACGTACTTCTAAGTTACATTGCTCAATTACTGCAAGATAAACGTCGATAGCGTTGCACCCCTAATGAAGTACGGAATATGCAGAATCTCCGAGTCGAAATACACTACCGTATCTCGCACCCTCGATGCATTCGACACAAAAACTCAATTTTACGAGCGAAAGATCAAACTTAATCAAAACTTTAAGACGTTATAAAGTAATGCGGGGTGTATTTAATATCTTTTATATTTCCAGCAAGAAAAGCGTGTGGACTTTTGCACGAAAGCAATTGGGGAAGAAAGCCAACTAGTAATTGGATATCGTTTAAAAATTCAATCGCTTAATTAAAGCGGGGATAATTTAGCAGTGGCTGTACATTAATTAAGTGGAACGATATTTTTCATTAATCTTAACGGAGCTGAATCGCATTTTCGCCGTTGTAGTTAAGCGCAGCCGATTCTGATATGTAGAGATACCAATATCGGAGGCAATGAAACCGTCATATAATAAAGATAAAACTGTGGCTATCTGCGGCCGTAGTGTTGCTATCGTTTTATGGCATTATGTCGATATCTCGTTGTTAGATTTACTTAGAAATATTGATTAGCCAAGTTTTATGGTGTAATTGCCCTCGTGAACTGTGCTTTGGTAGAAACTATAAATTATAGTGCGATGAAGCAGAATGACGTCCAGAGAAAAGTAGTCCGCGTGGTCGTTGTCGCCGTTGCTGAAACGACTCTAGGCTCGAGTGAGCACGTTTGTTCCCTGAAACTCTCTCCGGCACCTTGTCAACGCATAAATCCTAATTAGGGGATGACGTTATGGGCTCACGTGCTCCATTTCCAAACAAAGAATGATAATTGCGGGAAGATCGCCGCTTCTGGAAGAAGGGAAGCTTGTGGCTTTCGGACATGAACTTTTGACGGCGGCGTGCTTACCGAAGACACGCTTGTCGTAACAAAACACTACAGCAGTGATAATAGGAAGCAGCCAGAGGAGCGGCAACATAGCGCCGGTAGCAGCGGTTCAACACCACGGGCTCGCACATTCCATCGTCTTAAGAACACACACCGGAGGATCTTCACATTTTCGGCTCACTAAATGCCGAAGCAATCGGACTGAACTGACAGTGACGTACTGTCACAGTTTAAACGGATTTTCGCGCTCCTTTAAACATCCGGTTGCGCGTAAAAGAACACTGACGTTTTCCAGTGATTCCTCTGAGAACCAGTTGTACGGTCATCGCGAGGAAAGAGCAGAAACTAAATCACATAGCCTTAGGCTCTTGCCACCCCCAATCGTATGCTCTCTCCCCGCGACCGACAGGCTTGCGCCCTGAAACTTAGCGTTTCGCGCACCCTCCATCACCAACAACGGTCTGCACCCCGTATCACCAAAGGATCACGTTCAGCAGCAGCTTCGAAGTTCATGGCCCCAAACGTGGTCCTCCCGGAGTTTTAGAAATGTATCGCGCGGGTCGCAGCTGGAAGCTCAGACTTATGTCCGGGTCACAGATGCAGCGATTATAACTTAGAAGAGACCGATACTGTACCTGTATTACCTTAGTAATATATTACCAATAGGTCAGCACCGGCAGTAATGCGTACGTATCAAATGAGTTACATCGATCGACAAGATTCGAGTTCTTTCTAAGCGCCGCTACGACCCTCCACGAACGCGATTGCATCAGAATGATTTATATTAACGATGTGTCCAATTTAATAGCTCCCAGCATGCTCATCTGTGTTTCTCAAATGCTTTGCCTAGGGTAGACCGACTCGCGGCGTCGCGGTGCGGGAGGTAGAAACATTTTTATTCCGACCCTCTTGGGTAAAATTGAATCAATTGGGGTGTTTTAACATTATGGTTTAGTTAGGTCGGCACACCGTTCCGGTACAATAGATTCTTAAATTGTTCGCGCAGCGACGCGTACAACTAACGTCGTTTCGATGTGGTATTTTTAGGAGCTTCCGGGCCCCGGATTGCTTAAGGGAGAAAGCATCATCTTAAACATATTAAACCACAATCATCGCGACGCTTTGCTCGCTGAAAATCACTTACGAAGCTTTGATACATTAGCATTCTAATCGTAGGTTACCCCGTCTTTCGGCAGTTAGCTACTCCTATTTACAACCCTCGGAAAACTGCTGATGTGTCGGATGAATGTACCTGGCACTGGAACAAAATACTGGGCCTTTCGAAGTTCTGCTTTTCAGTCACTCGGTAGGGTAGCAGCTCCAGCAGGGGGCAACGTTCACGGGGCGGCAGTATTTCTGCCAGAACGCTCCCCACCGACATCCTAATAGGCTACGGATTTTTAACAAGGACCATCATTCAAAAGATAAGCTTGTCCTTTCATACCTGGCGCGAATAAATCACGATTTCCGTCTCTTCGTCTTTCACATATATAATTTTATATCGCGCCGTATTAATAGCCTATTTGTATTTGTTTAGCGGGCGATTTTCCATACAATCGAATGGAATTGAACCGCTCGATTGTTGATTAGAGAAAACAGAACGGTAAGAGATTCAATAAGGCTAGTCGCGGCCAGTTTCAAAAGATCTTGTTTAGAGGTCAGGATCAGGAGCAGATCTAGCGAAAAAGCTTTTCGTCCTATAACTTAGTTTCAATTTCCAGGTGACGAGAATGGGGCCGCTGGTCGGACTGGTTGACATGCTGAGGATTGCGCTCTGCGTCCCGCGGGGGTTGACTTTCAACCTCTTTCCGAGGTTTGCCTCACCGCCTTCTCTTGAATACTAATGCCACAATTTTTCAAAATGTCATCTTGGAGAAATAAACAATTGGATCATTAAATTCGAGGGGCATGTAATATAGAAAGAACAAAACGTCTCCGTGTTGCCCCAAGCAGTGGTTGAGTACGTCGGCTAGACTTACCATTAATAAACGAATGCTTCACACGAGCATGAGCATGTGGCCGCCTCTGTAAATTGTAGGTATTAACCTCGCTTTATTATAAATATCCTTGTAACGAAACTGCTATACGCAAATTTGAGCTTGCTGCAAATGGTATTATAAGGTATAATAAATAGGGAAGTGTCAGGAACGACTAGCGAGCTGCAACTAAGCCCATGCACGAATCCCATAAAAGCGGCGTTACTTAATTTTCAAAACTGACAACGTTTATTATTTATTATATTATACATCACTTAAATTATTCTCGTACATCACTGCCAGGCTTTAACAAGCGCTATCTGTTGCTTGCGACACTACAGGGAAACGGCGAACCTTTTGTGATTATTATAGGCAGTTTTACTCAAACATTTTTGTTAGACTTATACGTTATGTATTTCCTAAACAGCGTATACATTTATTTTATCTAAATAATTCATTGCGCTATACACTACAGTATAAATAAATCTACAAGGGTAATCGGAAGAAGAGCGTCACTCTCCGGAATAGTCGAAGTCCTCCTCATCGATTGGTTGCATTACTGACAGCGTCTCGTCCTCATTGAACCCCTGCAAACACAATGCAATACTGTTTAGGAGAAAGATCGGGAAAAGTATTGGGGGAACATTAGACGCCATTCAAGGGTGTAGCGTCGAATGTCGCGCGCCGTGCTCCTGGTAGCTTCCTCGGAACTAACGGTTTCGCAATGATAAATTTTCGTCGTTTTACTCGAAAGAATCAATTTAAGCGGTCGGTTTTATTAATCACAATTACCTCGTTAAACGCGAGCTACTTTATGTGGAGGAACGTTATTTATGTAAGGCATAAATTCGTGTCCCGTCTGGAACTGCAAAAGCAATAAAAGTATAAACTTATGACAATGAAAGGTAGAAAATAAAATGTGAAATGAATACACAGCAGAAATATTCTTGACAACAGAAAGTCGTATAAATTGTGCGAGGGAATAAATTCCGGGTTGAATTGAGACTGGGCGTGGAACATAAGAAACAGCAACGGGCAAGTAACTGGCAATCCACCCTGAGAAGTACCATTTGTTGAGTGAATGATTACAAAACGCAGCGCGTGCAACTGAAAGAAAGCAGGGATGAGGGAAGGTAGTAAAGAGAGAGTATGATCTTAACGACTTCTACGACTGAACGGCACATACTCGATGTTTTCCGAAACATTTACCTCCGGCTAATCAGATCATTCGGCTTGATTATTTTCGAAAATCCTCGGCGGAAGATATAAAACCGAATCCCATAACGTAACGTAACCCTGACCTATCGATGCTACCTTATCGGAAATATTTATACCGATACAACACAAAAGCTTATCCGCCAACCATCTTTTCCCGTTCAACAACTTCTCTCCAGGAATGTTGACAGGAAACGATCTCAGGCTAGTGGCCACGCTGGATGTCGTCTACCCCAATTTTCGGGTAGGTGCTGGTAATTTTTTACGGAAAAGCGGACGAACGTCGAATTTCGTCATATCTTTGCCACGGTTTTATTGGAGACGATTTAACAATACAAAACTAAACCCAACCGTGCTTCGTGTTCCATAAGTACATTTTGCGAGCTCTTAAAAACGCTCCGCTTTTTGGCGTTCCCGCATTTTCCGCGCTAACTCGGCACTAGTGTAGCCGACAAAGAAAAACTCTCTTAATAGCCCAAGAATTTTTCCCTGTCCGGTGTAATCAGATGCTTTTGATTTGATTAATCGTGTGAGCAGGACCACTGTTTTCAAGCGAAATCCTTCATAGATAGCGAGACTAACAACACGCTCCAAAATCCCTTATGAGAAATAACTAATCCCGTTTTCCTCATTTTTCTGCACCCACCTCGACCTTACACAAGAGAACGTAATGTGTTGCGACGCTACGTAACTATGGGGTAGCGTAACCCACATAATATTCTATTTGTCTGACTTAACCTACCGTGAACGTTCTAAACAAAACTCGTCGTTTACGTTTGATATGCATACAGGACGACTGAAATTATGTAGCTTGTCAAGTGGATTTGTACGTTTACTTCCTTTCTCCACAGCGCATTTGCATTCGCGTTTTAGTTAGTTGGCTACTCTACTAAATATGCACGTCCTTTGTAATTTTTTCAATTGCGTGTTCGCTAATTCGGGGATTCGTTACAAAACGCTTCAGCCTGTAATCTTTGCCTAGCTCTATGCGGTGTTAATTTAAACTTGTTGTGCTAACATTTGTACAAGCCTAAACGTGTTTTTTACCTTGCTGAAATCGCGTTCCGCTCAAACGGCGCACGTTAGCTGAAAATTTTAGCGATGTGAAAAGCTTATAACGTTGCATTTCAGTACATTCGCCGTTGTTAACCACAGTATCGATCGATACTGGATGAAATTTGCGATATAAGTTGTCATAATGCCTGTATAATTAAATTTTGATCATTTACGTGAGATAGGAACATTGTTCCCGAAATTCTAAAGTTCTATAGTGAAATGTTAAAATTAGATAACATTTTACCTGTATACAAATTACACCAGAAGCAATTATACAGAGCTTTGTTAACATTTTAACACCTTTATAAAATAGAAATACTTTTGCCACGCCTGGGATCTAAAAGAAATGTCTTTTGGACCAGCATAGCGTGTATTTTTTTCATATTTTTAATACAATTTCATCCCGTAGCACTCTTGAACTCTGGCGTTTTCAAAAAACGATCATTAGTTCAATATTTTCCAAATTTTCTATTATCTAAGATTTTCAGCAAAACCCCTAAGGGTCGTGAATGCCTAATTTAAGTAATCCCGATTTAAATTAAATAAAATGAAGTGTTGTCACTACATTCCTTTATTGTACTGCTTATAAAACCGTATTTTCCGTTTTTTACTTCCCTCATCTAAAAGACGAACGTTTACCTGATATGAAACCGATAAAATTTCAGACAAATATATACAGGGTTAGCACCTTAAAAAAATTAAGTTTTGTTTATTTTTGCGTTAATTTTGAAATAGATAAGTGTAGTAATTTTCACATAGGTCAGGCTTTACACTTGCCGAAAATAGTAAGCAACAGATACAGCATTATGTGACAAAAGAGTCAATACGTTTCAACAATAAGACCTTTCTGTTAAATAGAGTCGCGCGCCGCACTCGTTCCAATAAGCCTGGATGGCGCAGTACAACAAATCGATGCGGTTACAATCGCTAAGCAGATGCTGCGGAGTTCAAACCCCAGCGGACTATTTTTTTTAAATTTGCAAATTGATCTAATTCCCGAGAGAGAAGTTCCGTGTAAACCCCTTTACAGATTTTTTCAAAAACTGCAATACTTCCAAAAAACCACTTTTGACAAAAGTTATAGATAATTACGTAATATAGAACAGTTTGAAAAAAGTATTTCCATCGCTTTTTGGATTTGGATTGGGAAAATGTTTGCAAGAACCTAATTTTAAGATTTTTCAAAAGCTATACTTCTTACAAGAAACTTTTTTGACAAAAATTATTGACAATTACGTACTATATAATTAGGTTTTACAAAACACATTCCCATTATTAGTTTTTGCACTGCAATTTTGATTTTTTTCCAAAAATGTGTATATAATTACATAGTGTATGATCTTGTTCTATGAAATTTAATTTTTATCAAAAGTTGTCCGAAAATCGAAACAACACAAAAGTATTACTTACGGTTGCTCAATTTTAACCAAAATTACTGGCAGCTCAGAATATACACAGTGCGCCATAAAAAACGGTACTGATTTTGAAGCCTTCTATAATTGTAAGTCATGAATATTTTTAAATGACTATTATACCATCGAAAAACTCATTACCGATGGAAATGTAGCAGACGCAGTACTAATTCAAAGTTGTGTGTGATTAAATGATGGCGTGCAAAAAATTTTGTTTTTGAAAAATGTATTATTTAGAATGCCATAATCACAAAACATTTCTAAATAATTATTAAATATGCTATTTAAAGGTTTGGTTCAATATGCCCACCATTTTTTTCAACACTCACTTGCAATTGTCTTCGCCATTACCCAATCGGAGAAGCCGTTTGCCGTGTTTGCCTCTAAGGCAGCTGATTCCAACACTTAAAATAATTATGAGCAGGAGCTATTTTTCAGAACAACAACAAAAACTAAAATTCTGCATGCAAAGTATCGTTGTCCAAACAACCAAGCAAATGAAACAAAGGTCATTGCCTACTAATTAATTTGTATACGTATAAGGATTTCGTTTTTCGAAGAAATATTTGGATTGATTATTATTGGAAATACCAGTAGTTAGATTTTGTACCGTTTTTGGCCCACTATCTATATTGAAGGTAAAGATATACATTTTCGGGTTGGTCGATGAAACCGTATGGGCTGTAGAGAGGACACAGGGAGACTGACAGACTCACAAATAGATATAACTTCGAAAACCACTTTTTATGAATCAGAAGACACGAAAACGGATATATCCGCAAAAACCTAGAGTTAAAAAAATCATGATTACTATACCTACTTTGCTAGGAAGTAAAAGAAAGTAAAAAATTCGATGTGGCTATTACACGAATTTTTTACTACGTAACTTGCACACATAAATGTCAGTTGCTAATGACGAAAAACACATAAGTAACGAAATTTCTGCATACATTTAATTTTGCAATTTTTTGAAAAACTGTACTTCTTATAAAAAACTTCTTATCAAAAGTTATAAACAATCATGTAATATATAACATTGTTTAAAATAATATTCCCATTAATAATGTTTGGCAAAAAAGTAAGAGTAAAGTATCACTTCCGGTTGGCGGATTTTAATTAAAAGTCACTGCGATCTAATTTGCATTAAAAACGAAGATGTAAATTGTCAGGGCAATTAATTTAAGCTGCATGGGCTGTAGAGAGGACACAGACAGTCTCACGGACTGACAGACAGACTCAGACATCACTTCGACAACCACTTTTTCTAAATCAGAAGACACGAAAACGTATTTCCGCAAAAAATTCGAGTTCGAAAAAAATCATAATTAGTAAAAATGAATTCGCAGATTGTTTTCAATTAGTGTGAAAGTATAATAGACACAAAATTTTAAAAAAATTTTGTACTTTTCAGATATAAATTTTAACATTTTCATTTATTCTTTAATATAAAAATACCTACTATCATTTGAAGAAAAAAATTAAAGTATTTAATGACATACTAATATTGAAAAACCTATCTTTTTTTAATAGTTGTGTCGTTGTTTGTCATAATTTATAAAAATCAAGCTTACATTGGGCTCATCTCAGTCATCAGCCGTGATATAATGCTTGGGCGTTCCCCAATATAAAATGCCCGATTTACAGCTACATTAACTGGGTTTGGTACTAATTTAATTTATTAAAAATATTGCGCTATGCACACAGGGTGTCCCGACCTTTTGGAAAAGCTATACTGTGCCTTTACTACTAAATATGTACAAAAACATACGGTGCTGAACTTATAAAAATTTATTTTGATTTCCATTTCAAGAATTCGTCGAATACTGTGGGGGTGGGAGGGGCAATAGAAACTAGTTTTTGACCTATACAATACCTGCATATCTCACTTTTTATATTCTGACTAATAGCTTAGAAGTTAAGTTTTTCACTTGCGAGAGAATGGTACATTTTTTTAAAATCAGAAGCCAAAAACAAAATTTCAGGAAACGGTAGCTACGTTTATTATTAAATTGTTAAAATAATTTGCGAAAACAAAGACAGTTTTGGAAAAAAATACAAATTTTCTTTAAAACTACTCTCTTTCGTATAAAAAATGCTTAAGAAAATCAATCGAACGGAGTAAAAATACGGCGTTCCATTTGAAAAAATCTGGTGTGATATACGCACACAACTTTCTTTTATAGTGATCTTATAATTAGCCAAAAATTTGATTTTAAATTTTTAAGCATTTGTCAAAAATTTTCAAAAATTACAAATTTTACAAAAACGGTACAAAATAGAATGTTAGTTCAACCGACAATTTTTTCTAGAATTTTAAGCTGAATTCAAAAATGTAATAATATACCGGGTGTTCTATTTAAAATAGGAGTTAAAAAAAATAGAAAAAAAAACAAAAGAAACCCATTTTAGAAGTATTCAATTGGAAAATAACCTATCTCACATCAATACACATTAAAAATGTAAAGTTTAAAAAAAATCGTTAGAGCCGTTTTTGAAAAAATCGAAAAAAACTGAAAAATCACAAGAGTAAACACCTACTTCCGGTTATGCGATTTTATTCAAAAGCTTGCTATCGCATCTACATAGTACACAAAACTTATGTATGAAGTTTCAACGCCATACCTCTTTCCGTTTTTGAGATATTCTGTTCACAGACAGACAGACAGACACACAGACACACAGACAGACCACTGAAAAAAAAAATGTTTTTTTGGAATCAGGGGACTCTAAAACGTGAAGATCTGTTGAAAACTCAATTTCGAATTTTTGGGGTAAATCCAATACTTCCTTTATTGTAAAAGGAAGTAAAAACTGAGCTACGGCTCTTACAATTTTCAAAAATCGCAAAATTCTAAATTTCATCGTATACAGGGTGCTGAAAACATGTCGTATTAACTCGATGTTACGTTGTTAAGTGATACTCCCTAAATATGAGGAAAATAAGGAAAACATTCGTTATATTTTTTAAGATTTTTGTAATTTTGGATTTTAAAATTTCTTGAGCTTTTGTTCGTTAATTGACAAAATTATGTGCAAGTATTTCCACTCATATTATTATCTTTAAGTAGGTAATGTTTTTCTATCCTAATACTGAATATTTAAGAAATTATTAATCAAACTTTAAGCTCCTGTATTTTCAGAAATATGACATAAAGAATGTTTCCTTATTGTTCTCATACTCAGGGAGCATCCATTAACAACGTACCGTCGAGTTAATACGCCATTTTTGCTTATATCAGCATATCAGGAGACCCTGGATTAAAAAGCTACGGCATCCCTTTTTCCAAATTCTTAAAAACAAAACTGAATAGAGTTTTATGGGCATAGAAATTCATAATTTCTAAACTATTTGTCAGAATTTTAAAAGTAAGATATGCACCTATAGGTAAGGTCATAGTCGATAATATTGTGAAAAAATATAAACTGTCATATTTGAAAAAGTCAGTTTTATCGCCCCTCGCACACGAGTCGACCATGCCGTTAAACATATTTTTAAAATATAGAACTAAATGCTCTCTATAGGACCACCAATGCATTTTTGTACATATTTAGTGGTAAAGGTAGAATAGATTCTTTTTCGAAGGTTGGGAGACCCTGTAACTTTGTTATTTACTACCATTTCTACTGATTTTGAGTTATCTTGCTTTTCTACTGTTGATCACTTCTACGTAAGTGTTACAAACTTTGAAATGTGATTCTGTGGGCAAAATAGTGACACAAATTTCCCCACAAAATCGATTTTAAATTACATGAAGAATATTGTTCGTAAAAATTAGACAGAATACAGAAATAAATAAAAAGAACTTAAAAGTGCTGATTTTCCCCATTATTGATTTTTTATGGAAATTGGCTATGTTGAGTCACAACATTCAAATTTTCCAACACAGAGATAAAAACACCCTGTACCTCGCATTAATTTAGACAGTTTGTGGTTTGTGGTTGTGGAAACGTTATATGTATTAACGAACATTTAAGTCTTGTTACTAGTGCAATTTTTCTTCCTCTCCAATTTTTTATTCATTAAAAGAGACAATGAAAAACTAATTCAGAACTGCATTATTTCATATTGAATAATAGAAGTCTAGTTGGAGCTATTCAACATTTTGAACCATATAATTCAATGTGTGTAACATAGGTTTCGAAATACCCTATATGTAACCTTGTCGTTTCGGTGTAGCAAATCTGCCCCTACAGTATTATCGAATCCAACACTTTCTAATATCATCCATGTTGTATTGATGAATATTATCATATTTTGCACGCTTTTGTTTAAGCATATTCCTGTTCATAATAACAGCATCTCTTTATATGTTTACGGTATTATAAGGTATTATAATGACCTTCTGTGGTTAGGTAAATCCACAATTTATTACTTTTAAACTACAAGTACTTTTGATAGTTCAGATATCCAATTTATTGTTATTAGTACATTTTTTCTTAAAGTTCTCCAATAGTTTATTGATAGCATAACCTATATGGTGAAAGAAATTAAAATTTATTTTTCTGCGCTTTTATTAAAGATCGGAAAGATACACCAGGAAAGCACTGATGGCAACGCTCGCGTAAACACAGATTTTCTCCATAATTTTAGCTTACATGACACTCTTGAGTGGCTGTGACACTAAACAATGTAAAACAGAACAAACCTTCAACAGGTGAATGTTTAGGCTATTATGACACTACGGTCTATACACGTCCAAGCTATTTAATTTTCTATTAGGTGAATGATGTAGATGTTACATTAATAAATTCTTGCTTACAAAATTTTGAAATGGAGAAAAGTTATTTATAACCAAATTACAGGAAATACATTTTTGCAAAATATATTTTTAATTAAAATGCAAAACTGATATTGGAGCTTATGGTCTCGCGATTGGGATTTTGAAGTTTAAAGATATATTAACTTACAAAAAAATTTGAGTACCCATAAGGCTACAAAATATGACTCAACGTCGAAAACTATGAACATGTAAAAGTCACATTAAAATATACAAAAGTTAGGGTATACCAATTGTGTAAACTAGATATAGTAATATAGGTAAAATGGAACAATTCCGTATCCGTATCCATGATATACAAATCCATACACTGTTACCTTCGAATTAGCTTTGAAAAATATAAGCATTTATTAGTGAAATTGTTGCTCAAACTTAAGAATTGATTCGAACTATAACACAATTTTTATATTTTTCAAAAAAAATTTATTGCAATGGCTTTCTCATTAATGTAATTTAAGAAATATTATTGATCGTAGCTATTAAAAACGGTTGAGTAGTGTTTCTAAGTAGATTTATAAATACAAATGTATGTTAAAAATGCAGAAAATTATTCTAGGGCTTACAGCAAATGAAAACGGAAAAACTTTACATAATACCTATACTGGTAGTAGCAATAGTTTTGCAGCCTTTCTGTTCTATTTTGTTACATAATTTCAAACTTAAATGATTTTCAAGTGGTACATTTCATACAACTTCATATTTCGATAATTTAAAATAGCCTCCTCCTCTTAATTTCAGACATCCATTTGTATAATATACATGTATACTACGAAATATATGCAGTTCCTTTCGTTTCAAATGTACAATCGTATAGCTAGTTGCAATTCCACTAATTACTTCGGCGAATCAGGCCTGAAAAACGCTGCGGCAGTTTTTCTTTGAGGTCACCCCCTAAGGCTTATGTATTAGTATAACAAAGTAAAAATGTACAAATGCAAGTCCTTCCGCCAGTCTCGGTTATATATTCCGTTTAACCAATTTAAATTTAATTCTATTACGGTGCCTGCTTAATGTGAAAATGTGACGCTGCGAAGTAACAATCTACGCAGCACTGAAAAATGAAAATGTTACAGCCTAATGCAAGCCTTCTCGAGGTTAAGCTTCCGATGTGTTTTTAGCCGAATTATTCTTGAGGATGGTTTACTTTCTATGCACTCTTTGTGTTGCATGCAAGTTCACAAATTGCAGTTCGTCGACTTTTTCAATAAGTTACTAGATTACATATTATCAGCCTAAATACAGAGCAATCTATGGCGTGAAGGAAAGCTTTCTACAGTTGTTCGGTTTATTAAAAAAATATTTACGTGTTCCTAAGTTCGTTTTCAGTGCCCTTCAAATAACCTCATAAAAGGAAATGTGAAGTGTCTGATGTTCGTGCAGGGCCAAGATAAAGCACCATATAAGGAAACTCATCAATGAAAAAATGTCTTCCTCGCCGAATGTCTTGAAAAATCGTAGATAATGTCATTTTGGTGAACTAGAATTTCAGTTCCAGACGTAGTTGATTCATGTTTTAACCGTAATCCCGGTGAAATCTTTATAATATGTATTTGTAGTTTTTTTTATACAAAATAATGATTGCTGCTATTTGCAAATTATAATTCTCTCTGGAAAATTCGAAGGAATAGAATTTTTCAATCTTATTGTTCGCTTGTGCGAATCTTAGTGGATTTTCTTTTAGGATCTTTTATCTTACATTTTGTGAATAAACAAGACTGAAAAAAAGAACCTAAACTGATTATTTTATTATAAAAAGAACTATTATTTAAAAGCCAACACGTGCTTTGTCTGCTTGTAGGCCTTTCCTGTCATTAAAAACGCAAGAATCTAGCGCAAAGAGTGACATTAATTATTCATGGTGGTAGTTTCGCTTAGATTCAGACCAGCAAAGTCCTTTCAATTGCATGAATAACGTCAATGTTGCATCATTATCATTACATTGTCTCTATGTAGGCTCAATAGAGGCAAACAAGAGTATTGTGTAAGAAATTTGTGTTATTATTATCAATATTCTGCATTGGTTTCTCAAGGAGAAAAGTTTTTGTTATTATTATTAGTAATATACGTCAGCATGGCATACAGAATCAATATGTGAAATATTTCTTCTCTAGTTGTTCTTTAACCTTCGTTTTGTCAGTTTTGTGTAGTCTTGTTACTCTACCTCATAGTAGAATGGTTACCCGGTTCTATACCGATTCATGGAACTGTGAACAAAGTTCCGCCTATCCACTGGGATATAAAAATAATTCATTTTGAAACAAATCATAGTTTTCTTTTCAGAAATTTTCTTACTATTGTATAAGTTTCATATTATGCTACCATATGGTACATTCTAGATAACATTCAAACAGATAAATTAATTGTTTCTACATGTTTTCTCGCGAATACAAAATGTTCTAAACTAAGCTTACTCCACTGAGTTTAAATTCTGTGTTTCCTTTCTTGTTATTCTACATATTTTAAGCTTCGTCTTGCACATAATCTGAACATCTACATTTTGAACTTAAATAACTTCTGAACTGACCTGGCCAGGTAGTTGATTTTTTCCCAAGCTTTCTTGTTGACCAAAAGTGTTCTACAGGAAATCTACTTCACTTCTACCTTTAATCTTATTTGAGTATGCTGCTGAATGTTTTATAATACTCACTATACTTTGCGAACACAACTGGTGCCAAAAGAGCCAACAGCCCCCAACAGAGCGTCGAGCTTTTCATGGGTGCTTTTCCTCTGGGCCTGGAAAAGTCTGTCACTATTTTTCAACGAACCATTCACCACCATATGCTTGCAGAGCAACGAATACTATGAGGGTTCGGGAATTTTCGCCGACTGATTAAGCTGTTTTCGATAGATCGATCTACCAAAGGTCAGCTTTGTTTGGGTTGTTGCACCACTGCTGATAGAAGTTCAAGAGGTCGAAGACATTCCAAACAATCACTTATGACTTGCAACAAACTTCGCAACGTCCGTCTTTAATTATAAGGCTTAGGGTTGCAAGCGCCCTTCATGCGGAAACCTCTAAATATAAGCTTAGTATGGAACCCTTGCATAAAAAATTTCTGAAATTTAGATAAAGTCATTACTGCAACGTAGTAAAAAATGTAAACGAATTTATATGAAAACCAGCTTTGAGTTAAGAACATAATTGACTTCTTCGTATTCATTTAGTCTTTTACTGGGCGTTCTACAACACTTTGTCATTCCTTTTTACCTTCACCCTTAATTCTCCATTACCGCACTGCCAAGGATTTTAAGTGCTTCTTCACGTTTTCGCCTCATCTGGCTTTCCTCTTAACCGTCTTCCTTATGATTTCTCCTCATACGCCACCATGGGTGCTCTTCCTTGTTGCATTCTCTGCATCTAATTCGTTGAAAAGAGTTGTTGGTTTCTTCTCATTCTACATGCTTCTTCCTCCGTTATTGTTCCAAGCACATTTTCTAGTATTCTTTCAAAAGTTTGTGGTGTATTCTGGTCGTATGCTGTCGTCCTGATTATTGTTTTATAGATTTTATTTTATCTTTTTTCGTTAATTTTTAATTTAACCGATTCTGCTTCGTTTTTAATTCTGTAAATATTTTATTGAGCGTCTCTGTTGTTCTCCCCATTATTACCACGTCGTAGACATATACTATATATTTCCCTGACCTGGACGTTCTGGGATCGTAGTTAATAGCTCATCTACACTTTTTTAGAATCATGTCAAACAGGGTCCTTGATAATGGGTCTTCCTGGCTAAGAGCTTGACTTCGAACTCTGCTGACGTGGGTGTCCCTATTTACACCTTACTTTTTATTTCTTTCAATGTTTTCATCGTCAGCCTAATTACGTAGTTTACTAGGTATCTACAATTCACTCATATTTGTCTCTAGGTAACCTCTTAAAGTCTATATATAGTCGTTGTACGTCAATGTTGTAGTGCTAACACTTTTCTAAGTTTCGTCTTATTGTTGTGAATCTACCCCTTCAGAAACCACTCTGGTAGTCTCCGAGTATACGTTCTGCGTATGGCTTCATTCTGTGAGCTATGATTGTTGTCATGATTTTGTGTACTATGCTGAGAACAGATGTCTCTGTAGTTGTCACAATTTAATTGGCCTCTTCTTAATTTTTTTATTATCGCTTGTATTTTGGTGGCTATTTCCTCATCCGGAGATGTTATCAGCTTTGCGTTTAACCTGTCTTCACCTAGCTTTGTTGCTTTTCACTGCCAAAATTGTTTTAATCTTCTTTCTTCCAGTGTGGGTTCTTCCATATTTATATGGGGTCTATACAACTGTATGTACTCGTTATGTCCGATGTTCTGTTCTCCTCGTCGTTTTAAAAATATCCGCCCAACTGTCCATAATTTCCTTTTCGTCCCGTATCAGAGTTCCTTTTTCATTTTTCATATACCTGGTTTGTCTTGTTCTCCATTGCAGCACATTTCTTCTTGTTTCTTTCTGCCTTTTGTGTGCTTCTCTACCTTCTTTATCGTACTAGCAGTTTCTCAACTTTCTACTTCTGTCTGCTAGGACCAGCTGTTTACGAAAAAACTGTGCCTAATGTGTATGTGATCTTTCTACTGCTAAACAGAGTAAAATACCCCACAACTGACTTGGTGAGGGTAAAAATTGGTGTGACAGTATGTCTTTCTAAAACACCTTACTATAAATCGTCCAGTTCAACACAAAATTTTTAAAAATCACCATGATTAAAAATACTGACAAAAATTGTTAACGTTATAGAGCAACGTAAGCAAAAAAATTTTTGTAACGTATCCAAAAAAACAAAAATTCTATTACAATTTTATAAATAAATGTGCAATCAATGCTTTTCAAAGTTTGCATCCTAAATATTTAATGGAACACAATTAGCCTGAGTTAAGCAATTCAATATTCCTTCTCCTAGTTGAAATATAAGGTTAAATTGATTGATTGACGATCGGAGAATGTTTAACAGACATCAGAAATAAAGCTATCAGTGACACGTCAGTAAACTGTGTACCTTTGTGCTATTTTAAAGTGCTCTTCGTGCAAATGGAAAGGCAGCAGTGGATATTTTTGAAATTCATACGATCATATTCAGTGACATGCAAGACAACCAATGCAGGATGAAATTTTTAAAATAAAATGACAGGTTTGGAATAAGCTCCAATTAAGGAGCTTCCATTTTAAGTTTCAAATTTCCAAACCGATTTTGGTGGTTACATAATTTGCAACACCTGTTACATATGATGGAAAGTGCGTTATTGGCTGATAAGAACGATTTAGGCAGGATACCGAAGATAGTTGATTAATGAAACTATGCGTATTGGATGGAGATGGTCGCTGCATTTGCGGTCGATGCAAAATACTTTAAGAACATTTTAAAATCTACTTTTATAGAAGTGTCAGTAATTTTATAAGTATTGCTAAAAATTTCTCTCACACTTTACCCAGGCTTGAGACTGGCAATGTCAGTATTAACATTGGTGTGTTTAAGAGTTTGTGAAGTAAAGGATTATTTTTTAATTTTGTTTATTTTAAAAATATTTTATTATTTTTTTGTTTATATTTTATTTTTTATTACATCAATTGAGGAGCAAGCAAGCAAAACCAGATAAATCCACTTTTGGGCAAAAATGAGTTAAATATCGATTCTTATTTCTTTTGGTCAGATAAATCCAATGGTAAACTCAGATTTAACCTAAATGTATTAAATCCCCTTTAAAATCGACCTCAAAGTCAGGCAATTCAAGCAAAACCAGATAAATCCACAAAATAAAATTGCATAGGCATTTTTCAAGCAAAAAGGGATAAATCCGTCTGCGAATGTATTATTTTTATATTCCTATCCGTGATATTTTGCACGCATTCTTACTAGTCAATCTATTTTCGGCTTTCACTGTCCAAGGTTAACAAGACGTTAGCATGTCATTTGTTGTTCGGATATCTCTTTCTGATTCAAGGAAGGCAGCGTGGGTTAGAAGAGAACACTAGTGGGAAGCAGGCTGCCCCCCCTCCTGCATCCTTCTTCAAACAATACTGCTTTCGGTGTTAGTTTAGTTTGTTATTCCAGTCATTGTGGTCGATGTGCGAGAAACCAGTGCACGTTTTCGAACAAGTTTATACGTTATTATTATTATTGTTTTCGGATATTAGTGGCAGATGATGGACGAGCATGATGATGGTCTTGGCGTATCTGTTAGAGAAGGTAATTCAATTTGTATTGAGTTTTGTATTTTATTTGTAAGAGTGTGATTTTTTAGGCAATACTGGGACCCGCACCAGAAAGTCGAAATCTCCCGAGAATCAAAGATTGCGCAAGCAACAAAAATATGTTGATAAGGATCCTGAACTACTAAGATTTACGAGACCATGCAATCATAACACTACTAGTTATAAATGCAATACTGTTACCTTGCGTGATATCAAACTCATTCGAAAAAAGTTTTATGCTGTTCCGGATAAAGTTTCTCAGGACATTAAGTTATGTCATATGTTGGGTGTTTGTGGAAAAGCAAGGAATCGGCCCAAGAAAGGAAATCCAAAAAATCGCCTTCTTAATATTACTTATTATCTTCAATCACATCAAAAGAAATCAATAAGAGTGTGTCAGAAATTGTTTACTAGAAGTTTGGGTATAGCAAAAAATCGAGTCAATATAGTTGCAAAAACTATTCACGAAGGAAGAGTGCCAAAGGAATCTCGTGGTGGCGATCGTATGTCCAGAAAAACAGAAGATAAAAAAATAAAATAAGAGAATTTATTTGAGATTTAAGGGGGACCGAAAGTCATTACAATAGAAAAAAATCTGTAAGATTATACTTGCCAGCTAATTTGAGTATTGCAAAATTGCATAAGATTTATAATAATTCAGAGCAGGCTGCAAAATATAAATCAAGTTTATCAATGTTTTCAAGGATTTTTTGTGGAGAGTTTAATATCGGGTTTTCATCACCCGCATCAGACTGTTGTGCTCTATGCATACGTCTTAAGGACAATATAAGAAAAGAAAAAGATCAAAAGAAAAAATCCGACTTGATGATCGAACGTCGACTACATAGAAAAAGGTCAGAAGCATTCTACAAACTTGCAAAAGAAGATCCTCCAAATTCAATAAGTTTTTGCTTCGATCTACAGCAAGTACAGCCATTACCTCGCACTCCAATTTCGGATGCCTTTTACTCTCACCAAGTTAGCCTCTACGTATTTTTCTGCGTCAGAATGGATTCAAGGCGTCCTACATTCTACACCTGGACTGAGGTACAAGCTGGACGTGGCTCAATTCAGATAGGTTCTGCTCTCTTAAATTATCTGAATTCACTGGAACTCGAAGATATTGAAATATTGAGACTATTCTGTGATGGCTGCGGGGGCCAAAACAAGAACTCTCATATTGTACATGCTCTTTATTTTTGGCTCCAAAATAGGCCCCCTGGTGTTTTAAAAGAAATCCAGCTGACATTTCCAGTTCGAGGTCATAGCTTCCTCCCAGCGGACAGGGTTTTTGGTCGTGTGGAAAAATGTTTACGAACAAACACAACAATAATAAGCAAGGAAGAATACTTCGAAATATATTCTCAGTTTGGAACAGTGAAACAACTTGGCGTCGACTGGAAACTGTACAACATTAAAAACCTGCAAAATTGTTTTTAGAAAATCACAGGTATTTCCGACATTAAGCGAATTCGTATCAAGAAATCTCATAATAAAAAAGGAGAAGATATCGTAAAAGTACAGTGTCATCAGAATTTCAGAATTGAGTTGTTAAATGAGATACCCCAACAGATTCTTAAAGCACGAAGAGAAGTTCCAAAGGTATTAGAAGAAATTCCTTTAATGCGATTTTTGCTTGAGAAAAAGAAAAAATCTCTAGCTAATTTGCTGGCTCAACAGTTTGGTCCAACCTGGAAAAATGATGACAGGCTAGACTGGTACAAAAATATATTGAGTGAAACTCCGCTTGAAACTATTGCTGAAGAAGTCGAAACCGAAATCGAAGGACAAGATCAAAATGAACTTTGCGATTGCCTCGAGGATGACATAGGAATGTATCTTTGAATCGTTCCAATTTGTTACTTTCTTTGAATTTGTGAATTTAAAAATGAACGTTTTTTCCTTTTTTTGAAAACTTCTGAATTTAGAAATAATAAATGTTTGAAAACTAAACAATTAATCTTTGCTTTATTTGAAAATTTATTAAAATGTTTATAATATATATATTGTTTTTAACCTAAAAAAGTTATTCAAAACATATCTACAGTGAAATAAGCAATTTTACATCATAAAATAATTTTTTTAATTCTCAACTCAAGCAAAAACAGATAAATCATTTTTGTAATTGTTAATATTTTTGTTGTTAATTATGAAATTGAAACGTGAATAGTGTGTAACAGATCTACAATATCATATCTTTCACTTACGCTATATTTTTTTTGGTTACATTTAAAAACCTGCCAATGGCACGTTTTTTGCGATTATCTCGAAACTTTATCAAATGGATTTATCTGGTTTTGCTTGCTTGCTCCCCTTGACCTTAATCATTTTTACATCACCAATATGTTTCTAGTTAAATAATACATTGCTGATTCTTTGACGGAATTTTATACAAGTCAACTTTCTTTTACGTTCGGAACTTTACTATAAAAAGATAATGATACTTCTGATACTGACGGTTTTATTTTGGCGATATTAATTTTTTAATTATTAATTAATTTAATTGACACACATGTAAGGATGTTAATTTATAAATTAATATTGATATTACCCAGAGCCGGGAAAATTATTTTTTAAAAGTAATTAGTTACTCTTTACCAATTGCCCCCCAGTGAAGTAATAGATTACTAGACATTTCAATTATCCAAATAAAATACTAATTTAATTATCAATCACTTGGTAATTGCAATTGCGCAATGTTAATTACGTACAAGTAGATTGAATTTAATAAATGATCATTATGAGCCAAAATTATGTAAAGAAGCTAGTTGTTAATTGTCATCTAAAAATTAAATTATATGTTTACCGTACTATACTCTGTAATCTCTACTTACCGCAGAGATATTTTTCGATTCTTACACATTAATTATTAGCAGGCTAGACTGTTACATTCTGCTACACACAACGCAACATATGCACATCCCATCTAAAACCATAGGCGTGTGCACCAAATATTTTCCTCTTTGCTCGTGCACACGTCATTTCAAATGTTGTACAAAATTAGCTGTTATCCGACTAGTCATAGATCAAACATTATAATTATATGGTTGCCAGATACCCTATTGCGATTTGCTTATCCTATAATTTAATCAGGCCTTATCTTATTTTTTGCGTTCTGGAGATTTTACATCCCAATTGAGGTTAGTAATTTGGTAATTGAATTACCCGAAAATAATTCAATTATTGCGAGTAATTTCAATTAGCACAAGTAATTCAAATACTTTATAGTAATTTACATACTCAAAAGTAATTGAGCAATTGAATGTAGTAATTAATTACTTTCAAAAAGTAATTGTCAAGTACTTTTTAATAAAAATAGCAATTGCCAATTACAATTACCGTATTTCGAAATATAATGCAATTCCAAGACAACTCCATTGAAAGGAAATTAATTATTAATTTAATTACAAAGTAATTAATTACTGCCCAGCTCTGAATTACTACGAACACTGCTTAGTGGATGGGTGCCAAAATTAATTTATAATTGTCAACCCTTGAATTTAAATTGTGATGATATCTTATTTATTTATTAATGAAAATAATTATGCAGTATTCATCTGGCGATTGCAATTACTTAATGAAGACATAATACTACAAAATATAATAAATCATAAATAATGTATGAAACCGGACTATGACAAATTTTAATAATTGTGATGTAAAAGCAGCTGTCCGCAAATGAGGCTCCTGAAAGAGTACTTAAAATTCTTGGCGTTGACCGCATATGCAACGACCGCATCTGAGACACCATTTGGGTGACGTCAGATTCATCCACCAGCTACATCATATTCTTCCAGTGTGGCTTAAACATCGTTTTATAAATGTTATAAACAAAGTAATTTCAACTTTCTAATTCATTCTATCGTATGGTTGATACATAACTATTTTTCTGATGGAAGAAGGCTATTTGTTAAGAACACATTATAGAAAAAAATACTACCAAAAAGATATAGCTGTTAATAATTGTGCAATTGGAAATATTAGACGTGAACTTATGGAAGTGTTCCTAAACCTCAGGAATGTTTCCTGTCATACGCTCTAACAACCACGAGTACTTTCGCGTTTTCCTCCAATTAAGGGGCGTCGACTTTTAAGTTTCCGCAATTTCCACGGCGATTTTGGAGCACGGCGGCATGCGTACATGGGGCTAAGTAGTTTGTAACAAGTGGGCCGTATGGTAGATAGTGCGTTATTAGATGATGAGAATGATTTAGGGAAGGGACGGAAGACAGTAATAGGATTACACTTACGTAATCGATAGTAGCCGGTGTTGGATAGCTACAAGGGAAGCATTCCATGTAAGACACTCCCGTGTTGGGCGCTGTGCACTCGCACATTTGACAGTCGCTGGGCACGGCCGATTGGGCTACACGCTTTCCAAATACCGTGGCGAACCTTTTCACTGCATTCCTCTTATCCGCCTCCAGCTTCTTCCCGCTGAACACGGACCCTGAAATCAGACGGTAAAACTGCAGAGCGAAATAAACAAATTTACAGCGTCAATAGAATCCGCGGCGTTCGTTGCAATATATCAGTCGATCGTTTAGAAGATATATTAAGGTTGGTCAGGAGAGGACATACATCGCTAGTGATGCTTGTGGGTTGTTGAATTGAGAATAGCGCGGCGTGATCGAGCGGGTTTTTAAGTAAAAACATCGGCAAAGCCTGCTGATAAAATACATAAGCTGGAAAAACGCTCGCCAAATTCTGGACCTCAATTTTTTGCCCTGCTGACATTGAAGTTGGCTCAAACAAGATTGTTAGTGAGGATTGTGATTAACGCCTACGAAATGAAGCGGCGCCTTTGGTTTAGGTTTTGCTAGGTTTTTAGACAATGACGTGTTTATTTCATGTCCAATTAAGTTCTGATTTGAAAGTTGGTGTCAAGGTAAAGCAGGGAGTTCATTTTTTAAAACAGTTTGTAGTTGGCTATGATTTACTTAACGTATGCGTAGATTTAGTTCATCTACTCTCAGTTGTCATTTTCAAATTATGCTTTAAGAAAAGACAGACGATTTTCAAGTCATCGCCAACCCCTAACTGTTTTATTAATAAACACCCGTTATTAATAGCAGTTTTCCAGAGCCATTTTAATGTTTAAATATAATTTCTACTTCATGTTATCATCTAAAAACCTAACCTATAAACCATGCAAAAAGAACTCAATCTTGGGAACGCCGAGACCTCAAATTTGAAAAATATAAAAATAGCAGTGAAACTGCCAAATACTAATAATTATACAAAATATGCGAAGGACCATGATTTGCATTTTGCTGCCTCATTGAACGACTCTCAGTCCACAACCCCTTTTTTGCACAGGTAATATAATACATCTATGTATTCAGTGTTTGAGACCTAAGGTCTAGACTTCGTATTTTAATACACATTCGACTTTGTGTTCCATACTTGTGCCTTTCTAAATGTGTGTCTATGGAGAGCGACTTCTAAGAAAAGAAACAAATTAAAAACGATTCCTCGTATTATTTTTTAAAAATGTAGCAGCATATGTCTTAAAACGCCTTTACATTGTTGTAAACAATTATCAAGTTGCAATAAATCACATTGTTATTTACTGTTTTCAATCGTGTGCACGTATCCAGTTTTGCTTTTAATTTTGCCAGATAAATATCTGCGCATTAACTATTTGCTCTCAATTTCTTAATGTAGTTATTTTTAAGAGACATTTTAAGATGAACTTGGTAAATACTGTGTACCGAGAAATCTTGATATACAAAAATCAAAGTTTCAGTTTGCTCAGCAGCGAAAGTTGTAACTATCACTAAAATAGGTTGTTGGATGGCATAAGCAAATCAAAATTCACTTCAAGATAGAGAGTAAAACATATTTAAAAAATATTAAAATTATAAGTCCTTAAAATTTCAAAGAAAATTCATCTATTGATTTTAAATGGTACAAACGTCAACTCTCGTCTAAGTCGGCATTCTTCTAACTCGAACTTTTCGCTATCTCGAATTATTCGACTGGCAATCGCATGTATAAGATGCAGTTTTATGCTGGCTGTTGCAGTTCATGTTACTATTTTTCGTTATACAGGGTGTTTATGTATATCTTGACATCCTCCTATAGGATTAAGTATTAGAGATAGAAAAAAACTTTCAATACAAAAGCTGTATTGTAGGGTTTTGTCCAAGCTGCATCCAATTTTTCTTGTTATAAATATCCTGTTTTCGATAATGAATCCATTGACTTTCATAACAACCCAGATATCCAAGCTTGTAATTTATATTAAAATGTGAATACTTCAAAAAATGTTTGAATAAATGTCCAGTCATTATATATATATTTGCAATCAGAAAAACGACCAGTATATGTGGTATTCTATTAAAAAACTATTTTGATACGATTTTACTATTTTGCAATAGTTTGTTTTCTTTGGCGACATACATAAAACCCTACAACTTTTATATTCAAGGTTTTCTTCTGTCTATAATAATAAACCATTATGTGGGTATCAAAATATACATAAACACCCTGTACGTATTTGGTTATTCACTGCAATCACAATATCGAAAGGAACGTTAAAGACTTAATACAAAAAAAAATAGACAACATATTTAATAGGTTAAAACAGTGATTTTTCCACTAAGTGTAGCATACCCCAAACTATTGTTTTAACAATTTGGAAAAAAACAGGAAGAAAGTGTTAAATAATATTTAAAATATAGGGAAATTGGTGGAAAATCCAATATAAACATGTTGACATAGATAAATCTGCAACCAAGTGGTTTTAATAAATAAAGGAACGGTCTCAATTGAACAAACATTTTTTTTATAACAAAGCACTTGGGAATGCAGATTTTTTGGGCGTGATGGTTGGCTATGTTAAAAAGAGACGCAACATTGTTACAAAAGTAATGAATGAAAAAGGGGCATTAATAAATGAGGAAAACAGTCATAATTGGATTAGTCAAGGGCTACTGAAATTAATTGAAGACTATAAAACAGAAGATATTTTTAAATGCCTTCTAAACATGACGCTAACATTAAAAAATATATATTGGCGGAAGAAACAGTTACGGGCAGTGACTATGTTGCTGCTAGCAAATTTGACTAAGCTGGAACAATACCAATTTTACTAATTAGAAAACACAAATATCTTCGATGTTTTAGAAAAATGAAGTCATTTATATCAACAAAAAAACGCCTGACTGGCCAGCGAAACATTTTTAACTTGGTTTTTCAAACTTAGATAACACATTGGGCACTATACAGAATTGAAAAGTATACTACAAACAAAACATACTACCGAAGACTATCCAGTAGTTTGAAGATAAACCATCTCAAGAAGCAAGTGCTTCAAAAAAAACCGGTTTTGGCCTGTGCTGCGAATGGAACAAATAAGACCTTATTCATTTGGAAACTTACGTCTCCTATCAACAGAAGAGCAGGAAACTACATTTTTTAAGATAAGTTACTGAAAACTGGTTTAGTTGATAAGAAAGTGCCGTGTCACGGCTACCGTCGCGTTGATAATAAGTGTCACTGGTGTGCCAAACGATGAAGAAATTTTATTTCTGGAAGATCTGTCAACTCTGATCTAGTGTGGAGGAGAATGAAGAAGAACTGATAAGGACAAACGACCACAGATTCAATTCGCATTAAAAATTTTGTCCAGAGTATTTGAAATGAGCAACAATATTCAGGAGAATTTATTGAAAATTTTAAATTGGCTAAAATATTACTTTGAACAGTCTTCATCAGGAATGTAGAGTAACTTTAAGTACATATGTATCTATATGCATTTACCAGAATTACTAAATCATAATACGTATGTAGCTTTAGTGCTTTTCGATAAATAATTGATGGTTTATAATAATTAAAAGATGGGGAACCGACTTAGAGAGAGTTAACTGCAGAGTTCAATAAGAGAAATCGAAAAATATTGATAAAGAACAAAATAATTTTGAAAACTACGGTACTTATAGCGAGTGTCAAAATACAATTTCGCAAAATTGCTTAGTTGAGCTGAAATATGTAATTGGCCTAAAAAAGATCTTGAATGGTACAAACAAATTTAAGTTAACCTTAATGGTTGGAGTCAAAAAATGCAATTTGGAAAATTTAAATATTCGTACCAAGTGTCATACTAAAATTCCGAAATAGTTTACTATAAACTGTAACATCTATAATAACATATATAATTAGTAATAGTCATTTATTGCTGATTAAGAAAAAAATTTTTAGGAATTTGTATAATATTATTATTATTAAATATTGGACTTGAGTTGAGGCTCTAATCCACTGAAGTGAAAGAGAAACATATTTAATTCTACGTAAGTATACATTTTCTGTTTAATATAAATAAAGCTAGAAAAGTTAGACAAAATAAAGTCTCGAAAAAGACTGGCAAAAAGACAAAACAAAAGATTTAAAAAGAACTAAAAAGAAGAAAATTAAAAAAAGGCAAAATTAAAAGAAACGGCGTTTAACTGAGAAATACCGTCGATGCACTTCACAAATCACAATGTTAACACGTTCGAAAATTGTGACAAACTGGCTGATTCAGTAGAAAAGTTTCTCTTAAAAGGCAAGAATAAATGGAAATTTCTCAAAAAAGGCACAATCCTAAAAAGACGCAAAAAAGGCAAAATAAAATTTGCATTTTTGATTTTCAGTCATTCTAAAACGGATTTAAAATTGGGTCTGCCTTTTATCCTTCTATTTATTAAAAAGGAAATTTACCTAACTATCCTAGCTCTAAATATAAATAAGAAATTCAAAAAATTGTCATTGTGAAGAAGAAAATTATTTTGAAAATTGTATTTGTAACATCTACCGCAATAACTTCGATACTACTATTTTCCTAATGTGCACTATCTTAGTACCCACAACTTTTATGTCAGCAATTTATATGTAATTCTCATACTTTTACAAATATCTTCTACCACGGTATTATTACCGGAGCCTGTATGCAGGGTGTTTGTTCCCGATATATATATTAATATCGCGTAAGTACAAATAGCTGTGCCCAAAATAAGGCGTTTTAGCTCAACTACATTTAAATGTATTTCGTTATGTTTGACTGCATTGTTTTTAAAAAATGTACTTACAGAACGCTTGGATCGATTTAGATGGTATTCAATGTAACACTCCGTAGGGATATAAGCGATCTTTTGAGGTGATATTGGTTATTACAGTGAGCTACTAGTGGATGAAACATGGTTATTACAATACAGATCAGACAGTATCGGCGATAACGTAATTTTTTTGCAGGATACCCATTAGTACATTTTTGTGTTATAATTTTTCACATGCAAAAGTTGAACTACACTTTCTGCAACATTTCTGCCAAATTTCTAATTGAGAAGTTTAATAAGTTACTGTCTAATCTATATCGTAATATCCATGTTTCATCCACTGTCATCTTTAAAAGATCGGTTATGCTGAATACTATCGAAATCGATCCACGCGGTCTATTTTTATAAGCAAAAACTTTTTTTACCGAAGTTTTAAAGTAGAATACTGGTTTAACGAAACACATTTGTATATAGAGAAGTTGATTTAACTTGTCTTATGGGCTTAGCAACCTATGGTTACCGGATCCATATATTTCAGGGACAACCTGTATATATAAGGATGGATAAAAAACTCAATAACACAATTCCAAAAAATGTCCTAGAAATGAAGCTCTACTATCTGGAATAATAGTTAAAACATTATTAAATGTCACAAACGAGTAGTTGTTAAAATATTTACAAAATTACATTAATTTTGATTTGAAAGTCTATATAGCCATCAATTTTATTCTCCATATTTTCGACAAGGATTTTCAGATGGTAAAAAAAGCTTATTTTTAAATTAATTAATTTACAGAGTAAAAAATGTATCAGGGTTGGGCGTGGATAATAATCTAATGCTTAATTATGTTGTAATTGGTAATGTAACTTACAGTGTAATAAGTTTCTAGTGAAAGAATGATGGTAATCAATAAACTTCCAAACATGCAATAACACTTATTATATGAAACGTGGTCAACTCCTGTATATTATAGGTATGTGTGAATAGTCTATATAAGATTTGATTAAAATTGAGTCAGCGGCGACCATATATTTCCAAATGGTACGAGAAAGTAAAAGTTTTTGTACTCTAATGTGACAAATTTTAAGCATCAACTGAACAATGGATTTCTACCATTGTACATTAACTAACTTATTTTTAGCGGGTACTAATTTTATGTTGGGATTATCGAATTGTTTAAAATTTAAATATGGAGATAAGTCTATTTTTCACTGTTACTATAATCAGTATTGCGAAATTAAATTATTTATTGCAACTTGTTGAATAGTTCAGCAACCTTGTTTTTGATACAGGAACATACAGTGTGTCCGCGGATTGAGTTAATATAAGGTGTAAATAACAAAAAATATTCGACTTAGAAGCTGATATTCTAGGATTCGCTCCTGCTTGTTCTCAAACCAAAATTTTAAGAAAATCAATCAAATTAATTAATATACAGGGTGTGTTTCAAATCGATTTTTAAAAAATGGCCAAGAGTAAACTACCTTTATTAGAAGAGATAACAAGAAAAGTATTAAGAAAAGTTGTTTAGAATTAAGAGTGATGGCAGACTCTCAATTTTCAGACAAATTGGCCTACTTTGATTTTTTGATTTTTTATACCAACATAACTTTTATCGTAGCTGTAGGAGGCACTCAATTATTTTTTAACGTCTTAGTTCATGAACCAGTTGGAGTGCCTCCTACAGCCACAATAAAAGTATGTTGGTATAAAAAACCAAAAAATATTTAAAAAAATCAAAGTAGGCCGACTTGTCTGAAAATTGATAGTCTGCCATCACTCTGAATTCTAAACAACTTTTCTTAATACTTTTTGTTGTTGTCTCTTCTAATAAAGGTAGTTTAATCTTGGCCATTTTTTAAAAATCGATTCGAAAAACACCCTGTATATTAATTAATTTGATTGATTTTCTCAAAATCTTGGTTTGCGAACAAGCAGGAGCGAATCCTAAAATATCAGCTTCTAAGTTAGACATTTTTTATTATTTACACCTTATGTGAACTCAATCCGCGGACACACTGTATATTTACATAATATGTGGATACGCTGTTTAAATTTTACAAACTCAGTTAGGAATCGCTCTACCCTGTCTATAGAGGCCGCAAAAATAAATTGACAAGGTCCTACAAGATTGAATGCGTTTTCAAAACATTCAACACTGAAAACAATTTTTACTCCTGAAAATTAGCTGGAACATTTCCGCCTAAGTGCGGTTTACATGTAAAGTTCGCGAGACATTTTAATTTCCCTCAGCAGACTAAGGCCGAGATGTACGGCCACAGAGGGATTCGGCACAGGTACTTAAATAAAGGAATGATGTAAGTAGTTTCTTTGGATATCCATTAGATGTTGCGTGCTGAGCCTGAAGCCGAGAAGCAGCCAGAAAGCAGCAGGTTTATCTCAGATTCTGACCGGCGGCGCGGCAAGAAAATGGACCATTTCGGACTACATGTACGGGGGCATATATATCCGAGACGAAGGAAGATAGACTTACCATTAGTCTCTAGCGCCAAGGGTGTGCAAAAGCCCAAGGTGGATTTAGGCAGGCGGACTTGTCTCAGTAAACCGCTGTCTCCCTTAAGTTCTCGAACGTCCTTCTTCGTATACGCACGGGTCCTGTCAACCCCTTTAAAAAAGAAACTGTTAGCGATACGCACATCTCTCGATGCCGCTTTATAGAATAAATACGGCTCTCCATAAAAAGCTGTCGATACTAACCCGCGTGATTGATTCAAACAAGAGAAAAACCTTACGCTCTAATATGCGAATATCGTAAAATTCATAACGGTTAGTCTTTCATGCAATTTAACGCAATAATACTAGCAACTAACAAAAACAAATGAATCGCATCCAGGTGGGAACACTCGCGAAAGTATTTCTACAGGGTTTTCATTAATTCCCATTTCCATGTATTCACCCTAAATGCTAGGCAACCTAACTTACACGATTGGCAGTACTACCTAAATACAGTAACACAAAATTATCAGTGGCGTAGACACGACACAGACTAAATAACGCTTGAAATATGCCGAAAATTGATAAAGCCGACGTGAATGTAATTTTAGCGATAGCCGCGGACGGTCCTCCCGCAACGGATCCCCGAACGGAGGCTCGTCGGCCGCCAACCTCGCTCGGTCGGGGCCGTTGAAAACTGCCAAAAATTGCTTCTAAACAGCAAAACGAAACGTATAAAGTTTAGAGGTTAGATGTGACGAACGTCTATATCGCGTTGACGATACCGCCAACCTTCGAAAAACAAATTTATAGCGGCAAATTTAAATTTAGTCACGTAAGAAATGGGAATTAATGAAAACCCTGTAATTCAATGCGGAGTAAGTAAGCTTATTCTGATTTAAAGTAAATAATATCACAGATTGTGTAGGAAAAGCCCCATCCGAATGCCGGCTAACGTTGCTTAGCTATCGAGACCGATTGACTGGCGCCCGTCGTACGTGCTCATGCATGTTCCATATACAAAATAAAGAAAAACTTACGAATATTGACACTGTCCGTGGCTTAAAACAATTACTACGAAAAAGTTTATATCGAATATTTCACATTTCACTGATAGCCATACAAAATTGAAAGAAGATTATAAAAAATACATTTTTCACTCACTATAGCGTTGATTCATATATACAAAATGCCCCAACAGAAACTGGCACCGGGGGTAGGGTTAGGGTTTATTTTGTTTGCCACTAAAGACAAAGCCTCTTATAGAAGCCTAAATAAATTCGAGAGTTTACATGAATGTCATCTCAAAGCAATATTGAATATCAGTAGCAAAAACAATTATCCCATCTAGAGGCCACTATCGTACATCAACAATGGTTCTTTTATAATTATTTTATTTAATCTCAAGAGAGCATGATAACACTGAATTTCAACTACTTCTACAGACATGCACCTTTAAAGGATATTTGGTCTAGCCAGATTTTGTTTTGCGCGCTCATAAATTAACTGGTCGTTCAATCCGAACACTGGCTGTTTCACCGATTGTAATTGTGCATGTTGTGCTTCTTCAAAATATTTGTTACTTCTTTACTCACGAAGAATAGGGTAAGGTGATTGCATAAGATCTAGTTTATTGCTTGGATAATTTTTAATATCGATTCTTTGAAAAATCGAAATGTTTTATTGGATATATTAATTCTGCATGTCAACCCTATCTTGTTTTTAAATTATTGATATGAGAACGATGAAAAACAATGTGTGGAAAACATGTGGGAACAGATAAAAAATGCAATCTCATATTGAGCCGAAGAAACACTATCTAGAAACATAAAGAAGAAAATATAGATGACGGATAAGATATTGGATCTAATGAAGGAAAGAAGGAGATACAAGCAGACAAATCAACAAAGATACCAACACATTGATACAAGAATTAAAAATAAAATAAGAGTTGCCAAAGAAAATCGGATAATGGGAGAATGTCAGGATATCGAAGAAATACAAAAGAAACACGATGACTACCAATTACACAAACGTGTTAAAGAGCTGAAACCTAAGAAACAATAACAGCAAACCTTTGTTAACTATTGGAGAGAAGAAAGAAACGTGGAAATCATATATAACCGAACTATTTTCTGACAATGGTAATAATCGGAGAGAAAAAATTGATAGGGAAGATGTTGACGATGGTCAATATCAAGGACCGGAAATTCTAGTTTCAGAAATAGAAAAACCAATAAAAATTAGCATAGAGGGAAAAGCTCCTGGCCCAGATCATATGAGAACAGAGTTTCTGAAACATATGGGGGAAAAGGGATTCAAATCGCCCACCAAACTTTTTAACATGAGTTATGAGCAAGGCACACTCCCCAATGAATGGCTACAGTCGATATTTGTGACAATAACCAAGAAAACAAATGCAAGTAAGTGCAACGAATACAGAACCATCAGCTTGATGAGCCATGTACTTAAAATATTTCTCGGTGTAATTTATGAATGAATAAAAAACAAATGCGAGGAAAACATAAGTAACACGCAATTTGGATTCAGAGCGGATGTGGGTACTAGAGAAGCACTTCTTAGCTTGACAGTCCTGGCTGAAAAATGCTTAGACATGAGACAGGATCTGTACATATGCCATATTTATTTCGAAAAAGCTTTCGATAAAGTGATACACCAAAAAATTGTAGATATACTTTACCAAATCAGACTGCATGAAAAAGATATGCGAATAATTAAAAATCTATATTTGAACCAAAAAGTGAGAATAAGAGTGGAGTATGAGTTAACAGATGAAGTAGAGATCAGAAAAAGAATACGCCAGGGGTGTATTTTCTCGCAAAATCTACTAGATCGAGTAAATGGGGTAAGTACTAACATGGGATTAAAAATAAACGTTAATAAAACAAAGACCATGGTCATACGCAAAAACAGCATCAACACAAATATTACAAGTACCAACATCAGAATTGAGCAAGTTAATAGTTACACATACTTGGCCGTATAATCAACTCAAAAATGGGGTGCAAAGACGAAATAAAGAGAAGAATAGAGATAGCAAGATCAGCCTTTGTTAAATTTAAAACGATATTGAGCAACTTTGTTGTATGGCTGTGAAACATGGACCCTCAGAAAGGACATGACTAATCGGTTAGCAGCTGTCAAAATGTGGGCTTATAGAAGAACGCTACAAATCTCTTGGACACAAAGACTCCGCAATGACGACGTTTTAATGCAAATTAGAACGGAAAGGAAACTGATAGACAATATAAAGAAAAGGACACATATTACAACATGAAAAATACACAATACTACAATATAAAATAGAAGGGAAGATCGAAGGAAAGAGGGCGCGAAGAAGAAGGAAAACCTCTTGGATGAGCAATATAAGAAATTGGTTGAAAATGAAAAGAGAAACGCTTATACATACAGCGCGTGATAGATGGAGATATGCCATGGTGATCGCTAACCTCAGAAACTGAGACGGCACCACACCAGAAGAGAGATTCCTTGCCTGTAGTGTTTATTATAAGCTGAAAGTTAAAGCCAACTTCTATGTTTTTATTGTTACTTAGATTTAAACATTGTATTTTAGTATAATCAAAAGTAGAACCGTCCCTGTGCTGTGAGCGCATTGTGAATTATAATTTACGCGTGTGCCGCGATAAATGCAACAACCAAGCCTACTCGCGAGATGAGGGGATTTTTGACATAAACGAATTTCACGCATAATAAGTCAGTTGCGGGCTAGCCTTAGGTGAAGGCAAAAGTGCCTGCTGCACCAAAGTACGTTGTATGAAGATCACCTGTGGCAAAGTATACGGAATGTTTGTGAACCGCTGAACAGTTCGTAACTACGTTAATAAAAAAGATATAGAAAGAAAACTTTTATTTTATTTTAAATGACAGTATACAACCTACAAATTGACGTAAATCAATTTAAGTCATGCCCTCCTATTTTTACGTAGTGATACCGACTTTGATTGTTTAAATAGAACACCTGTATATTTTTAGATGTTTTAAATCAGTGCTGAAAGTACTTTATATTGCTGTTTTTGCGTATGAATGCATCAACCCAGAATTTGATGTGCCAGCATACTCTATTTACATAGTGTGCCGGTGAGTACACAATTTTCGAAGCAGTCTGAAGCGTTAATTTTGGAGACGCGACTTAAGTAGTTTTTCAGGGGCCTGCCAGCAACCGAGTACTCCCCAGTAACGACTGTGGTTATTTTCCACACATCACGCCATTCAAGGTTTGCATGAAGCAATCCAGTGCGATTTCGAGAATCGGAAGTTAATTCCATATATGAAAGGTTTGCATTCAGTCGCGAGAAGCTTTTACAAATGCTAAAGAATGTGCTTCAGAATCGAACATGTGTATAGATCGTGCTTTTAAGATATTTTGACATTGGCGATTTTTAAAGATAATTATTTAAAGGCTTTTTTAATATAGTTTTATGTTTGTTTATAACGTACATGCAAATAACTTCAGTTAACTCGCGTGTAGCTTCTGTGTATTGTTTGAAGTCAGTTTCAGCCCGATAACACTACAGGGGTAAACCAGCTTCTTGTTTTAGCAGATAGTGATCTTTCATAGCTACTGCGGTATTTTAGACTTTCATGTTTGATCTTGACGGTTGGCTAGATGGTATAACAGATAAACAGGTAGAATATTCTGATATAGGGGGTAATAGTAATGTAGATGAAGGTTTAGCAGAATCTAATAAGACCCATGAGACATGAATTCAACCCCTGGTTAGTATACTTAGTGAACTTTCTCATACGTTTTAAGTTAGTAGTTACATAGTGGATTTAAAAATAGACGATGCTTAAACACCAAGCAGTTCTGGTATGTTGGACAGTTCCCAACTTTGAAAAAATCAAAAAATTTCAAACTATATAGAATGAGGGCGCAAAAAAGTTTAACTCCGACTATTCTTTGGAAGACACTAACTACCAAATGCCCTAAAACGTTACAAACGGAGGAACAATCTCAACTGGTACAAAACTGATAACCAATCTGTTCTTGGACCTGATAATAATGACAATGATAGCGAATACACTTTTCACTTTTACTAATCAATCTTGAGCCCCCAATAAATATGCATACATTTTCCCAAAGTAATGGTCCCACTGCATCAATAAATTCTGATTCACCTGTTGAAGTGATTGGAATTTGAATATGGAGAAAATGCTTGCTTTTATTAGAATATTGATAATAATGGATTTGCATAAAATGGCAAGTGGAACTTTATTGGTGTTTTGATAACAACTTTGGAGTTGACCGAATTGCTAAAGTCATTTCCCAAATTATATAAAAAACACTACCTCAAGGAACTTTTAAAAGACGACAAACATAGTGATTCCGGTGATTCCGATTTTGCACAGACTTGCAATGACTTCAGTGGTAAAGTGGCTATATTTCGGAAAACAATCAGTGGTTGTTATTAGTTTAACGCATACTCCAGATTAAAGTTCAGAGATAAAAGAGAGAAATAAGAAAGAAGAATTGGAAGATGTTAACTGTCCACTAGCAATTGCTGATTACAATCGTTGCATGGGCGGTGTCAAGCTAATATTTTCTTGATGTCACCTGAATTTTAGGAGTATTTTGGCAAATGAGCTAATAGGAGGCTACAATGGCAGAATATAAAAGGGCCCTGCACCAACAAGTCGAAATAAAATAAAAAATTACAGGAGAAACAGTTTCTCTAGATCACTCAATAAAATTATGTACGACAATAAAAAACTAAAACGAAGTGAAATTTATTGCGGAAAATGGGATGAACACTAGTTATATTTAGTCAACCAACTTTGAAGCCACAGATAGATAGATAGATAGTTCGCAAGCTTAATGCTCTTACCCACTGTGCCACCCGGTAATTAAATAAATACCAGAGAATTTTCGAAAATACTTGCAATCGTCAACTGAACTAAACCAAAATAGGATGTTATTATATTTTACTATAGCCTACATCTAAGGCTCGATTCATTGGTACAGTTTAAACAAGAAAGGGAGATCTAAATCCCTCAAATATAAGGAAAAGATAAACCTTTTGTCATAATTACCTCAAATGGTTTTTCAAAAATTAAGCATCCATAAGTTTGTATAAAGTAATAAAAATGTATTCCATTCTCAAAAATAATGTATTTACTATAAGGTAAATACGACGGACAAATTAGATTGGCCTTTCACCTTTGCAAAAAGTGGCATGCTTTATAGCATTAAACAGGGGAACACATTAAGCCGTCGATCTCTGTTATCACAACGAAGTTCGCTTCGCACTCTACGTAACGTCAGTCACGTATCGTACCGTCAACGTCACGTCAAAATATTATTAAATGCAAATATAGCGTTAACATTTATATTATCGATCACCGTCCAGGGAGAATGTTTTGACGTAATGATGTCTGTCTATTTCTGCTTCGTCCTGTTGCGAGGTAGCGACCCAGCATAGTGATTTTAACAATAAAGTTGGCAAAACGACGAAGAGTGCGAATACCTGGCGAATTTGACGTGACGTTCAGTATAGTACGAATTGACTTTAACATTTGCGGTAATTGTTACTTACATAAAGTATTCCTTTCCCTCAAAAGGGTTAGACTGGTGCCCTGCCCCACTTTAATTCAAAAAGGGACCCTAAAGAGTTATGTCACTCACCTATTCGGTTTATACCTATCATTGAGGATAAACGCCTAGTTACGTTGAGCTTTGTGCATATTATCAACCCGAACAGGCATTTTTCGTAAAATAGTCTAAAATGTAATAAGACGACGCGGTCTAAGCCGAAATAAAATTTTCACTGTAACTATCAAAAAAATCGCGATAATGTGTACAGCAAATATTTAGTATCAACTTAATTGCACTGAATTTTAGTGTTGTAGCCATCTATAGGACATAGTGCATTTTGAACTATAATTTTGTTTAGTTCTTAATCTTACAGGTTTCACTTCGACTGCATAACGTTACAGTCCTCCCATTATTCAGAGAGTTGTAATGCTAACATTAACACTAAATGTTAGAAAGACGGGATCTGACAAATGATACCAGCTAGTTTTGTTTTGCTGCCAAATTAATTCGTCAATATTTTCGTCGACCAAGCTTATTTTTTTCAATTTTGAAAACATTGCAATATGTATTCCAAAATATACATTCGTAGTTAATTTATTTCCTGTGAAGAATTGGCCCAATTTGATGAAATATAATGGATACATTAATAAATAACATGTGGTAAACTGCTATGATGTGGATTCCGGATCATATATTACACATCATAATCAACGTCGTTTCCGTATTAATTCCGCTAATGGTCGTCCTAATATAACAATAAGGACTTGCTCATACAGCCGCCGATGACAATGTCGACATTTCCTAGAATTTCATCGTTATCGGCCATGATGCGCGGCCTAGCCATTATTATTTGAACGTAATTATCCATCGATATGCCCTACAGTTTGTTTCGTCTATGTAACGGTTTTGCGCTTCAGGGAACCTTTATCTGCGCTTAGGTGTCAATTCTGCTTTTCTCGGATTAGAATGTTTTTTCCTTATAGCCGAGAAACGCAGGCCGATAACAAGAGCGTTCGGAGCTGTGGCGAATTGCCTCTCTAGAAACATAATTTAGGAAATTCATCGAAAGATCAGGCTATAACGACTATCGCCAAGTAAATTGATAACCAGCGTCAATGGTTGTCGTTATTATGACTATCACCAGCAACGTCTCGTTAGTTATGAGCTAATTAGAGGTCGCCAAAAAGGAAACGAAACTATTCTAGCGTTAACACCTCAAAAATGTCTAGTTTATCTAAATGTTAATGCGTTTGATGCCCGGTATCTTAGAATTCTCAGATAAGATATGTTATATTTTGTTACTACAAGTAACTAATGCACTCATAACGTAGCATAGTTAAATATATGACAATGGAGCTGAAGTCCATGTTAAATCCTCTACCAAAACAAAAATCTAAATCACGTAAATACACAGTACCATAACCATAGCGAGTCATACTGTTAGTTTAATAAATTTACTATAAATCGGTACGCTTAGTCCCTTTTCTAGTACGGTAATACAAAATCGAAGTTTTTTTTCTATTTCACAAGCTCGAAATCTTGATACAGTTAGTGTCTTTGCTTACAGTCCACACAACTGTTTTTTGCTTCCCTCGTCTAAAAAACGAAGAAAGTATTGTAATAACTAAAAATCACCTTCCGAAATTTCTTCAGATATTCACGTTTCACGGTCCCTAGATGACGAAAAACAGGTTTCCTCAATTCCGTCCGTCTGTCTGTCTGTCTGTCGATCTGTTGACGGTATAACCTATATATCTACTTGGCACGAAACCAAGAACATTTCATTCAAATATCTACAGAGTGAGCACATAGAAATAGCTAAAATTAATAATTTGTACATAGAGCAGGCTTTATTCTTGCCAAAAATGGGACCCAACAGATACAGGATACATGTTGTATGAGAAAAAACGAAGCAAGGAATAAGTGCGCTATGTTAAATGTACCTGCATCGAAGGAATTCGAAGCGTTCCGGTGGCTCAGGCAGCGAATGCCCGTTTTAACCGTGAACTACCGCCAGACAATGAAACGCAGGAGCTGAGTTTCGAGTACCACCACCGCTAAATTTTTATTTTTGCTTTAACTGAGATACAGATGAAAGTAACAATTTGTATATAGCCTTTACCCTTGACGAAAATTGAACCCAACAGATTCAGCGTAAATGCTGTACAGCAGAAAAATGTGTCAACGAAAAATGGGTTCTAATAAATTAAGGCAAGTGAGACGCACGGACTCGAGAACTACACGCTCTTAATATATTTTTAAGAATTATCTACAACCAAGTTTCGAAATGTGGCAATTAAAAATAATGGAGAAGATAAGCTAGATCCAAGGAACAAGAACTCGCTGTGAATTAGTCAGTACAATAAGTTCACGTGAAATGTCACATTTACGTAACCTGGTGGTTACGGAATATGCTACAAGAAAAACTATACAGTAGAAGAAATATAAAAAGAAAGAAAATCCTGGTTAGAAAATATTCAACCATTTTGTTCTCTACTGCATACAATAAAGAGCTATATTGACCGTCACTATCAATAAAGAAACGACCTGGAAGAAACGTATGACAACTTGTCGGAAGAATATAAGAAAAACATGTTGGGTGAACATCCAATTCGTTACAGGATTCAGAGAGATCAAAGCTTTATTAATGCAGTGCCACAACTCTTGTCTATAAATTCCGCCTTCCGATCGGTAGAAGAATTTCGCCTAAGCAGTCGTTGGCGTTGAGTGGCCATGTTCTTCTATTCCTTCCCCTGCAAAACAGTTTTCTCCTCTCACGTGGTTTACACGTTACGTTACCGTACTCTTTTGCTCCTCTCTTGATCAAGTTTAATTCTTCTATCTCAACAATGATATGGTGCAACCCCGGAAGTCGTTCGTTACATAAGGACAGTGGCCTCCGAAATCATGCTTTCTGTATAAGATATATTCATCGAATTCAAATAATAACTTGATACTCTTTGAAGTAATAATTCTTGCAGAGTGTTTATTATGACACTGTACACAAAGCAACAAAAGGATAATATAGATTGTCCAAAAGTGATAGGATCTCCATGACCAATCCATCTGTCTATTTATTCAATAACGTCTTCCATAGTGAACTGATGCATCATTATTTTGGTACCACATTTATGGCAGAATATCACGTGCCTTCTGGCATGTCGTTAAAGCCTTTAATCTTGAAAATTTGGTAAAAAATTCCAGCCTATATACTAACATTAAAACGCTGTTGATACAGATTTTCCAAAAGTGATAGGATACCCATGACCAATCCATCTGTCTATTTATTCAATAATCTGTCTTCCATAATGAGCTGATTAACCATCATTTTGGTAACAAATTTATTGCAGAATATCACGTACCTTCTCGCATGTCGTTATAGCCTTTCATCTTAAAAATTTGGTTAAAAATTCTAGCCTATATACTAACATTAAAACGCTGTTGATACAGGTTGTCCAAAAGTGATAGGATACCCATGACCAATCCATCTGTCTATTTATTCAATAATCTGTCTTCCATAATGAGCTGATTAACCAGCATATTGGTAACAAATTTATTGCAGAATATCACTTACTTTCTGGCATGTCGTTATAGCCTTTCATCTTGAAAATTTGGTTAAAAATGCCAGCCCATATACTAACATTAAAGCGTTGTTGATACTGGAACGACCACGAATGGTAGTTATGGGTTATATTAATACCATCCTTTGTAAATTCATCCTATTTAGTCGAGACGACCGTACCTATAAAATTTAACCATCAGCAATTCGACGAAACTAGATACTCTTCTTCTTCTTCGTCTTTCGTTGTAAACATACTGTGGCCTGTATTTCTTCACACTTGGATGTAATTGTGTTTCCTTTGAAGTTCATGCCCAACTTTTCATCCATATTTTCAGAGGGGTCTCGTTACTCTGTTACTATCAGTCATTTCGAATGTTCTCATAAGTTGCTTAGTTTCAGTTATTTTCGCATGGGTCTCAACGCCATAGGTCATAATCGGCCTTGCTATTTCATTTCTTTGTGGTTCACTTCCTTGGTTATGTTTCTGTCTATAGTATTAATCACTTTTACCTACTTAGGGTCCATCATCGCTGCTTTCATCTTTCTCTCTATTTCGAATTTGCATGATAGCGATCCATTTGAATATTTTTGTGTTAACACTACCATGCTTTCGCGAGGTGTATATAGTTTTTTATAGTTTCCTTAGTTCCAGTATCATATCATCTCCACGATATTTTCCTTATTTGATCAGTACCTGGCGCCTTTCGGGTTTCAGTTTTGATAGTCTCTCTTGCATCTTCCGCTGTTATTTCTGTACTGCATTTTCCAGTTTCTGTCATGTCATCTTCTATGTCGACAATGCATGTTTTATGTTATATATCTTGAAAATGCTCTTTTCACTGATTTGTTTCAATTTTATTTAACCGCATTGATCAATTCACATTTTCCTTAACATTTTCGATGTTCTCGTCGGTGATCCAGGACGATTGGAAGAAGAGCGTGCGTGGTATGGGAACACCAATTAACGACCACCACCTTTTCACGTTAAATTTCGCTGACGATGATCAGGTCGTGATTGCAAAAGATGCATACGATTTAAGAATTTATGCTGAAAAAGCTACATGAAAATATAAACAGTGCGTGCGAACCATAAATATAGAAAAAACCAAATATTTACCTACATACACAAACGCTCGCCTTCAAGTACTTATTAATAACAGAGAAGAGATTCAACAGTTACAGAAATTTAAATATTTGGGTACAATATTAACCACCCACGGTATAGGCCAAGAAAAAATTTAATCTAGAATCGAAAATAGCCGAAAAGCGTTAGGAAGCTTGAACTCGGTTGGTAGAATGTGTCTTATGTGAGGCTATGAGACAATTACAAACTGTCGAAATGGACTATCTTCGAAGAAACCTTCGAGTGTCGAGATTTAAACACATTATAAATGAGGAAATTAGACAACGAATGAATGCTAAGGACAGTGTTACAGACAGAATACAAAGAATGAAGAAGAAGCCTAAGACGTTTCGCACATCTTCAAAGAATGAATGGAGAGAGACGGCCTAAGAGAATTTTTAGATGGAGTCGCTCGGGAAAACGTAGAAGAGGCCGACCAAAAAAGTCCTGGAATAGCTATGACGACATACCAACTCCATGATGTAGATGCCGAAAACCGAGAACTATAGCGTTTGGTAACTGGTAATAAGTATATATGTATATGTAGAAACCTTTCTTTGTTTTCTTACTTTCTCGTGGTCTTGTAATTTATGTATAATTGCTTTTTTAGTAAAATTTAAAGTGTCATTTTCTATTACAGCTGTAACATACCTTACCTTCTTTCAAAGATACGAGGGCCACTAGATAAATTTCCGCAAAAACATACAAACTATGAGGGATTTTAAGTTTATCGTTTTTCAAAATATTCGCCTTTACCTTGTATGCATTTATTCATTCTATTGAACCAGTCCTCAAATATTCGTGACCATTGTTCTGGACACACCTCAGCGACCATGTTATTATATACCTCAACAGCCTCATCGGGGGCCAAAAATGCCATTGTTTGAGCAGCGGTATGGGATGATGCATTGTCATGGACGCCATGGTGTAGGGTTAGGCGTCTTCGAGAACGTTGTGTACGTACTTTTTCTACGACTGCTGGTAAACAAATGGTGGAATACCACTCAACGTTTACTGTGCGACGATCTTCCAAAGGAATTGTTAAAAGATGGCCTGATCAGCTAAAGAACGACGTGACCATCTTCTTATTTGCACTGCGAGATCGCATAAATTTTGTTGGGTTTGGTTAACCTTGGAAGATCCACAGTACCGATTGTCGCTTCGTTTCCGGTTCATAACAATAAATCCATGTTTCGTCACCGGTGACGATGTCATACACATATTTTGACTGACCACTTGCAAACCTCTTCAGCATGTTCTTGCACCAATTCACATGTGCTAGTTTTTGAGCTTCATCCAAATTATGTGGCACCCAATGCGTGCATAGCTTTCTGGCACCCAAAGGTTGGTGAAGAATTGGTTGCAGTCCCCGAGATGCTTAAGGATGCCTCAATTTCAGGATAGGTGATTCGCCGGTCTTGCTTCACGAGGCGGCGTACAGCGTCAACGTTTTCATCAGTAGATTTTCTTCTTCTTCGTCATTAAGAAAATTTCGGCCACGGCGAAATTCCGCAAACCACTCGTAGATGGTGCGGTCTGATAGTGCTTCATCGGCAAAAGCATTGCGAAGTCGTTCGATGCACTGTTTTGGAGTGGGAGACGATTTAAAATCGTAAAAAATCATCGCGCGATAATCTCTTCGACTCACAACAACAGTTAAACGCTTATCACATACGAACAGTAAACAATTTTCTCAATCTGTCAACTTCAGTTCTCTACTGAAATGTTGTTGTTTCATGGCACTCATCAAAAATTGTGAAATCAATTTCTAAGCCTACTTTGCGGACATTTATGTAGTGACCCTCGTATTTACAATAATTTGATGGGCTAATGCTAGGTATCGCAAACTGAAAATCGCAGTACTATTTGGACGTGACTTTTCAATTATGAGATAGATCGAACAAATCTGACTAGATAACGCCAACAGTCAATGAAGTATGTGTGCCTTTTGTAGCAGTTGCAGTCACGTTTGCCGATCCTGGCGCCCAAAGTGCTGATTGACGAACGTCAGTAGAATCTGAGATTTGGAAGTTATCCGCCGGCGTATTTCCAGACGCCATCACCGCGCGCAGTTGTAAAATCGAGGGCTCATTTAAGCTTTTTAATATTTTTATTGGGCTTTTTGTTTCGTCTACAGCCACGAACTGACCAAAAAAAGCACTTAAACGTTGACCGCAGGGGGCAGCAAACCACTAACCGGCCACGAAGCGATTTGCCTGGATTTTATGCGATTTTCCGATGGTTCGACCGGCCAGCCGCTTCCATGTTTTGAGTTTTATGCAACGGTCATTAAATCCCTCCGTTGATGTACGTCACTTGCTCGCGCAAGCTGTGCCAGTATCTCTTCGGCGTCGCTGGCGTCGTTTCGTTAACTGTACGTAAAAGCATGGGCGGCGCTTTCAGCTCCTGAAATATGCAGCGTGCTTGCTCCCCAACGTTTATTGTCTCATTGTATCGCGCACGCCGGTTCCCATTGTTGCTAATTAGTCCGAATTATTATTTCTTGACCCCATCAGCCTGGCGCATACATCAAACGACGGACACGTCTGAAACGCCGCTTTTTAATTAGAAAATTGTCGCGCGAGTGTTCCCCGGGGCTTTGTCTAATTCCTGCGTTCTGTTAAACGGGCGAGTAATGTACGTTCGTAGAAACCCATGCACTTTGCATAATATAAAGCTCCGAATACATTACCCGACGTATCAAAGCTATTGTATGTTTATTAGATTGAAAGGCGCGATTGACGTAATGGCGGCCGTAATGAATGTAACTTTGTTGCTGCCTAACGAGTCCTGTAAAAGTTGATAAGGCTCCAATACTCTTTGCACCCTAAAACCCACATCATCCAGAAACACGATACGTCTGTCTACAGGACAGGTTTGGATTAGGGGAAAATTCGCCCAATATGTCGGTTTTGGGAAACAGTCCGTTATCTCACAAATTTATCCACGCATAACCACCAAGATTTAGTGCAAATTTTAAAATATCAACCGCAGTCTTCGTTTACACACGACGTCATGACTCTTGAAGAAGGTTGGTTTATTAAACCTCCCTTCTCTCTCCGCCACCGCCACACGTTAGGTTACCTAAATTTCGCATTCGTAAGTCTTTCATGATGATATCATTCGATTAGCTGGCACATAATGGATGGCAGAAGACACTCATTGACAGGAATTTGAGGAGGAGTTTAAAGTAATGAAGTCAGGTCACTAATTATATCCTTTTTAATCTATTACATGGTCTTGAAAACAGTTCCTTGGGGCACACATGACCCAGCCATCCAATTTTTTGCACTTCAATTATCCCTACTAAATCCTATTGGCCCAAGATGGGTGCAAAAACTATTCTTTTTAATTCCTCATCCATAGCACCGATCTAATTAAAACCTGTGTGTGTTTTGAGTCTTAGTAGTATTTCTGACAGTAATCCCTAACTTCCACTGTTATTATTTAATACATCCCAGTATGATCAATGCAGAGTCAATCGGTTCCTTACTTTGACCAATTTCTTACCCAGTTTTTTCCATTACCTTTATACCTACTAATCAATTATTTCCCCTCCAATAAATGGCATTCGTTCAAAATATCATTTTGTTTTCCTCAGCTTTATAAGAATACAACAATTTTAGGCTAAGCAATTCGAGTTGGATACAGTAACATCGACTGGATTTTCTTCCAACATTCTGACAACTGTGTTAAACACCACCATATGGAATACCACCGAGTGATTTAATCTACAACCAAAAAATTATATTCGGTAACATTTCATATATTTGTCACAAAATTCTTCAAGTCGGTTGTAGTTCCAGTCGGATGATGATCCGCATCAGTGGTAATCCAAGTCTGTGGTAGCACGCACCCACCAGGCACCACATGTTTTATTTTTGCATTAGACTGATTGTATTCTTCAATTGGTTAAATTATTACGATCGTTGTTATTTTCCTCAAATGCTCTTCATTATAAAATAACGAAGATGTTTTGCTCTGGATACCTTTTGCTTCTGTGGTTTCATTGCATTTAAAAGTTACTAGCTCATTTAACTGTATGAAATCCATAACAAATTCTTCGTTCCCTAATGTGGTTTTCTTTACAGCAGCAGTGCTTAACCATTAACGGGCGAAATGTGATCTCGCAATAAGAACGGACAGTTTTAATCCATTGAAATATTTCGCGAACTCTAATCAGCGAACCGAAACTGTTTAACGCAATACATTAGCCTGCATTTTTTTTAAAAATACCTATCCTTAGTTAGCATGAATTTCTTCAAAGCTCTTAAAAATAGTTCAAATGTCCTGCTTATATTCTATTAGACAATGTTGAGAGCTTTTTAACAGTATTCTTCTGCTATTTTAAATGGTATCAAATGGTTCTTTACATCATATCGTTCATAAAGACAGCCAATACATTGTTAATTATTCCAGGTACTTTTGAAGATCTCATTGACATTTTAAATTTAAAAAAAGGTATCTCAAGTTTGTGTTAAATTTTCCGAAATGGAATTTTTACATTCAAATTGGTTCACTTCCTTCAAGATTCGAAAGTGGCTCTCCCAATCATGCTATTCGAACCTGTACTCGATATGACAAAAAATTGCGTTACGTGCACATGATATTCAATAGAATTGTGAATACTTAACTGAAAAATAATTACACCGACTAACTGCTAGTCGAAGCAATGAGAAGCGGACTATCTAGTGTGTTTAGAAGAAGCGATTTGACGCACAGTTTGAACTCGTGAAATTAATTTACTACTTCGTTCATAATCGGTCTGTTAAGGGCGACCAGTCGGTGCTCGTCGGGTAAAGTCCCGAGGCAACATCGTTTACGCATTCCAGACGCTGAAATTACATGCAAATTTACAAAACAGCTGCATTTTCGCAATTCAGGTGGTAAGTGCAAAATCAACTCTGTAAAATGTCCTGCGGACTCCTCTTAGTTTCTCTACTTTTAGATATAGGATTTTGAATAATTAAAAGTTCGTCATCAACTTCTTCCAAAAGTGCTGAGAAATTTACGATTGAATTTTCCTACTATTATCATTATATTTGTCAACCTTCAAAGTCTTTTTCGAAATTATAAAAAAAATCATTGCTATGTAAACTACTACGAGAACATTCAAATGCAAACTTAACGATCTGATACATGGTACGTGTTCATCTATTTTTACTTTGAATATGTCGAACTGTGCAAAATTTTCGTAAAGAGTAAATTCTCACGAGACCTATTCCCAACTGTGCTAATTTCTGTCTCATTTGAAAAAAGTTTTAGTAATAAGGTTGACTTTAATATGGTATTACCTGAGAAATTTATTTGAGTATCTATAGCATATATACCTTCTGTAACACACTACGCCTACGCGAAATATATATTTTTAAACAGCTGGTTGATAAAAATTTAAAATACTGAAATTTTATATTACAAATGTGTTTTCATGGAAATAAATAGCTGCAAATACATATTTACCGGTTTTAGCACAAAATACTGATTTGAATTATTGGCTTGTAATTTATCAGGACCCAAAATGAAAGAGGTGTGAGTGTAATTAAATATTCATTTTCCCATTACAGTAATATGATTTTAAATAAATTGCACGGTTAATCTAACACCCTGTTTACATATACGCGTAACATAAAAACTCAATTAAATATTTTATGCCCAAACAAATAATGCTAATTTGCTAAAGCATATAAATTAAATGGAAACTAATTGTAAAAATATGTACCTATGTTGCGATTTAAATCGCAATGGGAATCCGTATGGGCGGCGCGCTGAAAGGGTAATGGATACCATTAGGTTTTTTAGACTAAACAATTTTAAATTTACTTCGTTCTGTCGCCTCTTTGAAAACACATTTAAGGGAAGTGTAATTAACGGCTGCCAACGCTACGTTTTGTTTTATAAATAACTGAAAGGTCAACCTTCCATTCAACATCAGAGCATAATGATACGGAGGTCAAATTGAAGTGAGGATAAATGTACCAAATGATTTCAGAAGACAACAAACATGCATATAAAGAGAAAACTAGAAGAGGAATCTACCTTTAATAATATAAAACGTGTTTTGAACTACCTAAGTTCACCAGTATCAACAGTAAGAGAACATTGATAAAATGCCCTCGCGTCCAACACTGGATCATTTATAATTAAATAGTGAGTTATTTATGATATGCTACAGAGCTCTATTATTTACTCAACAAATTTCTGGAATGTAAAGTCACATGAAACAATGTTTATCAACAGTATTTCCATAATCTGTCACGCACAAACAGCAGGTACTGGTAGAATAATTACCAATAAACGATAACCACTATAAGTGGAACCCTGAGGAACCCCATTGACTGCTTTTTCTAGAAGAGATGATAGAAAACTCAATTTTTCATAAGTATCGATCAAGTTCATTTTCTAAAGAAAATACTGAATAAAATTAGGCCTGCCAATGGATAACAGAGACGCAGTAAGGCGTGTACGGGTTTCTCATCAGAATGAGTCACGTACTTACAAGAACTATTTACTATCCGTATGATGGCCACGTTGTTATAGTAACCGGGGTCTTATGCGCAATTAAGTTATGTTAATTAGGTGTGTTAAATAAGGCAAGATGTAGGGATAGCATAATTTAACCATACGTATGGTAATAGCATCGAAACCTGTTGCACGAGATTTACTGTGATTTATGAAATTGATGAAGCATCCCTTTGTAATTGTTTCTGCAACAATAGAAACTTCTTTCTAAAATTTAATAGTACAAGAAACTTTTTTGCCTGGAATAAACATATTCACCAAGTGGAACGAAATAAAAAAACACAGTTTGCACACCCATCAACATACACAGTTTATTTTTTGTCTTTCAAATATGTTGAAGATCTAGCAGATCAGATCAAATTAAGATGAAACAAGACCAGCATCTTGTATAGGTATCAATTTATAAGTCGGAGATTTATTACAACCTGTTTTCTCGCATTTTCACTGATTTCTAACATGCAAATATTTTGAATTTTGTTAAATATATTAGCCCCCCCCCCCCCCTCTCTTCTTAGTATTTTACAATACATGCTATCTAATATAAGGGTAAAAATTATTGCTAGTAACAGGTTAACAGGAAAATATACTTCTTTTTACATAAAAACGCCGTAAGTGTGTATTTTTTTCATATGTAAAAACGTTGTTCTTCCACTGTTAATATTTTTTACTACCGCCCTGATGGGTTTCAAATTCATTTTCGATCACATCCCCAGTAGGTATGAAGTTCCTGAAAGTTTTCACTGTTGATAAGGTAATTTTTCAGATTTGTACTTAACATTTGAAATCACTCAAACGCCTTCAAATACGCTTAATCGCATATAATGTAACGGTCTCAACATGTTTTCGTTGCCTATATCGTTTTTGCTAATTTTTCGTATCGCAATTGGCATTTTCTTTTGCAAACTTTCCCGTACATAACTTCAGGATATAGGTATATTGCCGCTTTTTTGGAAATTTTTGATGTTTTTCTTACGTTTTACTTTCCATGCCGCACGATACCCTTTTGGGGATTCTTTTGGCGACGTCTACAAAACGGTTCCATCCCGAAAAGAGACAGTAATCAGGTACAGATATGGTGTTATGGATTAGTCAATTGCTACACCTATCTGATTAATGCAGGATGTTCATGTTATTTTGAAAGTAAAGTCGCCTATTGGCCGCCCGAAATTTCAGGTGTAGATTGTTTCGATCTTCACGTGCTCTGACGTTTGATCGTATTTATTTTTAAACTCTTTTTTTCCGAGTAACCTACATTACTCGTAAATTTACCTGCCCTTCCGCCAGTTTTTCGGCTACGATTATCGTACTAGAAAAAACCACACCATCTGGTTGTACAGGTCAGGGTTCTTTGTTCCAACATTTTCGTGTATGCGGCGTCCAAAGATAGGGTTTGTCAATTATGATGTTATGGAGGTTGCTGATCGTAGATTTTAAATTTGATTGTAATTTCGTAACTGATAGATAACTATCAGTTGCTTACCAACGTCATTTGACCGTAATTTTAAGTTGTTTGCGAAATTTCATTTGTTTTGAATATTTAGCGAGTTTAGCCGCTAATTTCTATCTGTCAAGAATAGTAAATGAAAGAGTTCGCTAATATATGCGCGCAATAATTATATCAGGGCGGGGAGACCTCGTCGTGCAGCGGAATACGTGAACCATTTTAATAAGTAAGTTTTTCTTGGGCGTCTATTTCAATTAGCTTCTTTTTATACTTCGCCTGAATCGATTCCAAGCGCTTTTGTTTGGTCGAAGCCTTTTGTGCATAATCCCCGTATACTATTTGCTCCTGTGTATTCATTTATATAATAATAATAATTTCAGCTTTGTGTTCGTCTTGAATCTAAATAATTCGGAGCTCAAATGTTTAATTTAATATCAAGCTTGTTTTGCATATGAAGAATTTGGTGTTATTTTAATATTACCCTTATTTTTAATTTATTCAGCAGAACCGCCTTTGCTCACGTTAAATTTATTCAAGTTCTTTCTGTAGTGTGGTAGTTTTAAATGAATCTGGTGTTGGCGCTGTACGACAACTGGCGCCCATATGTTTAATAGTTAACAAGAACCATTTCGTTAATTCCAGTCACGACGCAAAATCGCCGTCTAGAAATTGTAAAGGGAGGGACAATAGTTGTCAAAGATCAGTACGAAGCATTTATCATTCTTGTGTTTGTTTTTGACTTAATAGTGTCGTTTCTCCACTGCTTCATAATCTTTCTTTTGTTTTCTTTTTGTAGTCACAATTCGTTCTCTACGCCGTCCTTATTAATTTCTTCTGTTCCCCATTTCTTGTTTCGAACGGTTTCAGCTTGGTGTCCGCACTTCTAATCCTTCTGGCTCCTATTTTGTTATTCGAGATTTCTGTTATTGTCATCAATTCGTTCTCCTCTGTGACAGTATTGCTGTCTGCAAATTTTACATCGCTTTCTTTTATTTGTAACTACTTCAAAATATAGTGGATGTTCTTTTTTTATTTAGAGTTGCTTTTGAACACGTTCAATTGTCATTAATTATTTATGTAACGATTTTTGCTGTGTGATTTAAAATCCTGACTTTCAACTATTTCATGCTATATTCATAACATCTTTGTCTTTTCGATCTTTGTAGTGTTTTAATTGGAAATGCACATTTCGTTTTTTACTTATTGGTAACTTCATTATTTACATTTTTGTTTTCCATGTTGTGATCTAATGACCTTTGGTCTTTCATAGCAATTGGTTCATTTTGCCTAAATCAATTTTTATGGCTAAAGCTCTAGTTTGTAGCTTTATAACATCGTAGCGTTGCAAAAATAAACATCTTTTTAATAAGTTGGCCTAATTTTTAAAGAAAACTTTACTCAGAACTTCCCTCGCAAGCGGACGTTGAGACATTAAACAATTTTAAAAATCAAAGAAAAATGGGGTAAAAATATCTTCGCGTTCCTAATAATACCGAAACAATAACAGGAAACAGTTAGCAATGTGAATGAATCAATTTCAAATAAGAAGATTACCGGCGATGGGATTCGAACTACAGCGCCTGCGATGCGCTGCTATATTTAACAGAACGGACTTGTCGCTCAAACTTTTTGACACTTTTACGACATTAGCCTGCATCTGTTGGGCCCCATTTTGCATATTATTGCTTTTATCACTTCTCAGTTAACTCAAAACTAAACAGAATCTAATTTTTTAAGATGCTAACCGTATATATATTTGTCCGAAATTTTCTTGATCATGCCAGTTAGAGATATAATCTGCATGCAAAACCATGTCTTTCTCCAACAAATAGTTTGTGAGTTGTATACTGGCAATAGACAGACAGACAGACAGATACACAGATGGAATTGAGAAAACCTGTTTTTCGTCGTCTAGCGACCGGAAAACGTGAAGATCTGAAGAAATGTCGGAAGTTGATTTTTTCGTGATTACAATACTTCCTTCGTCTTTTAGACGAGGAAAGTAAAAAGCTTATTGCTGGGCGTTTTAAGATTAATACTTGACACGAAGGTAATTGTATTCGACTAGCTAGTAACTCAGCAATAACCTAGTTAAAACTCTATCGCAGTAACTACATCTGTGACTCGAGTTTTGTCTTAATATTCATCAGAATTAACTGTAACCGGTAATTAATATAAGTTTGGCAAAATTTGGAAGCTAATTAATTTGGGAAGTTCTACCGGAATCACAACGTAATGCCGAAGCAAGCAACAAGAGGTTGGCAAGCGATCAACTTTAGCCATTGGTGGTGGCGAACTTAATTAATGATTTTTGGTTAATTGTACATGAGTCAAGTTTCATGCCATTATCGGGATAATGTACCCAAAGGATAATCCACCACCGCAAACACGGGGCCGCAATTCTTCCACGCTCATTTCCGAGATCGCGGGAGGGAGTCGCGGTGCATAATTCCAGGCATGTAAAAATTGCACAAAATGTGATCCCAAGTATGGAGCGAAATTAATTTTTTACCATTAAATTACGAAGTTTGTAATTCATAACTACACACACCGGAAGCTGCATAATTTCCTCTTGGCGTGAGATCTCTGGCGTTATTTATAGTTGCTCCACGGCCAAAAACTGCTTCCATTATTTAAGCTGTGCCGTAATTGAACGCATATCATGAACTTGCTCAAAATATTAGCTAGTTTCAGCGAGATGCTTTTCAAACTTGCCAAATACTTGTTGAAACTGTAGCTGAGCATACGAATGCTGTCTGACGCAGTACATATCAGATACACTTTCTTATGGTTCAAAATATAACAGCACCGCCGGTGGGTATGAGCAAAACACACCGTAGGGTCGCGTTATGTTATACTGCAGATAGAAAAACCGTGCACGAGTGCATTACACCAGATTACTATTTATTTGCTATCGGTGATTCTCATCTCCCAGACAAAATCTTTCCACTTTTTATAAATTGCAGACCGCGAGTCGAGACGGTTCCGAGTCGTCCCGCATTAGCACCGCTCCCCGACGTACAAATCCGCTAATCCGGGAAACACGTTACATCTTTTCGAATAAGCATACGCCTAATTAACGATCCCTTAATGAGGTGTCCTCCATAAAACTTCCCCAGACTAATTTAGACTGCTTAGAAGCGAATGGCGCGCGTGTCCTAGCGAGTCGAACTTGCTTGGACGGGAGCTTCTATGAAATTTTCAGGGAAAACAAGCTTTGTTTAGTTGCGAGTTTCCCGGATATTGCTTTAGCAAATTCGAGTCAAAAGAAAAAACCATTAAAATTTATAGCATTGGGCGTAGAGTAGCAGGTTTAAATCTGTTTAGCTTCCGGCTAGGCAGCACCGATTCTAACGTTTGATTGGAGTGGGTGGTTGCTTTTACTGCAATTTTTGTTGTTAAAATCTCATCAACACGGCCTGGGAATAGGTTTAAGAAATTAAATGCCAACTTTTATAAGTTAAAATTAGTCGATTAAAGCAGATCAATTCGTTTTAAGAAAGGCACAAACGGGGAGTTACTATTTTATCCTTAAATCTTTGCTTTGTGTGAATCAATAAGTTTTCAATAGCAAGCTCAAAGGCAACCGTCGTTATTTGCAGTCAGCTACTGCCCTGTCTAAGAACTATAAATGTTCTTTCAAACTATGTTGTCTGGAAAACACAAGTCCAAAACTTTTCGGCCGAGCGTATCAAAGCTTTATAATAATTTTCAAGGATCAATATTTAACAAATGCGAGTTTTAGCCGAATATTTCCATTTACCACTCAACTTGCACGTGCCATGAACGTATTTTTAATTTTTGCTGCCAGATAATTAATACGCACAGTGCAGCTTAGAACTTAGAACTATAATAATTATATCTACTTCAATACTAAAACTGAAAAAATAGAAGCGCAACTGACCTTGAAATATATTCATTCAAACGAGTATACACTATACAGCAGTTAACCCAAAAATATTCTTTTCCTAATAGACGTCAATATGTTAAAGCCAATGCCATCTTAATTTATATTTAGGAAGAGCCTAAATAACACTTCATTTGAACAGACACCATAGCCATAGATTTCATTGCTGAATAAAAGCCTTTCCCATTATTTTTTTTATCTATAATTTTGTGCCAACGGTTGCCAATTGTATTCTGTTCGCTTTATGAATTATCCTTGAGGGTGCTTTAAAATTAATGATTCTCGTTGTCCATTGATTGTCCGTTATTCGAGCAACGTGTCCCGCCCAGTTCCATTTGAAACCCCGTACTGTGGTATTTTCCTTGATTTGCTAGTTTATGGTTGTCTCGTAAGGATATGCCCATCTTCCCCCTTTCCATTGCTATCTGAACAACTTTTAATTTTTCTACCGATGTTTTCGTGTATGTTAGAGTGTTTTCACTATAAATCAACACTTGGAGAACACACTGGTAAAACATCTTGGCTTTTAGTAATAGTGGGATGTTGCTCAGTTTGCCAAAAGCTGCCCAACTGAGACCTATTCTTCTGTAGATTCCTGCCATCTGATTGCTTTTGCCGAGTATGATCTTGTGTCCTAAGTACATACAATTCCCCACTATTTCCATGTCCAGGTCTATATCCCCTACATACACCGTCGATATTTAGGACAGTTCTTTCTATCTCTCCATCTGGTTCGCTGAGTACAAGTCTGGTTAAAGCAGATTTTGAACCGTTTTTATGCTTTACCCTTATTTGATATTTTCGTGTAATCAGTTGTTACCTTAAATTATTATTTTCTTCTCTCCGATAACCTTTTATGTACGACTTTCCTAGTAATGGTTAATTTTTTATTTGTGTATTACTGTAGTTTCTAATTTCTCTTCTGATGTTCCAATTAATTTGCTTTTATAGTTGCCTTAATTCCTATTTTACAGGTTCCCGTCTTCTATCCAATGCTCTTCGTTTCTCCATTAGTTATAAGGTCTCCTTTTTGAGTTTCTTTTTCTTCAGGCGAATTGAATTACCTGTCTGTTTTTCTCATTAATAGAACCTTCAACAAAATGACTTCTCAAGTCGATACTGATTCGTTTTTCATACAGCTCGTCATATGCTTAGAGAAAATAGGGATTTGTATTTTTCTTTATTAGATTATAGCGTTCTTCTATCTACGATTAATATAGCTGCTCCTACTCACAAGGCAAAGGTCGCGCCTGGCTGAGAAACTGTTAAGGACTGATAAATCTTGATTTGGTCCTTCTATCTGGGCACCGTCAAGTCCACTTTTTGTAAGGGTTTTTAGTGTGCATTGTACAGATACCTCTTTTGTATAAAAAATTTACTAGTATATTGCCTTTTTCGTTTCTTTGTCCCAGACTATTGTGTTTTCCCCGATTTTTGCATTGAGCTCGCCCGCAAAGACCAACAATTTAGATTTTTTATAATCGTGGGCACTATTTGGGGCGTAGATTTGTATTATTTTCACGCTGCTTTTATTATTCAGCTTAATTGTATGGAAAATCGTTCTATTAGATATGGCTTCCAATTCTACGATGTTTTCTTGACGATCAATTCAACGCCACCCAAGGTTGAGTTTTCCTACTCCTTGTTATAAAATGCGTTGTCTACACTAATGCAAGCTTCTTCTTTTTTGGACTTAGTCATATCACGTTCCATTTTATGTTTTTTTTTTAAATTTACTTACAAGTTCTTAACAGTGTTCTTCAGTGGATAGATATTATACGTTACTATGTTCAGCTTGATGTGGTAGCTTACCTTAATCTGGGTATTCCTGAGGTGCACACTGGCGATGCTCTCACTAGTACCTGAGTAGTTCCCCGTGGAATCTCGACAATCATGGTCGCCGACTAAAGTGCGACAGTTCATCAACGTTTCTTCTAGTCTATATATTTAAAACGTGAAGCGTTTTCTTTCGACATCTATTTTGAGACTTCCACTGGGCCGATTTCGATCATTTTTTTTAAATGAAAGTCGTTACCGTGCAGATGTGCACAAAAGTCCTAAATTGAAAATAAATTGATAATTTTTAGAGAAAAACCATCATATTGAAGCTCTTAAGTGGTTACAGCCGGCCTGCAGTAAACCAAGTATATTTTCAAAGTCAGTCTGCGACGTTCTGATGATTTTTACAATGGACTACTGTAACTACTAAATGTTTATTTGAAATCAACGGTTTGCTGATTCGTGACATAAACGTCAAAATAGATGTAAAATGACAGTTAAAGAAAATCAGTATTGATCAAATGTTGTAAGGTGTTTTTTCTGCTTATTATAATGAGGTGGATGTGCTTATTTACACACTGGTTCATAGCTTTCCCTGTTGATACAAGCATACGTATATTGTTAAAACGTCTTTCGAAGTTATCCGACACCTGTTTTTCATACTCTTCCATCCTCAGAGTTTCTTTCGTTGAAGTTGCATTCAGTCATCGCTTTTGTAATTTATTATTTCAAAATTTTATTCGGCCTTCTCCTAGCTCTTCTTTGTGGTACCCTTCCCATTTTCTCTGTGCGCTTAGCATGTGCGATGACAATTAATAAACCACAAAGACAAACTCTGGATAAAGTAGTAATATATCATATTCGTCACAACCAGTATTTAGCTATGGTCAAGTGTATGTAGCAATGGCACGTGCGAGTAGTTTTAAAAACTTAAAAATTCAAATGTTACCTGATGGATAGTGCCATACGTTAAACATTGTCTACAGAGAATTTTTATAAATTGGAAAATATTTTTCAACGGGTCCACTACTTCAAGTAGATCTAAGACCTACAACTCGAAAACTTCACTGCAATGTGCTGCGATAATGGCACCTTCTTGAGGATTACTACTCACTTCAATTATTGCAATGAAGTTGATTGCTATTAATGATTTTACGAATCTCTTGATTCATTACTTTTCTGTACAACCAATTTATTGAAATATCATAATTTTGTAGTCTTTTGCAATGTATCACTATAATTTTCGCTGGAGATTATTTTGATCCGGTGCAGCATCTCGCTGTTTTTAGTTTAGTTATTTTTACGTTACGGCACTTAATAGATGTTGATGTAAGACTTTAGTAAATCCATGGTGACCTTGTTCCTATAGAGAATTATGATGTGGGTGAAATATGCCTTATATAAGCGCTTAGACATGGTACGTCTATTTTATTTATATCTATATTTTTATGCGTTACTATTTGTGTTGCTACAGTCAAGAACCAAGAAATATTTAATTGGATGTATTATAAATTTATTTTTGATTCTCTCGCAGATGATTGCTGCCTTCTGCATTTATTCCTAATTTAGATCTACACCTATTATAAGCTAAACTGTTCTTAATTAAAGCGACTTGAATTTTATATTTGTTGATCGAGCGAAGCGAAGGCTTCCGAAACTATTAGACGAAAACAATATTTCTCCCTTCATAGGTAATACGCCATAGTCACTATCTATCCAAAAATTTCAATGGGGAGATATCTGGGGGAGGAGGGAGGTACACCTTTCGTACAGACGAATTTCCATGAAAATTTACGGAAGTATTCTATGTAGCTGCAGAACGGTAACATCAGACTTTGGCTCCACTGCGATTTTTATCATTTTCACAGACAATATTTCCCTCTTACTCATAAGTGATACCCCATAGTCATTATCTACCCAAAAATTCTAGGGAGAGAAATATCTGAGGAGGGGTACACATTTCATACAGACGATTTTCTGTGACAATTTACGGATGTATTCTATGAAGCTTTAGAACCATAATACCAGACTTTGGTTCAGCTGTCATACACCGTTGGGTGTAAACAGGCCCAAATACCCAAACAAAATTCGCAAAAATGCAAAAAAAATGCTCTCATAAATTACTCTAACGGTTTTGATCATTTCCACAGACAACATTTCCCTCTTACTCATAAGTGATACCCCATAGTCAGTATCTACTCAAAAACTTTAGAAATAGAGATATTTGGGGGGGGGGCAGATTTCATACAGACGAATTTCTATGAAAATGGACGGAGATGTCTTATGAAGCTTTAGAACGATAGTACAGACTTTTTTTTCACTGTGATGTACCGTTCTCTATCAGAAGGCCGAGAAAGGCCAAATACCCCAAAAGTGATATCCCATAGTCAGTATCTACTCAAAAATTTTATAGAAGGTGATATCTGAGGTGGTGGGGGGCAGAGTTCATACCGACGAATTTCTATGACAATGGACAGAGATGTCTTCTGAAGCTTTAGAGCGATAGTGCAGACTTTGTTTTCACTGTGATGTACCGTTCTCTATCAGAAGGCCGAGAAAGGCCAAATACCACAAAAGTGATACCCCATAGTCAGCAAAAAGTATATTAGAGGCAAATTGCAAATTTTGCAGGACCTAAATGTTGTACGAAAATTAAAAATGAAGTAAACTCGAAGCTGTTAATTGCAATTTTAACCGCAAATCAATCGTGGAGCTGCAATATTGTCTAGACTAAACTACGTATATCGAAACTCCCCTAGCAAGTGAAAGTTTTGAAACTAAAAATTTTGGAAATATTAAAGAAAAAACGGAAATGTAATTTTTAAAGGTGTCCGCCCTGTATTTATTGAGTCCAAAATATGCCTGTTTTCGTCAAGGGTAAAAACCTCAGCTATATGCAAAATATTAACTCTATTTAACTAATAGTTCCCGTGTTAAGGCAAAAATAGACAGAATTTATTTTAGTAACTGCTCACCCTGTATATATTTGACCGGTTTCGTACAAAGTAGACATCTAATTTGCATGCAAAATATCGTCTTCCTACAATAAGTAGTTTTTGAACTATATCTTCTGTTGTATATAACTGTACCTGTGCTTTTCCATTGTGCGCACTGCGTTAACATTTTTTAATTGTAAATCGTAAAATTTGAAAAAGAAATTATAACACTGCTACAATAAGCTTCAAAAACGAGAACGCAACGGGAAGAGTATAAAATGGTTTTAGCGAGTTTATGTTTGTATATTTCTTCTGTTCGCAAACGACTCAATAAATAATGGCTTTATACGACCATATTATGTACTAAACGATCTTTTCGCGTATTTAAAAGCGGCTCGCCCAATCTATATTGTGTAATACCTGTGTTTGGAATATGTTTGCCGCTTAATTTAAATGCTCGCCCGGAAGCGTTCAAAACATGTTCGTGTCAGCAAACTAAAATTTCTCACCTCGCAAAATAATTCTCTCAGTGGTACCCTTCGAGCTATTCTCAAAAATAATTGAATTTTGATCCTTACTGCATTTAAACACTTCAAACTTTAGCACGTAATATTAAAACATTAATATAGGAACAGTTAACATTTTCAAACTTTAGAAATCCGAACTTAAACTTTGAAATATCCGGCTGCGTTAAAACTTTTGTTTTATCATTTTTTGTGTTGGCCAAATTAACTCAAATTATGGAATTTCCAGCAAGACGAGTGCCGCAAAGTTTTGCAATGATAAGCAATCGTAACAATTCCTTGCAATTAATAAAAATTATATTTTTACTGAAATTATAAACTAATTAGTGATTTGTTGGAAAATGCAAAGCCGCTCCAATTCCAGCTTTCTTGTTTTTTCCTGTTCTCAATTAAAATCGCGACAAATTGGTCGCCTAGGCAACGCTGTTTACCGCACACAGGAGTTGTTAATTATTAGAATAACAAACAAAATTCTCAAATTTCATTAACGGCGTCCTTTTTGCATCGAAAATATCAACACAGGGGGCATGATCAATCGAACCGTTCGCACTATTTACACCAATACGCAGCGGATTAGTATGCGCGTAAATCATTTCTTGGAGCTGCCGATATCAATTTTGCTCGGCTCGGCTCTGTTTATTCTTTTTATACTGCCCAGGGTTTTCTAGTTCGCTGACATTTATTTGTCTGCCTTCAATATTGAAATCGAATTCTCCGTCAAAAGTATTCTAAGGAAGCGGGCAAAGGCGTGCGGCGCTATGCAATATCGCTGCGATTTCGGCCCGGTTTAAATATGTATCGAAATTAACATCGACTTCTAAAACACACCCTTTTCGTGCGTTTCTCTTTCTGCATATCTTGCCGTAGCGTTACGACCACGTAAATTACTTATAACAACTGCTCGGAGCCCTTGAAGTTCAGGAGCAGCTAATTATACGGGAAAATCGAAGGCGCCCTTAATTTTTCATGAACTCTTGTTGATAAAAGCTGTTTGTCCCAATAATTTTCAAAACTTGCCCAAGTTCGAAAACGTCTATTTTTACCCAGACGCAACACGTTAAACTGGGTCAAGTTGACGTGCCCCAGAATACACATAAACATGCAATTTCAGTTAAAATGAAGACGCGGCTGGTTATTGGTTTGTTTCGTGAGGCTTTCCAACGTTGGAAAGCCTTATGAACATGGCCGAGTTTTTGTTGAAAGCGTGGGAGCTAAGCTCGCACTGCGACTTTATTTGCAGGACAGAAAATGGCGAGAAAGTTGCTATTAAAAGCGAACAGCAATAAAGAGGAGACGGGTGAAGCATTTGAAAGATATTTTAACTTCTGAAACTATTTCATCACATCTACCAGGAAATGTTTAAACCTGCACTGCGATGGTTATACAGAACTTGAGTTTGAGCAAAACTATCTTGCAAAGTAGAAATACATGTTAGTAAGGGGATAAATTAAAATTGCCAAGTGTCAGAGAATAAAGCTCAATCCAAAGCAACCTTCTATGAAACTAACAAAGGTGATCTCAAACTAAAGAATTCACAACATAGAATGCATCTGCTTTGGTTTATGTTGCGGAATTGCTATTAAAAACGAATGTAAAGAATATACATAAACGCACTGCGGTTATCATATTAATATTCAACGTTAGCAAAACTATCAAGCCAAGTAAAAAGGCAAGCTACAAAAATATATAAAAATTGCTAAGTATTAGGAAAGATGGAAGAAAGTAGCTCTCGATCACAAGGTTTGGTTTATGAGTGAATAACGTCAGCAAGAAGACTATTTCGCTATGCACAAGGAATCCATTTAAAACTACACTACGATCGACAGTTGGCAGCAAAACAATCATGAAAATTTGAAACATACATCATAAAATAAATACATTGAAATTGTAGCTAACAGGGAAAAGTTCTAATCGAAGCAGCAATCCATAACACCATGAGAATGTATAAAAATGATTAAAATAGTTTGTTATCATCCGAAAGTGCCGTTTGAATTTTTCTCCGGTTTTACTGTAGGTTCGGCGGCCTTTGAATTCGCAAGCGACGTCAAAATTTCCCGTGCGCAGTTTCGAAGTATGAGACAGCTCTCCGGCCTCCATTTTCTTTTTGAAAATCTTTGGCTTCGGAAGCTACATGATGTGTTGGTGCAGGCTTCTTTGTGATCCAGAGGAAACAGTCGATTATTGGCCAGATTCGGTGTGTTTAGTTCGACTTCTTGCTTCTCCCGTCTGTTAAATGCAGGATATGGTAGCATTCTGAAAGCAAGACATCTGCTGGCCGGTCACGATCTGAGGTAAAATGCAATTATATTTGTTCTATTGCAAGCAGTACACGTTATCGTCCACACTCGCTGGATGAGAAATTCAACCCTAGGCAGAGTTAGACACGCTTCACAGCTACTAAGGTCAGGCCTTTCGATTTTTATAATATTTTGCGTGCCGAGCAACGCACCTCCCGTTCCCGATACGAAGAAAAATTCTGGTTTGCGCGAATCTAAAATGTTTAATTTCATTGCCGAACAGCGGCTACTAGTCGCTTCCTAATTTAACCATTTTCTATATCAATCTGACTACTCGTTATCCACCGATTTCCATTTTGCAAACCTTTCGATTTTGTATTATATTCCATTTGTAACAAGAATAGTAAACGGTTCATCTAATAATATTCGCCGATCATAGCAAATATTGAGTGTTAAAAATGTGTTGAAAGCGCTGCGTTTAAGAAGGTCTTCTCGACGCCATATCCGCGAGTCAACTAGTTGTTTAAGTACCAATTGACGTTTTTTATTTAGGGCTATGTGTTACTTCGCTCGATCGGCTCCGTACGCTCTTTTTGTTTACTGGATCCCACGTATTACTCGCGCATTAAATCTAGTGTATTAATTGTTATGTTAATTTATTTTTCTGGGACCATTCTGCATATTCGAACCCGGTGTTGTTAATGCCTATTTGTGCATTACTATTGTGGTTGCGAATAAAGGGATTGCGTTTCTTTCCTTTGCGTAATTGCTATCTTCTTATAGCTTGTCATTCGCCACAACTCATTTAGTCTGTGTAGTTTGGCGAAGCATATTCCGACAAGGTATTTAGAACCTGGCGCCATTATCTCCCAGATTAATTTTGTTTATTACTCGTAAGTAGGTGAGTCTATTACGCATTCTCCACGTCTATGACCCCTCTCCATCATCCCATCTAAGCTAGTTATTTAGACTACTAAAAGTTGCGCGGTCAGTATCGAGCATTTTCGTTAACGTTGATTTTTACCTAAAACTTGCGCCACTAGTTTATCGTTTGAAGCTTTCACGTCCACTGAAGTTCTCAATAACAACAACTGAACAATTCCCAGCACTACGTACATATACACCGATTTATGGCACAGATCTTAAGACTACTTCATGGTATCCATAAGGAACAGCAATTGTCGTACACTGCAAATTCATGAACTACGAACACGAGTAAATCAAGGCGAATGTACGATTGCCTAAAAAGACGCCAAGGCCTATGGACAGTCGATCTAAGGTTCTCTGATATTAATCCACGGGTCGTCTGCATTGATTGTTTAAGTAATTGCTCAACGCAGACGAGGCATCCACGCCTTGTGTAATTTTTGTTAATTAATTATTATATCACATATAGAATGTATCAGGTACTGTGTTATTCTGTGATTAATTCAGGTGATAAATTGAGAGTTGAAAAACATGATTTTTAGAGATTAACAGTAAAGTAAAAGAAGGTAGTTCACAAAGTAAAATGCATTTTGAAGAAAGAAATAATTTCTTCCGAACAAACTAACTCATAGTAAAAGAAGATGTAAACAAAAGTAAAACTATCTTTATTTTAAACAAAAAAAAATCAAGAAGTTAAGTTAGCTCTTGTTCATGTTCAAAGAGCCCGCCTTCTTGCGCTAAACAATATCCTAAGCGATCATAGAAACTTCTCCGCACATTAGCCAACATAGCAGTGCTAGTAATCTGAACTACCCATTTAATTTTTAAACGCAGTTCTTCAAATCGTTAGTTGTAGTCAAAACGACTTTCCAGAGAAGTTTTCAGCATTTTTGTCACAGTTTCACAAAATTCCATACATCTGAAATGGCCATTAGGAATAATATCGCAGCTAAATCTACTAGTTCTGCAATTTATTTAAATAAATAATCTGGATAGTTATTAGCGGTAATACAAACTTCTTTTAAATTCCTGTCTTCGTTGAAAACATTAGGCCTTTTGTGCTTTTGGGGAGCACATCCAAAGTTTCCAAAATTTGAAATAACTCCATGTAACGTTGATAACGATGAAGAACGCCTATTTCCAAATGTTGTGAAAGAATTTTGAATTTCCCGGACCGCTGGACCCTGCTAATACTATTTTACAATTTGCACTGTTCCGTTGCTGCATAGTTATCGATTTTAAGATAGAAATGACAGCAGATATTATCTACTGACAAAATACGCGAATTGTCAACGTCAAATTCTCGGCATTTGTAAATTCCACATATTGTCTGCCGTGTTCCTAGTAAAGAGCATCTCTCTGTATAGGTTTGGTAATAACAAAACGATCTTAAAAAGTAAAAAAGTCTGACAGAAAGGGGTGAATTAAAATTGCTAGGTACTAGAAAAATCAACCTAAAAGGTCCCGATCCAAATTTGGAATCCAAAAAGCAAAAAACACGTAATTTGTATGTTTTTTGAAATTTTCTCTTGTTACCAATAAATCATTTACGCATACCATGTGTAAGTGATATTTGTTGAAAAATCTAACAGCAGGGTAGTCACTAATTTCCTTATGCATACAAATATTATGACTGGCTTTTTAGCCCACCACATATGTAGAAATAATATAATTTTTGCATCTTTAAAATTGAATTGTAAATCAACAGTTACAGAAGAAAGAAAATTTTTTAACCACAAAATCGGTAAAAATGTCTTAACATTGCTAATAATACTGACAAGGCGAGTCAGGGTCGCCCAAATATCTCTCTCCGAAACCCAGTCATCTGGCACACGTTAACGGACTACTAGGTAATGTGGTTAGCATCACGCCTTTGAAGACTGCCTTACTTTCCCTACTTCCACAGCTGTGATTTCGGTACCCAATTTTTAAAGCGACTGGGTGGGCCGCCCGCCAGTTGCCAGATGTGGAGATTGAACCCCGTACCGTGGCGCCGCAGCCTGACGCCCTAACCGCTCGGCACACTTAATAATGGGCATTACATTAATTTATTCTTCTTCATAATGGGCATTACATTAATTTGCAAAGAAAAAGAACAAAGCAACTGGTGGAATTCGAACCCACGCTCCCACAGGGAATCTGATTTGTAGTCATGCGCTAGATCAGGGCTAGTCACTAAATGAACATGCTTATCGTTGCAGTATAAATAAGCCGGGGCGGCATAAGAAACTATTGTCGATTGTGGATGAGTGCGCCCGATCGGTGCCGATGAAAACGGGACACAGAACATACATTTGTGTATCACACGGCCTCCTGGATTAACGCGAGACTGACGTCTCTAGGTGGCCCGCCACATTTGTATAATTTTTGTGATTCTGAGGCCAACGTTCTGTGGCGCCATCTGTTGTATTTTTGATAAATTATCTGTCACGTAGGCACGACCTCCTGGATTAATATTATTAAAAGACAAACTTGTAATACGTAAATACGCAACAAGCGCAAAGTACTGTAGCGCCTCTACAAACTATAAAAAACGCCTTGAACTAAAAATGCGACGGGCCGCATAGAGACGTCAGTCTCGCATTAATCGAGGAGGCCGTGGTGTATCAGCACTAGCTTGTGAGCTCAGTACATAGGTGGACTTACAGTAATTAAAATAATTTCTGTATTTTTTAAATTGAATTGCAAATAAAGATATTAAATGTTTTAATGTCTTTAATAAAAAAAGCGCACCGTAAGAGTGTTCAAAATTATGTACAAATAGGTAAAAAATATCTCTAAGTTTTTAATAATACTTAATCGGTCAAAATAAACACTTGGTAATGCGATTTATAGCAATTTTCAAAATAAAAAACCAGAGGCAATCTGCGCTACACTAAATTCGGCTGTTTGATATATTTGATTATCGGTGCTCTATAAATGACACGCCTGTCGTCAGGACCGATGGCGGTCGAACTGCGCCCGAGCGGTGCCGATACAAGGTGACGCAGACAGAGACGCAGGTACAACACACGTTTATATTCATTCATTATCTTTAGCAGAGGGATTACTATGGTGATGTGAAATTACAGAGTTTGTTGTTTAAAAATAAGAGAATGAAAATTCAATAAGTTTTGTGCAATAATTTGTATTCAGCATGTCCATTTTATCATTCCCCCGCAATGGTTGAAAATAGGCAAAACATATTACAATCCAGAGGCAGCTTAATGTAAAGCCAGTTCTTTTTAACGGAAAAGTATCATTTTGATTAAAATAGCTGCTTTTGCACTAAGTTACCTCTGGATTGTAAGACGTTTTGCCTACTTGTAAACCTTCAGCGACGAATGATAAAATGAGCACTCTGTATTAATTTACAGGTCGCTATAAAAATGTGTCTGCCTTATAGCTCTGTGCCTGATGTTTTGCATGCTAACATAAAACAAATAGGGTCGCGGGTGTCAAAAACTTCTGAATTTAGGGTCGCCAAGCGAAAATGTTCAGAACCGGTGCTCTAAGTTTATTGTTTTCAACTACGTTTCAGATTTCTTCTAATTTTTGAAGAAAACATGTAGTATATTCGCCACATCATGGCTGTATTTTCTGAAATTTGATTTTGAGTTTTTTATTTTAAGTTGGAATAAGACTACAAAGTTAATTTCAAAAGAGTTAAAATTCCTAACTTCCGTCTGTTTTACACAATTTTAAATGTAAAAACTGTTATACATTTAAATATACTAGAAAGCGATTTTAAAAAGTCTTGTTGCTGCCGAATACGGGAATAAAGAAAGTAAAAAAAAATAAAATACCACGTCTCGCAGAAGATTTGATAAGTTTGCACCATGCCCAAATTTATCAAAGGGCCTCGCACGTTTATATAAAAAAGTCTACAAGAAGTTACGGTTAGCAGTCGTAATGTTTTTCTACGTATATAATTTGCATATTTTCTTAAAATATGAGGCAAAGAAATACAAAAGTTGGCGTGGTTATTACGTTTCGTAAATTTAATGCAGAGTTTTACGGCACCGGGCAAAACGTGGCGTAAGCGGTGCGAAACAGCGTGTATAATCGCCGACCGATACGCTCACCAAACGGACATATTTAAACAAGTATAATAGCACTAGCTTATACATTTACTATTCTCTCTGCAAACTCTGTAAATCATGGGACGCGTATATTCAAAAGCGAGCTGACTGACATTTCAGCGGTTCCGCTTAACGATACATTTTCTCAATTAAAAGCCAGAGCGGAGCCGAGGAAATATTAGCAGCACTTCGACAATGATTCCAAGACTTAAACGCGTACGAAGGGCGATGGTGAGTAAAGGATCGGCAAATATTTACGAGGTAAACGTAATTACCCATTTACCAATTGCCAACATTAAATACATTCCGGAGAGTCGGAATCTGGATTTGTTCACTATTTGAATGCAGAGCATCGGTGATCGAAATTAACTTTCCCCCCCGGATGCGAAGTCATTTGAGATAAACGGACAAAACGAAAAATGGAATACTTACCGAAAAAGATTTTGTTCACTCTCGTCTTCTGGAATAGAAATTCTTCGTTCATTAAAATGTGCAGGGTGATATCGTTCTCCAACAGCAACTGGTGTAGGATCGCGTAGTCGAGCTGAAAGTAATTACAAAATAATACCGTGTATTCGCAAGGATTTAGGTCAGTTAGGTCCTCCTGGGATTTATGTTGAGCGCCGCTGCCACGCAAATATACATAGTATAACCATCCATTATCTTACGTGCGCGACATACACAAGCTACTGACAACTGGTAAACTGTTCCCAAATTGCTTTTATACAATCTACGGATATAGATTGCAAAGCACCTGCCCAGCAAGGAGCGTGACCAACATTTATAAGCGGAATAATTCGCCTAGCGACAAAACACTGTATTGTGCTGCACCCAAGTACCGAAACCGACTTCATCGTAATCGATTCCGAACACTTAATATTCACTTCCGACTTCTGAATCTGCATCTATCAACAGGGGAACACACAAAAAGCGAGCGCGAAAATCTTACGTCTCTTTCTTCCGTAATTCTTGCCGGTCACACTACGAAATTTGTCTGAAAGCGTAACACATACCTTCATGTTGGATTCGTGACAATCTGTACAAGGCAACAGAATAAACGTCTTGGAAACGCCCGGCCGGAAAACTAACTTAGTAGCGAAGATGATTGCTCCAAAAATGTCGGAATTTCCGTTTCCTGCGAACACGTATAACACAAGCCACTCAGTCATTTCAGTAATTAATAGCTAAACTGAGTTTATTAAAAAAATGTTGAAAGCAAAGGGAGCAACTTGGATCTGAAGGAAATTCCAGTTGTATATCTGAGGTGAGAATGTTATTAAAACACGTGATTCAAAAAAATATTCATCAAAGTGACCTTAGGCAAAGCTCACGTATGTCGCCGCTCTTGCATTTGGAACATTTGAACTACTTGATGTTGCATCTACCCTGTCAGAGTAAACTCAATCACAGTTTATTTTTTACCGTTCCCCTTCCTAAACTATATTTCTAGAATGATGACATAAATTACACAGCATTAAAGGGTTTGTCTGAAAAACGGTTTGGGCCTTGTCAAATTGTGACAGTTGTAATAATTAAAATTATCTACTTTCTGAATTAATACTACGCGTAATGTCAATCTTTTTCTTCCTTGGCTCTCTTTGATGAATCTCTTTTTGAATCGCCTGTTATAAACGTATTGATAGATTTGCATACCAATCGGAATGTTGTCGAAGTAGGAATTAATAGAATAGAACTCTGCAAAGACGTTGCTGTCGATAACGACGCTTCGTGGTCGGTCGAACACGCCATTTCCACCAAATACAACAACGGAGTACCTGTAATCATGTAACCGCATCGTTAAGGTGTTATCATCTTCCTAACTGCTGCTAGGTTACGGGTCAGTGGCCGGCACTATAGCGACAATGGTTCTTCCATCGATTACCTGTTTTGCGTGATATTTAATTCGGACAGCTCCTTGTGCAGAAGTTCCGTCAACGCATCCATATTGCGCCTCGACCTCAAATCCTTGTTGCACTTCTTCGCCTCGACGATAAACACTACATCGGTTGACCGCGGGACTGTATCGCCTTCGAAACGAATAAACTCTCCCTCTGGCACCGTAGTTCCATTCAGTAAATTACATCTGGAACATGGTGGCATAAATATTAATGTCATACGTGCGTTCGGCCCGACTAAAATCCCGACTTTTCATCTAATATCGAGGCGACTGAAAGTTCTACGGTTACAGATAATAATGCACCGTCGCGGCTACATTAATTTGTAGCCGAAACGGAACACATTGCATTATCCTTCAAGCTCTATCTTGTGCTAGGAAGCGCGACAGTGCGCTTGCAATAACTGATAGCCCGTCACAAGGTGCGTGCTTGCCGAGACCGTGCTTCTTAGAAACGATCTAATTGGATATGTCACTACGACTACACAGTGTAAAGTTAACAGTACAATGGCACTTGCCCCGCAGTATTGACGTCACGCAGTAATTGGAATTACCTAAGTGCGACTGGATATCTGTTTAAACCTTTGGGGATTGCTAGCTCAGTTATTGCTAAGTCTTTGAAGTAAATAAATACATTGAAGTGTGTCTGTTTACCCCTTCGATCACCTCGACAATATAACCCGTGATATGTGTCTGACAGCATACGTAACATAGGAAAACGCCAATGGTAAATTTAGGGAAGATCGGCGTGGCCTTTGCATGGCCTGTGCTACTTTCAGAAAAAAATGTTGCCGAACCTAATGTCATGTAACATTAGTAGCATTTTTTAAATTATACGTCTTGTGTCAAAATTACCGCATTATCAGCGTAATAAGCCTGTAAACGTTACTCAAAATATTAAACAACTGATTCTAAAAATTGGGAAAAGACATTAGCGATACCCAGTTCCGTTTTACACATGACCTTGGCACAAGAGAAGCGCTGTTCACATTCAATGTGTTAACACAAAGATCTCTGCAGGATAGGAATGTTTATTTGTTCGCTGGTACGTTACTGGGCTAGTGAACAAGTGAAAAATTGCAAAACAACCCCCCCTGGTCTATTTTGGAAGATATAGAGCTTAAAGGTTCTATTTTTATTTTCTTCACTTGCATGACTTTCGTTATTTTGTTAGGTGAATTTATCGTGCTAACGCAATTAGTCAGAAATCCCGATCATAACAAGACATACGTGCAGAAGCGCTGATCTATCACATTTTTTACGATTCCCCGAGCATAGAATGTCGGCAACACACCTGCAAGTTAATGGCAGGCTGCATTTATAAGTTTCGTCATCCTGGCTGCAATTATGTGAGCTCCACCTATCGATCTTTCAAGTTTCAAAATGCCGGCGTAAATCAGATTAGGAGCGACAGGTGCACACGTGCAAAAAAGAGTTGAATCAGTAGTCTAGCGTAGAAGTTTCCAGAACACAATTAATAATGTTCTAGTGGGGATCACCAATAAGCGCGACAAAAAAGTAGCGTGTCACAATTAACCAATGGGAGGCAATCATCTGATCGTCGCTACCCTTTCTTCCGATTAAAAAATCAGACGGAACGCAACAAGCTGTCGCCAGTTCGCCACAGTATCTGGATTGAAACTATCGTTGACCGAATTCTCTTGCGCGGGCAGACTGTGCCGGGGTGCTAATCGTTGGTGACGCTGAATATTATCGCGACTGTGAGTTCCATATAGAGAGATCCACTCTCCAAGTCACTTATGCGGATTTAGTAGAGAACTCCCACTGTGCCAGCGGTTCCTTAAGAAAGTACGTTTGTCGAAAACTCCCAATTTTCTTAGTACGCCTTTCGTTTTCCCTTTGGGGATTTAGCAGCGTTATTCTAGATAAAGACACCCTTGGTTAATGAAAGTCTTCACCCCGAATCTAACTAGTATTCTTAGGCCAACTCCCCGAGATATAAGATTCCCGTTCGAAGTTGTGTGCCAGCTCAAGCATCTTCCGTCGGACATCGCAAGAGCGGCTGGCAGGGTCCTACAAGGTATTGTGCTACCCTAAATCTTAGCGCTAACGGTGTACAGTGATGTGGTCAGCTAACTGGCAAGTAGCACTCTTTAAAAACTCCCGCAATTTAGTTATAAACTTTAGGTTGCGCCAAGTAACCAATAACCTATGCCTAAGTATTAGATAAAGGACTCAAAAATAGTAGACAAGATCACAGACAAGGAAGTAAGAAAAATGACAAAGTGTTTTAAAAATGGAAAAACTGCAGCACCACGAGGAATTCCTATGAAGCTCACAAAAAGTGCCCTTGGCGTGCTATACCTATCAGACCTATTCAACAAATGTATAAACTAAAATAAGATATCTGACAACTGGAAGCACGGCTTTACTACAGCCATACATAAAAGAGGAGATAAAAAGGCTGCTCTAATTAAAGAGGAATATCAGTGTTAAGTACAATTGAAAGGCTGTATGGCAAAATCTGTCACGTGTCGAAGCCGAGATAACAGAACTTGAGGAACAGAGCACGCCGCTCTTGTATTGAAAGTATATTTTGTGTCAAATAACTGCTAAAGAAACGCCTATCACGAAACTTTGAAACCCACCTAATATATATTGATATATAAAAAAGACATACAACAGCGTATCGCTGACATAGCTATGGAGAGCCATGTCTGAAAATTATATAAATAGAAATTCCAATCGGGGATATATTCTTCTACGTACACCCTACATTTCGCTGACGATCAGCTTATATGCGCTGAAGATGAGTTGGGTGCCCAATATATGTTGAGGAAAATAAAAGAAGAACACCAAAAATAAGGTCTACAAATAAATATGGAAAAAAACGAAATATACGACAGCAGCATGTAAAGGCGAGGACTTGGAAATTGAGACATAATTAAAAATACCTACAAATGCCTTGGGCCAGTTGTAAGCGAAAAAGCAGATAACAAGCTTGAAATCAAAAACAGAATAACACAAGGAAAGAAAGCCAACTGCATCCAGTAATATGAAACAAAAAGTGAATCATGCTGAACGAGTTCTATTCAAAACCAGTGGAGAAAGTGTAAGCACATATGTGGCAGAGACATGAAGTATTACAGAAAGGCAAACACTAAAGCTGAAGGCAATGGAAATGAACTGCTGGCGCCGAAGCTGTGGATTAACAAAGTTGTACAGAATTAACAACGAGAATATACGAAGACGAGCAGAAGTGGATATAGATGTCGTAACAACCATAGAAGCGAAAACGTTACTGTGGTACGGCCACATGAAACGAATGGAAGAAGAAAGTTGACCCAAAAAGATATGGGAGTGGATACCACCCCGAAGAAGACAGCGTGGCCAACCAAAACAATCTTGGGAAAGTGGCGTGAGACTTGCCATGGAAAAGACAAATTTAAATAAAAGTGACTGGAAAAACAAGAAAGCATGGAGATTGAGATGTGGAAGACGTCAGCAATGACCGCCAAAACGTCGGCATCAAATGGAGAAAAAATATTTTTCAAAAAAGCTTGTCTCAAAACCTATCAGATATACCAAGTAATTCTTACTTAGTTGGAAAGTGGTGTTTCTCGAAACTGTCAAAATGAAAAATTATTTTTTTTTAAATTAAACAAGATTCCAATGAGATTTTTTATCATGTGTTAGTTTTAGCTAACTGAACAATCTCAAGGCCAGAAAACTATTTTTTTTCTTTAATTTCCGCAAAATTTATTTTTTTTTAAATTTTTAGAATGTTTTCAAAATTGTCCATACCAAGACTTAATTTCAAAAAAGGTTTTGGGTAAAACATTTAAAGAAGAAACAATAGAAAATATTAATTATTTCGTCATTTTTTTATTATTTGCCCAGAAGTAATATTTTTAAATAATTTTTACGTTTTTAATGCAAGGTGCTTTTTAGAATAAATATTTTTCAATGATTATTAATATTCTAAAACCTCCTGTTATTAAATTACTTTCACAAGTGACCTGCTTTGACCATTTCAAAACACTGCTTAAATACCTATTTAAATCAACAACAAAAAAGTACTAATTTAACAAAGATTTCTTTCAAAAATTTAGGACTTTTTTCAAAATGTTGATCAAATATTTTGCATTTAGATATAAAATCACCTTTTAAACAAATGTTTTGGTAAAATATTATATAACGGAAGCCACGTGACAACTTTTGTTTGGTCCACTAGTAACCCTTTTTTAACCACCTCTGATCGCTTGGGTTCGATTTTCCAAAAAAAAAACTCTAAATAAAAATCATTCTTCTTTAATGCGAACTTTTTGCAGATCACTGTATATTGTTGTATATAAGAGAAAACTATAAGCTAAGTATAATTTAAAAAATACAGTTTTATGCTATAACTCGAATTTCAAAACTGTTTTTGAAAGACTGACTAACGCCACTGCATTCTTATCAAAAAAGTGCCTGAAGGATGCGGAAGTTACTTTTCTTCGTTTTCATAGATAAGTGAGGCATAGTCACAAAATGGAAAATCTAACTTTTGTTTATAACTCGAAAACAAAAGACGATAGCCAATTTTTTTGTCACCATTATGGCTTTCTCTAAAAAAGAGATCGCCGATGGAGAGTCAATTTTCCCTATCCCCTATAGTTATCGAGATAGCTTATAAAAACATCAAAATTTGCCCACCCTGTCTGTACGCCACGTTCGCTATGCGTGAGAAAAACAGTTGCTTCAACGTGAGTGGCCACGTAGAAATCACAGTTTGGATAAGCTATGTACGGTATGCTCGCTATCTACGTCTCTGGTGTGCTAGATTTGAGGTGACGACGGGCATACGCTTTGACCCGCTTTTTTAAAAACGGCTCAAAGCGCATGCGCGTCCGTTATCAGGGATGGCATTGATGCTATCCTGGATAACGGAAATAAGCGAATCAAATTGGTTTATACTCATTCCAGAACATTCTCTAAATTTAACCATCTGCACGTAACTGTTTTACCAGATGACTCAATTCACCAAAGTCTTTTCGTCCCATGTTCATTTTGTACCTTTTTTTAACCCTAACGACTACCGTTACCCCCAGAACCGCTTACGCATTACTTCAGGGAGCTCGGGTACCATTTAAACCAAAACCTTAACAAAGCGAAAAGCAGACCGCCCGTGCCGGGAGTCGAACTCTCTCCCGCTCTGGCACGAGCGTTCCGTGTTTTCACTGTGACCACGACTGCAAGCGGCGGGATCGCTCGTCCATCGAGTCCCCTCATTTTATGCACCTACTTCCTTTTTAAGTTTATTATTATTATGCAATGCAAGTAACAACAAAACCACATCGGCATATAGCGTAGCGTTCTGTGCGATCTCAGCTTTAAGAGACGAGAGATGACTATTTTTACTGCCGTCCGGTGAAACGTTATCATCAGCGTGACTCCTATTGGACGTTGCGTTTTGACTGCACCCATAGTTGCGAATTCGTATTACATGTGAAGTATGCTACCCGGGCATGTGTGACATTGCCAGCTGCGACTGCGATTGTACACTTTTTTATGTACGGTCTGTTTGCATTTTTTTTTAATTGCAGAGTTCCTTCATCTTTCAACTGTCTTTTCTGATATAAATTATTCGATATTCGAAGTCCGGTATAACGTCCTCGCGATCGTTATGCTCAACTGATTTATTGATGTAATTACTCATGATTTTATTTTCATTAAAAACCAAAACTAACGAACTCCCTATGTCGCGAATACCGTCAGACACACGGTATACATTATAACACTTACTTAACGCATGCCTCTGGGATCCTCAAAGGGGTATTTTCGACGGCGCACAGGTTCATATATGCCACGGCGGCCGTGCAGGCCTCGCTTTCGGAGGAACTGTTGAGGCACATATCTAAGAAGGGGCCGCTAGGCACCCTGGGGAAGCACGTGCCGAAAGGAGACACTTTACTGGAGAAAAACACGTCGCAAAGAGCCTGCACTTCTTCGGTCGCATTACGCACCGCGACTGCTCGATTTTCAGACGAGGAGCATTTCCGATCCAGCGCCCAAGATTGGGCAAAGCGGTCTATGTCACCTGACTTGGCTCTTCGTCCGTCCGACGTCAATAAATCATCCGAAGGTTCATTGTTCATAGTTCCCCAAAGACCTGCCGTCTTCCCGAAATACCATCCTGCGGGACACCGTTGAATCCAATTATCGATTCTCGACGCTTGACACATTTAACTTACCTGAAACCTCCAGCATACAAACGTCAAATTTCATATTACATTGCAAAACAAAGCCGGCTGCGCTATCCAGTGTCACGATGTCAGATTCTTGATATAAGTAGAGATCTTCGATCTCGACCGGTAGTCTCGAGGCTGCTGTCTCGCCCACTTTTACTATCTAAAAATTAAAGGCGTTTTCGTTATAACCGTATCAAATTTGAGCAGGGTACTTACATCCTTGATTACATCGATGCGCACAACCGTACTATTAACCAGCAGGAGCAATTCGTGGGAATCGATTCTTCTCGTGCCGTAAGAAATTGCTATCGAGAAGTTACGATCGAGAAAATCGGATACTAACAAGTAGGAACATCCACCACGGAAATTATAGTAGGTACGATCGAAAGTCACATAATACTGCGAACCAGCTATCATGGCTTGAGCTGAAAGAATTCAGTATTCAGGGTTTATAACGGCGCTTTCGTGTCGTAGTTTACCTTTGAATGGCGGAAACCAATCGGTAGGGTCGGTGTATGGTTTGTAGTCGTAATAGAAATTCCAGAAAGTCGTTTTCGATGCAACGAAATAGTTCTGTACGTCATTAATCGCTTTATACTCCGGTATTTCCTGAAACGTGAAATCCGAAGCAACGTGAATTAGGTTTTAAATCGTATACTAAAATCTTACCTGGATCTTAGGGGTTTCGTTGAATGCGTGCCACGACATCGGCAGCTTTTGCTCGAGGTATATGATTCCCTCGTTTGGATCAAAAATGAATTTAGTTTTAGCTTCGCGGTACCTATAATGATTATGGAAATACAGAGAGTTCGTTACCTGGAAAAGTTCTGAAGGCACTAACCTGTTTTCAGCTTGTAGGGCAGTCTGCGTCAAATCTGTCAGTTTTAGATGAACGAGAGTTATAAATCGCTGAACTCGATTTCCAATGTCGAAGTAATCGCAAATCCATTTTATTTTTTCGTAAAGTTCGTTGTATTTTTCCCTTAAATATTTTATAGAAGGCAAATTCCTCAACTCGTCTAATTCGTTCGTTATTTCGGTTATAACTGCTCGAAATTCCTTTCCAAAAGGAATTAACTTGAAATATCTGTCGTTGATGAAGTTCCATACCACTTTCGTGTATTTATAAACATTCCAAATCGTATTGTTCCCGGTTATGTCCTTGTAGAATTTATCTATATCGTGCGAAAGATTGGAAAATTTGCTGAAGTACGGCGATTCGATGATTTCGCTTTGCCGAATGTACAGAAAATCTGAAACGTTTTTGTTTGCGATACACGATACATACTGCAGCCGTTATAACAACTCACCTAGAAATTCTTTGCTTGCATTCCAGGCAACTGTTTCCAGGTAGTGAATTATTTTAATGAAGGTAGGTTCAATGGCGGCGAGTGTTTTATGCCAGTTGTCGAGCAGCATGGCGTATGTTTGTTTCCAGAGATGCTCCATGTAACGAATGAAAGAAACGTGCATGTCCTTTATAAAATTGTCGTACTTCTCTATTAACTGCGCGAACGCCTCAGATATATGTTCCACCGAGTCGCCTTGGACCAAGCCGTTTATAAACTCCGCTGTGTTCTTGTAATAATTCTTAATCTGCAAATAAGTCAATCGTGAAAATCGTGCTTGATTTGCGACCGCAGCCGTCGTACCCTCTCGATAACCCACACGATTCCCTTTTGAATCTTTTCCCCTGACTCGCCCATAACTTCCCAAATTTCGTTGACTATCTTCGGGAGCGATTCGATGTGCGATCTAATAGATAGTTCGTCGACGAAATACATAAAAAAGCCGACGACATCGCGTATGTAGAATTCATTGGCGTTGTAGGATTCGTTGAGGTAGTATTTTAATTCCTGTAAATCGTCCTCGACGACCCTTAAGTCTCTGCAAATACACAATAATAAGAAGAGTTTTCGGTCGACGTCGAAATAAAGACTCACTTCCAGTCGTCCAAGAAATTCTGAATTAAAGGCTTAGCATCCTGCCAAACGTCAGCAACAGCATCTGCTGTTTCAGAACGAATATATTGTTTCCAATAGTCAGCGTTGTCCATAATGTCGTTATAAAGCCCCACGCTCACGGCACGGATGCCGTTCTAAAAAGAACGAATGCATTAGCGTGACTCCGCGAAGTTGACACTCGCACGTTTCGCACAAAAAGAATAATGTTGACCATAACATAACTGGGGAAAGATGCCGTTTCGCAAACGACGCGATCTACTTAAACCGAAGATCTTAACAGGAAAGTTTCGCGCCTGGATTAATGACCTAAGCGATTATTCCTTGCACAAATGGGATTTTTTCGATGAAAGCCAAGTTTGACATAATAAATACAGTTATTTCCATATTTATTCCGAAGTAATTACTCGCATTTGTACGTACACCCTTTCGTGGTGCATATCGAAGCAATAGATCTTAACGATTCGGTCTGTGTGTACTAGCTAATTCGAAATCAATCGCATTTGGGGGCAATTGCTCAGTTCTGTGGATTGTTTTAGTTACATTTTATTACATGTTTCATTATTAAGTAGGACTGCCGGCTCAGAAGGCATTCCTAAAATGTTTAGGGCAATATTCGTGAAAGTGTTTGAGTAATTAATGGTGTAATTTGTCTGAAAGGAATTTAAATCCTGTATTTCTCCATCATTGTAAATTCAGCAAAAGCTGACTAAATATCATGCAAGATCTGCTTTTAACTGAGCAAACTTGGCAAAAGGGAGGTTTAATTAATGCCCCCAATTTTCTAAAAATACAAATCTTTGATTTCTGTAGACAACTATTAAAAGCTTGGGAAGTGAATTGTTGTTTACTCTTTAAAAATGCTGTAAAGGGGACAATATTTCCAATTGTAATATGATTACAATAGCATAGGGTTGCCAACACTCTCACTTTAACCCGAAGACTTGGAGTTTGGCGATCATTGCTCGGCCTTGGGGTTTTCAATAAAATATTTCGGCTTATAAACATTTTTATTCGTATTTAAAAGCTCCTGAGCAGCAGGTATTGACAGAAAGTGTGCAAAGTACTTTTTTTTCTAAAAATTTAGCTTCTTGCTAGCCTACTTAACACGTCGACTGCCGATGACGCAACTGTTGAGTCACTGCAGCTTCCCCCAATGACTCAATTGCTGAACCAAGTGCAACACTATTAAATTAGTCAGTTTTCTCCGATTTTGCGAGAGGCGCTGTGTATAGGTAAGTATTTTTCTATTATTCGTTTTGCGGTTGCGTTTGCAAAGTTGTGTTGGTTGACGTAGTTTCAGAACCATCTACGCCTAACAGAAGTTTTACGGAATGCAATACATAAAGAATTTTAACAGAATTCGAACGGAAGAACTGAAAGTGATAAAAAGGCATTTCAAGAAAGTGAAAGTGGGTACAAGGAGGAAGATCCAGTTTAAGTGAAGAAGGAGATTATACCAGTGAGAGAAAACAATTTTGGAAAATTACGCAAAACAACATCGTTACAAATAATCACACTGAAGTGCAGGAACTGATAATCCCAACTCAAAAAACTTTCCATTTTCGGATACACCTGTAATAAAAGTATAGATTTACAATCTGATGGCCGTATTGACATTTTTCGTCTATTTCTTTCAGACAAGCTTCTTGAAAATATGGGAATTGAAAGAAACAGATACGCCGAATAATTGTTCTTAAGCAAAGGAACGGCAGGGAAATCAAGAATAACTGATTGGAAGTCCTTGATAATTCCAACATTGGAGGTTTTCTTAAGCTGGTGGCTACACATCGAGGACATTCAAACTAATCGTCTGCAGAACTACTAGATAACCGACGAATTGTACAACCTACCTTGGTTTAGAATGAGTAGGAGTAGAAATCGTTTTAAAAGCATTTTAAGATGTTTCCATTTTTTACATCTTGAAGGAGGAGAGGCAGAATATAATGACCATTTGTTGAAGATTAGATACCTTCAAATTATTTTGAAACAAAACATCGACGAGATTTACTACTCAAATAAACAACTTTCTTTAGCCAAGTCAATGATTTAGTGAAGAGGAAGACTCGTCTTTTGATAATATATAAAGAATAAAGTACTTAAACTCCGGGTAAAAGAATATATTTTATTGAAACCTAACGGCATTGGTTTACAAAAGACATACTTGTATAATTGAAAAATTCCCATTAAAAATTATTTTGAAAAGGAGACAATTTCTATATATGGATAACTTCTACAGCAGTTTTACTTTATGTAAAGAGATACTTCCAAAAAAACCACGTTACTGAAACCCTAAGAGAAAACTGGAGAGGGAATCCATTTGAAGTTACCTACTTCTAAAAAACTGAAAAAAACATGAAATAATAACAAAACAGTCTTGTTAATGTAATTGGAAAATGCCTTGACAAAAGGGAGATTTTATTCAGAGTTTGATGGTAAAATATTGAAAGGAGAATATAAACTAAGAGAAGAAAAACAAAAACCGAAAGCTGTATGTAGATAAGATAAGATGCTTGGTTATTATGCAAGCGAGAAAGCAACTGTTAGCTGGTTAAAAAAATTGACATCCACATTCTATTAATGATACTTCTCAGCAGTTATCATCTCTGTAATAAATATTCCACCAAGAAGTAACTGAATTGTTATTATTTTTGGCATAACAATGCAAAGAACCCTTTGTCAGAAGTAGAGGGCATACCCGTGGAAGATTCGAAAAAGAAACCAAAAACTTGCCTGACCATTTTCCTGAAAAGTTACAATGATAATAAGGGCGCCAACTGAAAAAACGATGTAGGGTATGCTATAAACAAAAAAATCATAATTTTTCTGTGTGCAGTTTACTCATATCAACCAGGACTTTGTTTCGGAGACTGTTTTAGAATGTACCATGTTCAAAACTAAGCCATGATTTTTTACTACCTTTTACGATAAAGGTAAAGGTTTTGGATTCACCAAAAATTCGAGATGGAGTTTTCAACAGATCTTCACGAGTCCCCTGAACCCAAAAAACCTGTTTTTGCTTGTCTGTCTGTCTGTGTGTCTGTCTGTGAACAGAATATCTAAAAAACGAAAAGAGGTATGGCGTTGAAACTTCATATACAGGGTGTTTGTAGATCGCTAGACTGCTCATAACTTCGTTAGTCATAGAGATATCGAAAAAGCTTTTTTTGTTTTAAATGCCAGTACACAATCTACAAACTGACGTAAACCAATTTAAGTCATGTCCTCCTATTTTTGTGCAGTGATACACGACTTTGGTTTTTTAAATAGAACAACCTGTATATTTTTAGAGATTTGAAATCACCGCTAAAGATGCTTTATGATAGCATTCTTAAATTTAAATTTAGGAATTTATTATTTTTAAAAATGAAAAAAGTGTTTAGCCAAAGTAGGTCATTAATATTATGGAAAATCACTAACAATTGAACAAGAGATGCAAAACAAACTCCACTTGGTTCTAAGTGACCGAATTATAGCACCAAACGTACTAAAACAATTGAAAACTATTTTTTTAAATGAAATAATATTAGTTTCATTAACAATAACATTTATTTTAAAATCGTTTTACGTAATTTTGATTTTTAAAAGCTACTTCTAAACGAAATGGCGAATATGGTACACTGTTGGAAAGCCATTTTATCGTAATTTTCAATTGTTTAATAAAACTCATATTGTTCCATTTAAAAAAACATAGTTTTCAATTGTTTTAGTACGTTTGGTGCTATGATTCGGTCATAAGACATTTTTAATGCCACGTGGAGTTTGTTTTGCATTTATAATTCGATTGTTAGTGGTTTTGCGTAACTCATGCCCTACTTCGGTTTAAAAAAAATTTAATTTTTAAAAATAATAAGTTCCAAAATTTTAATTTAAGAATGCTATCATAAAGAACTTTTAGTGCTGAATTCAAATACCTAACAATATACAGGGTGTTTCATTTAAAAAACCAAAGTTGTGTATCACTACGTAAAAATAAGAGGCCATGGCTTAAATTCGTTTAAGTCAATTTGTAGGTTGTATACTGGCATTTAAAACAAAAGAACGTACTTTTTTTGATATCTCTATTATTAACGAAGTTAGAAGCTGTCTAGCGATCTACCAACACCCTGTATAAGTTTTGTGTACTATCTAGATGCAACAGCAACCTTTTGAAAAAAATCGCATAACCAGAAGTGTTTACTCTTGCGATTTTTCAGTTTTTTCCGATTTTTTCAGAAACGGCTCTAACGATTTTTCTAAAACTTGATGTGAGGTAGGTGTTTTTCCAGTTGAATACCTCTAAAATGGATTTATTTCGTTTTATTCCTATTTTTTTAGCTCCTATTTTAAATAGAATATTATTACATTTTTGAATTCAGCTTAAAATTTTAGAGAAAATTTGTCTCTTGAACTAACGCTCTATTTTGTACGGTTTCTGTAAAAAAATCAAATTTTTGGATATAAGATCACTGTAAAAGGAAATTGTGTGCGTGTATCACACCAGATTTTTTTATTGATATGTTTTATATAAATAAACAGGGGTCAGTAGTGATGCTGCCGAAACGAGAAAATTCTTGATATCGTCTCGAAATTCGAGATCGAGATTAACATTTTTCGAATTTTCGAGACGAGATTAATCAAATTCTGGAATATTCGAGACGAGATTAACCAAATTCTCGATCTCGACAGCTTTTCAATGGCATTTTTAAACCCAAATAGGGTTACCGTAAAATAACTGTAGCCTCAATTCAGTACACAGAGTACCTACATTCTTCAAGTTCGATAATCGAGATTCTTGAATTCGAGATCCAGAATCAACGTTCAACTTTCGAGCATTTTAGCAATGGAGATCGAAAATGGATAAATCTCGTCTCGTCTCGTCTGGCGGAAACATTAGATGCTAGTGACTCAACAGTTGAGTCATAATGCCTTTGAGCCCAAAAACTTACTAAAATAATTGATAATTATGTAAGGGGCAATAAAAACTCGTTTTGTACATGATTTTTTAAAAATATGTTAGTAGCCCTTGAACAGCTTTCTGAAAGTTCTATCGACAGTCAACCTAACCTAACTTCTAAGATTTTTATTTAAATTTTATGAATAGCTTTTACAAATATATTTTTATAATGTAATAACTATTGCACCTTGATTTTTTAAATTAATGTAACCCCCCTCCCACCCAGTTTATTGGTGTCAGTACAATATTGGCTACCCTATATACGAACTTCTAAAAGTTCCATAGAACAACCTTTCCTTATATAACATTGCGTTTGTAATAGTAGTAACTGCGGGATAAAAGTGATAAAAATACACTTTGGGCAAAAGTATAAATTGTCCTTAGTGTGTGTTTTGGCGAAACTGTAGTTACACGCAAGCCAAAACTTAATCCATTAATTATCTTACAACACAGACTGAAGCACTAGAGCTGCTTTATCTTGGGCATGAACTGTAAGTCAGTTATATTGCTCCTTTGAAGTGCAGTACCTTGGTAGGATTTAAACATTAAATATTTATCGTAGATTTGAAAGTTGGCTATTTAAATCTTAAACCCTTAAATTGGCCATCATAAAGTTAACAACGCCCGCCACTATCCACTTATTTCATTCATTTGAGTTTCATTTCCAGTTTCCCCGAAATTAGTCTGGATACCATACAAATGATTTACGGTATGCAAAGCAGGCATTAATGGCACGATATAAATTGGGCGCGGAGCTTACCGTGGACACGGGTTAAGAGCAACATAAATGACTTCAGAACGCTAAGATTATAGTTGGAATTATATTCTTTGTGCGTAACATGCGGGTGACGACTCAGTAGAGCTCATTAGAGCCGCTGCTGTCGTGTTCGCAGTGACATTCCCACCTGTATATCCTGCTTAATCTCCGGTCTCCATCGCAAGTTAGAGACGATCAGACGTGAATGATTTAAGCGTAGGAAATACGAAACGTCCGACACTCGAATGTCCTCGTAATCACGCCAAATATCAAAACTGGCACTGCGGGCATCTGGTATCTCCCCGAATACATGGAGACTTTGGCTTCCGTCTGTAAATTATTCAGGTAAAACATTCCAGACAACATTATTCGCAAAATCGATCCTAAAAAGTTAGATGTTTTTAAGAATTATTCATACCTTCGGTCATGTTGAGTTCGAGTTGAACCAACTTTTCCCTGAAATTAAGGTAAAACTCTCCAGAGGCGTTGATGTCTTTCCCGTGTATAGCTGATATGTTCGCGGTGTAAAGTGGGAACTTTCCGGTATATCTGCCCCACAAATAAGACAATTCCCGGAGACTTTTTTTCTGGAAGTAATTTAAAGTTATTGATGCAGCAGGAGGAAGTGGCTAGACAAACCTTGAGCTCTATTTCCTTGTTGTCCACGTCTAGCCGCGCCAGAGCTTCCCTCGATTGCATTGGCAAGTAGGTGCGCTTGTAATCTAACAGATGACGGGTATTATACCATCGGCGCCTCCAACATATTCCACCCCGGGCGTGCAAGTGCAGATTTGTAGCAGGATGACTACCCCATATTCTATACGTATAATTCGACATATACGGTGCCGAATAATCTTCCACTAAGCCACTCAATTCCAGTTTCTGATCAGGATTCAAGGAATAGTCCACTGTCAAACGTAAATCCAATAGTTTCCTGTCGGCGGTTTCGTACTCGCCCAAAATCGACACGTCCTACAAATTTATAAACAGAGACATCCGTATAAACCCCGAACAGTCAACTATAAAAAGCTCGAATTACTTTTTCAAAGGAAGGGTGTCTAATTTGTAGCTCCACTTGCTGGTGGTTGGAATAAGGAGATGGATCTCGTATCCAGTCGAAGGCTGCCTCCAGAGTCTTTCTTTGTTCGTCCCACAGCAAAGACACTTCGGACGATAACGAGGAGTTAGTAATGTTATACGATCCTAAAGCTGTAAAGTTTCGTCGAGGGTACGACACGTTGATCTGTATTTGCTGAGCTTCCGCATTTTCGTCCTAAACAATTAAAGAGCTTTTAACCTCTATTCAGCTAGATGGAAGGCATTATGTCGCGTATATTACCGTTGTTTTATTAAGAATGTCTAGATCGTAGGATATCCACACGGTCGGATCCAGCTCTAACTTTGAGTGCTGCTTGAATTGTTGGTCCAATACGTCGTAATCAGTCCAAAATTTGACGGTGCGGTTCGAGTGAATGGCTGTAAGCACAATCTGTTGCCCCGTAAACGTTGTTCGCAGCAACATTTCGCCAGTCACGTTGAACCCACTTCGATTGTGCAAATGGTATACTTCTAATCGCTTAGAATCCTAACGATATCAGAACATGAAACCATTAATTTGTATTTACAGCGACTTAACGTAAGAAAAAGAGAGGAATGGAAAGGGCCTAGCTACGGATTATAGGTAAGTAGGAACCCAACGCATCGATAAAAGACTAAACTTTAGACCGTTTATCACTATGGTTGGCTCTGTGTAAACCAAGGATTAAACTTCGACCGAAAATATTAAACGTTCCGCCGAAATTAAGAGTCGCAGACGGCTCAATTGTGTAGCTACAAACAGTCTTTACGAGAGGTTGAGTAATCTCGCTAGCCGCTTCAGTGCAGCTTCACTCTTGGGATTATAATATCAGGACAAAAATTTCAGCAACGTTTTTAATTTAATTAACCTAGATGACAGTTTACAAACTGAAACGACTTAAAACCGCGTTCACATGAAAATTGGTAATTTGTTAAAGATGCTGCACGGGCGCATTACAACCTCAAATTTTTGCAAACCTAATCAGTTCCCAGCCCGCAGTGAAAAGCGCGAAGAAACTGCTTACTTCGTATTTTTGGCTGGACAAATTGAAAGCGAACGGAATTATCAGCTGTTGCTCCGATTCACTAGCTCAAGTTATATCGCGTACGTTCAACTTCTCTCAAATAAATATTTGCGGAAACTTAGAGGTAACGGGAATCCACACAAATACAACCTTAATTCTGGTTACCGCAAGAGCTTCCCATGTTTTTTCTATAGATCACGATGATTTTGTCATGTCCGGCCGCTTTGGTATCTCAAAATGCAACCACACATGCTATTTTAATTATATTCAATTGGGCTCAATTTTGTTCATCTCTGGAACTTTTTCTTCTTTTAGCCTGCTACTACCACACACAGGGTGTTGTTTTAAAGCCGTTTTCTTTTGAGGACTGGTTAGGCGGCTAGCCTAACCCACTAACAAATAAGAATGCCTTTTCACAGGGGTTACAACCACCAAAGGTGTTGATATGATGGCCGGAGAGCGTAAGACGTAACCACTATCCTGGTGCGAGGTTCGAACTTACTACCTGCCGACTGCAAACACAAATACTTTACCAGCCGGCCATACGCTCTCGTCGTTGTTCTATACTAGCTTCTATGTCCAAATCTCTCTGAAAGTGCATTAAAATCTGAATATATCCGGTTTTTATTACTATTTAAACACGGAAGTATCCAACATATTTGATGAATAGAAAAGCGGTTCGATCCATTTTACCTTTCATATGCCGACACGTGTCACTGCTCATTTAATTTAACTAATAATTGGTTCATAATTATAATCAATATAATCACCGATTAGCAAAATGACAGCTTAATCGTCTGGGATCTACTACAAATTGCTATGAAGCATTATAAGTGATTTGACAGCGAGCGATAAGCAACTGTCTGCGTAGCTTTTATATCTAACACATCAGGCTCTTTGTAAGGACCTTTGGAAACAGCACAACTAAGTTTTATAAAAAAATCATATGTAGGTAGTAGTTGTAATTAACTCATAATAATCGTTCGCAAGGTATGTGTGCAATAGGGAATGCTATTCAATTTGGGTTTTGCCTTTTCCACGGTTTAGCAATGATCGTTCGAAGATGGAAATGACTGCCATCTATAATAAATGCAGCTTTTCAGACTTAATAGTCACTTTTTCAAACATTAATGATTAGACAGATCTGTCACTCACCATGGTTAAAGAAATTGGATTATTAGTCTGCTATTTAGAGCAAGAAGGACATACCGACATGAATGTTGCCAAATCTACAAAGCACCGTATTTTAATAGCCATTTTGGATATCTTAGAAAAATCCATATCAAGAAGGGGAGCAGAAACTGGATGGAAAAAAATGAGAAATTAATAAAGAACTGCAAGAGGTGAACATAAGAATATGACAGAAAAAAAGTTGCAGTGACGAGGTTGAAAATAGATACAAATGATCAATAAAAGATCATTTAGAAATAGCGGCAGGGATATAGTCAGTTTACAAGATAGGAGAAAAATGTGTTTAGTGACAATGGAAAGCGTTAAAGACAAAGTGAGAGTTGAAGAATAGACGAAAATTAAGAAAACTGGTGAAGATGAGAATCTATATAGGTAAATAATGATCTAATAGTAACGGAACACACAATTCCAGAAGACAAAAGAAGTAGCACCCAAGAAAAAACCCGGAACGAAAAACAACCAAAATCGACTACCACAAACTCATAGTTGATGAACAATGGAATTGGGACGAGAAAAAAAAGTAAGCTAGTTACAACTGCAGACCAAATGGACATGGGCACCTTTTTTCAAAAAACTAAGTCCTTCATTTCAGAAAAAAGTAGATAGCAGATATAAAATGAGCAATGGATAAGGACAAGTAGAGGGAAAAAACAAATAATAGTAAGTTCAACTAAGAATAAATATCAATAGGTACATGGAACATACGAGATAAAAATGAAGAAGGGCAAAGGATATGAAAAAATACAATTTGAAACAGAAAAAGGATAATATAGTGATAATTAGCGATCATACGATGTTTAATAGTGGGTGTTAAAAATGGTGTTTGGAACAAGGTTTTTGCTAAGTTTTAAACTAAAATATGTAATAGTAGACTTTAAAGGAATTTCAGAAAGAATAAATTGGTTAAGATTACGGGGTAAGTATCATAAGATAAATTCAATAAACGTACATGCCCCAACCGAGCATAAATATATAGAAATAATAACTGCTGAAAGTGATACTACGTGACTTCAAAATGAAGAAATGGAAAAAAAATATACAAAAAGGTTACAGAAGGAAAACGTATCCATGAAAAGTGTAATAGCAACGGAAAGAAGTTAGCAGAGTTATTACAGTGTTTAATAGAAGGAACAAGAAACAAATGCAAAAATGGTATGATGAAGAATACAGGGACGAGCTAGAAAACGGAAATGCAGCTATTAGTGGGAAGCTAAAAGTAGGAACAGAACAGAAGGTCAACCAAGAAATAGGTGACAAGAAGCAGTAATGAAGGACATAAAAAGGGCGTTGAAGACTGGAAAATAATGGCTGTGGATAGAAAACATGAAGAAGCATAATTACCGCTTAATAAGTTTAATGAACCACTTATTGAACAGCTCTCTTCCAATTATTCATGCTAAAATACGAGTTAAATGTGAATTCCACCTCGATGAAAAACCCCTAGAATTCAGAAATACTTTCGGACTACGCGAGGTCTTGTTTGAAATGAACGTCCTTCTGCACAATTGTCATGGCCAATGTAAAGACATATTAGCTTTTTTGATATACCATGAGAAAGCATTCGATAGAGTGTGCCGTTCTTATGGCTATGCTTCGTCAACTGAGTAGCAGGTTTGAGAACATCGAAATCCGACAAGGCTGCATCCAAATCTTCAAAAAACCCCTAAAGAACTTTAACCTGGACATTCAAATCAATGGTGTCATCATTCATGCGGATGATACCCTCATTTTGTGCGATATTATGCACGGTTTCCAACAGTTCAGAAATCAAATTATCACAACTGGAGCAGAATTTGGACTCCATATTAATGTCAGCAAGACTAAATTCATGGTATTCAACAGGGAATGCCATGAGGATGTACATCTAACACTCAACAGTGCTCGGATTGAAAGTGTCAGTCAATTGAAATATTTGGGTAGCATAATTACAGGAAAGTTAGACCCCGAGTTTGAAATTAAATGTGAAATTGGGGCAGTCAAAACCTTTTCACCAATGACAACTTGAACCTCACGCTAAGACAGCGTATGGTGAAACGCTACATCTGGTCAGTTCTCTTGTAGGGGGTGTTAGACCTTGAAGGTGAGTGTCTTGAATAGACTGGAAGCGTTTGAAATGTGGATTCATCGTTTTCTGACAAATTAAGAAGGTTCTCACGCCTCACAATTTCTTTTTATTATACTATTATTATTTTATTATTAGTATAGCCATTATTCGTTTTCCAAGTGTCCAAGTTTCATTTTGGTCTAGCCTGTGACAAAAAAAAAGGACAAAGGTAAAGGTTTTCAATTCCCCCAACTGGGGGCGGGCTAGTATAGGGACCTTCCGTCCCTCTTCAGCCAAGAACGGGAAACTCGGGATGGGTGAGAGAAAGGAGGGGTGGAGACTGGAAGAAAGGTCAGGAAAGGTGGAGAAATACTGCCCCGGCATTCGCCTCAGAGAAGGTACTCTGTTGACTCAGGAAAACCACCTAAAAACCTGAATCACGGCAGACAGCCGCGGGAATCGAACCCACGACCTCCCGAATGCTAAGTAGGCGTGCTACGCACTAGGCTACGGAGCTCGGTCTAGCCTGTAAGATATTCTGTGGCTATATAGTCCGATGTATGAGGACACGACACTGAAACTGTCGCTGTTGTCTAGGCTGACTGGGTCTTCTCCTTTCAAGGATAGACAATGACTGTTCTGATAGAGCTTTGAATATTTCGGTTATGATTCCATCGCATCCAAGTTATTTGTTGTTTTTTATTTGGACTATAGCTGTCTTAATCTCTTTGATAGTTGTGGGGTTATCCAGGTCGCTGTGTGTATCATACTGGGGAATTGTATGAAATAATTTTGAAGTCAACTTCTGAATTTATATTTGGAAATGTATCTTAGTGCTCTCGCCAGCGGTCTCTGATAAGTGCCGCCCCTTTAAATAGATTTTTGTCCTTGTCTTGTATTGGGCATACGTTTTTGTGTTTGGGGTCGTACAGTGACTTTATGGTTTGGAAAAAGTTACGATAGTCATGCGTGTCAGCGAAGTTTTTAATCTGCTGCGCTTTTTTTTGTCCACTAGTTGTCTTTAATTTGCTTAAGTTCGCTCTAGATTACGTCTCCTACAGCTAGTTATGAAAGGGAAGGTAGAGGGTCGATGGGGCATCAGTAGAAGACGGATATCGTGTCTAAAAATGTCAGAGACTGGACAAGCATACAGATGGCAGCAGATCTATTCAGACTGAAATGCACTCTCCATAGAACTCGTCAATGTCTGGGGGACCGAATACGGCATATAAAGAAGTGCTTAAATTTGAAAACGGTGAAATACGAGTATTTCTGTGTTTCTCTACTTTTTTAAATATCTTGTTAATACACTTTTAAAGAAGGAACATTCCCATTATGCAACCCGATCTTTAGATCTTTTACCAACTCTTTAATGAGAAGTTGGCACATAGGTCCTTTCGCATGTTAAATAGGTAGGTTGGCTGGTTTAAAGACTATCTTGTTATCATTTTATCCATGTTAGTCATGTAAGACCTTTGAAATTTTATAGCAGTTTGATTGTTTTCGAAATGTGGAAAGGTTGCCTCATGAAAACGTACAACAAAATACATTGGCCGCTGTAAGCTCTGTAATCGACCCACAAATAACCGAAAGAGAATTTAAGTTAAAATCGGCATTTTGTCAGATATATGTAGTAATAAAAGTGATGCCGCTTTGGAAATATAGGTTTTTGAGGTTTTAGCTCACTTATCTCCCGATAATCGGGACGCGGAAAAGGTAAAGCAACCGGAACGTAATGTGTAACGATTTGAAATAGAAAGCCCGGGACAATAAGCGGAGTCGCTCTTCGATTCGACAGAACGTGACAACATTTTAAAATACATATGTTGCGTCGAAAAGTTTAAATTAGTAATAATTCACATCCCTTTGGATTAGAGAGAAATGGCAATCTGCCACAAGCTAGAGCGTGCTTATGAGTTGTGTCCGGCGTCCGTTTGTTTTTCTCGATTCGCTCATGATTCAAATGCCTGAATAGATGGCCCGGCTCGGCTCACATTCATCACTTGGGATATGGACCAAAGTTTAAATCAATAGCGGTTCGTGTATACAGTGAGATAGATACATCGCCATATTGAGTGATGGAGATAAAAGTATCGAACTCGTCAGCAGCGCGAAAAAGGCACATAAATAATGGCTAGCATGACTGATTCGGAGCATCAGCTCCACCAAGCGCAACTACATGTCGGATCACTCGTACCAATTACCATCGGTAAACACCGATTACGATTTCCCGTGCGATTATGTACTCAATCCAAAATGCGCTTCGGCGCGGCACCGGTTGCTGCGAAACCGGAAAATTTAATGCCGTCTTGTTAATTAGCGAAAATACGTTAATATGAGATATAGGCGTCGTGCTAACATGAAACATATATTTACATAGGTCTTATTGGGGCGGCTGGTTGATGATGCTGAAATATGGGAACACGAGCTTGCGTGCAGCCAGTGTGCTCATTTGAGCAGCGCATAACTCAGCTTCTAATGAGAGGCGCCCTGGAACCGTTCACCAAAATAATGGATGTTTTTATTCAATTCGCTCCGGAGGTTTGTCACAAGCGCAAGTGGCTATTTGTTTTCGACGTGAGCTTGTCCACCAGAAGTGTTTCATTAAGCGCCGAGGAAATGCAGCTACAATATGAGCTTTTAAACTGTGCGTAAACACGTTTGAGGGGGCGCCGGCGTGTTGAAACAGCGGCCACGGAGAAGTGGATGGGGTCGGTAGGAGCGCCGGTCGGCTATAGATTACGGTGGATTTTATAGGAGTCGCTGATTTATTTGATGCACCCACCACAGTCGGCGTGTTGGAGCCGTCCCTCGGCGCACTGTATTCGTATCCGTGAACGTAGGCCACGCCGACGGGGACCAACTTGTTCTCCAGCTCCACATGGATTGTATCCTTATCGAAGCCCGCCCGCGACACCGACAGGCAATTATATCTTCCTTCCAAGATTTTCTCCTTGTTATAATCGACAACGGCCCAGCCCGTGCTCTTGTTCGGTCTTTCCTGAAACGAGACAAGATCTCACTTGAGCAAAAATATTTATAGCTAGAGCGGCGGAGCAGTAAAACTTTCAACCAAGGTGTGCATATTTGACTGCCGATAATATACGTAAATAGACACAACTTCGAGGAGAGAACAGCGGCGGATCCCCTGGAGACTGATCCGAAACCTACCGTTATTCTTCTGAAGTGCTTTCTTCACCAGAATCAGTCAATGGTGTTAGTAACAACTACCTATTGTAATATTTAGCAAAACTTATTAGCTTAAGCAGAGCATTCAACAATCACACGTACACAGCCACACAGGATATAACTTACTAACTGTACAACCGCTATGGCGAGTAATATACCTAAAAGGGATTAAAGGGAATTGCCTCAGCTTATAAGACAACTACATCTTCCATCAAATTATATTCGATAATTCCAATTCCCAACGTACCGAATGGGACTGTAAAATAACTTAAATATGTTAATAGCTACAAATCGTATACTACTGACCTTTCAACTCAGCTATATTTTACTAATAGCATTACAACGTAGTAGTTTTTTAAGGATTGTTAACATAAAATCAATTTTTTTAACTAGTATGCAATATTACAGGCAACTTTTAAGCGACAATACTACCATATGTGCATCAAGTATAGCTGTCACTGATGAATCAAAACTTTGCACAGCTCATATGGTGTCAGAAAACAACTTCCAAAAATGTAGATTATTCACAACTGTATTAACTAATTTACTTATATGCCTTGTTATTTTGAATGGGACAGTCTGAATAGATTAAAATTCACTTTTGCCCCGACGTTGGGCAACATAAATTTGCAAAGCAACCCCTATCTCGTTCCTGTTTGTAATTATTTATTTATTTTGGTATAAAAATAATATAAGTTAAAATGACGGGCAAAAATCCTATTACACACACAATTCTTAGATTATATATATTTTTTATACTGTCTCAAACTTGCCTATCAGTGAGTTCAGGCTGGTTAAAATGGAACTGTAATAATTAACTTCACAAATAAAATTTTATTTATCTGCAATACCAGTTACGCTAGCTCTCAGCAAACACAAATGGACTACATACTCAAATTTTAGATTATTTGTCTTAACGTAACTCGTTTGCTCGTTATTAGTAGATAAAATTCACAATCTCGTAATTTGACAGATGAATACAAAATGGTTTTTGCGTACAGCGTGAAATTAAACGTTTAAAATCGTGAAATACAGTGAAAACGCGTCAGGTAAATTATTTGAATATTCCCGCTTGGCAACTATTAAAACATCGCCTTCATTGTTTCTCAGGATGACATCAAACTCAATTTCGCCAAAACCTGGTGACGCCGTTCGATTTTCGAAAACCACGAAATAATTGGACTTTTGGAAAAACGTTTGCCCTCTTCAGCAAGGTTTAATCTTGGGTTTTAGTCGTTTACCCGAACGCTAACACTTAAATTGCAGGAACCCCTATCTTTTGAAGCTCACTTCGTTGCTGCTATCAGGTGACGCTCCTGGTTTTTCCTACTGGAGACGCTTCCCTGGGTACAGGTGTCGACGGCGACGCTCTTGCAAACTTGGCTGATGTCCTGGTCTGCTAACCTCTGGTTTCCGATGCTAATTTCGGTCGTAATCGGAGATCGTAATTTGCAGTTGGACGGCTCCCGATATCCTCGGAGATGTAATTTGTAAATTTGTGAAATTTTCCTTGCGGAAACTGTTGAAAACGTTATCACAGGTACACTACCACTTTGGCAATAAAATGTACCCCTTTTTAGGTTGTAAAATACTCGTTTATTATTATAAAACTTTAATCAAATATGGAGCACAACCTTTCAAATTAATTTATTCAATTGTTCTCTTTTTTAATAACAAAAAAGCATCATGTTGCTAAGATACGGTGTTATTCTACTATTAATTGGAAATTAGGTTTGATAATATTTACCATAAATAGAATAAAGTTTGATTACATAAATTACAATCTAACATTTTCTTAATCTAAAATATTGTCTTTTTGCTTATAACTAATGTTGTTCTATAGCGTTGCACTCACAAACGTTTTTAATTTCACTGCTCTGCTTTTGCACTATGTTTTTAATTATTAAAGCACTGATATTTCAGTTCCACACTTTTTACGTCGCTTGCTTCTTTTCTGTTGCCTCCATTCACGATTGCTCTTTGCAATTTTCTAGATTTTCCTTCATCTTGATTTACCCTTCAGCTTTCTCACAATTTTCACAGTCCTTTGTTTTTATTGATAACTACGCTCCTTTTTATGCACGTAACAACCTTTTTGTGTCAATTACTTTCGTTCAGTCTGGCTTTACATGTGCACAAACCTATCATTTTAATTATATTACTTTATTCGCAAGCCAAATTCAAACCCTCTGAAATATGTTTTGCCTTTGCGTGCTTTTATCCGACTAATTACTATTTCTCGCATCTCATAATCAATGCATTTAATATTTTTATTTTTGTTTAAAATTACAATTATATAAAATATCCTAACTCTGTGCTTTATTGACTTGGTTGAATATTTTGCACTGCGAACAGAGCCAAGTTGTGGGCTTAATACCATTTCAATATGTACATTATTTTATTCAGATTGCTCTTTGAAATTGTTTTCAGCAGTTCTCACATACCGATGTCAGTTATATACCAACTTTAAACTGGAAATCATAGTCTACATAAAATACACCCTTAGAGAATCAATACTGAACATTAAAAAAACATCTGTAAAACGAAATAATGAGAGACGAAAAAAAAAAAATGCACTTAATCTCCACATGTTAAATGTTACCTAGAATGATTGCAAGAAAAACAACTGGCTAAGTCAAAAAACAGTGGAGGTAGCAGTGCGTGTAGGAAACCCTAAAAGGGCGATGTTTAGTAAATCGTTACAGGTCATCCCCGCATCTTAGTCGGCACCCTCGTGTTTGCTTTTTATCTAACCATAAGCGGCATTGCTGTATTTGGAAATCAAATTTATTTGTATTGCGTTATGTGCATTCCACTTTCGGGTGATTTCTGAAAAAGGGCAATTTGTTACTGATTTTTTAAACTGTCCTCTTAAAGGAAAACGCTAGTTCTCCCTGTAGTCGGTACTCTGTTTATAAATGTTTATTTTTAAATTTGCATGTTAACGCTTTCTGGTTTAATCAGATTTATATCAATTTTTTAAATACTATTCATAGGTGAAAATGGAAAACATCACAACCAAGAGAAGGTGAAATATTCTTACCATACCCGGGGAAAAATGAAACATTTTAAAGAGTGAACGTATTGAGTAAGACTAGCCTTAAATCATAATCGATAAAATAATATAGGGAAGGAGTGAAAAAATAAAAGCCGGGAAAGTGCTGGTAATAGCATGAACAAAAAACCAAATTTGCATAGGGCCATCATATTCTTTAAAGAATAGGGACAATAGTCAATAATGAAATAGGGAAAGTATTGATCGTTTCACTACATTAAAACTAAATATTCGCATATCCATTTTGCTCTTGAAGAGTTGGCAAAAATATATATACAGGGTGCTTAAAAAATACGGTCGGATATTTTACTCACTTATAGATCCCATCAGTACAAACAAAAGAATCCTAATAAACAAGGGTTCGAAAATTAACCATTGTCGAGATATGGCGTTTAAAAGAAATAAATATCGCCCATTAAAACAAATAGCCGTGTAAATAGAACATTTTAATTACAAATAATTAAAGCAGATGTTCCTGATGTTCTCCTTCCATTTGTACACATCCTTCGCATCTCCGCAAAAATAAACGCCCCATTCTTTCAAAGATTCCCGAATTCATACGAACAGTCTGGCAGGCAAATTAACGACTTTAAATACACCCAAATACAAAAGTCGAGCGGATTGAGGTCAGGAGATCTAGATGGCCACACAACTGGACCCCCTCGCCCTATCCACCTGCCGTTTTAATTTTCGTTCAGGAAATTTCTGACAATGATTGAAAAATGTGCAAGAGCCCCACCATGCACGAACAACATATTCATTCTATGATTGAGGGCTACATCTTCTAACAATAGACAAGGCATTACGCAAAAAGTCAAGATAAAATTGGCCAGTCAAACAGTTCGGAAAAAAAACATCATATGGTCTACAAAAACACCAAACCAAACGTTGATTAAAAATCGTTGTTGATGATTCGATTCGATAATAGCACGAGAGTTTTCATCTGACCAACAATGGCTGTTGTGGAAATTAAAAATACCATTTCTTGTGAAACTAGCTTCGTCAGTAAATAAGACTTCACTAACAAAGTTTTCGTTTTCGGCAACGCTTGTCAGTGCCCATCGGCAAAACACCAGACGAGCAGCATAATCAGGCACAATAAGAGCCTGTACTCTTTGAATATGGTATGGCTACAATTGCTCCTCGCGTAACATTCTCCAAATTAGGGAAGCATTGCTATTTGTTTCTGCAAAAAGTCTGCTAGTACTTGTACCTGCATTTTCTTCAATCCTTCTTAAAATGTTCAGTTCCGCTTCAGGAAAAGAAACTGATCTAGGCCGACCACCACCAGAGCTGGGCCGGGTACTGATAAATTGTACTCGGGTACCGAGTACCAAGTACATGCCTTAACTGAAGAACGAGTACAGAGTACCGAGTACTATACTCATTGCACACCCTGTCGAGTACAGTACTCCGAGTACAAGTACTCGAATTTCAAGAGTACTATTTGCAAGTACATGTTTCTTCCCCACCACTTTTACTTAACATTGTTTTCGGTTTATAATAAGCAAAATAAACAAAACAGTTTATCAGTTTATTACATTCCTTTGTACAACCAACAACAATATATGATAAACAATAATATAATATTAATATGCCTCGAGCGCTCAGGTCTTCAAGAAAACCCAAGTCCAAGTAGGGGTAGCTTATAGGGTTAGTTATGATGTATTTGAATCGTTGGAGGTTTAGAGCGTTGTCACTTGTCAGTCGCTTTGTTTTTTCGTACAAACAGACACCGCCAAACACAGCCAAGTCCAGACTTGCATGGCGCACTTGCGCTTGCTCGTTGGGTATTAAAGTACTCGGACAAATGTACTCATAAAAGACGCGGGTATCGGATACTTCTACCCAATGTGATGACGAGTACGAATACAGAGTACTTTATTGAAAATTGTACTGGGTACCGGGTACAGAGTAACCGAATTGTACTTAGAGTACAGTATTTGAGTACTTGTACTCGAGTACTACCCAGCTCTGACCACCACTACAGTTTCTTAATTTAAATGCGCCAACTTTGGATAAACGTTGATGCAAATTTGTAAAAAAATTGTTATATGGAACTGCCCAGTTCGGCGTACAAGCGACGTGCCTTATAACAATTACCATTGGCCTTACCATACATGAGATGTATATCTGCCATTTCGGCATTGGTATACATATTCTAAAATATTAGGTAAATTCAAATTTGAACATTTCAACAATGAGCAACAGCAACAACGACTTTAATAGCACTCCTACTCTGCGTAAATAATTTGGCTGTATCTCGAAAGCGGTTGATTTTCGAAGCAATGCTTATTAGGACTTTTTTGTTTGTATTTATGAGATTTAGAAGTAAGTAAAATATCCAAACGTATTTTCTAAACACCCTATATATACATAAAATAAAGTCGCCAGAGGTACTGATAGTTGGATGTAATCAAAACCAAATTATTACTATTGATAGGGTGGAGGCAAAAATCAAAAGAGAAAAAATACAGGGCGTTCGAAAAATAGAGGGCAATATTGAAGGGGGAGGGGGGCTGATAGCACCCAATAAGATAATAAAAAAGTTCCTATAAACATAAGTAGGTAGTACGGAACAGACAGATTTTAGTTAATTAAAATAGTACAGATACAGCAAATTTGGTGTAATTTGGCATATCTACGTTACTTTTATGCTAAATTAGATGACCTTGACAGAAATTGGCATAAAGTTCAGAAGGGCTGTTTATGAGAGTGAGGGGATATTTTTATAGTAACTTTTTACAATAAAAATTTTAGTCAATTTTGGTTAGCCATTCAAAAATGACTTTTTACATAAAAACGTACCTTATTTGAAATCGATGAGAGCAGTAGTTTTCAAGGAAAGCTACTTTAGAAGCACAATGTAGCAATGGATTTTCTCCGTTACCTTTCTCGGAGCTATAGCTCCTTTAAACACCATATCCAAAGCTATTTATAGGAACAATTTATCATCTTATTAAGTACCTATTAGTCCTTCAAATATTACCCCCTATTTTTTAAACACCCTGTATAAAATACAAAACGATACTGATCGTTCTATGACAATAAATCCTTACTTACGCTGGTTCATGGATTCTTGAAGGAATTGGTTAAAAAATAAATGTTAAAAAATAGAGAAAAATAAATTCAAATTTTTCAGATCAGTGGTATACTTTCGAAGAAGGAGGCAAAAATGTATGTCCAAAAACTAAAGTACTAAAGATATGATCCATTCTTTGATAAAATAAAAACTAGGTTTTTACAGGTTATTCTCATTTTTCATAGGGTAGAGGCACAAACAAAAGTCGGAATATTATAATAGAGAACGACACTGATCGTTCCATGAGGATGAATCTACCTGTACGCAGGTTTGTCACATTCTTGGGGCAGTCGGGAAAAAATTGATATTTCAAAAAAATTACGAAGAATAAAAACCATGATATTGTTGGGAGACGAAGGAAAAAATCTATGTATAAAAAATAGAGTAGCTAACGATACTGATTTTTCAGTTCAAAACCACATTATCGCAGGCTATTATAGTTATTGATAGGATAAAGATATAGATCAAAGTAGAAAGATTATAACAGAGAACGGCACTGATAAATCCATGAAAATAGTCCAAGTTTACACAGGTCCATGACATTCTTGAGGCAGTCGAGAAGAAAATAAACGTTTAAAAGAAAACGTAGCGAAAAGTGAAAACAACATTTTCCAGATTCGTGGCATGCTTGAGGGGGTGAAGACAAAAATATATGTATACAAATAAAGTACCAGAGGAACTGATCCTTCGATGTAGTTAAAACCAAGATTTCGCATGTTATTGTCGTTCTCGACCGGGTAAGGACAGAAATCAATATAGGAAGAATATAATAGAAAACGACAGCGATCATTCCATGAGACTACGCTAAATATGCACAGGTCCATGGCATTCTTGATGAAATCGGGGAAAAATAAATGTTTAAAGTTCGTGGCATCCCCGAGGCGATGAAAGTAAAAATAAAGTAGCTCCCTGGATAAAATCAAAATCACATTTTAGCAGGTTATTCTCGTTCTTCATAGAACAGAGGCAAAAACAAAAGTAGGAAGTGTATAATAAAGAACGGCAGTGATAATTCCATGAGGATAACTTCGAATTTACACAAGTCCATGGCATCCTCAGAAGGGTGACGCCAAATAAAATTAAAACCATGGGAAAAAATTGGACACACACAAAATGAAAAACATTTTCGCAGATCCATGTCGTTCTTTAGAAGATTGAGGCAATGTAGTAAAGATTAAATAGAAAAAGAATGAACCAAATGTGTACAGGTGCATGGTGTATTTGAGGAAGTGGGGGCCAAAATCAAGGTATGCAAAGGAAAAACAGAGAAAGATAACCAAATCTTCGCAGGCTCACGGCATCTGGTACTGATCATTGATCAGAAAATTGGAGTTAGTCATGCTTAATGTTTTTAGGTACTTCACATTATTTTTTTAATCCGATGCCAGGCAGTGGCCAGTATTTAACGCTTGTATAATTTCCTATGATTACTACTTATCCAAATTTTCGGAAATACAAGTTTTGAAATAGCCATAATTATTCAATCCCTTTGCACATATAAAAATAAACTAAATGCATCTTATAAATGAACAGAAAGCTTGTGATTGGATTTGCCAAAATTGTACCTGCTGACAGAAAGTGGCTTCAATCAAGCCGAACAAATGAGGTTAATTTGCTATCGTTAATGGTTTTGCTCTAATCGAGAATGATTAAGAAATCATTACCACAGAGTACTACAGGAAAATAACGCCACATAAATCTCCTTGGGACTTCATATTAATTTCATATTCAGTTTTCCCAAGTTGAGTACTAAATTTAATTCGATCGAAAGTAAATGTAGTTTACCTCACTTCGGTTAGATTTACCCAGTTTAAAAGTTGATACTATGCCGTCAAGTATTTGCATAACCGCGTTAACTGTTTAAATTTAAAGTTTCCGATTACCCTCTGAATTCGCAGGGCGTGATTTTGGTCTTAGTTGCAACGAGCTATGTTAACGGAAATTTGTTCCTTCTGTACTTTTAAATAACTCCACTTTTAATTGCAGAAGAGTGATTATGGCTTTATAAAATGTCAGTACTAATAGTTTATCTGTGTTGTTAAAGTAGTCACTGGTCTGACAACATTAAGTGTTTACAACACCTAAACATACTCCAAGGTAACTTTAGACGATTTCAGTCGCTCCGTATATTGATTTAAAAGGATTCTGTGCCACTCATAAAGAGGTGCAAAGTTTTCTCCTCCATTCATGTACCAGCATTTTCCTTGACAATATCGCTGCTCTAAAATCAATAAACAGCAGTGTTTTTCAGCTTCCGAAACTGGGCACAGTCAGCGGTACAGCGAACAATTCGAATCCATATTTTATTGTGCCCTGAACTCAGGTTATGAGTTTCTGTTAAATACCCGTATTTTCTGAAATTTCCCCGCGCCTACCTGAACGGAAGACTTACGCAGCGGCCCTCGTATATCCACCCCGTCTATCAAGCGATGAGCATCTTCCATATCTTTTAGAATGGCGGAAAATTAATGGGACATAAATTGTATTTCCCGGCAAAAAATTTATGTGCATAGAAAAATGAGAAACCGATATTGCTGCTGATAGAAAAAGTAAAATTTTGTGAAGTTTGAATTTAATTTGTTAGTAAATTATTTGTTTAAAAAATATGTTGAATATTAGAAAGGCTTTATGGAAAACTATAGATTTCGTTTATATTCAGGGAAAACACTATGTATATATTTAATAGATTTCCACTATTCTTCCGTTATAAACAATATACAGGGTGTCCCAACCCTATGAAAAAGCTCTATTGTGTCTTTATTGCTGACGATGTACAGAAAATACGGTGGTTTTACATTTTAAAAATATTTTGAACAGCCATAGTCGACTCGTGTGAGAGGGGCGATACAAACTGGCATTTTTTAAATTGGGCATCTCGTATTATATTCACGATGTCATCGGATATGCCCTTAGCTACACGTGCATATTTCACATTTTAAGCAATCGTTCAGAAGCTATAATGGGAAGCCTATTTTTAGAAAATCATAGCAGCCTTATTTTTAAGAATTTGGAAAAGAAAAAGCTATATCCCATTAGCCAAGGGTCTCTTATTTGTGCTAAGATAAGCAAAATTCGATTTTATTATACAGGGGAATTTTAGATTTCTGAGAATGGCAAAGAATCGCGAAACAGTTATTAAATATATTAGAATAACTTCAGAGTGTTCTTTTGTATAAATATGTGCATATGTGCCCCTCATAATTAGTATTTCAGCTGTAATAACGAATTTTCGTTCACCGAGCTATAGTTATATCTGATTCTTTTTTTTAAATTTCAGCTAGTCTCAATATATTTAGCAACTAAGGGAATGCTCAATGAAAATAAACACTTGTCAATTTCCAAGAGTTTAAATATATTTTGAACCTCATTTCTGAGGCTTTCACGGCCATTGTCATTAAGTAACAAACGACTTCCGGCATTGGACCGTGTTATGATTGAGATCGAAGAATTCAACGTTTCTCCCACTTTCGTAAGGGGCTTCATCAGGAGAAAAAAGCAAAAGAGCACGGTAACTCAACGTGTTAACCACGCCAGAGGCGAAACTCTTTGCAAGTGAAGGGATAGAAGAGCATGGTAACTCAAAGTGTGAACCACGTCAGAGACGAAACTCGACGGTCAATCATGACACGGTCCAATCCCGGAAGTCGTTTGTTACTTAATATTTTGAACCTCCTTGCAGTGTTTTAACTGACAACCACTAAAAAACTCGTATGCAGTTAGGAAGGCAAAAGAAAATAGTTCTGACAAAACGACAAAAAAACCCATTCTTTTGACAAATAAAAATAAAGTATTATAAGCCACCATTACAGTACAAAATTAAAAAAGTGCCATTAAACAATTATCTAATTCCCCAAAAGCATTATCGTTTTCATCATTTTGATGATATAAGTAACGCATTCGCACAACAAAATTTAATTGTATTCAACTCTGTCTTTAGTAGACGATGTGTAAAAATAGTCACGATCACAGTAGGGATTTTAATCAAATATAACATTTGAGTAGTATATCTTGGAAACAAATTAAATTTTTAGCTTTTTAACTTTTATTTCAATTTGTGTCGAAAGCGAGTGCTTTTCTAGATTACTTTTCCTGATTTTGGTTTTATTTACTTGTATTACCGGAGAACGTGCACCTAATTGCAAGGGATTGAATTGTCGTCCTTTCTGTACGTTTCTAAGCAACTACAATACAGCAAGCTTTATGAAACACATGTCAACGTTGTATGATATTAAATTTTGTCATTTTGAGGAGTCTGTTAGAATATTAGAAAAATAACACTACCAACAGGACGTATTGGGGTATTGGAAGATATTTTGTCATTGCTTAGTTAAAACAACGTTAAATCATTATAAGCTGAATATTTTTCAAAGAAAACCACAAGAGGGATACGAAAATATTTCAAAACAGCGAGTCTGCACTGCGCCATGAGAAAATCTTCCATCATCTTGCCACTAACACAACTAAAGCGCCGTAGGCGCAATATTTTTTTATATGCGGTTTCAGATAACAAAATATCTCGCGAATTAGCTATTTAGGGAAATATAAAACGGCACACTAAAGGCAAATACAGTAGACTCGCATATAGCAAACCCGTGATATAACGAACGCTCGCCTATAACAAGTCCCCATCAAACTCTTATGCTTTCATTTGTATTTTGGTTTGTTATAACGAACACAGCGAACGCTAGGGTATGACGAACGAATTTACGAAGAAAAATTGACAGCGTTCGTTTATAACCAACACAAACGATTACAACATTGTCCAAGCGGAACAAATAACATACCGGCTGTGTCAGAATTTAAAATTAAATTTCTGCATATAGTATTGCTTTTCGAAGAATATCGAAATTCTACTTCACGGTGCTAGCAGAATAATATAATTTACACATGCAGAAAACCTAAAAATTATTATTAAACTGAAAAAGGGTCGGTTCAGTTCTGAAATATGTCACGCTTTTGAAGTGGCAAAGTTAACAGTCGCTACAATTAACACGAATAATAAAAAAATAATAGATGTGACAAACTTAAATTTGCCTAAAGTAAAAAAATACTTGTTACATTATGAATTCTTTCATAATACCGCGGGATGAAAAAAACAGCATTAGAGTAAGCCTTGATCATATTATTATATATTCGCATATTGCGGTTATACATATAAGAGATCAATAATAACTACATATACCGAATCCGGATCAATACCACGGCTTACTCTAACTTTTTTTCGAACGCACGGTACACACAGTCATTTATTTAAACTTACCTAATAAATGTTGAATAAAAAAAGGGTTTTTGAAATTTTGACTTTTATGGTGAACGGTCACGTATAACGAACATTTTTTAACTCGCTATATCCGAGCTCTACTAAAGCGAACAATGGCCATATTTATGTTCTCGCGACTGTACATCGAATACGCCACGCCACTGCCCAGCATATGCCTTTACCAACATATTAATACATTTACTAATTTTTGAATAAAACTGAGCAAAGACATACATGCTGCTACCGAAAAATAAGTGCTAACAAAAAAATCAATAAAGCTACGATTTTGAGCAAAGTTGGTAAAGATTTAACTTGAATTCTGTCACCTTCCGAAGTTATTTTTCTACATTTAGGAATACCAAGGAATTATTTCTGTTCAATAAAAGTTGCATTCCCAAAATGCGCACGTCAGATGGAAAAACGTATATCGGACAAGCTGGATGCAACATTAAAAGTATGATACAGAGGCAGTGAATGTACACCCAAAATTTGAAAATATTAGCATGTCAATAAAATACCGATGGAGCTATCATTATACAGTGACCGGTAAAAAAATCGGCATCAAATGGATAAAAATCATTTTTGATTTTTCGAAGAAACTTTTTGCGGCAATAAATTGTCAAAATCCAAAAATTGCCATTTTTCGGAAATTAAGTAAGATTTAAATTTTCTATGGTGTGAGGTTTAGCTAACTGAACAATCTTAACACCAGAAAACAACTTTTTTTTACTTCAGGAAAATTTCATTTTTTAAAATTTATGGGATATTTTTCAAGATTTCACATACCAAGACTTAATTTCAAAATTTAATTTTTTTAGGTGAAAATATATAACTTAGAATTTTTATTATACACCGGAAAGTAATATATTTACATAATTGTTACGTTTTTAACGCAAGGTGCTTTTTAAAAGAATATTTTTCAACCATAAGCAATAGCTACTTAAATGGCTTCTAAGGACTCAATCTACCTTTGTTACTTTTACAAAAATCCTGTAAATGTTCTTTTACAGTTGCATAAATGATGAGATTTTTCTTTATTTAACTTATATGTAAAAATCTTGATTTAAAATTTTATACTTAGATAGATCACATTTTAAACAACTTGTTTTAATAAACTCCCTCTATCTCGGCTAGTAAATGCATCCTAAGTAATTATTTAAAAATAATAAAAATTTTCGGATAACAGAAGTCACGTGACAACTTTTGTTTGCCCATTTGTAATCTATTTTTAACCATCTCTGATTGCCATGTTTGATTTTCCAAAAAAACTGTAGAAGCAAATGTTTCTAATTTGATGTCAAATTTTTGGCGATGACTGTATATGACAGCAATTAAAAAGCATGATATAAAAGCAGAATTTTTCAGTATAAAAGAGATAATACAAAACAATAGTAGGCATAATTAGTTGACTTGTCAATTATAATGAGCGTCAAGCCTATTCAAATATTTGCTTCTATGTTCTTCTATCTCTTTCTTACTCAAGCTTTCTGTTTTTTGTTTATTTTATCTCCCTGCTGTTATATATAAATATGGCCCCATCGGTATATGCAATGAGCTTATTACCATTTTACAGTAACAGTGTCCTTTTAATACTGTTGATTTTTTATAGTCAGTCGCCGTTGTATATACCGTTGGGGTCATAATTATATATAACAGTAATGTGATAAAAATAATAACGCAACAGAATTCACTGCTTGAGTAAAGAAGAGATAATCATACAAAAAACATTTTAGTGAGCATATTTAGTTTACATATGTCATAATTGTAATGAGAGTCAAGTCTACTCAAATACTTGCTTTCTTACTCAAGAAGTGCATTCTGTTTTTTGTTCCTCCTATCTGATTGATGTTATATACAATTGTAGCCCCATCGGTATATACAAGCAGCTTTAAACTAATTTCTGAAGAAGCAGGCAACATTAGCAACGGACCGTTTCTTAGCCCACTCGGCATCGCCCAACTACCGTAATGTCCTTGCATCAGGACCATGGACGCCTACCTATATACAATAGCAAACTGTATTTAATTGAAAGTCTTACGAATTGTCAAGCTACCTATTACAAAAAAAGTATTTAAAAAACACAAATGCATTATTAATGTTCCACGCTAAACGCTTGTGACACTTAGGGGATGCATAGACAACTATAATGATGTGACGCAAAAATGTAACGGATCAACTAACTACAATAAGCCATTTCGTATCGCACGATTCAGCTTTGAAAGGCAAGGTATCTAAAAGGGTCCGGTTAAAACTGGCGTGTGCATGTATTAGAAATAGTATCGATTTCCAGGAGGCGCAAGCTGCCTGTACCAGCATTAAATTCGACTTAAACCGCGTGCTTATTTGTGAATCCACACTGACTAGCGTTTCACCGTTAGAACTCGCATTCAGAGTAAATCAATGTTTTGATACACAAATGAGGACGCAATCTGAACCAAAAATTAAAGCTTGAACGGACTTGGGGATAATTCATTATTAAATCAAGGGAAAATCGCTGTAAGCTGAGGGTTTAGCATTAATCGGCAATCGTCACAGTCACACGTGTTAATGCTCTATATGATTTATTAAAAAAACTTACAGAATATTTGTAATCCATTTGTCCCACATGTCTCGTTGTAAGAGGCACTTCGACCAGCAATACTCCAACTGTGTCCCGTTCCAAGGCTGATGCTCCCATGGTGATGGTACATTTCGAGTCGAGATGTGCGGTGTTGTTAGGCCAGAATAATTCAATATAGCGGTTGTGAATGTTCCTATAATAAACAAACATATATGGAGGACAGGATATTGCGGCCCTGCAGAAACTTATACCCACCCGGTGGTCTCTGTTCTAAAGTGGGCGCCCAGATATTTAAATTTCTTGAAGGGGGTTGCCACGTTCACGGTTCCATTCATGTTGGCGAACTCGCGGAAATCTACCTGGGCTTCGGCGACGGAACGGTTGGCCGGATAAAACACTTCGCACCTGTGTTTAATACACACATATTTAAACACACAGCTGTTAATTATGTCGGATATATTCCGTTGCTTACGTCACGTTGTGGTACGGTTTAGAGCCCCTGTAGTTAAAATTTGTAGTTAAGGTGTCCTGAGTGGTAAACTTGGGGTGCGCAGCCTGTAGTGTAGATTTAAGGTGTCGTTTAGGCGTTCCCAATCCAGATAGTTGTCGACGCTTTTCTGGTTCCACTCGACGTTCACGTTTCCGGTAAAGCGATTTTTATCGGTGTACCTAACCTGCAAAAGCATTTTCGAAATTACTAAAGCTAAATGCAATGTTCTTCCACTCACATTTCCTAAGGATCCGTAATTCCGGCCGGAATTTTGCGTGCGGTACTTAATTAAGTACTCGATGTTATCCCACCGTTTAGTTCTGGAGAACTTCCCATCTAATGAATGTTTTTCTGAACTGGGCATCCTCACGCTGGCTTCTAAGTTTAGTTTTTGGTTGGTCAGTATGGACAGCTTAATGTCACTGCCGGCGCTAAAAGAGAATCCAGTTCGTGAAGCAACTATTAAGATAAGACATGATGACATACGTCCAAACGCCGTTGATATTTGCATCGCCTCCAAGCTGTAAAGCGTTAAAGTTCCTGTCTGGGTTAATGTAAAACGCTTCCACAGTCGTTGTCTTCGTCTCATTGGCGGTTTGAATATTGCTTATCAGTTTGACGGCCATATTCTCCATTACCACCCAACACCACTCGCTTTCCAAAGTACCTTTGGAACGAGTTGTTTGGAAGGATAGCTTCCCGATACGTTTAATACCAGATTTTCTAGAATGTTTATTATGTGTTAGCGCAGGTTTACTAATTTAAAATGGTGCATTTTATCGATTGGCCATCTACCCTTTATAATACATTATTAATGGATTTGAAAGCCATACGCTATCATCGAGGAAACAGCATGAAAGAAACTAAATACAAATTTTTAAATCGTCAACTTCTAACTTATCGTTTCAAAAGCAGAAATGAAGGAAGAAAGTTTTCAAAGCACAAAAAAGGGAAAAAATGCATAACATCCAGTATAGTATAACGACAAAAAAGGAAAAAATTAAAAGTAACTCTACGATTTAGAGACAAAGAGTTAAATTTCCATATGCAGTCACTAGCAGTGCAATCGACGACGACTCTAATTAAAGAGAAGAAAGAAAAACAAATAGGGTTTAGAAATCTATCATTCTCATACACATAATTATATGAACATATACAAGGTAAGCTGCAGAACTAGGAAATCAATTATGGTACTGTTACTACCATTCAAAATAACAGTTTTTGCTAAATAAAGAATGATTACATTCATAGATTACATTTGCTGTAAAAAAAAATACGTCGATTACCTAAACAGCTTAATTTAAAGAACTGATAAATCAAAGGCTGGTGTTAAACCGACATCTCCTTAAATTGGACCTTTTGCATGTGGGGTTTATTCCAATTTGTTAAACATTGTAACATGGCAAAAAATGAGTGCGGACTACCACCGACTTGGATTGTGATCGATATAGATTTACATCCCAGCTGAATTACCACTGACTGGCGTGAATGTCTACCGACTTGGTTGACCTAAACCTAAAATAACCACCGATTTGGTTCACTATTGAGTTGATTTACCACCGCATCATTTTATATTCTGGGTAAACTACCACCGACTGCATTTATCACCACCTGCGTTTACCTCCAACTGCATCTTACAGCAGTTGTTGCAACATATCCTAGGTGAACAACCACGAACTTGTACTTCCGATATTAATAAGCATCTACGGTGTCTTGATACAATAATTGATATTAATAGCCTTTGAAAAGC